>CM060927.1:173204397-174404397 GCA_030737875.1 Allium sativum
AAAAGTTTAATTTGTGCGATCACAGTTTGAATGAGCAAAACTGAGGCCTAAGGGTAAACATCATCAAGGGGGAGACGCACTTAGGTCCTTCTTGTTGTAGAGCCATTAGCGTGACAGAGCACTGATGCTTGGCTGCTGATGTTATCTTCACTGCCCTTGGATTCATCCTTGAGGAAGGCCATGTCCTTGAAGCCTATTGCAACTCTGCTTCTGCTCCTCCTCTGAAGGTACCAGTTACATCCCACCTCCATTTAATGTGAAATCAAATTCATGTGCTATTTTTGCCAAGTTTACTTTTACCTTCCTTGGTTTTGTATGAATAAGCCGTTTAACAAAAATGATCCCTTAGCATTGAGACTGTTTACAAGCATTGCCGAGAATTATTTATCTAAGTTTTTAATTTACATGAATATATTGAAGGCCAAACTTACATGAATCTATTGAAGGCGGTTTCTGGACCAATAAGACAGTACATTATGCATATCATGCCAATTATTAACTTTGATTTATATCATGAATTTCAAAAAAAAAAAAAAAAAAAAAAAAAATCAATAAACAATTTTGCATACACCATGAATTATATGTTAGTCCATGTATGCATAATACTATGCTCAAAGTTTTGTTCTTTCGTTTGGAAAATATTTTTATAAAGCCCAAAACAATTATCTAACGGAAATGTAAACATGATATTTTCCACACATGAGAACACCCATGCATGTGCTGACATTTAGTTGAGGCACCAGTTGCACAAATATGGTAAATTATTGATTGCAAGTACTTTAAAACTTATCATGTATATGCATGAATTTGTACAACATATAAATACCATAAAAAGCTTTACAACATCTCCAACTAATTTAGAAATGAACATTCAGTCCTTAAATATTAAGTGTGTTCCCTAATGGAGTCGTCTATTAAATAGGCGTTTAACACCCAACGTCATTCAATTAAATTCTAATGTGTGGGATGTCTATGTAATAGATGCTCAAAAAATCAACTTTGTTTCATAACTTTTGATTTATTTATTTAATACATATCTTGCATCTTTTAGAATGTATCAAACAGCTATTAAATAGGGAACTGATTAATACTTAAAAATTGAACCACATAAGCTTATTTTCAGCAAAAAATTGAAATTTGAAATGGTAAAACAAATATTTCATGTTAGCAAATGAATGAGAAAGAACTTGGTAATTATTAAGATCAACTATTGTTTATAAACACATACTGTTAAATTTAGTACTAGCAAAACCACTTTATAATTCACTCACATATAAGGCCACACACATGAATCAGATTTGCAATATATTGGTTCACAATGCCACAACAACCCTACCCAAACTTATTTAATTTGAGAAATAAATTGATAGGGAATATTTTACCCATGCATCACCCACCTTATAATGCATCTGACCATATATAATTTATGCAACCAAATGAACAAACACTTGGAGAAATTCTCAACTCATTAGATGTCCTCATCATAACTGAATTACAAAGTTGTAGTCACAATGAACCATGCAGACAGTTAAAGGATAGCGATTCGTTATTAAAAAAAAATAGTTTAAATATGATTATTATTTTTAATTTAATAAAAGTATGCAAATACTTGTGTGTTGGACCAAGTTCAAATTAACAAGGAAAAGGGCGTTATCATTGACAATATGGTAATATATATCGGCAAAGTCAGATATGCACATCAAATTTTTGATATGCTTACAAAGAGTTTGATGTTGGTTGCCTCTGACTTCGTTGATATCCAAAAGGGTGTCATTGTAAATAGTAACCCTGAAACAACGATACAAGGTAAATATCATGCTTTATACATTAGATATAATGAATACAAATAATTGACTATATTAAGTCGCTTCTTTACTGCAAATCGACTTATTATGAACACATCTGCAGCATGTATGATTAAAACAATATAACATACCTATAAATAATGGAGAAATGACACACTTGCTTTCTTTCAGAATTGCTTGGTTTTAGGTCCTTATCAACTATAACCCGGTTCAAACTTCTAGCAAGTTTTAGTTGTTTATGCTCAGAGGGATTTTTTTTCTACCAACTTCAGGATCCCAAACAGTAACAAGTTCATTTGTTGATGCTATAGGAACAGTACCGACATCCTTAAGAACAACAGTATATTGGCGGTTTCAATTAAATGCATATCGTTGTTTGAGTGGAATGTAATGACTGAATTCAGAGTATGTAATGACCGAATTCAGAGTATTGGCAGTTTCATTTCTGCAAATAGCTTACTCGCATTCATGTATGCAACTTAAGAAAATGAACTAAACATTTGCATTTCCTAAAAGGGTTGTAAGTGAAATATGAATACCTGTATGCTCATGCTCCTCTCCCTCTCCTTTTCCTCTTCCAGAAGATCAAGAGAATGAGAATGGAAGATGATAGCAATAACTTTTTTTAACTTCAAAAAGTCACTGACTACGTCCTGCAAGTGTAGAAATCAGCAATCCAATATAATTATCAAGTAGCCGTGAAATTCCACTCAAACAACGACCTTTTTAGAATAATAGTACATCAATTTAACACACCAACAGTTTCATATCAGTGCCAACCATTTACGACCGTCTCGGATGAGTCTAGTAGTTTTGGCAAACAAATTTAAATAAAAATAATCACCACATCCGAATAAAAAACCAATACAAACGAAATCATTAAACATGAGTCGGTCATAAATCATCCTTTTCTGGCGCAATTATTTTGTAAAAGCCGTTTTAACTTTAAATGGTGGATTTCAATAGCTAAACAAGAAATGACGCATCCATGGTATTATTGAGTACTTTAAGAAAGGGAAGAAAAATACCACGAATTCACATAAACTCAAAGATGAAGTCGAAGAATAACCAAAGTAAATCAAGTCACCTGATATCGATTCACACAAACTCAAAAACGAAGTGGAAGTCCACGAATCGAATCGAATCACCCGAGTGCATTGTGAAGCCAAAGTCTCTGAAGCCGAAGACCCCAATTTGAACTCTATGTCGCCTAACATCCAATTCGAAATCCAGAATTAGAAGCCGAAGCACTTGAATCCCTTTTTTTCCCCTTACGAATCCTTTTTTCCTTAAGAAGCGGCGAAGTATAAGCGTGCAGAGGGGAATTGAGAGCGTGACTAGGCATTAGGTGAAAACAATAGTCATTTTACTATTTTACCCCCACCAGATCAGCTATACCAACTTGTTTTAAGTGTTGCCAATAAAAAGACTATGGCAAATTCTATTTAGACCCGGAAATTTGCTGAGTATACCCAGAAAAAACTTTAACAAAAATGTCTCTGCTTTGCAATATTTTTTTTCAATTTTCAGCATATCTTGTAGAGTCCATACGAGATTTTGTATTTTACCTCGTAGAGCCCAGACTCTTTACTTACCTCGTATGGCCTCTACGAGGTAAAGTAAAGAATCTCGTAGGGGCTCTACGAGGTAGACTAAAGAATCTCGTAGAGCCCCTACGAGGGAGGGTAAAAATGACTTTTTTTAAAAAATACATGGGTGAACTCAGCAAAACACTGGGTTCACCTTGTTTTTCCAGATTCGCTGGGTTTACTCAACAAATTCTTGGGTCTAAATAGAATTTACCAAAGATTATAATTACGTAATTTTGGTGACACATTTTTACTATAGCAACCCATATTATTGTCATTAGTTTACAACATAAATAAGTGTTGGCAATTAAAATAATAATAATAAGAGTTAGCAAATGGACATTATGGTGTAGTGATTGATTGACATAGAAATGTGTTTATTTTTACGCTCATATCTTATCTTTATTGTAAATAAATAAATATTACTTTGGGTATTTTCGTGTGTTTTCACAGGTTGTTAAATAAATGTCTCCTTCATTCAATTAAAGACCAATTGCATAGGAAATGCTACTTCTTGGAATCAACAAATTTTCAATCATAAAGGAAGCTGTAGCACACTGGTAAAGCCTGGAAATTTGGATAGAGTGTTCTGAGTTCAGTCACCGTCAAAGCCCTATTTTTTGCTGAAGAAAAGAACATATACATTGCCTCCGTCTCTTTGAAGAATAAAGAGACTAGTGTTATATTATATGTATACATATATTTATATGTATATAACATATGCACTAAGATTTGAAGAGCTATGCATTTTCTTCTCAAAGAAATCAATTGAAAATCTTGCATATTTACTGGCCATTGAGGAGAAGACTTGACATATATTTACCAGAATGCAACTCAATCAAATGCCACATGTCAGCAATCAAGGAGGGAGAATCTTCATAGAATATCTCAAATCTATATCCATATCTCTTTTATTTGTAAATAGAATATCTCAAGAGATATTTTCTTGGCCCAAAAGTCACATAGGATGGAGGCTACATCCCCTATAAATACCCATTGTATTCATTGTAAACGATAGTCCCTTCTTTTGTAATTCTTCTGCCATTAACAAAGTTCTTCTTTTTATTTTTCTGCAATTTTCTAATTTCTTAGCAATTAGTGTTGTCTACACGATTAGATTCGGTAGAGCATTAATTGTATTTTTCACTTATTTTCATTAGCGATTGACCGTTTGATTAGATTCAGCGGTAATCCTAATTTTTATTTTCTGTTCGTTTAATTCTGTTCTATAATTTTATTTCCATTGTTCTATTTTATCTTTAATCGTTGAATTTATTACAGATCCGATTAGATTCGAATCTGAAGTGAATTTAATTGCATCTTTTATTTGTAGTTTCAATTTTTATTTTGTTTTGCAAAATCAACCTCCAAGCTTCGTCTAACTCGCCCACGAAATATATAAATAATAAAATTTAACTTTCCTCCCTGTGTTCGACCTGTATGCTACACACCTGTGCGCTTGCAGTATTTAATTTAAATGTCGCGCTTTTCAGATTCATAGATTAGCGACGATCAAGTTTTTGGCGCCGTTGCCGGGGAGGTAACGATTAAATTTTGTTTTTTATTTAATTTCTGATTCGTGTTAGTTTTTGTTTATATTTTTCCTTTTGTTTTCATGTATGTATGGAAAAAAAAATCTTGAGTAGCTGACTTGGTATTCCTCAGAGATACTATAATCTTCTACATAAGAGAAAAAAAACAAAACTTGCTAACTTTTTCGTTATTTCTTTCTATTTTTTTCTCAATTTCTTCCCTGCCATCAGTACATAACCTTACCTTCTATATAAGTCTTTAAAAAAAACTTCCATTCTTTGTGTATTTTTTTCCTTCTTTGTACTTTTCAGAAAATAAATACAAAAAAAAAGAGATCTTTCTTCTGCCTTCCTCTTCAAATTCTTCCATACCTTCCCTCGTCCAACAAGCCTCTGATATCCCTTCCTAATCACCACCATCACTCGCCATCTTTCCAACCCCAAATCTTTCTTTCACGACAAGCGTCCGCTTCCACTTTCAATTCGACAGTCAAACCATTTCAACAAATCACTACCCTCGTCCTCCCATCTACCAAAAACAGAACCCTCGTACCACCGACCTTAGTGCCACTGTTAGATCCGTTCACCCTACCCACACACTCCCCAAAAGATGATTTGAAAACCCACCTCGGCACAATCTCTTTCACTTTGAACCCATAGATCGACCCAAAAAAAAAACCCGCATCATCCATCTTCACGGCAAACAGCACAACATCCCCTATCCTCAATTCACTGACTATCTCAGTCCATATATCACAACAAAGCCATCACTCTAAAATCCAATTCAAAAGCGATCATTCACCCCCTAACTAAACCACAAACAAACAAACTTCTGCAACATACTCTAAATCACGTCATCCTTCAAACCCGCCTGCTCTTCATACGCCGTTCAAAAAAAAGCACTACATCATCGAACAGCAAACCCGATCCCACATTCACCATCGACTACACCTTCCCCTTCACTCATACTCCTTCAACAGACCAAACCACACTTCCATACCAGTCCATAACCGATACCACACCAGTTTAAGAGACCATCGCAAGCCCCTTCAAACAAACCCAAAACCACCAACCCGTTCATACAACGTACACCCTTCTTCCATCCATAAAGCAGATCACGATAACAACCTTCAACCCAATAACGGATCAACCATCAAAACTCCACCCCCATCTACCATAACGTCCTCGCAACATCCATCCTCCCCTTACGCAAACACCACAAACCGCAAACTCCTAACACAGCCGACCGCCTCATCTTCAAAAATCCAAAACCAGACTCACGCATCATTCACAGAACCTCACCCGAGCCTAAGCCCTTTGATGCCAAATCGACAACGCAAGCAACCAATATCCGAAATCTGAGATCCAGCCGAAAGCTCGCAACCCCTTCAAATAAACCCAATTTGAACCCCAACCGCAAGTCAAACGAGGATCAATCTCGAAAAAAAAAGAGAAGGAAGTGTGATTTTAGATTTGGGGATTCGACTGTTTTCTGAAAGTGAGGAATAATTTAAAAGGAGGGCAGATTGATTTGAGCGTGTATTAAAGGAAAGGGGATTGATTCCTTATTTTACTATTTCTTTTGAGTTGATTTGAGCTTGTATTAAAGGAAAGGGGATTGATTCCTTATTTTTTTTCTGAGTTGATTTGGGCGTGTATTAGTGAAGAAAGGGAATGTGATTTGATTTGTCTGGTTCTTGACTATTTGTTGAGAAATAACTTGGGTTTACTCATTGCGTTTTCTGAAGAGTAACTTTTTTGGCTTGTTAGTTCATCCTTTGGTGAGTTGATTTATTTGTCATAGGATTTACCTGTTGGCCTTCTTATTTTCATCTAAGTTTTCTGTGCTTGTCCTCTTGTAATTTTAATTTGCTTCAAAAAAAAAAAACAATGAAAAGAAAGAGAAGAGAGTGAACTTTCAAATCAAACCAAAGGGCAAAGTGAAAAGTGTTTAAGGAGCAAGCAGGAAATCAGAAATCAATTGTCTTGCAATCAGTTGATTTGAATTGCTAGTGCTATTTGACTACTCTGCACGGACAGCCATACCCCACGGTAATATTTTTCTAAACTCTACAGGTGCTGAAGCTGCCTTGAAAATATAGAAATTGCTTGTAAAAATCTTCTGCAGGGGCAGCGGCTTGCTTGTACAATTTTTTTTATTTCTGTTATTATTCTCTGACTATTCTGGGTTGTTGAAATTTCTGAATTAATTTGGTGAGGAACGAACTTCCATAACTAATCACTCTCGTCGATTTTCAATTATAAAACTCGATTTGATTTTCAAAATATTTAAATACAAGAATGTATCTTACGAAATTGATCTTCTCAACGGTTTGATCGCGGATATATATTAGTTCAATTTATTGAACTTCTAGCAAAGGAGGTTGCATACTACCCGTAAAACATTGGTCGTATCCCTTAGTATTTATACTATACGTGAACGATCATAAGACCCTCTTCCCCCTTCAAATCGAGATTATCAATTAATAAGATATACTAGTGTACGTTATTTATTTTGAATTGAAAATCATTTTTTTGTCAATCTCAAATCTAAGATTTTCTTTGTTCATATTCGATAACGATGAGTGAAAATAGCCACCATGATTCTCCTAGGGGTTCTCAAGTAAATCAAAAATGTTCAAATGAGATAAATCACGATCGATCAAATCAAAATTTTCAAAATCTCAGTGTTGAAATGAATAGACCCTTATCTCTTCGAGAACGATGTTATCCAACTAGGACTGTTCAACCATTTGTCATCGTATATCCACCTGTTGAAGGAAATTTTGAGCTTAAACATTCTTTTATTCAAGGGTACCCAAATTCACTGGTTCTGAAAATGCTTATGAATTTTTAAGTGAATTTGAATTATATTCATCCACAACTCAAATGCAACAATTATCTAATGAATCAATCAAGCTAAGGCTAATTCCATTTGCACTATTTGAAAGCGCTAAAAGATGGCTAATTTCTCTTCCCAGACAATCAATAAGAAGTTGGGATGAATTCGTCACTGTGTTCCTGAAAAAAAATCCCCTTTTACAAAACTCTGGAAATTCGAACTGAAATACATCAATTTTCCCAAAATGAGGGGGAAACTTTTTCAAAATACTTTGATAGGTTCAACCAATTACTGTATAGTTGTCCTCATCATGGAATCATAAAAGATCACTTATGTCAAATTGTATATGAGGGTCTAAACTATCATGCTAGAACTCAACTAGAATTAATGTGTGGAGGAGATTTTATGTCTAAAACGGCCGATGAAGCTTGGAAATTCGTAGAGGATTATTCCGAAAAGGACATGCAATGGGAGTCCATTCGTGTTCCCATCCGTGCTTCCACTAGAGGAGTGCATGTCGCGGATACAACTCATATTCCCTTAGAGATTCAAACTCCTCAACTCAATGAACGACCCCAGTATTACCTTCAAGACCAAGTCAATGTCATAGCTCAAAATGGTCTTTACTCATCCACATCTGACCTTAGTTGGAGAAATCATTCAAATTTCTCATGGTCTAATCCGAATAATGTCGCAAATCCATCTCACATGATACCGAATTCATTATACCAAGCTCCATTTTCTTCTAGTTCTCAAACTTCTCATGTTTCTCCTCAGCCTTCGAGTGAACCTTATAGGCACCCCAACTCTCAATCATCAAACCAATCCTCTCAATCTTCTCAACCATCACAAGATATCGTACGGTCAGAACAAATGATGAATTCTAAATTTGAACAAATGAATGCAAAGTTTGAACAAATGATGAATATGATGAAAAATAATGAGAAAGGGAAATTGCCTAGTCAACCTGAGGTGAATCCAACATATAACTCTCGAACTGTTAATCCTTGTGAGGACGTAAATAATTCGGTTAAAGCTATCACCACCCTTAGGTCTGGAAAAACTATTGACAATAATGTTGGCAATCCCAGCATCTCACCTTCTATTTCTGCACCTCCTTCACTTCCTATATCGAAACCTTCTTCTTCGAACGATCAAATTTCCGATAGAGTCTATAAACCGGTAGCTCCATATCCTCATAGACTAAACAATAAGAAGAAGAATGCAAATTTTGAAAAAATTCTTGAAATATTTAAACAAGTTCGTGTCAATATTCCACTCTTATATGCCATCGAACAAATCCCTCAATATGCCAAGTGTCTGAAAGAGCTATGCACCCAAAAACGAGCCACTAATTTTCCTAAAACTGCCTTCTTGACTACGAACACTAGCTTTGTTTTCTCAAATCCATCACCCATCAAGTATAAGGACCCTGGTTGCCCTACAATCGGTTGTAGAATAGGAAATACACACATCAGTCATGCCTTACTTGATCTTGGTGCAAGTGTCAACCTTCTTCCCTATAGTGTTTATCTCCAACTTGGACTCGGAGAATTAAAACCCACGAGTATCACACTTCAACTGGCTGATCGATCTTTTAGAAAACCCTTAGGCATCGTTGAAGACGTTTTGATTCAAATTGAACAGTTTTATTTCCCTGTTAATTTCATAGTTCTTGAAACCGAGCCTGTTTCGAATCCTAATAGTCAGATTCCATTGATATTGGGTCGTCCCTTCTTAGCTACCTCAAATGCTACCATTAATTGTAGGAGCGTCCTACTTCGACTATCATTTGGGCACTTAACCATTGAATTAAATATTTTTCATCAACCCAAAGAGATCGAAATAGGAGAAGTCGACATAATAGAAACAGTTTTAGATGATATGTCTTGTTCATCTCCTCAGAAAACTTCACTTCCCTCAACAGACGTATTCACTATTTCTTTCGAAGAACTGTTCGAAGAAGAGCTTAATTTTTTAAATGATGAATTGGGAGTATGTTTTGAAGATAATTTTAGTTCCATACCATCAAATGAAATTGTTGCTAAAAACTTAAGTTTATGGGATTATGATAATCTTCTGTTGAATGATTTAAATAATTGGCATGATAAAATTTTCATTGGAAGGATTCTGATTTCAGAATTCATTGATATGCCTATGGTACCTCAAAAGTCAGACATGAAATCACCATATACCATTTTCGATAGAGGTAAGTGTGGGGGAAAAAGGAAATCCCATTTTTCACAAAACATTCATCATCATCATAGATATCATTCTGCATATGACTTCCATTCATATATAGTTGTTAAATTGCATTTCATTTTACAAATCATTTTGTAGTTGATCCATCTATGGGTACTATCTTTCAAATTTAGAAAAAAGTACAGTGTGGACACTGTTTAGTTCTAGTGTGGGGGGAGTCTGCATTGCATCCATTTTTTGTTTTTCTTTATTTTTCATTTCTTTTCCATGTTTATTCATTAAATAGGACCATCATGCATATTAGTTCATAATAACATGCCAATTTTTTTTTTTTGGAAATACGACTCATTTGAGATTGATACAACGAAGCAAGTTAACGATTTTTTTATCAATGATAGTAATTTTTTTCCTCAACTAAGATCGAATAAGAGATATAATGAAAAGTTTATTTATGCGGGATAATAGTGTAACCGATACATATGAAGATTCTTAGGTGATGGCCATGAAATCTATTCTATATTGTAGACTTTGTTTAAATAAGTGGAGGACTTAAAATACTTATATTGGCTCTTCGAATCATTTAAACTAAGTTGTGTTAAGTTGAATTCGCGTAACTCTCTTTTGTGCTTCTATTTCTAATAATAATAATAATAATCCAAGGGTATCCAACATTTGCTTGTAAATCAAGCGTTGGGGTGCAAACCCGCCAAGCTCTATCCGACATGTTGTTGACAAAGTCAGCGTTGGAATATCTTGGTCTCATTTTATGAGATTGGACACCTAAGGATTACCGACACGTTGTTGACAAAGTCAAAGTCGGCCTGCACAATCTGCCAAGCTCTTTACCCACTCTCCGTTAGTCCGCGAGGCAGTGCATGGGTGGTAAACCTTGGTCTTCTGAGTTTGGTGTATGTACTTAATCATAAATTTTAAAATTTTATAGAATAAAGAATAAGCGATGATGCCCAAACACTTCTTGACCTTATTGATTTGACTAGCCATACATGAGAAAATAATAATACCACTTTGCAAACTGTGCCAAGCAAACATA
Organism: Allium sativum; assembly: GCA_030737875.1. Lineage (NCBI taxonomy): Eukaryota > Viridiplantae > Streptophyta > Magnoliopsida > Asparagales > Amaryllidaceae > Allium > Allium sativum. The sequence goes on from CM060927.1 coordinate 173,215,419, forward strand.
GAATCTATTTCATGGCTGCACTACATTATCAACCGAACCAACTGGCCAAACTAGAACTTAAAATTGAAAACTTGAATTATGTTGAAGATTTGTGGCGAGTTGAGGTTCTAAAAATTTCTATAAGCTGATTTCCAATTGTGTACTTCAGTGTTGTAACTTTTCTAAAAACAAGTAGTGTTTTCATTTTTTTTCTTTCAATTGCATATGTCCATTGCAGTCATATAGTTGCATTAGAATCATTGCATATCGCATTTGGATTTTGTGGGTAGTATCCGCTGAAAACCCTCACGAGACACCACTCGTCCTACTAGGGACACCTAGAGGTTTAACGGCTTGTTGCATATGCTCAATGCAATCGTGTTTCCTACGAAAGTGTGACCTATCTAGTTTAGTTTTTCATTTCTTGTTTTACTCGAGGACGAGTAAAAGATAAGTGTGGGGGTATTTGATTGACATAGAAATGTGTTTATTTTTACACTCATATCTTATCTTTATTGTAAATAAATAAATATTACTTTGGGTATTTTCGTGTGTTTTCACAGGTTGTTAAATAAATGTCTCCTTCATTCAATTAAAGACCAATTGCATAGGAAATGCTACTTCTTGAAATCAACAAATTTTCAATCATAAAGGAAGCTGTAGCACACTGGTAAAGCCTGGAAATTTGGATAGAGTGTTCTGAGTTCAATCACCGTCAAAGCCCTATTTTTTGCTGAAGAAAAGAACATATACATTGCCTCCGTCGCTTTGAAGAATAAAGAGACTAGTGTTGTATTATATATATATATATATATATATTTATATTTATATGTATATAACATACGCACTAAGATTTGAAGAGCTAGGCATTTTCTTCTCAAAGAAATCAATTGAAAATCTTGCATATTTACTGGCCATTGAGGAGAAGACTTGACATATATTTACCAGAATGCAACTCAATCAAATGCCACATGTCAGCAATCAAGGAGGGAGAATCTTCATAGAATATCTCAAATCTATATCCATTTCTCTTTTATTTGTTAATAGAATATCTCAAGAGATATTTTCTTGGCCCAAAAGTCACATAGGATGGAGGCTACATCCCCTATAAATACCCATTGTATTCATTGTAAACGATAGTCCCTTCTTTTGTAATTCTTCTGCCATTAACAAAGTTCTTCTTTTTATTTTTCTGCAATTTTCTAATTTCTTAGCAATTAGTGTTGTCTACACGATTAGATTCGGTAGAGCATTAATTGTATTTTTCACTTATTTTCATTAGCGATTGACCGTTTGATTAGATTCAGCGGTAATCCTAATTTTTATTTTCTGTTCGTTTAATTCTGTTCTGCAATTTTATTTCCATTGTTCTATTTTATCTTTAATCGTTGAATTTATTACAGATCCGATTAGATTCGAATCTGAAGTGAATTTAATTGCATCTTTTATTTGTAGTTTCAATTTTTATTTTGTTTTGCAAAATCAACCTCCAAGCTTCGTCTAACTCGCCCATGAAATATATAAATAATAAAATTTAACTTTCCTCCCTGTGTTCGACCTGTATGCTACACACCTGTGCACTTGCAGTATTTAATTTAAATGTCGCGCTTTTCTGATTCATAGATTAGCGACGATCAGTGATCAATCAAATATCACTGCCCAACAGCTCATACTTACTAATTTGGTTACTTCATGTCCTAGAAAAAAAAATTGCCAAGCCAATATTTACTCGAAGAATTTCAAATACAAATACATTTGCCTTCCATATGCATATCCACTCTATTATCTGTCACTTCTTCATGTTCCACTTCTTCATCTTTCAAGCAACAACTTAATATCTACAATACACATTAGTGCAACTATCATGTCATATCGCATATCCAAAGATACCGATGGGCATTACAACTGAGGGTGTTAAAACTAAGGGCAAATGTATGTTCCTTACATTTTTATAAAATTTCATAAAACATATTACGTATGGATCTACGTAGAAATATTTTTTTTTAATTTAATGGTGAAAACGAAATCTAAATCAGGTAAACATACTAGATGATATCTTGTTGTTGGTATTGCAAATATTTTAGTAGACATGATGAGACTCAGCAGTGACTAAGCTAAATAATTTCAAGGATGTAATTTATATTTCAAACTCTAGAGAGATTTGAGCTTAATAAAGTTAATAAGGATTCGTTCCTAATTTCAACTTTTTTTTTTCTGTCTGACCGCTCAATCATCTCTCAGTATTGCTTTTAAATGTATACTACAGAAATCACTACGTTCATAACTCAACCACTTCATTTTTCATCGTTGCTAGCTCCTTCCAAATAACTGTAAAAAATTCAAGTTTGTCATCACTAAACTTTTATCATTGCGTACTGCTCTATGGTGTACACATTGTAATTGTGTTGATGCAGTTGTGGACTATAACACAATGTTGTTGTTAAATTCGAATTTAAACACCAATACAAATCCAAATCCATATGCAGTGCGGAAAACAGATCGTTGATAGATTTGCAAAACAACCAAATCACAATATCTCAAATCACCAAAATAGTAAGCAACCAATCCAAAACAAGCAGTCCCAATCACAAGCAATTGTTAATAGCTAATGGTAATGAATATAAATTACACACCGAATTTATAGTGATTTCACTAATGATTTGTTAGTGTACATCCACTTTAGAGATACGGTTTTATTACGAAGGTGAGAAGATTGATACAATGACCACCAAATTCAATATAGAATTGAGTTTGTGCAAAATATAGTTGAAGGATTAAAATTAGGTTATAAACCCTAAGTTTTTTCTTTTAAAGTGCCCTTGATCAAGCAAGCTTTTTACCTTCAAATCTGAAAATAGCTTAAATAAGTAAGGACCACGTCCAGGCAAATTACCATTTTACCCCTCCGATCTTCAGAAAAATTTCCACTAAGAAATTGGCTTAGATAAGTTTAAATCTAGGTTCACCATATGAACCCCAGTAATCCAGACGTTTGGATTTCAGCTCGGGAAATTTTCCTAAGAAAATCCAAACGTTGGATTTAAATTCCAGAGATCTGGATTGAGTTGCAGTCCATTGCAACTCCATTATGTACCACCCTGATTTGTTTTGCAGTATCGTGATATCTCGAGTCTTCGAACTCTAAATTGCACGCGGCCATCAACATTTCCAAGCCATCTTTTGTTAAAAGCATGATTTTGGTGTTTTACTGATAACAACTATACGACAATGGTACTAACATGTTTATTGAGTTATTTTAGAACAATTTACTACTCGATGGATGAAAAAAATTATTCAAGCTATGTCACACAATAAAAATAAAAAAGGTCAAACCCATTGTTATTATCTTTATGAAAAACAATCATGTTTGAAATGCTTATAAAAGATTAAAAGGAAAAACTCATAAAATGCGACAGAGGTGGGACTTAAACCTGACACCTACTGTATCCAAGGGACACACCTTTACTAACTAAAGCATGTGGTCTTTTAATACACTAGGACAGACGTAGAGTATCTAAAGTCAAACGTTTAACCTAAGGATTTAGGATTTTTTATATACCAGGTCAGACGTCTAACTATAGAGCACCAGACATCTGAAATCCAGCTCTGGAATTTTTCAATAACCAAGTTAGTCATATGAATCTGGGTACGAGAATTTTTGAAAAGAAGCAACGGTCATTTTTGTAGAGATACTCTTTATCTCTTCACCAAAACTCTTCAACAATAAAGGGTAGCATCTCCAAGACCGAAGAGAAACAAAAGCAACTATCCAAGGCAACTCTACAACAAGTATAAATATATATACTATGATCAAGTTCGAGGGAGATAACTTCTAAACATATCTAATTCTCTATTCTATCTGTATAATCTATATTTATTGCTTATTTCTTTTATATCTTATAAACACGGTCTTATATTCTTCCACATTCTCCTATACTATCAAGTTGGTAATATCAAGAGAGATATAGTAAGATTGTTGTACTACTAGTCAAAATCGGTGTTGTTTACAACACATTATTGTCAAATAAACCTTCTTGTATTGAAGCATGTTACTCCGATGAAGCAAGAGTGTTTTGTTAGTGAAAGGCCGAAGTGGAGCGTCGAGGCTGGACGTAGGATGGGAGGTACGAACCAGTATAAAAATTCTGGTGTGATTGCTTTTAATTTTCTGCTTTATTATATTGTGTAATTCATACTATTATATACGTACTTGTCATATACAATAGATTTGATCCATATAGAATTATCAGTTGGTATCAGAGCCTGGTGTTCTATTGATCATAATAACATCTTAGAACAATGGACAGAAAGAGACGATTCACTCAAAATTCAAATATAGAGAAAGAGCAAATTCCAAAAAGCAAGCAACAAGATATAGAATCTCCGTACAAGTGCAACATGGCTACACTCAGATTTAAATCGGTACGCAATAATTTTATTTATAATGATCTTTTAGCATCACATGACAACTTACTTAAAGATTTCAAATTATTACAAAATACCAATTATACTGCTTTAAAGAATTAAAAAAAATTGAACTAAAAAATGATAAATTAAAGGAAGAAAATGATTTTTATTTAGTAAAACAAACAAACATTTTTTAAACTTCTCTTGATGAACTTGTTTTAAAAAATAATTTCCTTTTAAAATAAAATGATAAATCGATCAATAATTATAATAACCTTTCAAAGGAAATTGAATCTTTGCAAAATAAAATTATATCTTCAGAGAATTCTATAAATATGTCTAATTCTGATCTTTTGTCTCTCAAAAAAGAGAATAGTGCTTTAAATAACAGCAATTCAGAATTAATTAAAGAATTTGAGCTTTAATAGAAAATAATGCTATTTTGCAAAATGAATCTTGTAAACTGAAAGAGAACTTTCATGGATAAAATAAAAAAGTTAAAAAATTCAATAAGGAAAACAATGACTTATGTTCCTTACAAAATGCTAAATTTTACAGTAATAAAATTGATTTAGGCTATAAATGCAATAAAAATAAAAATATAATAGATATTCATATATGTATACACATTTTAAAACTATTATCCAAATTAAAGATATCCCCAAATCCACTTCATATCAAGATGTTATTACACTTAGAAATAGAAAACATTTCTTGAATTCTGAATCATTGACAAGAAATTCGAGTTATATAAGTATTTGATTTCCTACTAGATAGGAAAATAGAGAAAAATATATTGATGATTATTTTGATAATGTGATTAATAATTAAAATTATAATTATAAAGGTTTAACCATACCCAAATGGGTATGGTTTTCTAAAATTTAGGAAATTATAAGAACCTCGGATATCATATGCTTTAATTATTATTATTTTTCTAATACCCTAATTTATAAGTACTAGTTACTTTTATTTGATAAATTTGTTTTATTATTTTAATTTCTCTTAAAGGGTACAAATATACTAGTTGATTAAACATTTTGATATGTATGGTATTAAATGATCATTTGACAATGCATATCAATTTGGTTATTCATTTCGCTTTGCACTTAGTGATAACTCTCTACTTATGCTATCAATTTTTTAAATGTCTCCCTAGCTTGTTTATGACACATTTGTATGATGCATATTATACATGTCATTTGTATTATATTGTCTATATCTTTTTCATAGTGATAAAGGGGAAGAAAAGAATAAATTGACTTATATATATATATATATATATATATAAGGGGAGGTCACATATTCTGGGGGAGCTCAAAATAGAGTATTATAGGGTTTGAAACTTGAATTATACCGAACTCTTGAACGGTGATACATCCATTAATTTACATTTATTTAATAAAATTGTATAATTGTCATCTTCAAAAAGGGAGAGAATGTTGGAAACCCGATTTTGGTGTTCTGATGGTAACAACTATGCGACAATGGTACTAACATTTTTATTGAGTTATATCAGGACAATTAGCTATTCGATGGACGATACAAATTATTTAAGCTATGTCAAACAATAAAATAAAAATGTCCAAGACTATTGTTATTATTAATATGAAGAACAACTATGTTTGCAATGCTTATAAAAGATAAAAAGGCAAAATTCATAAAATGTGACAGAGGTAGGACTTGAACCTAGCACCTACTGTATTCAAGGGGCATGCCTTTACCAACTTAACCATATGGTCTTTTAATACACTAGTCAGATCTCTGGTATCTAAAGTCATACATTTGACTGAAGTTATTTTCAATCAACCACTTCCAACTCATGAACTTCTTCAATAACTCTACTATTACTTGGACGAAATGTTGGAATAACTTTCTTTTCCTTTGATTCTCCATGTAACAACCCGTATTTTGATAACGTGTTATAACCATAAATCTAGGCAGAATTAAATTTTAAAATAAGAACCAAGGGAAACGGTTTGCGCCATTGCGTTCGTCTCGGAATTCTGCATGAAATCGAGTACGATTTTTCGAAAATCGGAGTCAGTATGACCAGGTTATGGCTCCCCAAAGTTTCAGAAATATTCAGAGTTCAAAACAGCACGAATTCGAATTCAAAATTCGAATTTCAAACGCAGAACAGACTGGGCGGGAAATTTCCCGCCCAGACCCAGGTCGACTGGGCAGTCGACACCCCTAGGACTAGGTCGACTGCGCAGTCGACTTGGGTGTCGACCTGGTCCCCGAGCCCATTTTTGGGCCAGTGTTCGTTCTGATGTATCTAGTCCGATTTCTGTCCAGATTCATCTGCCTAAACCTATTTAAACAGCCCCAAACCTAGCCTTCTCTACACACAATTCTATTCTGCTTCTACTCTGCCTCTGTTCTAAATAAAAATAAAAATGGCGTCGCTACTCTGCTGGAATCAAAACTAGAAGCTAATCAACATCAACCTAAGCAACTCAATTCAAACTAGAGATTAAAGCTTCTGCAACGATCCTACGACAATTTCTGTTCTTAATTCTCGATCCACGCACTGTAAGCCCCAGTTACTCTTAGATCTAAACTGTAAATTTAACATGAACACGATGTAAACTGAAATTATGCCTAAACATGATAACTAGGTTGGATCTATCGTTGTAAATCCTTGATCTATGACTATCCTTTTTAGACCTACTATTTTAGATCTAATTTTGCACACCCTAGATCTATTCATGTGAAACTTTGACTTGTGGATTATTGTATGAACTTGATTTGGGACATATTCATGTTATTAACCTAAAACCGCTCATGACCTTTATCTAAACATTACCTGTGATGTTGAAACTATTAGTGGGGATATTATCTTATGTCAATCCATTACCATGTCTATCACCATATTCTGCCAAGTTGATGTTGAGACCCTTATTCATAGGCCTGAAATGTTATAATCGTCATGCTTAACTTGTAAACACCTTTGCCATCCTATGACTATCCTTTTTGTGTTATTCCCTATCTTGATATCTTGTGTTGATGCGAATTCACATACGTTGGGGATACGTTTTGGGTAGATTAGGCAAACTTGAAATTGGCTATAAAATTAACATGATATGACATGAAAACATGACATGTAAACTTGACATGAAATTATACTTGAAAACTTGAATCGTGAACATGGTTAACATGAACTTGAACTTGACATGAAAAATTAAGCATGGACATGACACTTAGATAACTTGAACATGGACAACTCGAGGTTGGGTTGAGTTTGCAGTATAAATCTGCCCGGAACCGCCCGGTGAATCCAGTAACTGCAAACAATAGGACCCAATGTGAGTAGTTGTCATATCGCACTCGAAACCCGAGGTTAGACTAGGTTATGGTGTAAATCTGCCCGGAACCGCCCGGCACATCCAGTAACCATAACCAAGTCTAATGTGAGAGGTTAGGGGTGCATTAAGTAAATTAATGCCACTGGATAGGGTTAAGTCATAGACCACTTGAATATACTTAACCAATTTGACACGTTGACTGGATAGGGTTAAGTCATGAACCGCTTGAACACACTTGACCAACCTGACACATGATTCATAGGACTAAGTCTTGAACTAGAACGACACACTTAGTCAATTTGACATGACACGTAGATGGGGTTAAGTCTCGATTTTAAATGACAACTTAACCTGCTGAACGAAACCCTAGTTACGCGGTCCTTTTCAGCAGTAACCCACTAGATGTATCACGGTACCCTGAGACTAGGCAGGGTGGGGCACGATTGCTAGGCTGATTGTAAGCGACCAGAACGACGGCTGAGTTGGTGCGCCATTGTAGGTTCAGGGGAACTAGGGTCGTGCACTTAGTCCGGAGTTGAAAAAGCAGGCATTGGGCATCAGTAGGATTATCTGTGCATTCTTGATTCGTGTCGGTGGTTGGCACCCTAGGGCTTGATACACCCTATGGTGGACCTAGCACAGGTGACTACATTCGTGATAGGGCCGTATGGCATAGACACACGACGAGCTAGACTAGTAGGGAGCCGATCGATTAGATCATACTGTTGGACCCCGAATTGGGTCACTTCACGATATTGGGCCAAGGGATTATTTCTTGATTTATAGTTGACACGGGATTAGTATACCAGTAAAGTTGGTATGGCGAACCTTGAATACGCAATGTTAGACTTGAGTTATCTTGTTAGCTTAGTTATCATGTCAGACTTATCATCATTCCTATGTTTAATTCTAGTTTATTCATGTCTTGTTAACTTTACTAGTTTCTATGCTGATAGTCACTAGGGCTTACCAGTCTTTTTGACTGACCCGTTTTCTTTCGCCTCTTTGTCTTTCGTTCCCCCCCCCCCCGGTTCTCAGGGAGGAGACTCTAGCTCTTAGCTTGGACTTTGCTTGCTTTCTGACAGCTCATGTACGGTTTGGTCTTGAGCTATGCTATGGCTGCACTCATGCTCTTTTTGGGGAATAATATTTTACTTATGTTGTTTTAAGTACTTTTCTTCTTTAGAACTTGATGTAATGAAATAATGACTTGGCATTTGCATGTAAGAGGTTTTGACTCTATTTTTCAGTAATGAGATTTGGTTTTAAAGTTTATATCCGCTGCTTTATATACTCTATTTCATCTATGTTCTATCTCTGTGCCTGTTTACTAGATAATACTCCTCCAAAACTAGGGCATTCCCTTTGTGAGTGACCCTAGCGGAGGTGGGGTGTTACACTCCATGAACCAAATCCAGATTATTCGATGAGCTTTCATTCTCCTTGAACGAATCTGTCTCATTAAAAGTGACATGACAAGAGTTCACAACCTTCTTCATTTTCAGACTCCAAAACTGATAACCTTTTACGCCATCCGTTAACCAAGCAAAATGCCTTTGGAAGCTCTAGCCTCAAGCTTATCATTTTACCGATCATGCACATAAACTAGATAACCAAACACATATAAACATCTCAGGTCAATGCTCTTCCCCTTCCGCACATCCTACAGAATTTTGTTATCAATAGCTGAGCTTGGAATTAGATTCACAATATGCACCACGGTTGATAAAATTGGTCCAAAATCCTTTAAACAAACCCAATGTCAATCTCAAGTATCAAGCTTGAGTTTAGTTCTCTCAACTACTCGATTAGATTGTGTATCTCCCAATGTAGTAAAGTATTTTTGAATACCATGATGGTTGCAGTACTCCAAGAATTCTCTGAAAAAGTACACTTCTCCATTGTCGGTCCTTAGAACTTTCAAAGTCTTGCTACTCTTATTCCCATCCAGCGCTCTCCACAATTTGAACTTTGCAAATGTCTTTGACTCGGCTTTCATTAAATACACCCATACCTTTTGATAAAAATTATCAATGAAATAAATATAATAACGTGCACCACCTAAAAAAGCAACCAGTATTGGTCCCCAAAAATCCAAATGAACTACTCAAGAACACCTCTCGAACCTTGTTTTCCTTTACTGAATGATACCTTTGTTTGCTTCCTTGTGACAGATTCTTCGTAAAACTCTAGCTTGTTGAAATTCTCAACCTTTATCATGTTACTCTTCTGAATAATATCTTAACTCTTCTCTGAGACATGAACCAATCTCAAATGTCATAACCTTGTTGCATCCAAGCCACGAGAACTAGCAACTCCCACACAGTTTCACCTTCTATGTCACTTCTTGAAGCAAATAAAAACCATGAGTTATAGCACCTTTCATGACCACAAGCATCCTCTTAGAAACCCTCAAGAAATCCTTCTCAATAGTTATTTTTCATCCTAAAGAATCCAGTTGCCCCAAAGATATAAGAAACTTCCTAAGTCCCGGAAGATAGCGTACATTAGTGAGCATATAGACCACTCCATCAAACATCCGTATTTATACGAAGCTAATGCCCATTGACCGATATACAGTGTCATTCCCCATAACAATTGCATTTCCCTCTTTGTCTTCATAAGAGAAAAACAATTACCATTTGGCGTCATATGATAAGACACTTGTATCGAGTACCCATTCGCTACCTAAAACACCAAATGTTACAGCAGTCAACACATACTCATCTACCTCATCAACACCGCAATCCACGGCTACAGATAAAGATGTTACTTCCTTCTTCCTATCTTTGTCTGGACATTCATTCTTCCAATGTTCGTGGTTCTTACAAATATAGCACCTGCCATTTCTTTCCCTCGATTTTCCTCTCCAACCGAGCTTTCTTGATTTAAAACACCATCAGTTTTCTATCTTCACATTCTTATCCTTATCCACAAATAAACCGTGACCACCAATAGCTCCACTACTACCCTCTTTTAACGTTTTCATTTGATATCTCAATTCCTCACTAATAAGACCTGCTTTGACATCATCAAGAGACAAAAGTATCTCAGCTATAGATTAAAGTATTGAGAACCCCACGTGATGTTCCAGTAATGAACACAACAATATCATCACCTTTTGTTCTTCATCAATCTTCAAATCTACCATGTAAAACCCCGTAATTTTCAAGAACACTACAATGATAAACTAACGAATACTTAATTAAATATTGGAATTAAGTGTTCGTCTCGGAGTTATGCTTAAGATAGACTATGCGTTTGCGTAAAATGAACATCGTATGCAGAATATATTAAGGTTTGTATACATATAGGCATAATATATATATGTAAAACAAATCCAGAATTCAAAATTATAGAGTAGGAAAAGTGGGGGGAAATTGACCCGTTAAGGGTCGACCCCTTCCCCTATGGGTGTCGACCCATGGGTCGACCCCTATGTCGACCCCAGGAAGGTCTGGGAAGATCCTTTTTCTGTGTACATGGACTCGTTTCTTGACCAGGTTCATTGACTTTAGGCTATAAATAGGACCTCATTTCTATTGTTTTATTCACCCAAAAACAATAGAGACAATGAGGTGATACCCCAACTCAGATTAAAATAGCCTATTCTTCTGCAACAACAATTTATGCGTATTCAAGAATCTCTACTACAACCCCAACAGTTAATTCTCTATTCTTTAGATCCAGTCACAGTGAGCTCTTGTTATTTTTAGATATAAACAATTAATAATAATCTTGACATGTTTATAAGCTAGATCTAAACCTGTGCCTGTTAGTAACCTGAATCATAACTAAACAGATCTGCCATTACTTGTACACCTGATCCTCTGTTTAGTTCTTACGTGCCTATCTTTATTATGCTCATTATGTTAGTATGCTTACTTCTGTCATCATATGCCTGTTTTGCTATTATGCCTATTCTTTTTCTCTTCTTTCCCTCTTTCCCTTTTTTTATTTGTATAGTCAGACTACCTTCGAGCCTAGGCCTATCGCTAAAATATGCGAGCGTATGAAATTAGGAACGGTGTGGAATATTAATTTGTGGCATAACTTATATTAAAACATAATTGGGATTTGGGCATAATTTATACCTTGATCTAAAACTTTAATTTGGGGCATAACTTGTATTGTGAATCAAACTGGGATTTGGAGCATAATCTTGGATAAACATGAAAATTGGTTAATAATGAACATGCCTAGATATACGGTAATTAGAAACTGTAACCGCACTTAGACACGAGGTCAGATTACACTCGTGGTTGAAGTCTGCCCGGAACCGCCCGACAAATCCAGAGTCCACAAATGGTTAATCTAATATGAGTGGTCGAGTGCATAAATGTACACGTAATAGTACTAAGACACGAGGTTAAGTCCGACTTGTAGTAGAAGTCTGCTCGGAACCGCCCGGCATATCCAGCATCCACAAGTAGTAGACTTAATTTGAGAGGTCTAGTCCATTAATAAGCCATAAGTGGATAACTCGTTAACATGTAATACTTAACCTATTTAATTCTATGGGGGCTTACATGAACCTGTTAAATTGATTAGGGGTAAGTTAATCTTGTTAAATCTGTGGGGGCAGGTAATGTGTGTGTGTGTGTGTATATATACCCGACGAACGTAAGTTGTTTTACATGTGGGGGTTACGCAACCTTGTTAAACTGTTAGGCATAACCTGTTAAAATCCTAGTAGTAGGGACGCAAGCCTAGGAGGGAAGCTTATTCATCATTTTTGTGGGACCCATTTCAGTCAGTAACCCATCTTGGTATCAAACGAGTACTTTGAACTCGGTCGGGGAATGCTTACTGAGATGACTGTAAGAGGTCACTTGTGTAAGGGCATCTGATGGCGCGTTCCAACGGACTCATGTGCGTGCATGGATCCTCTTTCTTGGGAAAAATAAGACGCTGTGACATCAGTAGATATGGTTGTGCATCTTGAAAATAACGGGGTTGCCACTTTAGGAAGTGATACATCCTACTGTGGGGCTAGCACAGGGTATCTATGTGATAGGGAGCCGATCGATTGGGGTAGTAATTAGGGTACATCTGGTCTTGCTTGTTGGGAGCTTGTTATTATTGTTGGGGATAACACCCGTCATTCCTGTTAGGATACCTGTTATTCTTGTTGGGGTAAAACCTGTCACTAGAAGTACACCTAAGTCTACCGTCTTGTTCTAGTTGGGATCATCTTGTTCTTGTTATGCTAGTATTGGTGCAGAGAAAAGTACTTGAGAAGCGCAATATATTTTGTCATGTTTATTCTGTTTATCCTACTCAGTTTGCTATAACTGCCTTATGATACTGTTATCTCTCTCATCCAGTTTATATTCTTGTCATGATACTTTTACTTATTTATATGTTAAAAGTAACTAGACTCGCCAGACTTTATGTCTGACCCATTTTGTTTCCTACTCTCTCTCTTCCGTTTCCCCCAAGTTCCCAGGGTGGGAATATTCGTGCTTTATTTGGATTCTCTCTTTCATTTTGCTTGGAGCTGCTTAGATGTACCACTTTGATTTCTTGTCTTCTCTGATATGGCTATATTTATGGGGAACTATGCTTCTTTTATTACTGTACTCTAATGATTTTAGCACAAGACAGAAGTTTTAAGTCGATGAACGGGTTTTCTGTATTTTAGACTTATGATGTAACTATGTTTTGGACCATGACGTTTTTGTTTAATAAAGTTTTAAATTCGGCCATTATTTTATATTTGTCTTGTAATGTTTTTGTTTCTGTTTACCTATAATGCTTCATGAATCTTAATATATTCTGATAAAGAGTGACATTAACGGACGTGGGGTGTCACATTTGGTACTAGAGTTAAAAGTTACTAGATTGGATAAAAGATTTTGAAAATTATTTTCAAAAAGGTTTTAAAAGAAAGAATTTTCAAAAGTAAACTCTATTTCGGAAATCATATTCCTAAAAGCCATACGGAATATTTTTTGAATCTCTGTTTGAATCCCTTTTTCTTTTATTTTTTAGCATATTTGGCTAACCGATTCTTCCTGAGGGCGTTACGATACCAAGTTGTTTCCGTAGGTATCTTGATGCTATGGCGCCTGTCGAAAGCCAAGAAGACCCCGCCTCCTCCAGCTGCAGTCGTTGTTCCTCCTCCTCCCCTTCCACGAGTAGAAAATTTCTCCAAGATATGTAAGGACTTCTGTGCTATGGGAGGGAAGTCATTCCAAGGAACTAAGACTTTTGTAGAAGCAAGGAATTGGATCAAAGAGACAGAGGATTTATTTGGGATTTTTAAGATTAATGACCGTAGGAAGATTCAGCTGGCCGTTTGGCAACTGAAAGATGAGGCTTCATTCTGGTAGGAAGTGACGCACGCAGAGCATCTAGTTGAGATTTTGGATGATTTCCGATAGAGATTTGAAATGAAGTTTCTTTCTCAAGCCGAGCAAAGTATGCAAATGGAAAGGTTTTTCGCACTTAAGCAAAGGGCCAAGTATGTCAAAGAGTATGTTAATAAATTCAATCAATTGGCGAGGTTTGGTTTGGAGCTAGTGAATACGCCGCACAAGAAAGCTTTGAGGTTTGCTAGAGGATTGAATGAATCATGAGTTGGCTATGTCTCATATTCCGATGGGAGCAACTTTTGAGAAACTCGTTGATATGGCATTGATGCACGAAGAAGATAAAGGTGGAAAGAAAGAGGATAAGAATGATGAAACATAAAATAAGAAAGTATGGCCCAAGAAAGAACAACAATAGCAAAAGAAGGGCAAAAAGAACGACAATGCTCGAGATGAGAGGAAATTTCATAATTGCGGATGCGATGGTCATTTGGTCAAAAACTGAAGAAAAAAAAAAAAGAATGCTTGTTTCCATTATGGAGAGGTCGGACACAATTCTAAGGAGTTCCCGAAGAATCGAGGACAAGGCCAAAGGGCAGGATCTTCTAGAGGGCAGGTGCATGCTCTCATGGCCGATGTACTGGATAGAGGTAGGAAAGTTTCTGTTGAAGGTTTGATTTTTCTTTCCAATCATCCTGTTAAACTCTTTTTGATTCGGGCGCTTCACATTCTTTTATATCTGATTCCGTGGTGGAGTCTCTGCACCTTAGTACTAGTATGGTTTTGGATCTCGTTGCTATCTCAAACCCCATTGGGGGCACAACTCATTTGTCTATAATTTTTCGAGGTTTGAGAATATCTATGATGGGCGTCGAGTTTGAATGCGACACATATGTGCTTGATTTCATGGGCTATGGTTGGATTCTAGGGATGGATTGGCTAGCCATGTATGGTGCCATTCTGGATTGTGAGAGGAGGATCATTTGACTTTTGACTCATCGTGGGAGGACCCTCGAGTTTTTTATGACCCTAAAGGGTATGTCATGCTTAGTTTCCTAGAGTCGCTTGATGCATCTATCGATGATCCACGATATGTACCAGTAGTCTGTGAGTATCCTGATGTTTTTGAGGAGGTTCAGGGAATACCTCTGAGGCACGAGATTAATTTCCGTATATACTTGGTGGATAATGCAAAGCCATTTGCATTGCCTGTGCGCCATATGGCTCCGAGAGAAAGGAGGGAGCTCAGCAAGCAAGTAGGGGAGCTACTTGAGAAAGGTTTATTAGGCAAAGCATATTTGAATGGGGTGCTCCAGTAGTATTTGCCACTTAGGAGGATGGTTCGCTTTGCTTATGTGTGGATTACAGAGAGTTGAATAAACTCACAAAGAAAAATAGGCACCCACATCCGAGGATAGATGATCTGTTTGACCCACTTGTTGGTGCATCTGCTTTCTCCCAATTAGACTTGGCCACATGATTTCATCAGTTGAGGGTGGTCGAAGACAATATAGACAAGAATGCTTTTAGAACTCCAGATGGTTTCTTTGAGTGGCTCGTCATGCCTTTTGGATTGACGAATGCACCCGCCTATTTTGTGGATCTAATGAGTAGGGTGTTTCGGGAGTTCCTAAATAAGTTTTTTGTGGTCTTTGTTGATAACATCTTGATTTTCTCGAAGGATGAGGAAGAGCATGCTCGACAATTAAGGGAGGTTTTGAAAACTCTCTGTTCGCACTAGCTTAAGGCAAAATTCTCCAAATTTCATTTTTGGAGAAAAGAAGTGAGATTTCTAGGGCATGTGTTCTGTAAGGATGGGACAGCAGTAGATCCCATGAAAGTAGTTGCAGTTCAAGATTGGAAGATTCCAACGAATGCAACGGAGGTGAGGAGTTTTCTTAGTTTAGTGGGCTATCATATGAAGTTCATTAAGCACTTCGCAAAGATATCATCCCCAGTCACCAGACTAACGAAGAAAAATCTGACATTTTCTTGGGGTGTAGACTATGAGGATGCTTTACAGCGATTGAAGAGGGCTCTGACAACAGCCCCAGTCTTGACTTTTCCTGATGGGAACAAGGTGTTCACAGTATACACTGATGCGTGTGGTACAGGGCTTGGTGCAGTTCTGATGCAAGAGGGTAGGGTAGTATGTTATAGAGGTAGACAGTTAAGAGTTCATGAGAAGAATTACCCTACCCATGACTTGGAGTTAGCTTCCATAGTATTCGCACTTAAGACTTAGCTCAATTATCTACTTGGAGAGAAGTTCGAGTTGTAAACCGATCATAAGTCTCACAAGTACTTATTCTCGCAGAAGGATCTCAATTTGAGGCAACAAAGATGGATGGAGTTCCTAGCGTCCTATGACTTCGAGATAGCTTATACCCCTGGCAAGGGTAATGTGGTAGCGGATGCATTAAGTAAGTAGAGGATGACCTTAAGTCCTCTGTTTGTAAAGAGGCAGAGCTTGGCCTTTATATCGACTTTTGATTTTAGACCCTCCACTGAGTTCACACCTGGTTTATTGGAATCATTAGAGGTGCGACCTACTATGTTGGATCAGATAGGAACTTCGCAGCGACAGGACCCACAGGTAGCAGATATCTTGATAGGCTCAGTAGAGGAGAGAATTCCGGTCACCTCAGTAGATATTCCATGGATGATAGGGGATATTTGCAAAGAGATGGAAGGCTTTGTGTTCCACAGGTTGGGAGTTTGTTGAAGACAGTCCTTGAGGAAGCCCATCATTCTAGGATGACTATCCATCCAGGCAGTAATAAGATGTATAGAGATATGAAGAGGGTTTTCTTTTGTGCCGGGATGAAGAAAGATGTAGCGAAGTTTGTTTCTCGATGTTTGATCTGCCATCAAGTCAAGGCTGAGCAAAGGAATCCTGGAGGTTTACTTAATCCTTTGGAAGTCCCGTAGTGAAAGTGGGAGAGCGTCAATATGGATTTCATTGATGGTTTGCCTAGATCGAGGAAAGGCAACACCGGTATTTGGGTTATAGTTGACAGGCTTACTAAGAGCGCTCATTTCATTCCTATTAAGAGTAAGAGGACAGTAGCATGGTGGGCAGCAGTTTATCTTCGTGAGATAGTCCTTCTACATAGAGTACCTTCAAGTATTGTGAGTGATATTGACCCCATTTTCACCAATGAGTTTTAGAGGAGCTTACAAGAGGCATTAGGTACATAGTTGTGTTTGAGCACCACGTATCACCCTTAGACCGATGGAGAGACAGAGAGGGTGAATAGAGTTCTTAAGGATATTTAAGACTGTGTATCCTAGACCTCGGAGGGACTTGGGAAGAGCATCTTCCTTTGGTAGAGTTCGCCTACAACAACAGTTATCGGGCTAGTATTGGCATGATACCCTTCGAGGCATTATACAGACGACCCTGTAGATCACCGACTCGTTGGTGGGAGTCTACAAAAAGGCTTCTACTTGGACCTTAAATGATCAGAGAAACTTCAGAAAAGATTGATCTTATTCAAAGGCGCATGAAGACAGCTCAGGACAGGCAGAAGTACTACGCAGATAAGACAAGCACTGATATTGAGTTTGAAGTAGGAGACATGGTTTTCATCAAAGTATCGCCATTGAGGAATGTGGTTCTCTTTGGATCTGTAGGGAAACTGGCGCCAAGGTTTGTAGGACCATTTCCTATAAGGAAAGAATAGGTCAAATGGCTTATAGGGTAAATCAACCAGAGAGATTAGCGGATGTTTGTTTGCGGAAATGTTTGCATAATACAGCAGAACTAGTCAAGCCGAGTATGCTTGAGGAAGTAGAGGTGGAACGGGAGGCGACAGTTAGACGAGTTCCTGCCCGTATTCTTGGATCAGAGTTTAAGAAGTTACACTACCGAGAGGTCAAGTTGATGAAAGTTCAATGGGGAGAATACCCCGAGAATGCAACTTGGGAGACTGAAGACAAGATTTACACTTCGTACCCTTTTCTTTTCAAGGGTATGTTCTTAACTTCTTTTTCCAAAGCTTTTATTCGTACTTGCTTCTGTCATTAAGTATATCCAATCAATTAAATCTTCAACCTTTAAATAAAGAACCAATGGATGTAAACATGTGTTTGAGACATGTTATGTTTGATGGATGCAATTGTTTGCTAGTGGTTGCTTGTGGATGCATATACATACACATTAGGCACTAGATCGGCTTAATCACTCTCATACTGCATATGGATGCATATGCATATTTTTCTTTTTCTTTTAGTGGATGAAAGTGGGTGTGTCATCATATGGATGTTGCATTTGAATGGATGATTGTGCTCGCATATGGGCTTTACATGTTATATTAGGATTATTTGCATACATGTTGGATTCATGGAACTAACATATAGTGCATTTAGGAGGTCAACTGAATCAGTGGACCGCCTGATCTTTCACATTAGTATAGGGACATATACACACAACTTTGCATATGTTCATATAAGCATTAGAAATCTTTTAAGGACAATGGATGCCTGTGAATGGTGGATGAGTAGATGAATGATGGATGTTAGGATATACATTCTTCTTTACCAAGAGATTTCGGGTCAAAATCCTTTAAGCAGGGGAGAATGTAATTCCCCGTAATTTTTAAGAAAACTATATTGATAAACTAAAGAATATTTAATTAAATATTGGGAATTAAGTAAAATGGACTACACCATTGCGTTCGTTTTGGAATTCTGCTTAAGATAGACTTCGAGTTTGCGTAAAACGGACATCGTACGAAGAAGATATTAAGGTTTGAAGTTTTTAGACATATAGGAATAACATATATATATATAACAAATCCAGAATTCAAAATCACAGAGCGGGAAAAGTGGGGGGAAATCGGCCCTTTAGGGGTCGACCCAATCCCCTATGGATGTTGACCCATGGGTGGACCCCTACACAGAATGTCGACCCCGGGGTCGACCTCAGCCAGATATGGGCAGATCCTTTTCTGTGTACGTGGACTCGTTTCTTGAACAAGTTTGTTGACTTTAGGCTATAAATAGAACCTCATTTCTATTGTTTTATTCAACCAAAAACAATGAAGACAACGAGGTGCTGCCTCAACTCAGATTAAAATAGCTTATTCTTCTGCAATAAAAATTTATACGTATTCAAGAATCTCTGCTACAACACCAACAGTCAATTCTCCGTTCTTTAGATCCAGTCACAGTGAGTTCATGTGATTTTTAAATATTAAAAATTAATAGTAATCTTGACATGTTTATAAGTTGGATCTAAACCTATACCTGTTAGTAACCTGAATCATAACTAAACAGATTTGCCATTACTTGTACACCTGATCCTCTGTTTAGTTCTTACATGCCAATCTTTATCATGCTCATTCTGTTAGTTGCTTGCCTCTGTCATCATATGTCTATCTTGATCTTGTGCCTAGTCTTGTTCTCTTCTCTCCCTCTTTCCCTTTTTTTATTTTTATAGCCAGGCTACCTTCGAGCCTAGGCCTATCACGAAATATGAAAACGCACGAAATTGGGAATGGTGGGGAATGTTAATTTGGGGCATAACTTATATTGAAACGTAACTGGGATTTGGGCATAATTTATACCTTGATCTGAAACATTAATTTGGGGCATAACTTGTATTGTGAATCAAACTGGGATTTGGGGCATAATCTTGGATAAACATAAAAATTGGTTAATAATGAACATGCCTAGATTTACAGTAATTAGAAACTGTAACCACACTTAGACACGAGGTTAGATTACACTTGTGGTAGAAGTCTGCCTGGAACCGCCCGGCAAATCCAGCGTCCACAAGTGGTTAATCTAAGGTGAGGGGTCGAGTGCATAAATGTACATGTAATGGTACTAAGTTACGAGGTTAAGTCCGACTTGGGGTGGAGTATGCCCGGAACCGCCTGGCATATCCAGCATCCACAAGTAGTAGACTTAATGTGAGAGGTCTAGTCCATTAACAAGCCATAAGTGGATAAATCATTAACCTGTAATACTTAACCTGTTTAAATATGTAAGGGGTTACAAGAACCTATTAAATTGATTAGGGTTTAAATAAACTTGCTTGAATCAGTGGGGGTTAAGTTAATCTTGTTAAATTATGGGGGCAGGTTATATATGTGTACATATGTGTATATATATATATATATATATATATATATATATATATATATATATATATATACACACACACACACACCCGACAAACTTAACCTGTTTTACATGTGGGGTTATGCAACCTTGTTAAACTGTTAGGCATGACCTATTAAAATCCTAGTAGTGGGGATGCAAGCCTAGGAGGGAAGCTTGTATCATCTGTTGTGTGGGACCCATTTCAGTCAGTAACCCATCTTAGTATCAAACGAGTACTCCAAACTAGGTCGGGGTCGGGATACGCTTACTGAGCTGATTATAAGAGGTCACTTGTGTGAGGGTGTCTGACGGCGCGTTCCAACGGACTCATGTGCGTGCATGGATCCACTTGCTGGAAAAAATAAGACGTTGTGACATCAGTAGATATGGTTGTGCATCTTGAAAATAACGGGGTTGCGACTTTAGGGAGTGATACATCCTACTATGGGGCCAACACAGAGTATCTATGGGATATGAAGCCGATCGATTGGGCGTAGTAATTAGGGTACATCTAGTCTTGCTTGTTGGAAGCCTGTTACTATTGTTGGGGGTAACACATGTTATTCCGGTTGTGCTGCCTGTTACTCTTTTTGCGGTAAAACCTGTCACTAGAAGTACACCTAAGTCCACCGTCTTGTTCTAGTTGGGATCATCTTGTTCTTGTTATGCTAGCATTGTTACAGAGAAAAGTACTTGAGGAGCGCAATATATTATGTCATGTTTATCCTGCTCAGTTTGCTATACCTACCTTAGGATACTGTTATCTCTCTCATCCAGTTTATTTGCCTGTCATGATGCTTTTACTTAATTATATGCTAAAAGTAACTGGACTTGCCAGACTTTATGTCTGACCCATTTTGTTTCCTCCTCTCTCTCTTCCGTTCCCCCCAGGTTCTCAAGGTAGGAATACTCAAGCTTGATTTGGATTCTCTCTTTCATTCTACTTGGAGTTGCTTAGATGTACCGCTTTGATTTCCTGTCTTCTCTTGTGTGGCTATATTTATAGGGAACTATGCTTCTTTTATTATTGTACTCTGATGATTTTAGTACAAGGCAGAAGTTTTAAGTTGACGAATGGGTTTTCTGTATTTCAGGCTTATGATGTAACTATGTTTTGGACCACGATGTTTTCTGTTTAATAAAGTTCTAAACTCCGCTGTTATTTTATATTTGTCTTGAAATGTTTATGTTTCTATTTACCTACAACACTTCACGAAACTTAATGCATTATGATCAAGAGTGACATTAACAGACGTGGGGTGTCGCATACCACCTTCATCTTCATTAGCAAACCATCAAAGGAATTCAAGTATTCCTTAAGCGAGTTACCCTCCTTCATCTTGAAGATGGAAAATGTTCGCAACAAGACCAAATGATTTGTGAGTGATATTTTCATATATAACTCCAGCAACTTGTCCTATATACATAGCAAGTTGAATAGTAGTGTGCGCCTACTCGTCCATCTTCTCTCTCTCAATACCTGGGATATCTTTGCAACAAATGAGTATCAAATACTACCCAGTGCACTTGATTCCTCCTAAGAACCGTTTTCATTTTCCATTGCCACTTCTCGAAGTCTTAACTCCATTCCACTTATCTACAACCAATTGAGATCTCAATGTTGCATATGAAACACATACATAAAGCGCTACATTCTTTGAACTACTGTTTAGGGACTACCTGAGTATTATCGGATTCCAGCATTTTCACAAACACCTACCTATACCCACAGCTCTGATACCAAATATTGTTGTGAAATTCGAATTTAAACACCAATTCAAATCCAATCCCACAAGCATTGCGGAAAATGGATCGTTGATAGATTTGCAAAAACAATTAAATCGCTATATTTCAAATAACTAAAACAACAAACAACCAATCCTAATAACAAGAATTCGATAATAACTAATAGCAATGAAAATAAATCACACGCTTAATTTACAGGGGTTCTACTAACAATTTTTTAGTGTACATCCACTTTGAAGAGAGAATTTACTACCATGATGAGAAGAGTACAAGAGATAGATACAGTGAACACCAATAATCAATATAGGATTGAGTTTGCGGAGAATAGAATTAAAGAATTAAAATTAGGTTATAAACCCTAAGTATTCTCTTTTGAAGTAACCTTTAACAAGCAAGCTCTATTACCCCCAAATCTGAAAATAGCTTATATATGTAAGGATCTCGTTCAGAAAAATTTCCATTTCACTCCTTTAATCTTTTAAAAAAATTCCACCAAGTAACTCGCTAAAGACAGCTCGAAAACTCAATTCACATGTTTGAAAATGGATACCTACATCTGAATCTAGGCTCACCATCTGAAACCCAGTAATCTAGACGTCTGGATTTTGGATTGGGAAATTTTCCATAGAAAATCCAGACATATCGACGTTTACAATTTTTAAAGTCATAAACGACATTTTGGGATGCGATTTCACAATTTTTACTAACTCCAAACATATCGATGTTTACAAATTTTAAAGTTGTAAACGACATTTTAAACTCAATGGAAGTGGTTTCGAGTCCAAATTCATCCGTATGCATGAATTGACATTTTAGGCAAACACTCGATTAACGATGTTATATTTAAATATATTATCGTGAAATATGCGGGTTATTATAGACTTCTACCCTTAAAGAAATTGCGTCCCTATAATTACTTAAGGAAAAATTCAAAAGTAACAACCAAGCAACAACAAAAATCTATATGAAAGTTGATTAACTTAAGAAATTCACTTTTGTTTTCATATTTGGTGTATCATTCTTATACTAAAATTCACTTATGAATAATTTCATGGTTTTAACTTTAACTTATAAATCACTATATAACTTAAGTCAATGCACGTTTAATGTTTAAATAGAACTCGTGAACATACATAAGAAACAAACTTATTCCATTCATAAGCGGCTTCAACAAATTAGAATTTCCATATTCGAATTCAAAATATTCTAAACCTCAATTTCAATAATTATTCAAAATTTAAATTGCAAACTACCACACTGCGATTTTTCTGAAAATTTGGTTTAGATATATCTCAAAATTAATAAGATGAAATTCAAATCTTTTTCTTCCATTAGAAAACTATAATCTAATAGTTCTAGGTAATTTTTGTTTCAAAGAATTCCGACTTGTATTGGATCCTATACACTCGTCTGAAGTTAAAATCAAAAAATCACGAAATACAATTATGCGATAAGCTCGTTTTTATTAAATTTAATTAATTCGTTTAACATTCAATAAGTTTATAAATTTTAAACCTATTCTCTTACTTTTTCAGCATAAACTTATTGAACATTCAAATTCACTTTGAAATATCGACTATCCAAAATCGTCGAGCATTCCCTATCATGTTCTAGCTAGAAAATTTTATCACTTAAAAAATTTCTTAAAATTATTCTAGATTACAAAATTTACTTATATAAAAAAGGATGTATATGATAGTCATATATATCCAGTTCACAAAAATTAGCGATCCCGTTGGGGAAACAAGATCACGAAATAAAATCCGGGTTATATACCCTAAAAATATTAGCACGTTCTTTCATATTCCACAAACCAATAAATTGGAACTTTAAAGTTTCCAGTAAACCCCTAATATTCCAAGAACGACTTCTAAATCGTGGAAACATGATAAATTGTAGTAGTTGAAAGAATTCCATAAAATTGAAAACTTTAGTTTTCAAATACATAGGAATATCACCAACAAAGATGAGGTCAAACCATTTGGGTTACGACCTCGAATATTTTTGTTCATTAAGGTTAAAAAAATAAACTGGAATATTTGTTAACCCCAATGACAAAACGAGCACGAAAATAAAGAGTTGGTGAAAATCGATTGCTAAGTCAAATTGTCGAAACACTTTAGCAAACTAACCTATTGAATAGGTCATCGATCCGAGGTTTGCAATTTATTAAGCTTGACGTGATCGCGAAGCCATAACACCCCATCGGATCGCTTTACAAAAATAACACTCCTTTTTGTCCTTAGTGATCAACCACTAAGGATGATAAGCAAATAGATTGATCCATGGGAATGATAATCAATTTTGAACACAATTACCAATTAAGGTGATCATCGTAGAATGGGTACAAAGATTCCAAAAAATTCACGAGTAATGTGAATTACAGAAACACATTTTCCTTAACATCGTCCTCATTGCTATGAGAACTTTAGTAACACAAGGAAGTTAATGAATCTAAATTAGAACCATTAAGAACAACATAAATCTGTGTCACAGACAAGGGATGTCGAGGATGAATGATTCTTTTGGAAAATAAAATATGGACCTCAAAGTGATTATAACGATTCATTCCTAAAAATCACCGCAAACCCCGAACAAACATGGCAGGCAAATAATAACACGAAGTGTTTTGTCTTTCGACAAGGTGGTCCAACACTGCAAAGAAATTAGACTAAGCATTTCTCTCACGATGAGGTGGCTTAACACCTCACTAAGCATTTTGTCAAACTGAGGTGGTGGCTTCACACCGCAAAAGGGAATCAAATAAGCATTTCATCTTATGATGAGGTGGCTTCACACCTCACTAAGCTTTTTGTCGCACCGATGTGGTGGCCTCACACTGGAAAAGAAAGCTGACTAACATCGATGTATATAAGGTATACAACACATGTGACCCCTCATCTATGTATATAAAAATATACAACACAACGAGAATGTATATAAAGATATACAACACACGAGATTTCTCAAGGATGTATACAGAGATATACAACACATCAGACAACCGAAGATGATCAACTAGGATGTATATAAAGATATACAATGCACGAGATATCTCAATGATGTATATAAAGATATACAACACATGAGACAACCGAAGATGATCAACGAGGATGTATATAAATAAATTATAAGACACTAGATCTCTCAAGGATGTATATAGAGATATACAACACATCAGACAACCAAAGATGATCAACGAGGATGTACATAAAGATATACAACACACGGGATCCCTTAAGGATGTATATAAAGATATACAACACATGAGACAACTCCTTATCGATGTATATAAAGATATACAACATACAAGGTTCCCATCAATGTATATAAAGATATACAACACATGTGATCACTCATGCATGTATATAAAGATATACAACACATGAGACAACCGAATAACCATACATGATCCTGCGATTTCATAAAAAAATGAAATCGAATGTCAACTAACTAAGTCCAAAAATAACTGACGAAGTAAATGCAAGTGTGTCGACCCACTCATTTTTACCAAGACGTTTGATTAAATTCCTAATTTAATTGAAAAGGCAAAATTACCTGTTTAAAGAAAGTAATACTCTAAAGCAAGTAAGAATACTCAATTATTGACCAAAGAAAGCTAAAGACATCTCCATAGCAAAATAAATGGGTAACGAAAACTTAAGGTAATTATGCAAATTCTTAACTTGTGACATCTAAGGACAAAGTGTCCATAAGTCCTCTGGACCCAAATAAAAAAAATCCAAAAAGGAAAATTATGAAAATTGACAATATCACCAATGATAGAAGGAAATGTACCTTAGTTAAGAAGGATCACTTCTTTCTCTCATTTTGGAGTTAAAGGCATGCCAAAATATGATGGTTCGAGCTTTTACAATAGCGACAGAAGAGTGGCTTTGAACAATTATTATCAAAGTGGTTTTTAGAATTACAATAGAAACATGTCCATTAACTCAGGGTGGAAGTTTTTTCGTCGAAGTTGTTGCTTGCTTCCTTCTCTTCTTAATAACCCCATCACCATCGCTCACTTTGTCAGCTTCCTCCAAACAAAGCGCAATATCCACGAGCACATACAAAGGCTCGACCAATTTAAGAAGTAGGGCCTTCTTGAGATTTTTATTGAGCCCATACACAAATCTCTCACTCTTCTTCTTGGAGGTATTAATAAACCCAAGACCATGTTTAGAGAGGGAGTTGAAAGATGCAACGCACTCGGCCACAAAATAGTTTCCTTGAACAAAGTCTTCAAAGCGTTGGGCCAACACTATTTTCTCGCCCTCTGGTATAAACTTTGATTCGAACATTTATTGAAATTGCTTCCAAGTTAGGTAAGCTTCCTGAATTTCAGAAGTCATAAGATCATACCAGTCGAGAGCTGGATCTTAGAGCATACTAGAAGCTACTTGGACCCAAGCAAGTCCACAAGATCCATGCGCGAAAAGATGCGGTCACATGTCCTCAATCATGATTGGACCTCGATAACCTTTTCGGAGCCTTTGAACATTTTTCCACCAAGTTTGGTGAAGTCATTACATAATCGAGCGAACCCGGATTTAGGAGGGGTAGGCACGGAAGCAGCTCCGGCAGCATGCATCTTAATCACGAGATCCAAGAGTTATTGGGCTGACATAAACACCCCATCTTGAGTGGGATTGCTCGAAGAGCCAACACCGTGGAGAGAGGTCCTAACCATTCCTCTCCTCTAAAAGAAAGAAGAGTAAAAAGGTTAGATTAAAATCGAACTCAAATAAATTAGATTGGTCGAACAACGGATCATAATATAAGATAGGATTTGACGAGTCCTAAGACTCGAATAAAATCCTAAAACCCAATTTCCTAGGAGAGACTTAGGACAATGATCATCGCCATAATATCTTATATTATTCCGAACTTGGCTTTGATACCAAGTTTAACGCCCCATCTCTATACTCGCATTAGCCAAGGTTATCACAAGAAATGATGTAAATAAACCCGAAGAATAAGGCTGTTGAGGAGCGATCATCTACATATTAGCTTTCAACAAGTGTTAAACATGTCGGATAATGTAGTCTTGCTTTTTAAATCTCATGAGGAAATCCAA
Source organism: Allium sativum (assembly GCA_030737875.1). Lineage (NCBI taxonomy): Eukaryota > Viridiplantae > Streptophyta > Magnoliopsida > Asparagales > Amaryllidaceae > Allium > Allium sativum. Next base: position 173,242,367 of record CM060927.1, read on the forward strand.
CAAATCTAATTCAAGTTCGAACCCACTATACAGTGGCTATATATAGTTCGGAATTAATATAAAATACATAACAATATAATCAAATCCAGACACAGATATTCACACCACTAAGGCAGAAATAGTTATGAATATAGCACATAAGGAGTGGACATAATATAAGCCGTCATGCCAGATCCACTATATCATTAAATAATAGGTACATGAACTACACAACATAATATGTACACATGTGAGTTACCATCTCAAATACATGAAATATAGAACTACTAAACAAATTCATTTAGCTAAAAGAAGAAGCTAGTCCACGCTATAGTCAAGGAGGAGTACCTACAATATCTCTGTCTGACCCGAGTATCGTTTATAAGAAAATAAACAACAAACAGATCAGTCTAACTATGCTCATCACAATAAACTGAGATAGAAATAGAGATGTAAACAAAAAATGTCATATAGGTAATAACAACAGTGTTCACATATAAAATGTAAAGGTTCGATATGTCCATATAATATGTCAAAAAAATCTCAGTGCTATATAAGGATATCTCATCCTAACTCATAAAGCTACTCCTAAGATAGGATATCACATATCCCGTCAATATGAAGTAATCTGAAGATCCGTCGAAATCGAAGTTCCTCGAAGGATGATTCGAAGATCATCAAAATGATCCGAAGATTCACCGGAACCATGGATGATCCGAAGATGGTCAAAATGATCTAAAGATCCATCGGAACTGAAGTTCCTCGAACAATGATCCGAAGATCATCAAAGTGACCCGAAGGTCGGAATGATCACAATTGATCAAGTATAGTGTAAACTACACCAAGCTAGTAGATATAAGAGTCAAGCTACATGTCCCAAAACCACTGCTCTACTTGAATATTTACGAACAAGTTGTATATTCTACTAGAAATACGAAACGATCATTGCCATAGTTTTCAATCGAATGAGTCCAAGAATTAACTGTCAAAGCAAACACAAGGGTTCATAGTTCTTGTTTTTACTAAGGCGCCTAATTGGATTTCTCATACGAGTGAGAAAAAGGTTTGTATAAATATATACTAGTAGATTGGAAAATGATTTTTAAAATAACTTCATATATTGAAGTTGGATTAGAAACCATTTTAATAAAGGATTCGGTATCTACTAATAATATAAAATCCTTTGTAGTTTTGAAGTGGCAATTCTCATATAATATCAATTGAACTCAGAATTCACATTTTTATAACATAAATTTAGAGCTCAAGAATATCGAATAAAAATTTGTTTACCACGAATAAATTGAATTATCATAAAGGAAAGCAGTTATCAACTGAAAAACGGCAATAGAAATTAATTCGGAGTAAAAGGAATTGATATAACTCGAAATATCGCAAGGAAAAGGCAAGATATACACTATAGCAATTCAGCTGTCTGAAATTTCATTTCATGCGCCTGAATTGAACTAACAGAAACCATGTATCTACTCTGAGTTTCAGACGTCTGAATGGAATAAATCAACCGTCTAAATCTGTATTTAGACGTCTAAATTACGCATTCAGCCATTTGAAATACAGATACACAATTTTTTTAAATATCAAAAGCAGGTCAGACATTTGAATTTTATATTTAGATGTCTGAATGTTGTCTTGGGCACTAGTTTTCTTAGGCAGCGAGCTCATATCGATTTTAGATGACTCTTGAAGGCTTATAACACTATTTGAGGGAAAATGAGGCTTTAAAGCTTGCCGAAACAACATGAAAACACAACTTACATATGCACAAAGATCTACACTAGAATTTATATATAATCGAATTCGAAACTCATGAAATGGAATGTTTACACAATCAATCCAAATCATACAATACAAACGTACCAAAGACACAGTAGACAATCATATAGCTCGAGGCATAAATGTGGGTTCTCCAAGAACTCACTTTTGATTATTGGAATCAACTAGGAGATGCAAAACCAAGCTAAATAGCTCTCTACTCCAATATAACTCACTAATCTTCAAGTTATACACAATTACACAATATTGCCTAAGAATTAGTTTTAGGAATAACAAGGGTTAAAGAGGAAACAAGTTGGAGAAGATAGAGATTGAGCTTACCTAAGCTTCTCCTTGGATTTGCACTTGATTTCAACAAGAAGTGGTGCTTCCAGGATTAAATTAGGTTTAGGGAATTTTAATTTTCCTCCCCCTCCCTATTTCCATTTTCTTTGAAGTGTTGGAATCAAGTGAGGGGGAGTGGGAGCTGCGGAGTTATAGGAAATTTGGCTAGGTTTACTAACCCAATCCCTACCCGAATCCCAATTTTTACTAACTCCAAATATATCGATGTTTACTGTTTTAAAAGTCATAAACATCATTTTGAACTCAAAGGAAGTGGTTACGAGTCTGAATTCATCCATATGCACAATGTGACTTTTCAGACATACATTCAATTAACGATTTTTTATTTAAATATATCACCGTGAAATATGTGGCTTGTTACAACTTCTTAATTTGATATTCTTATATTGCCTACAATTTATCTTGGATTGTTTGTGATTACTGTAAACACCCTGAATTTGGAAGTCTATCCCAAAATATTTTCAAATGTGTAATGTTGTTGTTCCAGATTCAAAAGGTTTGGGTGTAAGAATATGATTTGTGTGGTTATGGTTTTAGAATTATAAACCTATTTGTATTTGGTATTGTTTGGGGGTTTTATTTGATTGTTGTAAATTTCCCTTTTTTGTGCTTTTTAAATAAAAAACCATTATTTGAAATCTACAAGAAACACAAATAAATCAGGTAGGAAGGAATGTGTAAATTCATGTATTCTGTATGTAGTTTACCTCATCCATTCCAAATAAAAATATTACCAATTTCCTTGTGATTTGAAAAATGTCAACATTCCTCTTTTAAATAGTTTGGGCAAAATTTACAATAATTACAGTAAATAACATTTGTATGAGATTTTGAATCTCAAATAAGAAAAGGGTTGTCATTATTTTAGATTGGAGTATATAATAATAATAAAATATAATTAATAACTGCATTAACATCACGCTTAAAGAATAAATATATATTAAGCATATCCGTCCAGACCTACGTAAATAACTCTATTATATTATTACATAATAAATGTTTATTTTGTGTTTGAATATGAATGATTTCCATTTTAATGGGAATAAATATATGGTAATATTTCTCATAATAAATGGAAATGTATAATTTTGACTGTTACGTTAATAGCAATAAATATGGAACTGGTTATTATAATTAAAAAGGTCACAAATAAGAGAATTAATATTGTAACCATGAATGTTTTGGGTAAATGAATGAATGAGTAATAAGTGCCAAATGGTTATAATTTAAATTGAATAGGAATACATGTTGTGACTCTAATTAAGGAAATCAAAACAGTAAACTTATATATATATATATATATATATATATGTACACTTATATAAGAAGTAATGAAATTAGATAACTATAGTAATATTTGAGAGTTACAACAATTAGAATTAATGTAATTAAATGGGACTGATATAAATGGCATTTAAAAGGTTATTTGTTGCCTTAGGAAACATGAGCATTATGGTCATTAATGGCACGAGACAATTAGGGAATTAAATTGATTGAGTGTCTATTGCCTTAGGAAATATGATCGTTAGGGTCATTAATGACATGTGAACGTTATAATAATAAATGGAATTAAAGAAGATTTAATGGATATTAATTTTCTTAGTAAATATTAAATCCAATAAGGAAATAAATATTTCAATCTTTTAGGAAGTTATTAAGAATTATCTCGATCATATTCTAGTCTAAATTTAGAATTAATATCTTTAATTAGAATTAGGGATTGGACTTAGTAGGTTAATGATGCGAGGTTAGTTTTCTTATTCGACAAAAATCTGCACTTTGCAAAAGTCGGATATATGTACAACTGATGTGAGATATCATTAACCATCGGAAACTATGACGATAGTTAATTGCGTAACGAGAATTATTTCCAAAAAGGTTTACTTCAAGTGTTGAGGTATTAAGTGGTTGTAGAGCCCGCCTCCTTTCTGAAAGAAGAAACCAAAAAGAAAATAATTCGTAATGTATCCTACTTCAAGAAGCATTAAATGGCTAATTTGGGTGCGAGATTGTATCTCTGTGATGGTCCGCTTCCTTTAGGTAGTAAGTGACTGGGTTAGAGTCCGCCTTGGGATAAGGTGTTAAATATCCATGGGATTGCATATCGTTTGGGAATTATTGGGTGACTAGGGAATTACCTAATAAGGTCAGCTAGATAGCAACACAGAGGTCCACTGGGGGAAGGCCATAAATGACATTGGTAGTCTACCTATCCTGTAGGTCATAAGTGTCTTCTTACAATCTTTTGCCTTATGCAAGGTTTAGGAATATGTGTGAATGTCGGAAGTCTTGGATTAGAAGGACTTAGTAGTTAGTGTCCTCTAATTTATATTAGCATATAGTAAACTATCTAGAAAGGTACTAAGAAATCAATGGGTCCGCCTTGAGCCTTAAGTGATCATTGGGATCAACCCTTATATTATATTATGAGTGGGGCTATAAATGGATATATAGAATAACCCACCTCCTTTATAGGGTATTGAGCAATTAGAGAGCATGCCTCTTAGTTTTGATATTTGTTAGAGTAGTGGTTTAAAGGCTTCAAACTTACGTGTAAAGATTATATCTTAGTATATTGCGTTAATGTTATCTTTGGAAGCACCATTTTGGGTATGGTGGTTAATAGTCATGCGTAAATCTTTACAAGGTTAGGTTAAAATTACTAGCCTTGTCAGATATATGATTTTGGGAGAAACCAAATAGGATGCATTTATATATTGTAGACAGCGTTACACATTTTCTACTCACCGAAACTTATTGTTCTGACTCCCTCCTCATAACAACTCTCGGATTTATCTAGAGGAAGACGGGTCTTAGCAGGTACTCAAGTTTGATTTTCTCTTCTTGTTCTCTTATGCTCGGTACTGATGTGGTGATTCTCTTTTAAGATAGTTGCCTAAGTCGATACTTGTTATTTTATTTTGTTTCTACTGTGAGTTAGTTTTATAGTACTCTGATTATGCTCATTCTCATTATTTGCAAGTATCAGATTTATGCTCTCCATGTTTGGATGAGTTTGAGTTTAAATTTTTATCGCCCGCATGATAGAAAAAAATCAAATTTCGATTTACCAATTCATTATAGAAAACATTGTTACACGCTGATGACGAGACTTAAGTAATACTGAGTTGTTTAGTTTATTATAGGTGTTGCTACTTGCTTTGAAAAGGCTTAAAAAATTATACCACTGGTTGGATGAGGTGCAACAACTGCTTTCGAGATTTTATTGTTTTCTTGCTAGATAAATTTTATGTCTTTCTTCGCGGACGACACAAAAATTGCCAATGAACTTCTTAGAATTGAAAAATCATATAGAATACATAGTTAGCATTGTTTTAACTACTTATTTTTATTTATGTTACTTTATGTATTCTTACATATACCGTCACATGGTTTTTTTTTCCTCTTATTTTGTCAGCTAAATAGTCAACTAAGGCATCGATATTGTAAAAGAGGCATTCTGATTTACAATAATATTGCTAAGAATATATAAATATACCACTGGATCTAAATCATGACTAACAGATGAAAGTAGGCATTCCGATAATGTTATTAAGAATTAAAACATAGTTCCAACCTAGAAATTACTGAAATAAAATAAAAAAGGTTCATGCACTTCTTTATGTCGATACCTATAATTCCTGCTTCCTTGTGACACCTTTACTAATAAAAAATTCAAATTTTGCTCATTAATTGCTAATCTAGCCCAATGTTTAAGATTCTGCAACACTTAGTTAATAAATTCTGGATTCATCAAACTAGCTTGACTAAAGATGACAAATCATCCGCATATACTGGGTGAGTTAATGAAAGATAACATTTGTACATGGGAGAAATATTCCCCTTATTGTATTCAATTTCCATAGATATAGATAAAAATTTCATTGCTATATTAAAGAGATAAGGAGATATAAGATCTCCCCGTCGTAAACGGTGATTACTGCTGATAAAACCATGTGGCTCTCCCTAATTGATCACTAAAAAAATAGGGGTAGAGATATAGGTGTAGATCAACTTAATAATAGGGATAGAAAAACCCATGCATATAAGCATATGAAAAATAAATATCCTACTAATTTTGTCATATTTTTTTGCAAATCCGCTTTTATACACATATCATTTGATCCCTTTCTATTAAAACTACATGTCATCTTGTAGGTCAAAAGAAAAATTTTTGGGATATCTGGGCCTGGAATAAAAGCCATTTGAACTGGAGAGATTAACCCCTTCAAAAACCCTTAAATAAGATTACTTATAATGATTTCTATGATTTTGTAAAGAACACTATAACATGATATAAGCCTGTAATTTGACATGAATGGCGTGTTAAGGTAGTATGAGCAGCTTCGTTCTAATCTTGCTTTGTCTCAGTATTTGTGTATCTGTTTTTTTTTTTAAGTATCAGTTTTGTTCGCTGTTTCAAATCTCAAAAATATCACCAGAGATCTCCTCCGAGATCTCATTTTGGGCTCCTTCTGAAACGAGACAACAAATATCACTGTAAATCTCCTTTCTAATATATCGCTCGAGATATTGCAATATCGAACGATATATCAACCGATATGAAATATTGGAGTATCGTCTGAGATATTGGTGCTTTTTTGTTTAAGACTTAAATATGTGCCTAAACCAGAACAATAATTAAAAAATTCAAATTTAGCCACGATAATCTCCTACAATTTTGCATTTTGCATGTTAAATGACCGTATTGTATGTTTATATATGTTATAAAATGCTTATGATATTCGAGTTCGTCTTTTTTACATACATGTTACATATTTTATGGTCTACATATGCTGTATTTTTATGTTCTGGATCTTTTTAATGTTTTATGTCTAATAATAATTCATTGTCATAGATTATGTTTTAAGCACTAATCTATTTGCATTTGTTATATTTCTGTTTTAAGCATATTACGATTCGAGTATGAATTGTAACGACACGGATTTTTGGCCTGTTAATTTTAAACATTTAATATTTGTTTTTAATATTTAGTTGATAATATAAATTAATTTTTATATTGTGTTATCGATTTAATAATCGAATATACTTTAATTTAAAATATATAGAATTATTGTAATTCGAAATATAATTGAAATCAGAGTTAAAAATTGAATCAAAATGATTCAGTTGATAAGTAGGAATTTTATTTGATATATACGATAATAAATAATAATTTATTATCAAAAAATTTGTGGTTTTCAAATTTAAATTATATTATATTAATTTAATATGGTATATATGTTGAAATTAAATTTTAGAAAATTTACTGTTGAGTTCAGAATAGGGTCATTATATTGAAATGTCGGTCGGTACGCTAGAATAGCGGTTCGTGATTTAAATTACTAGACCCTGAGATATTTGATTGTGGATAGGTTCGAAATCAAATCGATATCCATCTAAAAAGAATAAAAATCGCTTTATATCGAATCGTATTAAATACGAGATCAAATCGAAGATCAAATCAGAATCCGTTTTAAAAGAATAAAAATCTCTTTAATAAAATCACATTAAAGTTATTATGCCATATTTCTTTACTGCTGAAGTAATTGTCTATATAAAATCACGTATACGCCCTTTCATTTCTCCCTTCTGAAAGACCATACTCAATCCTAAACAATTAATGAAATCGAACAATAGATGGAAACCGGTCATTCCTCAAATCTCATTTTAAATCGAAGCTTCAACAATAGAAATGGCTACTGCAGACGAGAATCGAAAAACCAGATCAAACAAAATAGAAGAAGGCGGAAACCGCGAGGCGGTACCTGTTTCTAGGGTTCGAGCAGCGATTGAATGGGTATGGAAAAGTGTGCACGTAAGGAGCAATGTTGATATCGTTCGACAATAGAAGGGGTTATCTTTTACCAAGGTGAAGCGCTATGTCAGGGACTGAATCATTTGGGGAGGTGCGATAGCGATGTTGTAACGACCCACAAATCCGAGCTATCTGAGTTGACTAAATACAACCCACGTCCAACCCAAATAACACAGAAATACGAACCATTAATAGAAAGAAGATAGAGGATGAGAAATAGAAAGAAAGAAATATTAGAATAGAAGAAAAACGAAGATCACAAACTCACAGCGGAACGAATGAAATATATTATATAACATAACTTTTGAAATACAAATCAGTAACTTTATATACATACCATCATCAGAGCACAACAGTCATTTCTGGAACAGTTATACACACCTGTTTCCAGATACAACATAGTACACAGCGGAAATACGATAATCTACAGCTAACTGGTGAAGCCTCCTGCTTCCAGCTACTCCAATTGAATCTGTGAAATCCTGACTACTTGACTGCCCGTACAAATTTGGGCACCCAAGAGTTTAGGGAAAACAAAACAAAATAAACTCTGGGTCAGTCATGGGACTGGTGTGAGTAAACTCCAACCACTTGTTTAACTTTAAAAATCCTTTCAAAAGGAAAAGATAATAGTAAGACCAGCCCACACATAAATATGGACGGTTTTTACCTTACTATAACCCAAAACACTTTGATACGGAAATCCAGTGATATTATAATAATGTCTACAACAAGTAAATAACCAAATAGCAGAACGCTTGCATCTCACGCTCCACATATATAGTATAAAATCAAAAACCGCATGGTGCTTATTGGAGATTGGATTTCCAACATGACAAGGTATGGAACCACCTTCTGACTGTGTATCTCTAGAGAGGAATACACTGGGTTCAACAAGAACATCTTGTAACCCGGCCCACACATGACCGACCACTCATTTCGCTTGAGTGTATCGAATGTATATCACCAACGGTTGGGATCAGCAACCGCCTCCCGACTGGGACAGCATCGAATAGAATAAGAAATTAAATGAACCTCTAGATAGGTGATTATACATCCTAATGGGTGCGACCCACATAGCCATGCTGCCTGCCCGATTTTTGTCCTTTCCCGGTTGTTGAGGCCTGAGGCTACGAATACTTACCATTCATTGATGACACCATCACTTTGAATGCCACATCGTCAGATCCGTTAATCACTAGTTGAGTTTGCACAAATATTCTGGATGTTATGCTAAGGGAAAAAAATCCGTTGCAACCATATATATTTATACATACCAACCCTTTTGATCATTGGAAATACTTTGTCAGACATTTGTCCATTTACGTTCGTTCTGGGATTGAACGAAACCGAAGGCACAATTTCTATAAATAGAAAAGCCCTTGCACTTTACTCCGTCTTCAATATATTCAGCATACTTGGTTCGCAACGCTTATGCCGATACGGAGTGGTTCTTCGGATAATAATCCAACCGGTCTCTCCATATTGACAACGATGGTCAAAACTTCGATAGTCTGTGATTTAACTATCGAATAAAAACAAGTGTTCATCCAAACATATCAAACAAATCACTGGGCTCTTTAATTAATATTTCATTAATTAAATCTCTTCTCCATTTCCTTATCAATATTTGTTAACCAAATATTTCAGTAATCATCTTGGCCTCTTATGCCATCTGGAAAACGTTTCCAAATATTAACTTCTTTTATTTTCTATATATTAGAAAATGTCTCTATTTGCAATTGAAAACAATTACAATCACTTATGTCTATTCCGGCTATTTTAATTATACTCAGGAAATATTTACTTGTTACATTTCCAAAATTCCATCACTTGGGTTTAAAACGAATGTCGTGTAAAACATCGTTACAACAACCCAAAATATTTTATTCAACTAACTCTTTTTCAAACACTTCTCTTCGAGGCGGGAATTTTCTATTTATCAATTAAAAATGAAATCAATCAAGTTGGGGTAAAATTACCTCTCAGACCTTAACTGAAAACATCCTCAACTTCAAAACGGCAAAACCACTTACCTCGAACAAACACACTATACAATCCAATTGTTTATTTTTAAAACATGTATAAAGTTCGCTTTCTATTTCTAATTTATAGATTTCCCTTTTTGTTTACAATATTTGATTTTTGTATTCATATACCTATCGAATTCTATACGTCGATACAATGATTTCTAACTAACAAAATATCTTTAAAAATATTCTAACTCCTTAAATTTCCGGAAAAATTTCGCCATAACCTCCCCTGTATCGGGAGCATCGGGAAATTTCAAATAGCTTCCCGGTCCTTCTTATCTCAAAAAGAAAAAGAAAAAGCCAAGCGGCTAGCCGATACGGCACATAAAATCTCATAAGGAATTGAAACGTGTACCTTTTTGTCGAGCACATTATTTATATACCTGCATTATCCTTGTCCCATACCTGTCTCTTGTATGTCTATACCTGTCCAATTTATTTCAACTTCACACACTCGTTTTGACCCAACTCGTTAATTAACTCGTTAATTAACTCGTTGGTCTATTTCGCTTGTATATTGGAATATAACATATTTCAAATATATTTCAACATACTTATCAACTAATTGAATTCAAATTTCAATTTAAGCGCTATGTTCGATTTCGAATATATATATTTACGAACGCCAAATTTACTTTTCAAGGTTCGACTTTAGTTCAAACTCGATTAACTAATTTCTACTTGACTTAGTTAATCCTAAATAATCAAAATAGGGTTATTGTTTCAAAAATCTCTTTACTTACTTCACTTGAGCTCGCCTTTATTTTCTAACTCAAGATTAGGCTTTAAAAATGGGAATTTGGATTTTTATTTGCTTAAAAATCCTTATATATAAAATCCATTATGGTTTATAATGGTTTCTGGCGCTGCACTTTTGAAATTTTGATTTTAACATATCTCAAAATCTATTCGACGAAATCCAGATTTTTCTCCTTCATTAGAAAACTATTATCTAACTGGTCCCGACGGTTCTTGTTTCAAAGAATTCCGACTTAATTTTACTCCGATATACTCAAATGAAGTTCGAGTCGCCAATTTCCGAACTGCAGTGCTGCGGCGAGTTCGTTTTTATATATATATATATATATATATATACTTTTAAACTTCGTTTAAAATAAATTCAACTCCATTCTAATATATATATTCCAAATTCCATTTGAATCTTTTACATTTCAAATTCCATAGTTTAAATCTTGTATTCAAATTCCCTTTGAAATCCTTTATTCGAATTCCATTTCAAATCCTTTATTTAACTTCCACTTTAATTCAACTCCTTTTTGAATTTCTATATTTGAAATTCATACTTGAATTTAGATATTCAAACTCCATTTTGAATTCCCTTTTGAAATTCAAATATTCAACTCCATTTGAATTTCTATGTTCAAATCTATTTCCAACTCCATTTGAATTAAAATATTCCAATTTTCTTTCAAACACCATTTGAATTCTAAATTCGAATTCATTAGTTAAACTCCATATTTAATTTTCTTGAATTCCAATACCCAATTTTATTCCTTTGAATTAAATTCCACTTTAAATTCTATAATCAAATCCCTTTTGAATGGTTATATTTGAAAATCATATTTGAATTTAAATATTTAAACTCCATTTAAATTTCTATTTGAAATCTTATATTTAAATCCTCTTTATTTAAAACTCATTATTTAAATCCCATTTGAATTTCTCCATTCAAATCCATTTGAATTCCCTTGAATTCAAATTCCATTTCAAAACCATTTGGATTACCTATTCTACTTTGAAATCCTATTTTCAAAGTTTATTTCAAATTCTATTTTGAAATTCTATATTCAAATCCCTATTTGAATTCCTTTATTCAAATTCTATTTCAATTCTCTTATTCAAATTCCATTTTGAACTCTCTTATTCAAATGCTGTTTGAATCTCTTATTCAAACTCTATATTTAAAATTCCATTTGAACTTCCATATTCAAATTCTATATTTGAATTTCATTCGAATTCTATATCCAAATCTCTATTTGAATTTTCTTTATTTGAATTCCTTCGAATTCAAATTCTATTTTTATCCCTTTGAATTCAAATTCTATTTTTCATTCTAATTTCGTCTATTCAAATTCTATTTGAACTTCTATTTGAATTTCTAATATTCAATCTCCTTTTTCTTTTATTAAAAATTCAAATATTTAAAATCCTTTTCTAATTCTACTATTCAAATGTTATACTCAAATTTCATTTGAGTTATATATTTAAAAATTTCATTTCACATCCTATTTTGAAATTTCATTTCAAATTCCAATTTCACACTTGTATTTCTATTTCTGAATTATCAAATGATAATTCTTTTCACTTCATTTATAACTTCGTTATAAAAGAATTATTTATAAACTTCGTTATAAAAGAACTATTTATAAACTTCGTTTATAAAGGAACTACTTGTTTTATTTTTTCAAAAACAAGTTTATATTTTTATTCCATTAAAAATTCAAATTCTATTTAAAAATAGAATTTTCTCTTTTAAATCTCAAATATCCTTCCATGATATTTTAAATAAATTAACACTTAGCCCAGTGATATTTAAACAATCAAATCACCCAATTTTCAATCATTTTATTTTTAACACATCATATATGAATATATGAAATCAGCAAACAACAAACAGATAATATATTTTTGAGGAATCCAGTTGGATCCCTCCAACCTGTTTTCCTGCATCCACAGATGTTAGCACATAAATAATACCCATTCTGCTTCGTGGCAGAATATCGCGGTATAGAAGGTCATCCACTAATCATAGCGTGGGGCGTATAGGGTAATCATCCGCTATGAAACTGCGGGCATCCGCTAATGAGACTGCGGGAATCCAACCAATCAATCAACCCAATATATATATAGCCTAAATAACTAATATATATAAAACAACCAGAAAACATTCACACAAGCAACAGACAATTATTTTTAATGAGATAAAAATAATTCTAAAGGTGAGTGAGATTTACTCACCGTGGTTTTTATTTTATTGTTGAGTACCCGGTTTAAATTCCATATTGTCGCATCCATGAATTTGTCTCGAATAAATCCATTGTTCATCTGTTACCATTTAATTTTAAATTATCGATCAACAATTATAAATTTTAGATTAACTGTTTAACTAAATTAACCCAACTAATCCAATTAAATAAAAGACCTTAACTAAATTAAATATAATTAATTTACCTTGATCCACTTTTAACACATCTCTCCCCTCTGAACTTGCGGTGATCACCTTTCCCACAAATCGATACACTTCAACATCGCTCCAGTCTTACTGACCAACCAACGCCCGGTCTTGGAACTCGTTGCAGTGTCGTTCAACCTTCTTGACATCGCGACAACACCTCCTCATCATTGTAAGCCCAAACCCAAAATCGCTCTGCTCCAGGAGTATTGCTCGAACCCTAACTCGAGCTTTAGGAACGAACCGCGATTCCATCGCGAGTGTTAGCAGCTTCGCCCCCATCCTCGATGTCTTGCTCCATCCAAATCGAGCGCGAGCTCGATGTCCCTGATCACCTCGTCTTGCCAGAACCCTAGCTTTGAAATCATCTTCGCGTCGCTCCAAAAACTCCGAGTTTGAACTCGATTTCGAAATCGAGTTCGAACCTGTATTTGTAATCAAATGGAACGATTTCCCCCTTTTGATTTTGCCGAAGAACTTGAAAAAGGAAGCGTTCGATTTTTATAAGAGGGAACAAAGGCTTCGAGTTGAACAAGAAGGGGAGGGTTGCGGTGGCTTTTATAGCTGAAGAGAGTAGACAGGGAGTACATGACCATTAAAACACTGTCTTCCTAGATATAGAAAGCAGGAGACACAAATTTGTGCTCAAGAAAACAGTAGGTCTGCTTGTAGGAGGAGAGGTCGGCTTGGGTACATGTTTAGGGTGGCACTTCTGAAATGAAAGACTTTAGTACTAATGCCCTTTCTTTATTTGATTTTATTTTAATTAAAAACTAAAATATCTCACAGTCCCTTATTTTAGAATCCTGAATCGCTATTTAGTCGCAACGACCGACGTTTTCAAGCTTATACAATATTTTGAACTTAACATAATCGGTTTAAAACGAAATAACACTATTAAATTAAGTTAAACCATTTAGAATGTAAATCGATTTCTGAACAAATAAATTCATCGAAAATAAATTATTATCATTTTAAGTCAATACAGAATTTATATTAGATGACTGAATTGTTCAAATTTAGTGTTACACTGGGAATTCAATTGTTATTATTACGATAATTAAATATATTCGATATTAAATCATATATCGATAATTAAATTGACAAATCCAATATAAAATTCATTTATATTATGAATTCAATATTTAAAACCATACTAAATATTTAAAATAAACTGTTCAAAAATCCGGGTCGTTACAGATGTGGTACTATGGGGGGATTTGGCACTTGAACGCTGAAAGGACGCGTTGGTTTCTGGATACTGTGAATGCGATGGTGGGTTTCTGGAAGGTCGATGTGGATTCGAGTTCGATGTTGGGTTGATCTCGTGATGGTGTTGCCGACGCAAAGGAATTAGGTGACTGAGTTGAGGGCTTTTCCGTCCAAATAAGTGACATAACAGTCACTCTAACATGCTGTGTTCGACCAATGATAATGCTTACAAGGAGTTGCATTGATGAACAGTTGTTAATGGAAATTGCTTGGTGCGTAGGGAGTGAGTGATATGGAAAGTGATAGTGTTTTTTATGAGGCTTGTATTGTGTGATGTAAATGAGATTCAAGGAGGAAGGTGGGCTTGGCTTTTGGATGAAAAGTCTGCAAGGAGAGTTTGAACAGTAGAGAAGAGGATTAAGGTATTTACTTCAAATTTAGTTATTAAAATCTTATTACAATTAAATTGCTCAATGGTTTAGTTTAATATTAAAATTTCTCAACTAATATAATCCGTAAACGAATTTATGCGAGATCCGAAATGCACGAACAAGACTAAATTGAGTGGTAGCTTTGAAATTACAATCTGGAATTTTATTCAGAATTGATCAGAATCAAAATGGATTGCAAAATAAAAACCCTGGTGAGTAATCTCACTCTTATTTAGAATTATTTTTATCAATTAAAATAATTGTTCATTGGTTTTTTGCTTGCATTGGAATTTTTTTATGGCTATATTAAATATATATTAGTTATTTAGGATTGGTGTTTGTGGCTATTATATATATATATATACATACATATATATATATATATATATATATTGGTGATTGGTTGGGTTCCCACAATACCATTAGCGGATGCCGACAGTATCATTAGCGGATGACCCTATACACCCCCACGCTATGATAGTGGATGACCTTCTATACCGCGAAATCCTGCTTCGAAGCAAGATGGGTATTATTTATGTTGACTAAAGTCTGTGGATGCAGGAAAACAGGTTGGAGGGATCCAACTGGATTCCTCAAAAATATTATTGTTTATTTGTTTCACATATATTATCATATATGATGTATTTGAAAACCTGTGATAAGAAATTGGGTGGTTGGATTGTTTAAATATCACTGGACCCTAATGGTTGATTTATAAATATATCGTGAAAAGGATATATTGAGATTTAAAAAGGAAAAATCTATTTAATAAAAATAGTATTTGAATTTTGAACAGACTGAGAGAAATTGACTTGTTTAGAATAAATAAAACAAGTATTTAATTTATAAATGATATTTATAAATTAAATAACACAGGAAATTTAAGTAAATTTATAAACGGTGTTTATAAATGAAATGGAATGATTTTCATTGGATAATCAGGGAATTGAATTGAACTGAATTTATAAATGAGGTTTATAAATGTAGTGGGAAAAATTATCATTTGATAATTTGAATATTTAAATTCAAATGTGAATTTAAAAATAGAAATAGGGAAATCATTTTAAAGAAATAAACGATGGAATTTATTCAGATGTTCAGAATATAAATTGAACTAAAATAAATCCATAAGGATTTATGATTTGAATTCGATTAATTCGAATTTATTTAAATAGAAGTTAAATTTAAATATGAAAATAAATTGGGTGTTATATATAAGTTATTATAAATAGAAATTTCCAAAATAAGATTTGGGCTTTAAATAGATTTCGAAATAGACTTGTTTAAATATAAAACAAGGAAATTTATAAAATGGTGTTTATAAATATAATGAATTAATTATCAAGAGATAATTTGAATAATTAAATTCAAATATGAAATAAAATATAGAATTTGAAATCATTCGAAAGGGAACAACGATTTTTAATCCGCAGTTCGGAATATCAAAGGGATGGAGTTTCAAATAGAAATTTGAAAAGGGAACTTGTTTAAAATATATGAAACAAGGAAGTTGAATTTATAAATAGTGTTATAAATTTGGTGAAATAAATTATCATTTGGATAATTTAAACCATTTAAATTCAAAAAGAAATTTAGTAGTAAACTAGGAAGTGTTTTGTAACAAAACGATTGATTATATTTCGGAATTCGGAATATAAGCTGAATTGAGAAGAATTAAGCGGGTTTATAATTGAAATTAGATTATATCGAATTTAATAAATAATTTATTTATAAAAGGAATTGGAATTAAATATAGAAGATCGAAGTATAAATAAAGATATTACCGAGTAAGGAAAAATTGACAATTATAGATAATCGAAAATATTATGTTGAATTGGGAAACTGATTTGACATATATTAAAAATATATTAGAATTGAGTTGAATTTATTATAAATGAAGTTTAAAACGTTTATATATAAAAATATATTTAAAACGAACTCGCCACAGCGTGGCAGTTCATAAATTGGCGTTTCGAACTTCAATTGAGTATATATAACTCAATTTAAGTCGGAATTCTTTGAAAGAAGAACCATCAAAACCGATTGAATAATAGTTTTCTAATGGAAGAGAAAAATATGGATTTCGTCTTATAGATTTTGTGCTATGTCAAAAATCAAATTTTCAGAAAAACAACGCCAGAACCATTATAAAACCATAACGGTTTATTTAAATAAATAAAAGGATTTTAAAGAAATAAAATTCAAATTGCCATTAGAAAAATCCAGACCGGGGATATAAAATAAATATGAACTCCAATGAAGTAAGTGAAATGATTTTTGAGACAAAAAAATCATTTTTTTAGTTGTTTAATAAAACTAACTAATTTGAATAATAATTAGTTAATCAAAATTCGATATGAAAATGGACTTTGAATAAGTAAAGGAGATTTGAGAATTCTTATTCGAAAATCGAATATGGAACTTGAGTCAAAATGGAATTAAATTAATTCTATGCAAGATAAAATGGTAATTGAACATGATATGTCCAAATATAAAGTGGAACAGGCAAAAGAGCCAATAAAAAGATTAATTAGCGAGTTGAGTTAAAAATGACCGGATTGAGTTTAAATAAATTAGAAATGGGCAAATATGTGTTAGACAGGTATGGAATAAAGTATAATAAGATTATAATTTGTGTGCCTGACAAAAAGGTACATGTTTAAATTCAATATGATATTTTATGCGCCGAATCGGCAAGCCACTTGGATTTTTATTTTCATTTTGAATGGAAAGGGCCTAGAGAGACGAGTTAAGATTTGAACTATTGACCGGTACAAAGGAGTTTATGGCGAAATTTTCCGAAAATTTAAGGATTTAGGATATTTTTAAGATAATTTGATAATTAGAAATCTATATATCAATATACATAGAATGCGGTAAAGGAATGAACTTAAAAATAAAATATTATGAACAAAAAGGAAATCGAAAATCTAATAATAGAAAGATATATATATATATACGTTTTAAAAATGAATAAGTTGGTTTTATGGTGTTGATGATTTGAGATAAGTGGTCTTGTCTGTTTTGAAGTTAAAGATGTTATTCTGTCAAGGTTTGAGAGGTAATTGTACCCTAACTTGATTGATTTCATTGCTAAACGATAAACAACAAGATCCAGTCTCGAACAGAAATGTTTGAATAAGAGTTAGTTGAATGCAGTGTTTTGGGTTGTTGTAACGATGTTTTACACAACATTTGTTTTAACCCAAGTAAGTGGAAATTTAGAAATAAAATAATAAATATTTCCTGAATATAGAAATAAATGAATGGTCGTGGAAGAGGTAAATAATTGGAATGTTTTCCAATTATAAATAGAATATATTTCTAAGTATAGAAGATAAAGAAGACGATATATGGAAATGTTTTCCAAATAGCGTAAGAGGCCAAGATGATTATTGAAAAAGTTTGGTTAACAAATATTGAAAAGAAATGGAGAAATGATTTAATTAATGAAATATTAATTAAGGGGTACAATGATTGTTAGATGTTTCGAATCGACGTTTGTTTTTCTTCGATAGTTAAATAACCGACTATCGTAGTATTTACCAATATCGTTGTCAGTATGGAGAGACCGGTTGGATTATTATCCATGAACCACTCCGTATTGGCAGCAGCATTGTGGATCATATTTATGAAGATAATCGAAGACAGAGTAAAGTGCAAGGACTTTTTCTATTAATAGAAATGGTGCCTACGGTTTTGTTCAATCCCAGAACGAACGTATATGGACGAATGTCTGACAGAGTATTTCCAATGATCATATATGTTGGTCTGTGTAAATATATTTGGTGGCAAATAATTTATTCTCTTAGCATAATATCCAGAATATATTTGTGCAAATCAATTAATGTTTTACGGATCTGACAATGTAGCATTCAAAGTGATTGCGCTATCAATGAATGATAAGAAATTGTAGCCTTAGGCCTCAACAATCGGGGAATGACAAAAATCGCGCAGGCAGCATGGCTATATGGGTCGCTCCCATTAGGGTGTATAATCACCTATCTAGATATATTCATTTCATTATTTTATCTATTCGATGCTGTCCCATTTGGGAAACGGTTTCTGATCCCAACCGTTGGTGATATACATTCGATACACTCAAGCGAAATAGGTGGTCGGTCATGTGTGGGCCGGGTTGCAAGATGTTCTTGTTGAACCCAGTGTATTCCCCTCTAGAGATACACTATCGGAAGGTGGTTCCATGCCTTGTCATGTTGGAAATCCAATCTCCAATAAGCGCCCTGCGGTTTTTGGTTTTATATTATATATGGAGCGTGAGATACAAGCGTTCCATTAGATTCTATTTACTTGATGTAGACATTATTATAATATCACTGGATTTGATATCAAAAATATTTTGGGTTATCGTAAGGTAAAAACCATCCGTGTTTACGTGTGGATCGGTCTTACGATTATCATTTTTTCCAAAAGGATTTTGAAAGTTAAACAAATGTTGGAGTTTACTCACACCAGTCCCATGACTGACCTAGAGTTTATTTTGTTTGTTTTCCCTAAACTCTTCGGTGCCCAAATTTGTACGGGCAGTCAAGTAGTCGGGATTTTTCAGATTCACTTGGAAGAGCTGGAAGTAGGAGGCTTCACCAATTAACTATAGACTATCATATATTCCGCTGTGTACCATGTTTGTATCTGGAAACAGGTGTTTATAACCGCTCCAGAAATAGTTGTTGTGCTCTGATGATGGTATGTATATAAAGTTACCGAATTGTATTTCAAAGTTTATGTTACCTAATATATTTTATTCGTCCCGCTGTGAGTTCGCGATCTTCGTTTTCTTCTATTCTAATATTTCTCTCTTTCTATTTCTCATCCTCTAACTTCTTTCTAATAATGATTCGTATTTCTGTGCAATTTGGGTTAGACGTGTGGTGTTATTAGTCAACTCAGATAGTACGGATTTGCGGGCCGTTACAGTTGGTATCAGAGCTTAGGTTGAGCGAATACCTAGGCTTTGGTGGGATGTGCTCATTAGAGATTGGGTCAGTAGTACCCTAAAATGAGTAGAGTATATAAATACGAGAGAGCGTACTTGTTAATCGATATAAAAATTGTTTTATATTGTGTTCGCTAGTCTGTTGAGTGGTTTATGAATTCTGATCGAATCGTGGGACGCCACGACGTCGATAAGAGTTTGTAAATACTTGAATAGAAGATTGAACATGATATTGTTTTTAAGTGGGTAAATGAAATAATCTTACTCAAAATTCCATTTTTGATAGAAAAGGAATAATTTTCTGAAGTTATTATAATATTTGGATGTGTTGATTGTTATTATAATCAAATGAGATTATAAAATTGGAATTGTTATATATAAATAAAATAGAATTTGTATATGAATTAAATATACAAATGAGATGAATTAAAATTGAATTCAAACCAGAATTTGGAATTTAAATCCTAGGAAGTTTGAAGTTATTTTCGAAGTATATTAAAAGAATATAGCTTTGTTTTGAAAAGACTGTTTGAATAAAAATCATATTTGAATGGATTTTGAAATAGATAAAGCACTGAACTCACTTCAGTGGCTGGAAATTTATTTCTGATGATGACAGCAGCATCACAAGTGTTCATTTTTGAGTCTCTAAGTGATGAATTGCTACCTTAGAAATTTTTTGATGGAAATTTCTTTGAAAAAAAACAAGTTGTTTTGGAAAATTCAAATATTTTGAATTTAAGATGGAAGTAAATATATGAATATATTTATGTGATTTCAAAAGTGATTTGAAATAAAAACCCAGGGATTTAAATTCTTGAATTTACATTTAACTTAAGAAAGTTAAATAAATCGAAGTAAATAAATTTATCAGAATCAAATTGAATGTGAATATATATTGGTTGTAAATCATTCAGATTAAACGAATATAAGCATGTATGATGTGTAGTATGAATTTTGAAAAGTTAATGGGTTTTGCAGCACTTTTCCTACCTTACTAATTTCGGGGACGAAATTCTTTTAAGAGGGGAAGAATGTAACCACTCGGATTTTAGGTCTGTTACTTTTAAATATCTTATATTTGTTTTAAATATTTAGTTGATAATATAAATTAATTTTTGTTGGATCTAGAATAATCCTAGAGGGGGGTGAATAGGGTTTTTCACAGTTTTTTAACTGAAATGAAAAACTGACAGGATATATAATAATAAACAGATCACAGAATATAACAGAAACAGAAATGCAGAAAGTAAATCACACACAGATATACCCAGCTTCGGCAAAAACCCTGCCTACTGCTGCATTTCTAAGGTTTCTACTAGGTGATAGAACATATCATGCATACAAGACCATGTACACTCGCAAACCCTGCTCCTATTCTAACCCTACGCTCAAAACCCTAGACTGACTGATATCCCCTCGATCAGATTTCCCGAATTACAAACCCTGTAACTCGTAACCCAAGAATTTACAAACTCTAGTGGACTGCCAGTCAACACCCTGACTGGAACTCTAGAATTTTACAGACTTCTAGAAAAACTGTTTTGACAGTTTACAAAAGAATTGAAAATACAAAATAAATAAAAAGAAAGCAAAGAAACCCCCACTTTAATACAAACTAATCCCTTTTGACTTATGTTGGCTGCCCATTTTCTTTATTTGTTCAGCCTGATCCTTTGCTTCTAAGGAAATGAACATGGAGGCTATGGGAAAAAGGAATTTTCGGGTTTCTTTGAAATCCTCCAACTCGAATCGATTGATTGATGTTCTGAAAGAAATAATCTCCAAAGCTTCTTCAAATTTATGCTCCTGCTCGATTCACAGTCTTGGATTGCGATCAAAAACATTTTGTGAGTTCTCTGAATTTGATTAGATTTTTGCTCTTGAAATTTTGGATTTTTGTTTTTGATGTAAATTGCTGATGAGGATAGGTGTTAATATAGGATAATAGAATCCTTTTATTGCTCTGATTTCACTGAATGACTTGACTGATTTGCGTTGCGTGATTTCTTCCCTTTGGTGCCTTGATTGAATCGCCCTTGAAAATTTTCTGGAAACCTTTTTGAATTATTGCCTTATAACACCTTTGTAAAATAAAGAAATAAAATCTTTGGCCCACTTGATATTATGCCATGAAATCATTTCTGGAAAATGAATAAAGCTTGCCAAAACAAGGTTTAAATGATATTTCTTGGAAATTCAACATTCTCTTTGCATGATAGCTGCTCTGCCTTTAAATGATTTATTGATTGAATCAACATTGATAGCAATTCAGGAAAAAATATATTTCATTAGCTGTCCCCTTAGAAAAAATTGCCAAACAAATACATATTGATTTGTTTTAAATCTGGAAACATATTGATGTTTTCCTCTTTTGATATCCTTGGCCTTGAAAACTTGTTGTGAACATGAATTGATGAATTCATTGATAAAATTCTTGAAACACAAAGATTTGATTGCATAAATGTTTACTCTGAATTTCTGGAAAGCTGATTTATGTTCTTGGAAGGAAATTATTTATTACTTGCCAAACATGGTTTTGTTGAATTGTGTTTTTCCAAAAAAATTGATTCCTTGCCAACGTTGACTCTTAAAAACAGTTACAGAAAATCATGAATGAATTTTTGGAGTGTCATAAAAGCTTGACAAATATATGCTTGCTTGCCAAACCTGATTCCTGTAATTTCTGGAAAGACATAATTTGAATTTCTAGAGGATAACACTTGCCACATTTAGTAGAATTTCAAAAAGAAATGTTTGTGATTTCTTTCCAAAAGCTTTTGCATGCACTTGCTCATGTATTATTCTTGTACATCTGGCACATTACTTCACACATGCTTGAGTCTTGCCATTTGTTTGTGAGATGAATTGCACTTAAACACTGAATGCTCATGTTGATCTATTGAACTGCTGTAGAACAATTGTTTTGCTGCCAATTTGTTTCTCTTCAATGTTGGCTTATGAACTTCAGTCATTTAACCTGTTGCCAAAAACAAATTGAGTTTCTGAAAATAAATTGCCCCAAAAGAATGATTGTCTTGTCAAATGTGAATTTAGATTTCTTGAATAAAATCTTAGCACATTTATTTCCCACTGTATAATTGGAAACCATTGAATTCTGGAATATTTTAGCAAAGATCTCCTTGCTAAAAAACTGAACACCTCCCATATACGAGCAAATGCAATGCTTCAATCATGTTGCTTAAACTGGTCCATGAACGAATGAGAAAATGTATTCCTTCCTTGATTGTTTCCGTGCTCTCTTTTGTTTTGACCTGGTCATACTGGTTATATACATTAACTTCATTTGTATGTACCATTTGAAAATCTGAAACATTTTGTCATGCTCTTGAAACTTGCCATAATCAACACATAATCTGTGAAACATGAATTGATTTCTTGATTGATTCTTGGCACATTAAAAACTTGTTCATTAATATGGAAATGTATAGACTGTAGCTCCACTGTGTCGCATACATGCTTGTTACCATATGTCATTTTTTTTATTCAGCTGCCATGATGCTGAGTTTGCTTGACCTAAACACTTAACATAAATCAGCACCATATTCATTTCTATTGCAGTGTACTGTGTGTGTGTTTCATGTGACAGGTAAGCAGATAATGATTGGACTGACAATGACTGGACTGACAGAACACAGAGACAGAAGATGACAGTGAAAGTATATTAGTGTGTGTAACAGTGAAACTGTAAATGAGCGTCTGAGTGTATGGTTGTATAATCGAGTGTCTGTAGAAAGGAGCTTTGTGTATACTAAAATTGATTGTACAATAATGAATATCAATGAAATGTACAAATAGTGGAGTTTATATTTTTGTACTATTTAATTATTGAAATAAAATATTCTATTTAAATAAAGTATAGTTGAATATTTGAATTCGTGTATAGTCGTATTCTATTTAAACATAAATATTATATTTCTATCTGAGATGTGATATAATAGTAACAAACACATTTAGAGTAAAATATACTTGTTTGTTATCATCAAACAAAAATCATATAATTGTGTATACAACTACGTTATATACAACAATCTCCCCCTTTTGATGATGACAAACAAATAAAAGATTTTGTATACAATAAATGTGTTTGACAATGAAAATTGAACTCCCCCTATTTATCAGCTCCCCCTACAGCAGACAACTCCCCCTATAACTGTGCATGAGTGAAATGAATGATATGAATAATCATAAATTTTCAAAAAATATTTATAAAATATTCACTCATAAATCAAAATCTCAACCCATTCTCCCCCTTTTGTTATCATCAAAAGGATACAGAATTTAAAATATAGATGAAAAATGACTAACAAATACAATATCAGCTTAAGAGGAAGAACTGTCATCATAAATTTCAATCAGTCAAACAAAAATCATAATATTTTAAGAACAGGTGGCATATTTCACATTGTAGAAAATGATGGATATACGATGAATTTTATATAAAATGGAGACAGTTTTAAAAACAATTCATTTCCAATTATTTTCAAAGGGTTTTTATAAATAAAGCACAAAAACAGTAATGGATTTGGACTATAATCAATAATTCAACTTAAGTAAGAAAATCGAATAATCTCAAATCCCAATACCTATCAATCAACAAATCATAATACGTCATAAAATTTCAACATATTTCATAGAATAGAAGATGGATTGATAGGCTGGCTTTTATACTCAGAGGAGAATTTCAAAATTTATTTCTATTTTTAGCACTTTATTTCCTTTTTATTTAAGAGCACACTGACCACGCATAACCAGAGCTTGGATTTTTAAATGGAATCAGTCGCAGCTTAAATTATAAGACGTCTCATAACCATGCATAACCAGAGCTTGGATTTTTAAATGAGGTTAGAGACACTCTTATTTATTAATTATATTTTTATCATTTTCAGCTTTATAAAAGAAAAGAAAAACTCCTCGGTATATGAAACCAATATGGATGATAGAAATGTGGTAGACACAGAAATGGACTGTGAAATAAATTTCTAAATTAATTATATTATGAAATAAGCTCGACTGTACAGGGATTATTGAAAATTTTCAATTCTCACTAATTCTGAATAATAATATAGTCCCATTTCTATCACAAATAATTTTCACTGTTTTAAAACAAGATGATTTTTCGTTTTAAAAAAAATAAACTCTCCACATTAATATAAAATCATGATGGATGGCAGACGGGTGATAGATAAAGGAGATGGTCGTGAAATAATTGCCAGTTCAAAGATATTATAATAAATATTCAACCATCATGAAAATCCAAATAAAATCTCCTCTTGTTGTGAAATATACTGCAGTCACAATTCATCACAATTTCAAAAACTGATAGTAATTTTGATGAATTATAAACACAACACAAATTGGATATTGATTTCAATTTCTGAATGAATAAAAATAAATAATTTTTAAAATTGAAAATCAATTACAAGAAGAATTTATACAGATTTATACAAGGGGAAAAAAATGTGTATGGTGTCTATACAAGGTGAAAAATTCAAAAACAGATGGATGCAAAAGCTGATACCAATTGTAGTCTCCGTTTTCGAGGAATTTAATTACACCCTGATGGACTATCATGGACATCTCAGACCAAAGAAATTTAAACACAAACTTAGCCAGATAAATTTAGCACATTTATTTGTATAAGGCAAAAAAAATGTGTGGATCTATACAAGGTGAAAAATTGAATCTCAGTACAGATGGGTGAAACAAATATAAGCACTTCTGATACCACTTGGTGTCTCTATTAACACATTTTAATCACAAAGCCCAAACAGACAAGATTACAAATTTGGCACAATTATCAGAGCAGCAGTCAGATTAAAGCGGGCAGTTATTTGAAAACAGTATCTAAGCAGCACAGAGACAGTTTCCAAGCAAGCAAGTCAAGATGATGGTCGCAAAAAAAAATTCCATGATCCCAGATTAAAAATATACTTTATTTTAAATCATTTGAAGAAAAGTGAAAGAATTAGTATTTAACGAATCAATCACACCAGGTTATATTTCAGATTCAAAATTATGTGTGAGATTCAATAAATAAATAATTTCAAATGATTTTAAACAAGTATATATTCAAATCAAATAATCATACAATAATAATGATACTTATGACCATATTTTCAAAAGAGTTTTCACAAATATTTTTGACAATCACAAGAGAGATTTCAAATCATTTACATCAAGACTGAATAATAATTCATGATCCAAAAATAATGGTTTATTCGAAATCATTTGAACAAATGTAAATCATGAGATACAATGAATCAATCACACATAATTAATAACTTCAGATTTGAGAGGTGTGTGAGATTCAAAATATCAAAAATATCAAATGATCTCAAACAAACAAAAAAAATCTAAACCAGATGATCATGAATAACGGTGAAATTCAAGATGTAAGACAGATTAAAAAATGTCTAAGCCAATCTGAAAAATTAAAGAAATTATCACAACTGATAAATAACAGAGTGTACTGTAATGAGTATAATATTTTAAGCGTTTCCAAAATTAATTGAAAGAAACTCAAAACAGCATATGAGTGTGAAATTTCATTAATTATTCAGATCTTCAAAAATTTAGAATTCAAATTAATAGTGTTCAAGATATGGCACGAATACATCAACACAGTTATGAATTCAGAAATAAAAATATACTTCAAAATAATTGCAGATATTTACAAGATTAAGTACAATATCTGGAGAAAAAAAAACATCAGAGTTCTATACACGCAAAACAAAATTCCAGAATATCATGAATACTGCAATTCAAGAAGAACAAAAAAATATGGCAGTGATAAATCAAATCAGAATAGACAGAAGAAAGAGATAGAAGGGAGAAGAAGAAGAAAAAAAAACAAAAGAAAACAGAAAATATTTACAGAGGTGAGTTTAGAGATCATACATGAAACCAGTGTATATCAGAAACTCTAACTCAACAGATTTTGGCTGAAGGAACTGTAAATGATACAGAAGTATAAATCAGCTTGATTTCAAATTTCTTTTCAGCACAGTAGTTCCTCAGCCACCCTTCTTCGGTACCTAACAGTTGAGAGGATTGAGTGGTCTAACAAAATTAGAAAAACCACTCGTAGTTTTATTAACATCTTTCGGTACCCAGACTTGCTTGTATAACAATCCATCTGAATTTACCTTTGTTCCCTTTGGAACCCATATCTTTTTGAATTTAACAATGTTTGTTTTATCTCTTCTTGGGATCCAGGATTGTTTAGATGAATTATTACAAAACAAATTCAAATTTTGCTTTTGATTCAAAAATCCTTTGGAATTAACAAAGTTCAAATTATCAAGACGATTCTTTTCAAAGAAAGTTGAAGGATTTTTAAAATCGTTTGAGCTTCTCCTTTCAGAAAACTCAGATTTCCCAAAACCAAGTCCACTTTTATTTCCCAATGAAAATTGATTTTTCAACAACATATTTAAAGATTTCTCACCATTTGAAAATTTTGCCAGGGTTGTTTCAAGTTGTTGAATTTTAGTTTTAAGATCACCATTTTCTTTCAATAAAAACAATTATTTTCAGTGATCTTACATCTTTCAAAATTAGATTTCAAAACCAAATTTTCATCTTTAAGCAGATTAATTTTGGTTTGGGACTCAGCAATCTCAGATTCAAAAAGTTTTTGTTTTTCAAACCCAAATTTCTTGGATTTTTCAATCTCGTTTTCCAGTTCATTCAAAATCAAATCAGATTTCAACAAATTTTCTTTTTCAGCAATTTCAAATTTGGAATATATATCAGTCTTAAAACTTTCAAATTCCTTTTGCAAAAGATTATTCAAATTTGATATCTCAGTCTTGTTCTCATTTAAGATCAAAATTTCATTTTCAAACTTTTGAATATTTTTATTGAGATGAACAAGATTGGTTTTCAATTTAAAACAATTTTTACAAACTGAATTTGAAGAATTTTTAAAATATTCTAGTTGTCATTCCAAATTATTAATTTTGCTGGTCAACTCAAAACTCTTAGATTTCAGAGACTTATTTTTCAGTTGGAGTTTATCAACAGACTTCATTAAATCAAGACACATGTAAACCAAATCTTCATATGAGAGATTTTCTGTTTCAGCATTTGTTGATTCTCCATCATCTGATTCATCTGAGGTTTCATCTACATGACTTGTTAAGCATAGATCTGAATCAAAGTTGACAATCTGGGGTTTTGAGCTGTTGTCAGATTTTCCATACAACTTGTTGAGAGTTCTCCAAACTTCCTGTGCAGACAAACAATGACAGATAAGATTAAACTGTTCAGTGCTAAGATAGTCAAATATAATTTTCATAGCACAAGCATTGAAATTAATATCTACACTATCAAACCCATTGATAATAACATCCCAACATTTAATATTAACAGATTTTAAATAAAATTCCATTTTGGATTTCCAGTTTAAAAAATCTATTCCAGTGAAAATAGTAGGAGATGAACTGGACTGACTCCCTATTGGTTGACACCTAGGAATCACCATTACTCTAGAGTTAACAGAATACCTGCTCTGATACCACTTGTTGGATCTGGAATAACCCTAGAGGGGGGGTGAATAGGTTTTTTCACAGTTTTTTAACTGAAATGAAAAACTGACAGGATATATAATAATAAACAGATCACAGAATATAACAGAAACAGAAATGCAGAAAGTAAATCACACACAGATATACCCAGCTTCGGCAAAAACCCTGCGTACTACTGCATTTCTAAGGTTTCTACTAGGTGATAGAACAGATCATGCATACAAGACCATGTACACTCGCAAACCCTGCTCCTATTCTGACCCTACGCTCAAAACCCTTGACTGACTGATATCCCCTCGATCAGATTTCCCGAATTACAAACCCTGTAACTCGTAACCCTAAAATTTACAGACTCTAGTGGACTGCCAGTCAACACCCTGACTGGAACTCTAGAATTTTACAGACTTCTAGAAAAACTGTTTTGACAGTTTACAAAAGAATTGAAAATACAAAATAAATAAAAAGAAAGCAAAGAAACCCCCTCTTTAATACAAACTAATCCCTTTTGACTTACGTTGGCTGCCCATTTTCTTTATTTGTTCAGCCTGATCCTTTGCTTCTAAGGAAATGAACATGGAGGCTATGGGAAAAAGGAATTTTCGGGTTTCTTTGAAATCCTCCAACTCGAATCGATTGATTGATGTTCTGAAAGAAATAATCTCCAAAGCTTCTTGTAATTTATGCTCCTGCTCGATTCACAGTCTTGGATTGCGATCAAAAACGTTTTGTGAGTTCTCTGAATTTGATTAGATTTTTGCTCTTGAAATTTTGGATTTCTGTTTTTGATGCAAATTGCTGATGAGGATAGGTGTTAATATAGGATATTAGAATCCTTTTATTTCTCTGATTTCACTGAATGACTTGACTAATTTGCGTTGCGTGATTTCTTCCCTTTGGTGCCTTGATTGAATCGCCCTTGAAAATTTTCTGGAAACCTTTTTAAATTGTTGCCTTATAACACCTTTGTAAAATAAAGAAATAAAATCTTTGGCCCACTTGATATTATGCCATGAAATCATTTCTGGAAAATGAATAAAGCTTGCCAAAACAAGGTTTAAATGATATTTCTTGGAAATTCAACATTCTCTTTGCATGATAGCTGCTCTGCCTTTAAATGATTTATTGATTGAATCGGCATTGATAGCAATTCAGGAAAA
Source organism: Allium sativum (assembly GCA_030737875.1). Classification (NCBI taxonomy): domain Eukaryota; kingdom Viridiplantae; phylum Streptophyta; class Magnoliopsida; order Asparagales; family Amaryllidaceae; genus Allium; species Allium sativum. The sequence goes on from CM060927.1 coordinate 173,271,835, forward strand.
AAAAAAATTCATTAGCTGTCCCCTTAGAAAAAATTGCCAAACAAATACATATTGATTTGTTTTAAATCTGAAAACATATTGATGCTTTCCTCTTTTGACATCCTTGGCCTTGAAAACTTGCTATGAACATGAATTGATGAATTCATTGATAAAATTCTTGAAACACAAAGATTTGATTGCATAAATGTTTACTCTGAATTTCTGGAAAGCTGATTTATGTTCTTGGAAAGAAATTATTTATTACTTGCCAAACATGGTTTTGCTGAATTGTGTTTTTCCAAAAAAAATGATTCCTTGCCAACGTTGACTCTTAAAAACAGTTACAGAAAATCATGAATGAATTTTTGGAGTGTCATAAAAGCTTGACAAATATATGCTTGCTTGCCAAACCTGATTCCTGTAATTTCTAGAAAGACATAATTTGAATTTCTAGAGGATAACACTTGCCACATTTAGTAGAATTTCAAAAAGAAATGTTTGTGATTTCTTTCCAAAAGCTTTTGCATGCACTTGCTCATGTATTATTCTTGTACATCTGGCACATTAATTCACACATGCTTGAGTCTTGCCATTTGTTTGTGTGATGAATTGCACTTGAACACTGAATGCTCATGTTGATCTATTGAACTGCTGTAGAACAATTGTTTTGCTGCCAATTTGGTTCTCTTCAATGTTGGCTTATGAACTTCAGTCATTTAACCTGTTGCCAAAAACAAATTGAGTTTCTGAAAATAAATTGCCCCAAAAGAATGATTGTCTTGTCAAATGTGAATTTAGATTTCTTGAATAAAATCTTAGCACATTTATTTCCCACTGTATAATTGGAAACCATTGAATTCTGGAATATTTTAGCAAAGATCTCCTTGCTAAAAAACTGAACACCTCCCATATACGAGCAAATGCAATGCTTCAATCATGTTGCTTAAACTGGTCCATGAACGAATGAGAAAATGTATTCCTTCCTTGATTGTTTCCGTGCTCTCTTTTGTTTTGACCTGGTCATACTGGTTATATACATTAACTTCATTTGTATGTACCATTTGAAAATCTGAAACATTTTGTCATGCTCTTGAAACTTGCCATAATCAACACATAATCTGTGAAACATGAATTGATTTCTTGATTGATTCTTGGCACATTAAAAACTTGTTCATTAATATGGAAATGTATAGACTGTAGCTCCACTGTGTCGCATACATGCTTGTTCCCATATGTCATTTTTTTTATTCAGCTGCCATGATGCTGAGTTTGCTTGACCTAAACACTTAACATAAATCAGCACCATATTCATTTCTATTGCAGTGTACTGTGTGTGTGTTTCATGTGACAGGTAAGCAGATAATGATTGGACTGACAATGACTGGACTGACAGAACACAGAGACAGAAGATGACAGTGAAAGTATATTAGTGTGTGTAACAGTGAAACTGTAAATGAGCGTCTGAGTGTATGGTTGTATAATCGAGTGTCTGTAGAAAGGAGCTTTGTGTATACTAAAATTGATTGTACAATAATGAATATCAGTGAAATGTACAAATAGTGGAGTTTATATTTTTGTACTGTTTAATTATTGAAATAAAATATTCTATTTAAATAAAATACAGTTGAATATTTGAATTCGTGTATAGTCGTATTCTATTTAAACATAAATATTATATTTCTATCTGAGATGTGATATAATAGTAACAAACACATTTAGAGTAAAATATACTTGTTTGTTATCATCAAACAAAAATCATATAATTGTGTATACAACTACGTTATATACAACAATTTTTATATTGAGTTATCGATTTAATAATCGAATATAATTTAATTTAAAATATATCGAATTATTGTAATTTGAAATATAATTGAAATCGGAGTTAAAAACTGAATCAAAATGATTCTGTTGATAAGTAGGAATTTTATTTGATATATACGATAATAAATAAGAATTTATTATCAAAGAATTTGTGGTTTTCGAATTTAAATTATATTATATTAATTTAATATGGTATATATGTTGAAATTAAATTTCAAAATATTTAATGTTGAGTGTAGAATAGGGTTATTATATTGAAATGTAGGTCGGTACACTAGAATAGCAGTTCGTGATTTAAATTACTAGACCCTGAGATATTTGATTGTGGATAGGTTCGAAATCAAATCGATATCCATCTAAAGAGAATAAAAATCGCTTTACATCAAATCGTATTAAGTACGAGATCAAATCGAAGATTAAATCAGAATCCGTTTTAAAAGAATAAAGATCTCTTTAATCAAATCACATTAAAGTTATTGTACCATATTTCCTTACTGTTGAAGTAATTGTCTGTATAAAATCACGTATACCCCCTTTCATTTCTCCCTTTTGAAAGACCATACTCAATCCTAAACAATTAATGAAATCGAACGATAGATGGAAACCAGTCATTCCTCAAATCTCATTTTAAATCGAAGCTTCAATAATAGAAATGGCCACTGCATATGAGAATCGAAAAACCAGATCCAACAAAATAGAAGAAGGTGGAAATTGCGAGGCAGTACCTGTTTCTAGGGTTCGAGCAGCAATTGAATGGGTATGGAAAAGTGCGCACGTGAGGAGCAATGTTGATATCGTTCGGTGATAGAAGGCGTTATCTTTTACCAAGGTGAAGCACTATGTCAGGGACTGAATCATTTGGGGAGGTGTGATACCAGTGTGGTACTGTGGGGGGATTTGGCACTTGAACACTGAAAGGACGCGTTGGTTTATGGATACTGTGAATGCGTCGGTGGGTTTCTGGAAGGTCGATGTGGATTCGAGTTCGATGTTGGGTTGATCTCGTGATGGAGTTGCCGACGCAAAGGAATTTGGTGACTAAGTTGAGAGTTTTCCGTCCAAATAAGTGACATAACAATCACTCTAACATGCTGTGTTCGACCAATGATGATGCTTACAAGGACTTGCGTTGATGGACAGTTGTTAATGGAAATTGCTTGGTGCGTAGGGTAGTGGTTGATATGGAAAGTGATAGTGGTTTTTATGAGGCTTGTATTATGTGATGTAAAAGAGATTCAAGGAGGAAGGTGGACTCGGCTTTTGGATGAAAAATCTGCAAGGAGAGTTTGAACAGTAGAGAAGAGGATTAAGGTATTTACTTCAAATTTAGTTATTAAAATCTTATTATAATTAAATTGCTCAATGGTTTAGTTTAATATTAAAATTGCTCAACTAATATAATCTGTAAACGAATTTATGCGAGATCCAAAATGCACGAACAAGACTAAATTGGGTGGTAGCTTTGAAATTACAATCTGGAATTTTATTCAGAATTAATCAGAATCAAAATGGATTGCAAAATAAAAACCCTGGTGAGTAAATCTAACTCAAATCTTATTTAGAATTATTTTTATCAATTAAAATAATTGTTCATTGGTTGTTTGCTTGCGTTGGAATTTTTTTATGGCTATATTAAATATATATTAGTTATTTAGGATGGGTATTCGTGGCTATTATATATATATTGGTGATTGGTTGGATTCCCGCAGTACCATTAGCGGATGCCCGCAATATCATTAGAAGATGACCCTATATGCCCCCACGCTATGATAGCGGATGACCTTCTATACCGCGATATCCTGCCTTGAAGCAGCATGGGTATTATTTATGTTGACTAACGTTTGTGGATACAGGAAAACAGGTTGGAGGGATCCAACTGGATTCCTCAAAAATATTATTGTTCGTTTGTTTCATATATATTATCATATATGATGTATCTGAAAACCTGTGATTAGAAATTGTGTGGTTGGATTGTTTAAATATCACTGGACCCTAATGGTTGATTTATAAATATATCGTGAAAAGGATATATTGAGATTTAAAAAGGAAAAATCTATTTAATTAAAATAGTATTTTAATTTCGAACGGGCTGAGAGATATTAACTTGTTTTGAATAAATAAAACAAGTATTTAATTTATAAATGATATTTGTAAATTAAACAACACAGGAAATTTAAGAAAATTTATAAACGGTGTTTATAAATGAAATGGAATGATTTTCATTGGATAACCAAGGAATTGAATTGAACTGAATTTATAAACGTGGTTTATAAATGTAGTGGGAAAAAATATCATTTGATAATTTGAATATTTAAATTCAAATGTGAATTTAAAAATAGAAATGGGGAAATCATTTTAAAGAAATAAACGATGGAATTTATTCTGATGTTCAGAACATAAATTGAACTGAAATAAATCCATAAGGATTTATGATTTGAATTCAATTAATTCGAATTTATTTAAATAGAAGTTAAATTGAATATGAAAATAAATTAGGTGTTATATATATATAAGTTATTATAAATAGAAATTTCCAAAATAAGATTTGGGTTTTAAATAGATTTCGAAATAGACTTGTTTAAATATAAAACAAGGGAATTTATAAAATGGTGTTTATAAAAATAATGAATTAATTATCAAGAGATAATTTGAATATTTAAATTCAAATATGAATTAAAAGATAGAATTTGAAATCATTCGAAAGGGAACAACGGTTTTTAATCTGCAATTCGGAATATCAAAGGGATGGAGTTTCAAATAGAAATTTGAAAAGGGAACTTGTTTAAAATATATGAAACAAGGAAGTTGAATTTATAAATAATGTTATAAATTTGGTGAAATAAATTATCATTTGGATAATTTAAACCATTTAAATTCAGTTCGGAATTTAATAGTAAATTGGGAAGTGTTTTGAAACAAAATGATTGATTATATTTCAGAATTCGGAATATAAGCTGAATTGAGAAGAATTCAGCGGGTTTATAACTGAAATTCGATTACATCGAATTATATAAATAATTTATTTATAAAAGGAATTGGAATTAAATATAGAAGATCGAAGTATAAATAAAGATATTACCGAGTAAGGAAAAATTGACAATGATAGATAATCAAAAATATTATGTTGAATTGAGAAACTGATTTGATATATATTAAAAATAAATTAGAATGGAGTTGAATTTATTATAAACGAAGTTTAAAACGTTTATACATATAAATATATTTAAAACGAACTCGCCGCAGCACGGTAGTTCATAAATTGGCGTTTTCGAACTTCAATTGAGTATATATAACTCAATTTAAGTCAGAATTATTTGAAACAAAAACCATCACGACCGATTGAATAATAGTTTTCTAATGAAAGAGAAAAATCTGGATTTCGTCTTATAGATTTTCTGTTATGTTAAAAATCAAATTTTCAGAGAAACAACGCCAAAACCATTATAAAACCATAACGGTTTATTTAAATAAATAAAAGAATTTTAAAGAAATAAAATCCGATTTGCCATTAGAAAAATCCAGACTAGAGATATAAAATAAATATGAACTCCAGTGAAGTAAGTGAATTGATTTTTGAGACAAAAAAAATCAGATTTTTAGTTGTTGAATAAAACTAACTAATTTGAATAATAATTAGTTAATCGAAATTCGATATGAAAATGGACTTTGAATAAGTAAAGGAAATTTGAGAATTCTTATTCGAAATCGAATATGGAACTTGAGTCGAAATGGAATTAAATTAATTCATAAGCAAGATAAAATGGTAATTGAACATGATATGTCCAAATATAAAGTGGAATAGGCAAAAGAGCTAATAAAAAGATTAATTAGCGAGTTGAGTTAAAAATGTCCGTATTGAGTTGAAATAAATTATAAATGGACACGTATGCATTAGACAGGTACTGAATGAAGTATATGAATATTATAATTTGTGTGCCCGACAAAAAGGTACATGTTTAAATTCCATATGAGATTTTATGCGCCGAATCGGCAAGCCACTTGGCTTTTTGATTTTCTTTTTGAATGGAAAGTTCCTAGAGAGGCGAGTTGAGGTTTGAACTATCGATCGATACAAAGGAGGTTACGGCGAAATTTTCTGGAAATTTAAGGAGTTAGAATATTTTTAAGATAATTTGATAATTAGAAACCTATATATCAATATATATAGATTCCAGTAAGGGAACGAACTTAAAAATAAAATATTACAAACAAAAAGGGAATCAAAAATCTGATAATAGAAAGAGAAATATATATGTTTTAAAAATGAATTAGTGGGTTTTATGGTGTTGATGATTTGAGATAAGTGGTCTTGTCTATTTTGAAGTTAAAGATGTTATTCAGTCAAGGTCTGAGAGGTAATTATACACCAACTTGATTGATTTTCATTATTTACTGATAAACAACAAGATCTAGTCTCAAAGAGAAACTTTTGAATAAGAGTTAGTCGAATGCACTGTTTTGGGTTGTTGTAACGATGTTTTACACAACATTCGTTTTAACCCAAGTAAGTGGAAATTTGGAAATATAATAATAAATATTTCCTGAGTATAGAAATAAATGAATGGTCGTGGATGAGATTAATAATTGGAACGTTTTCCAATTATAAATAGAATATATTTTCTAAGTATAGAAGATAAAGAAGACGATATATGGAAATGTTTTCCAAATAGCGTAAGAGGCCAAGATGATTATTGAAGATATTTAATTAACAAATATTGATAAAGAAATGGAGAAATGATTTATTTAATGAAATATTAATTAAGGGGTCCAGTGATTGTTAGATGTTTTGAATGGATAAATGTTTTTCTTTGATAGTTAAATAACCGACTATCAAAGCATTTACCAATATCTTTGTCAACATGGAGAGACCGGTTGGATTATTATCCGTGAACCACTCCGTATTGGCAGTAGCATTGCGGATCAGATTATATTAAGATAATTGAAGATGGAGTAAAGTGCAAGGACTTTTTCTATTAATAGAAATGGTGCCTTTGGTTTCGTTCAATCCCAGAATGAACATATATGGACGAATGTCTAACAGAGTATTTCCAATGATCATATATGTTGGTCTGTGTAAATATATATGATGGCGGAGAATTTATTCTCTTAGCATAATATCCAGAATATATTTGTGCAAATCAATTAATGATTTACAGATTTGACAATGTGGCATTCAAAGTGATTGTGCTATCATTGAATGATAAGAAATCGTAGCCTCAGGCCTCAACAACTGGGGAATGACAAAAATCGTGCAGGCAGCATGGCTATGTGAGTTGCTCCCATTATGGTGTATAATCACCTAACTAGAGATATTTATTCATTCTTTAATCTATTCGATGCTGTCCCATTCGGGAAACGGTTGCTGATCCCAACCGTTGGTGATATACATTCGATACACTCGAGCGAAATGAATGGTCGGCCATGTGTGGGTCAGGTTGCAAGATGTTCTTGTTGAACCCAGTATATTCCCCTCTAGAGATACACTATCGGAAGGTGGTTCCATACCTTGTCATGTTGGAAATCCAATCTCCAATAAGCGCCCTACAGTTATTGGTTTTATATTATATATGGAGCGTGTGATGCAAGTGTTCCGCTAGATTCTATTTACTTGATGTAGACATTATTATATATCACTGGATTTGATATCAAAAATATTTTGGGTTATCGTAAGGTAAAAACCATCTATGTTTATGTGTGGATCAGTCTTACGATTATCATTTCTTTCGAAAGGAATTTGAAAGTTAAACAAAACAAATGGTTGGAGTTACTCACACCAGTCCCATGACTGACCCAGAGTTTATTTTGTTTGTTTTCCCTAAACTCTTGGGTGCCCAAATTTGTGCGGGCAGTCAAGTAGTCGGGATTTTTTAGATTCACTTGGAAGAGCTAGAAGTAGGAGGCTTCACCAGTTAGCTATAGACTATCATATATTCCGCTATGTACCATGTTTGTATATGGAAACAGGTGTTTATAACTGCTCCAGAAATAGTTGTTGTTCTCTGATGATGGTATGTATATAAAGTTACCGAATTGTATTTCAAATTTTATGTTACCTAATATATTTTATTCGTTCTGCTGTGAGTTTGTGATCTTTGTTTTCTTCTATTCTAATATTTCTTTCTTTCTATTTCTCATCCTCTAACTTCTTTCTAATAATGATTCGTATTTCTGTGCAATTTGGGTTGGACGTGTGGTGTTATTAGTCAACTCAGATAGTACGGATTTGCGGGCCGTTACATGAATGATGTTTCATAAATTAAGAATAATAAAGTGATTTTGAAATTCAAGTTTACGTTACTATGTTTTTAATAGCATTCATAAAAATCATTTTGTAGGAATATCATTTTTTTAAATATCATGTACCCCGAGATTGTTTCAATATGAACTTTCAGACACGAGATGGAAATCCGAGACGAACCCCCTAGTTAGACTCATCTCATTCGAGATCTCCCCTGATACGAGATCAAGTCTGTAAAATCCCCGAGACGAATCGCGACCGATATCCAAGATTTAAAACATTGGTTTTGTTAAACATAGCAATTTATTTGTTTTGTATTTTTATGCTTCAATTGTCGTGTTTCTTTTTATTAAATATTGAATTGAACTTCTAATATTTTAACCTATCAATATATGATTTAAGAGTTTTTTTTGTTTTTTTTGTTTTGTTTTAGCATTATAGCTGTTTTTAGGTATAAGTTTTGTTTAATTAGGTATCAGTTTAATTCCTTTGGGTACTAGAAACAGTGTTGTGGTGTCAGTTTTTTTTTATTTGCTTTGCTAATTGAATTTACATAATTATGTTGGTATCAGTTTTGATTGTGTATGAAATACTTGTAGATACTGCATGCTGCTAGAAATTAGTTGAATTCATGACTAGACTAAGTACAAGTAAAAGTAAATGAATTAATGAATTAATGTCTGGAATGACGAACAGTGTTGTATGAAATTAGATCGTGTAGGGAAACAATGTTTTTATGTCAATTATACATGTAAACATCTCTATATGTTTTGCATATCGATTATGACTGGATTGATGTATTCAAGACTAACGTTGCTCATATATATGCTGATGGATGAAATGTTCATAATATTGCTGTTTTGCATGACAGATTAGTGAATTGATACCAATTTTAATACAGTGGTGATATTGTGACAGTCATGCACAACTGATTTTTTCAAAAATTGATACCTAAAATGTTGTAGAACTGATACCTATAAACTGCAGACAACAAAAAATAGAACCCTGATACCTACCAAGGCATAAAATTGATACATAATTAGTGTGAAGAAAGAAAATAATTAAAACTGATACCTACTCTGACATAAACTCATACCTACAAACTGCACATAAGAAAATTAAAAGAAAACTAATACCTAGAATGATAAAAAAATGATACCCAGTACCTGTAACAATAAAATAAAAAAACAAAATTGATACCTACTGTAGTGAAAAATTGATACCCACGAAATGAAAACAAAAATGAATCTAAAAATAATGCCTATTGAGCCATGAAACTGATACCTTAAAACTATAAGCAAGAAAATAACAGAAAGCTGATACCTAAAGGGATATAAAACTGATACCCAGTAGCTAAAGCAAAACAAAAAATAGCACAAAAATTAATACATATAGGAGGTTAAAACTGATACCCAGCGGGGTTAGGAGTTATGCAACCTCCTGCGTTGTGTAACCCTGTCTCTGTTCCAGTTTGTAAGGATTTTGGAAATTGTGGCCATAATGGAGTATCCTCTAAATTGCAGTGGAAATCTCTATTTGAGAAGAAACCAAGAATTGCAGGTGACTATGTCCCTATTCAATTCAACATGAGCAATCCAACGCACCTGCCTAATGAAGTTGCACATGTAGGCATTCAATTCTGGTCTGACTGTCTTGTAGGAATTTTTCTTGAGTTACTACCCTGCGGATATTGATGTGTATGAGCATGTTAAACGAGTATGGAAAATGCGTGGAGGGTTACAAGTGACTTTTGTCGATGACACGTTCTATCTCAAATTTACTAATTTGGAGGAAAGAAGACGTGTGCTTGAATCCGAACCTTCCATCTTAGCCGGTATACCGTTCATCATCGCCTCTTGGAGGCCATCAGTTGACAGTGCTCGTGAATAAAAGATTTCAGTTCCAGTATGGGCCTAGTTCATGCATGTTCTTTTAGTTCTTCAGTCACTTATGCGTCTAAATTGGCTGGCATTCATATTGGCAAGCTTATTTGTTTCGATGCAAATACGGTAGAGAGGAAGAGGCTTACGTATGCAAGGGTTTAACTGAGATTACACCTGAGATTTCTATGCCTACCAAAATTGAAGTAATAATTGAAGGGAGAGTTGTTATCATTGACGTTACATACAGTTGGAAACCCGACATCTGCTTAACTTGTCGTTCTTTTGGCCATACTATACAATCTTTCCCTTGTTCCTCTCCTTTCACCAAATTGCCAGAAACCCAAAGGATTCCTCTTCCCCGTCCTCCAACGAGGAGGTGGAAACCTAAATAGAAGCCAAAGACTCCACTCCAGTACTTATTTCACCTCTTGTTGATGTTGTTATTACAGTGACATCGCTCTCTTCTCCATTGGATGTTGTTACGGTGGCCCCCCTCCTATGATTTCGTGGTGTCTCCATGAGAAGGCTTGGCAACATCCACTTTCTGATAAGCACTACGATCCGTCCGATGTAGGTTTTTTCAAGTATGTTAGCGGGAATGAAAAAGAGACACGTCATCTGCATTATGATGTTGTTGAGAATGAACTTATCCTAACTAAAGATGGTTTCTTGGGTGAGAAAAACAAGGAAGTGTTAGAAGATGAAAGCTGGGATAGGAATTACCTTTATTGTAAGGATTACATTGGATTTGTACCTGACTTGGTCTCCATATTTGCTGGTTATATGTTGCTCTGCGGACAAGCGTCACTGCCTCCCAAAGTGATTCCTCCCCTGATGGTAAGGAATAATCCATGACATTAGTTGCTGAGATATGCTGTCTCATACATGCTTTTTCTTTTTGTTATGTAGTTTAGTCATTTAGGCTAGCTCCTCTGCTATAAACCTGCAGGGTTGAGCGGACAGAACACTTTAATTCCAGATTAGCTAATTGTTAACTACATTCACTTGGACTATCATGTATTTTTATTATTAGTTATAATAAAAGGTATTTGCGGTCACCTTAAAAACCGTTCAGCCTTACTAAAAAAATCTGATACCCAACATACAAATAAATTTGTGTAGATAAGTATAGCGGTATATGATACATTGGAAATGTGCTGAACCTTTTATAGTTTTAATAGAAATTCTTTGTATCTTATTTTTTATTTTATCATTACATTGTTGTGCTGCTGGTATAATAGAATCTCAGGTTTTTATGATCATTGATAGCATTTTTGTATGCTAGTTTTTATCTTTTTCGTTATAATGCTCTTTGAATATTAAGTAGTTATCAGTTTTATACTTGTATTGGTATTGGTTTCTTATATTGATTTACTTTAAGCGGTAGGTAGATATCAGTTTAATAATGTTACTGGTATCAGTTGTATGATGTTAATGTTTACTGTAAATGGGTATCAATTTTACTCCTCTGTAAGTATCAGTTTTCTGTATTATTTTTTTGTTACAGGTACTGGGTATCAAATTTATACCATTTTAGGTATTAATTTTTGTCATTTTCTTGTTTGCAGTTTATGGGTATCTGTTTTTTGGCACTATAAGTATCAGTTTTTATTTTCTTTTTCGATCTTTTTCCTCTAATTTCAACCCTTTTGTCTTCTTCAACAAGGATTTCCAGTGGTTGTTGAAGATTTTTATCGCATTCAATCAGTGTGTTCACTCGAGGTCGTGTTTCCTGTTCCATCTATGGTTGCTTTAGTGTCGAATTTTGCTGTTTGATTGATTTTTGGGGTTCGATTGTACAAGACACCACAAATTTTTATTCAGTTTCTAGTGAAGATGGTTTTGTGATAGGAAATCGAATGAGAGGGATGAACGCGGAAAATTTTAGGTGCATGTCCTTTTGAATAAAATTTTGGATGCATGTCCTTATTCCTAAATTTTTAATACGAATTGTCCTTGTAAATTATTCCCCGCATTAGGAAAATAGCCATTAAAAAAATGAAAGTATGATTAATATCCTTTATCATTTGACTGCTCTCAAAAGTTCCTCTTATAGCATCTGTTAAACCCTTTTTGATTAAATCGCAGTGTTGTTTAAAAAACTTAGATCTTATTCCATCAGGTTTCCGACTGTATTCCTATTTTTTTAATGTAGTGGATTTAATTCCTGATTCCGTAACCCTAGCGTCCAAAGGATTTTAAGTTGTACTTGATAGATTTTTTTTATATATTATGTTTCCAAAAGAGGTCCGTGCTTCATTGGCATTATATAAATTTTCAAGAGAGGAAATAGCCATGTGTTTTAACTGATTTATAGCCAACAATGGTTCACCATTTTCTTTTATCATACCATGAGTCTTTGTCTTTTCTTGTTGTTTGACATTTCTGAACTAAGAAAATTTCGTTCTTTTATCACCCGTTTCCAACCAATTTATTTTCAACTTCTGCCTTAGAGCATTCCCAGCACCAGAGCATTGATTTGGACGGGAATCGCTCTTCGAAATGGTAATTCCCCCACCGTTCCAGTAGTCAGTGGGGGACGCATGTTATTTTATTTTTATTTTTTAAATTAAACCTAAACGGTTTTCTAAAAACTGTTTGGGGGTTTCACGGTTTTTAGAAAACCATTTAAAGCCTAAAGGGTTTTCATAAAACCGTTTTGTTTAGTTTTTTCCCTTTGTGTTGTTTATTTTTTCCCTTACCCCATCTGTTAACTATAGATTTCCGAGCATTTAAAAAAATCATTAAAATTGTCGAGACATTTTAATGAAATTTAAATTAAAATTAATTAATTTATAGCACTGATGTATATAAAAAAAACATTATAGATATATGGTCATTGTTCGATATAAAATTATACGTTATATACATATTGCCGTCTTGAAATATAAAAATATAACATATATATATATATGTGTGTGTGTGTGTGTGTATATATATATTGTTGTTGCCAAATATTAAAATATAGTTTAAACTTATCGCCGTTGCCGAATAATAAAATATAGTTCAAATTTATATCTTATTGCTTCTCGCTAATAAAATCAGATGTAAGAGCATTCGCAGCACCAAAGCATTGCCGAATAATTGTATTGTGTTGTTTACCTTAAATATATCTTATTTCTATTTTCTGTTGTAACTAATATTCAAAACTCACTAGAGGATGAACCAAAATTTTGAACTCCTTAATATTTGTTGGGCATGATAATGACTACTATAATTGATTGATATCAATTGAAAGGCAACTTAATTTATTGCCAGTCTTATACTGACTAATCTTCTCAGCGCTTAGTCTAATGTACGTGTAAGCATGACTGATCAATGTTCATAGAATAGTCATTTCAACGCTAAGGACAATATATTCTTCATATAGCGATGAATTTATATTAAACTCTACGGATACATTCCAAATTTTCAAATACATAAACCAACAGATACATACTGAATACGACACATAATATAATGATATACTGCTCAAACTGTATAATATGATTGTACCATAACCCGTACCTTCGTGACCAACGAAGTTTGACCGGTACTTGAAATGATAGAGTGAGTCGTAAGTCGACCGTTTCAGTTGAAAAACATCATCCTTTTTTATCTCATCAATTACTTTGCGGTAATTCACACAATCAATAGTAAATAAGAATAACGCACTTCTGGTGGCTAATTTGGTCCTCTCTACAACTAGAATGATTGTTGTATTTTTCTTTGAGGGTTGCCTGAAAATCTTGAACTACTTTTTCTTCCATATGTAGTATATCTACTTCAATGTAAGCCTTTATCAAAACGACATAATCCGAAGCAGTCCAATTTTCGTTAGCCATTTCAAAATGTGAATTAAAAAAAATCAATGGATTATATAGACCCAAAAGGTACAGTTTAGCACAATAACCAAGTAAAAGTATAGCACACCCTTCAAGGGAATCGTTAAAGTAATATTACCAGCTTTGTCGTTAATAGTCCTGACAATTTATGCATAACAATCAAGTAATATAAACAGCACACGCACTTATAACAATAAAGCATATTACACCCTCTAAAGGAATCGTTAAATTAATATAACCAGCTTTGTCATAATAGTCTCGACAATTTAGGTACAACAACCAAGTAATATAACTAGCACGCGCACTTATACCAATAAAGCATATCACACCCTCCAAGGGAATCGTTAAAGTTGACTTGATTGAACAACTTTATTGGTCAGGGCAATTAAATTTACTCACGTTTTAATGGTTGATTTGACAACACAGTGCAGAGTAATGAATGGATTCCTTTAATGATCAAGTCTAGTTGCGTCCTTTTTCTACATAAATAAAGGGTATGGGATATAGTTTTCTTCATACTCGCTAACAATTCCAATTCTAAACAAACAACAATGGTCGATTCCAACGACAACAATGTCTTTGGCTATACGGATGATAATATTGCTAATTTAACTATTTTATTATCTCAAGATGAAGCCCCATCAATGATTCCACCCCGTTTTCTAACTTCCTGTAACAACCCGTATTTTGAATAACATGTTATAACGTAAATCAAGGCAGAATTAAATGTTAAAATCCGATTTAAGGGGAACGGGCTGTGCCATTGCGTTCGTCTCGGAAAAATACGCGAAATAGAGTCCGAGTTTTCGAAAATCGGAGTCCGTATGACCCAGTTATGGCCCGTCAAAGTTTTCAGAAAAATTCAAGTTCAAAAACAGTTCGAAATTCAAATCTGGAGCCAAACAGACTGGGCGGGAAAAATTCCCGCCCAAGCCCCAGGTCGACTGGGGTGTCGACTGGTGAGTCGACACGCCCAGGGGCAGGTCGACTGCCCAGTCGACACGGGTGTCAACCTGGCCCGAAAACCCATTTTGGGTCTGGTCGACCTGGTGCACCTGGTTGCTCATTTGGGTCTGGTCTATTGGCCTGTGACGGATTTTGAGGGTTCAGATCTATCCTAGGGTTAATCTAAGGGCCTAAACTACTCCTAATCTCTATAAAAACACCCTAGGACCTAACCTAAATCACTCAAAATCAATCTAACAACGAAGTGCTGCCCAATTCTCTCTTGATCATGGCCTCCATCTCCAACTCCAAGAGCTTATGCATTCAAATCGGACTCAAATCAAAAGGTGCAAGCTTTCTACATCAAATCGTGGAAGTAGATCAACATTGCTACGCAAATCCTATGACGATTCATGCTCCTAAGTCTCTAAGCCTCGCTATGTAAGTTCTAGCTACTTGTAGATCTAAACGGTAGTTCTAATGTTGACATGGAATAAAATGAAATGAAACACAAGTATGTTAGCCTATGTGAACCTAGTTTTGCCCCTTTCTTGAACCTATGACTTTGGGCTATGTTTTAGTGACTAAATCATGCTACTTATGTTGTGTTGGACTTAATTTATCATGCAAGTTTGGATCTTTACTTGTGGAATGATGGCATGAACCCTTAGAACCATTTTAACTTGTGGAACATTTTGGGTTTATGCATGTAAAAGAACCTATAACCCCTCATGACACTCACATGCATAAGATGATGGACCTAGGATATGATATCATGCATGCTTGAGACCAATCCTTTTATGATATCATGCATGTTAGAGGCCAATCCCTTTATGCTATCATACATGTTTTGAGGCCAATATGCAATATGCTAGTTATGTGAACACCTTTTGCCTCAAATGTCACCATGTTTAACTTGTGATTCACCTTTGCCATCTTATACCCTCTTTTGTCATATTTTTCCAACTATGTTGATTCGCTTTCATGTGCGTTGGGAATACGTTTTGGGTAGTCTAGGCAAAACTTGAAATTTGCTATGAACTTGACATGAAATTACATGTAACATGTAATGGTAATAAACGTGGGGATGACACTTAGAAAAACATGGAACATGTGAACTTGACATGAACTATACCAAGAAATGGGAAAATGGGCATAAGTGAAAAACATGGGCTTAATCAAGGCCTAAATTTGGCATGAACATGATACGTAGTAAAACATGAAAGTGGCCAACTCGAGGTTGGGTTGAGTTTGTAGCATAAATCTGCCCGGACCCGCCCGACAAATCCAGTAGCTACAAACAATAGGACCTAATGTGAGTAGTTGGTCATATCGCGCTCGAAACCTGAGGTTAGATTGGGTTGTGGTGTAAATCTGCCCGGACCCACCCGGCGTAACCAGTAACCACAACAATGTCTAATGTGAGAGGTTGAGAGTGCATTAATTTAATTAATGCCACATGATAAGGTTAAGTAAATTTGGCTAGTGACACTTAACCAATATGACATGAATGGGTAGGTTAAGTAAGACCGGACTTGATTACTTAAAGACACTTAACCATGTAACACGATTAGTGAATGGGTTAGTTTAACCTAAATGGGTTGATAACACCCGACCGGGATAACGTGAGGCGTGGTAGGGCTAAGTAAACACACGAGGGGAAAATACTTAATCATTATAAAAATGACTAGTGGATGAGGGTTAAGTTAACCTACACTTAACCAATCCAACTCGATGATTTGATGAGGTTAAGTTAACCAACACTTAACCAACCTAACATGATAACTTGATGGGGGTTAAGTTAAAACTAACACTTAACCAATTATACACGACGATTTAATGGGGTTAAGTTAACCTACACTTAACCAATTTTACTCGATAATTTGATGGGGTTAAGTTAACCAATACTTAACCAACCTGACATGATAATTCGATAGGGTTAAGTCACGAACTGTTTGATATACTTAACCAACTAGACACATAGTTTGTAGGGTTGAGTCTTGAACTTGAATACTTAGCAAATTTTGACATGATTCGTGGACGGGTTAAGTCATGAACTCGAATGACAACACTTAACCCATTAGACGTAACCCTGGTTTGGGAAAACTAAGCGGGAAATCGTAGTTAACAAGGATAACATGAAAAGAAACTAAGTGATAAACCTTAGTTGAGGATAACTAAGTAATAATTCTTAGTCAAGGAAATTGGACTAGTTCACAGATAGATGAGTAACCCGATACGGTAGGTCATCGCTTGAACACACGAGGAGGAGCGAATTAACTGATTTAGATAAAGGCTCCAGCGAACTGGGTGTCAAAGCGCTAGCTTCGGGGGACGTGAGGGTACTCTTGGTATCCCTCTGTGAGATTGCAGATGATCCTCCTGGGCTCACAGAGGTTAAGGTCTGTGGTAGAAGAACCAAGGGTATGCCTTGGTTGCTGTGCGAGCAACCTAAAGACTGGGGTGGATTAGCGTGGAGTCGGCGATACATGACTTACCCTGGATAGCACGTCGTCTACTACCTACCATCTTTAGTCAGTTGTGTACGTATGCGTAAAGGAAGAGAACTCCCAACAGACCATATACTTGCTATCTAGTTATGGGTGAGGTTGGCCAATACGAAAGTGGGGCATAGGTGGCCGAAGTACAGTTCTCGTGCATGATTTTTCTTGGATTACCTTTCAGTAGTTGAGGGAGGGGTCACGTGGGACCATAGCCACCGATAGAAAAACAGACCTTGATATCTGCATCGGCAGATAACTTAAAGCTCCCGACCGAGTTCCGTATTTCTTGATTACCCTGTCACGGGACTCGGATGGCACATTGAGATACATGTGCATCTAGACATGGAAAAACGATTCACGATACATACGGGGAAAAAAGGGCGTGGTCGACGGGTAGCATAATCCCTAGTGGGCCTAGGTGGCTTGAACCCAAACCGAGATACGAAAACATTCATTAGGTAGCATAATCCCTAGTGGTCCTAGGTGGCATAAATCCTAGTTGAACACACGATAATTCATGATGAGAAAACCTAGCCAGATCAAGGGTGACAGTCCAAACGATTTCAAGGATAAAAATGACACTACGTTGAAGTAGTATAGGTTTACATGAGAAAGCCCGTACGATTTACGGCAAAGGACTGAACATATACATGGAAAGAAACATACGAGTTGAGAAAACCTACATATGCGATATATTAGGTTGACATGGACCATTTCATGACATTGGGCAAGGGACATTTATAGTTAACACTTGACACGGGTTGGGATACTAGTACGGGAGGTGCAGAGCAAATATACATGGTAGACACTGTGGGATGTTATACATAATAGATACCCCGGGATATTATACTTGATAGAAACCTGACGATGTGATACTTTGATTTATCTGGACATCGTCGTTTATCATGATACAGTAGTTCGTCTTGATACCGTAGTTCATCCTGTTATCTTGGTTTAGCTTATCTATCTTGTCATCATCCTTATGTTTACTTTCAGTTTATGCATGTCATGTTACCCTTACCTATTTTTATGCTAGAAGTAGATAGGACTTACCAGTCTTTATGACTGACCCCGTTTTCTTTCGCCTCTTTGTCTTCCATTCCCCCCCCCCCCCCCAGGTTTTCAGGGAGGAAATGCTGTTGTTTAGTTCGGACCTCTTATGCTTGAAGGTCATCATGTATAGCTTGGTCTTCTCTTGGCTATGGCTGCTTCACCACTATATTTTAGGGGAATAATTTATGAAAAGGTTTTATGCTTCTTTACTATTTGCAAGGCAGGTTTTGATGTATTCTGATGAAAAAGGCTTTAGACCTTATTTTATAAGGTAATGAAATTTGTTTTACTTCTGTTGTTTTATATATGTTCTGTCTTGTAATATTCTGTGCATGTTTACCTCGATAATACTTCACCAAACCTAGTGCATTCCCTTTGTGAGTGACCCTAGCGGAGGTGGGGTGTTACATTTGGTATCAGAGCAGAAGGTTACCAGACTGGGCAAAAGTTTTTAAAACCTTCTGAAACTATTTTCCAAACTGTTTACAAAGAAGCATTTTTCAAAAAGGTTTTATTTTTAAAGGCTATTCCCCAAAGGCCATTAGCACTATCCTTTGTTTCCTTGATTGAATCTCTTTTCCTTTCTTTCCCCCATTTGTAGTCACAGTAGTTTGAACTGCGACTAATCCTTCCCTAGCTACCTAAGTGTTTTCCGTGCGATGGAGGTAGTTCTCGAGAGACCTGTTGCCGCGTTATAAGAAAGGATAGTAAGAACAAGGATAAAGGATATGGGCTTAAGGATAAGCAACTTGTTGGTAGGGCTCAACCCATGACGAGAGAGTATTTTTGGTATTGTAAAACGGGACGGATAGTTAAGTATTATGGAACAAGGACAAGATCATCGAGAAGGCAATGGCATACCCTCACTAGCGTACCTAAGAAGGATGGTAACATTCTTGTTGGAGGTTTAGTTATTCTTTTCTATCATCCCGCCAAGACTTTGTTTTGATCCCCACATCATTTAAGTCCGCTTCGATAGTTGAGTCTCTGCACCTTAGTACTAGCGTAGTAGAGGATCCCATTTTGTCTCAAATCTTGTTGGAGAATCAATCCATTTATTCACGACTTGTTTGGATTTGAGAATGTCTATGCCAGGAGTTGAGTTTGGAAGTAATGCTTATGTTTTGGGCCATGGACGGATTCTAGGGATGAAGTGGTTATCCAGTAAGGGGTGCCACCCTCGGTTTTGATAGGAGGGTAGTTAGATTCTTGACTAACCTTGGTAATACCCTCGAAGTCTCGTGTAAACTTTTGGGTTCTGTCATGATTAGTTACCTAGAATCCCTTGATGCCTTTATTGGAAATTTGAGACCCGATCGAGTGGTGTTTGCCAATAAGACGGATGGTTCATTTCACTTATGCATAAGTTATAAAAATTACCCTAGTAAGTACACATGGTAACCTGGTTGGCATCTGTTTACTTTCACGGGAAAGTTCTTCTGTGTGGAATACCGTATAGTATGTAAACGAGATCCAAGATGCACTAGTGAATTTTGGAGAGCTCGCATGGAATCATGAGTACGCAGTCATGTTTGAATCAAGTATACTAGAAGAAGAATAAGTGAAAGTGGAACGAGAGGCGACAATAAAATGAGTTCCAACTCATATTATGGAAACAGGAAATAAGAAGCTACGAAATCATGAAGTTAAAAGATGGTCAAAGCACAATGGAACTAAGCTCAAGGGAATGCGACTCAGAAGGATAAAGACTAGATACGCGCATGATATCTCTTTTTAAGAGTATATCCATGATCCCTGTTTTCTGTAGAACTTACTTGTAGGCTATCTTTTATGAATATCCTCTCGGTTCTGTTTTTGATCTTAGTTCAGTTGCAAACCCCGTAAGGAGTTTATCTTGTTTATCTTCTCGATCCTATCTGGAGGACCTTAGGTAGAACCCTATGGATGTAAACATGTATTTGAAACATGTTATGATTGATATGGTTGCCAGTGGTTGCAAGTGGTTGCTCGTGGATGATTGAGTACACATTAGACACTAGGTCGATTCAGTCACATTCCGTATTGCATATGCACGAGTATTTGTACTTGTTTATAGATGAAATGTTATCATGTGGATGTTGCATGTGGACGAATGGTTGTACACACATATAGTGTTTATATGACTAGGACTATTTGCATACATGTTGGATTCATGGAACTAAACATATTTTGCATTTAGAAGATCACTCAGGCCTGATCATTTACATTAGATAAGTACATATACACACACCTTTCGTGTAACACCCCACGTCCGTCAGTGTCACTCACAAAGGGAATGCACTAAGTTCTGTGGAGCATTTTGGGTAAAAGATGCAGATAAATTACAAGACAGACAAATTATTAAACAGTGGAAAATAGAACTTTGCTTTATTGATAATTTAGTCTATACAAGATTCTTTTACAATATCAGAGTATCATCTGTCTTTATAAAATAAAGAAGCATGAAAATACATTTATATATTCCCCAATGTAGCAAGAGCCAGCCATAGCATCTAGAAGAGAATCCAAAGACAACTTCGTCAAATCTTCAAGCTGGGAAAGAGCAACGGTCCAGTCTAATCCTGAGTTATACTATTCCCTCCTCAACTACCTGGGGGGGGGGGAAACGGAAGAAAAGAAGACGAAAGAAAAACAGAGTCAGACATAAAGCCTGAGTAAGTTCAGTAACTTCTAGCATGTGAATATGGAAAAACAAAACGACATGAATTAACTGAATACAAGATTACACCATGACGATAGGGTCAACAAGATTAGACAAGGTAATCACAAGATATGCTAAGATAAGATAAACTGGATACGCTTTAATACTTTCGCCGCTTCGCTATTTCCTTGTTATACTGGTTTCTATATCTCTGCACCACCTAACTAGTGTCCCAACTAGTAACGATAACGTGATCCCAATCCCAGTATTTTCCATTGCCTTCGAGCATCCATTTATTATTTATTACCTAGATCTAATCTAGGGTTTTCTATCCAGTGCTTTCTAGATTCAACTAGAGTTTACGCTATCTGCTGAACGCTTCTCGGATTCAGGATTTATGCCACCTAGTCCAACTAGGGATTATGCTACCTGTCGAATGATGCCCCCAAGTCTAGGACACACTACCTAGAGTGGTATATGTTCCTATACTTCCCCACGCATGTATCGCGAATCGTTATCGCTTGTCTAGATGCACATGTCCTGTAATGTGCGATCCGAGTCCTGTGACAGGGCAAATCAAGGAATACAGAACTCGGTCGGGAGCTTTCGGATATCTGCCGATGCAGATGCTAAGGTCTGTTTTTATTCCAGTGGCTATGGTCCCACTTGACCCCTCCCTCAACTAATGAAAGGCACACCTTGTAAAATGAGAACTATACGCCGGCCCCCGGTGCCCCACTATCCTATGGCCATCCTCACCCATAACTAGATAGCAAGTATATGGTCTTTTGGAGTTCTCCGCCTTTCCGCTTCACGTATCTCGATTGACTCAAGATGGATGGTAGACGACGAGTTGCTATCACAGGGCTACCGTCTTCTCGCCGAATCACGCTGGTCCATCCTAGTCTTTAGGTTGCCACATATATATATTGCAACCAAGGCATACCCTCGGTTCTTCTAACGCAGACCTTAACCTCTGTGAGCCCAGGATGATCATCTGCAGCCTCACAGAGGGATACCAAGGGTACCCTCACGTCCCCTCGAAGCCTCGGGCTTCGTAACCCAATTCGTTGGAGCCTTCTTAAAACCAGATGGATGTCCGCTCCTTCGTGTTATACTAAGAATTACTACTTAGTTCTACTAACTAAGGTTTACCACTTAGTTTCCAAATTCCTTGTTTTCTTAACTAAGTTTTACTACTTAGTCCCTTTTTCAACTGAGGTTTACTATTTAGTTTTCTTTCTCGCCAGGTTGGGTTGGTTAAGTGTCTTTAGTCGATTGAAGCTATCTTAACCCTCTTCCCTTATCCTATTACACTGGTTAAGTGTTATCCCTTTATGCTTTTTACTTAACCCTATTCATTTATCATATTCTGATGGTTAAGCATTCAAGTTTACTTAACCCTATGGTCTAGTCCAGCTAACATATTAATTTGGCTAAGTGTATTACTTAACCCCAACCTCTAGTCTAATTAACATGTTAAATTGGCTAAGTGTATTAACTTTACTTAACCCCACCTTCTAGTCTAGTCAACATGTTAATTTGGCTAAGTATTCCCATGGACTTAACCCTCCCATTCTAGCTTTAACTGTGCTAAGTTGGTTAAGTGTTCCTTAACCTTCCCATTCTAGCTTTAATTAATAAATTAAAGCCGCAACCTCTCACATTAGACAGATATTGCTGCGGTTACTGGATGTGCCGGTCGGTTCCGGGCAGGTTTACACCGCAACTCAGTCTAACCTCGGGTTAGGCATATTCATGTTTTCTAAGTTCAAAGGGTTTTTGATTAATTTCCAAATCTGGTTTTGAAAACAACCATCCCGTCCTTCGGATCAGTTAGGGATAGCCAGGGAGGGCAGGAAACTTGTATTTTCCAAACCCAAACCTAGACACTATCCTCTCTGTCACCCTAGAACCTTCTGGTCTATGTGTTATAAAAAGGGGTGTTATCAAAATACTTTTCTTTTGTTTATAAATTGTTAACAATTTATTTCAAAAGCCCATTTCCCCTTTTTAGACAAATTTGGCCTATATTTATTTGTCAAGCCTACTAGTATACTTATATTCTAGGCCCAAGTCCTAACCCAACATGCAGTTCAGGCCATTTCCTATTTCATTGCCGAAACTAGATTAAATATCCTAGTTTATAATTTATGGCCAAAATTTAACCAAGTTACATATTTTGTGGTAAATGAACAATTTAACATTTATGACGAATTCTATAAGTAAATTACTCCTAATTTACTGATTTCATTACTACTCTTTTAATGTACATTGTCACATTTATTATTATGACCCATTCTCTCTTATTTATCATATTTATACTTTTTGGTATGTAAATTATACCAAGTTTAGTGTCGCTAACCATAATTTATTCTAAACATGACAATTGCTCACAATTATGAATAAATTCAAAATTGTGCTAATATACTTATTCCAAATCAACCTTAATTAACCCAATCTTGGTTTAACATCCTAATTCACAATTTATGGCAAAACTAGAATTATTTTTCTAGTTTACATTTTATGCCTAAAATTTAGCTTACTTACTAACGCTAAATTTAATATGTCAAAATCACATATTCCCTAATCCATGTCAAATTTCCCCGTTTTCATTTTAATATGCATGTCATAATACATATTCCAAATTATGCCAATTTCCCAGTTTACAATTACGTTCATATTCATTTCCATGTTTTTCCCCAAATCGCATTCCCACCGTTCGAATAATCGTGATTCAACCTAGATTATAAATAAATCTAGATTCGTAGATAAAAAGGGAATGAATCAAAATGACAAGAAGGAATAATTGGCATAAAAAGGTTTGGATAACAATGTAGGTTCAAGAATATGGGTAGACCTAACTAAATAGGTAAATTCCCACTGTCTTAAAACCAAAGAATGGGCAAAATAGGTTCAAGAACGTGGGTAGACCTAACTTAATAGGTAAATTCCCACTGTCTTAAAACCAAAGAAAAAACCAAGGAACAGGTAGAATAAATAATTGGGTTTAGACCCAATTTCACAATCACCAAACTAAAGCAATATTTTCCTAATCATGAATCATGGGTGTCAAAATCACAATTGTCCTCATTATGTCATAAGCAATAGTTTATGTCCAATTCAAAGGCTTATGTTCTTAGTCATAAGTAATGTCCATGGTCATAGGCAATATAGGCGATGTTCATAGTCCAAAAGGGAAAATAATTCCCATAGTCCTAAGTCATTGTCATAGGCAATGTTTATATGTCCCAAAATCAAAGGCTTATGTCATAGTCCAAAGGCATATGCTTTCAAAGGCCACAGTTCTATAGTCATAGTCACGGTTACAGTCTTATTTGTCCTCGAATCATAACAGTTCTTAATTCAGTCCAAGAGTATAAACACAGATTCGAAGAGAGAGAGAGAGAGAGAGATTTGGCATATTCCTTTATTCCTTTAATTTCATGTCACGAATAAAACAAAATATTCAGATCTAGAAATAACCAACTTACAGAAAATAGATCTAGAAAAGAAGGAAAGCGTGGCTATGATTCGTGCGTCGTTGCTTGAAACTTGTTTGAGCTAGCCTTTGAATTCTTCACTTGAAACTTTGATTTGAATCCCTCCTTAAAAGTCTTTTAGCAGCATCTCCTCGTCTTGAATCATATTTTATTTTATTTATTTAAGAAAATTTAGAGGAGGGGAAGAAGCCATGAATCTTAGCAGCATAAGGATAGAAGAGAATTGGTGCAAAGAGAATGAAGACTAGGGCTGTTTATATAGCTGCTCAAGACCTTATCGTACACGCAGCGCTGAGTCAGCATTGAACCTAGTTAAGAAAATAGTCCAGGTACGTAGATGAATCTAGCCAAACCTTATCATACACGCAGTGCTGAGTCAGCATTGGGTCCCACAAGCTATTTTGGCGTAAAAGTTTGATTTTCAAACTTTTGAATTTCTGGAATTTATTTAACTGTTTTATTCACATGAAATATTCTTATATGTATACAATTCCTCTAACGACCATTTTACGCGTATATATATACGCACAACTTTCATTTTATTTTCAAAATTCAAATGATGTTGCCATATTTCATTGACTGTAGCCTTATCTTGAATTTTATCTTACGTATACATATATTTTTGTATATATATATATTTATATTTCTCATATGTATATATATATATTTTCTTTATTTCCTTATATGTACGTTCTTATCCTTTCAAATTTTGAATTTGTATACGTACATATATTTGCATGTTCAGTTGGCCCTCTCTAAAACAAAGATAAAAAATTATGCCGCCGCCGGGGTTCGAACCCCCGACCTCCATGCTAGAAATCCAATGCCTTAACCAACTGAGCTACAGAGGCTTTTGTTAATAAGTCTTAGAACAATAATAATTATTGTTCTCTCCTTACTTCTCTTTTTCATGTTAGTTACAATACTTAAATTAAACAACTGCATGGATCTTTTTCTTTTAATTTTTCTTTTAATAATTAATTATACTTTAATTTGAGAATCTTAATGTCGCAGAATTACGGGGTGTTACATTCTCCCCCACTTAAAAGGATTTCGTCCCCGAAATCTTCAAGTTAGGAAGAATGTGTCCTACCATCCAATCACCCATCTACTCAACCATTCAATCACAGGCATTCATTGTCCTTAAAAGATTTCTAATGCTTTCATGTTCATATGCATAGTGTGTGTATATGTCTCTATCTAATGCAAAATCAGGCGGTCTACTGATTCAGTTGACCTCCTTAATGCAAATCATGTTAGTGCCATGCGTCCAATCATACATGCAAACATCCCTAGTCATGTAAATACTACATGCGTGCACAGCCATTCATCCATATGCAACGTCCATATGATATCATATCAAGTTCAACTTATAAACAAATGCATATATGCAATATGAGAGCGTCCAAACTTGATCTAGTGCCTAATACGTATGCATATGCATCCACGAGCAACCATTTGCAGCCACTTGCAACCATTCAACCATAACATGTTTCAAATACATGTTTACATCCATTGGCTTCTACCTAAGGATCGCAGATACGACCTAGAGGATATACTTTGGAAAGAGAGAAACAACTACGCGTAAAGCTCCTAAACAGAGAAATCAAGGATGCACCCTTAAGGAAAAAGGGCATGTTGCTAGTATCTAGCCTTCTTGAGCTTTACTCCACCGTATCTTAACCAATTTATCTTCACGATTGTGAAGTTCCTAATCTCCATTTCCAAAATAAACAGATGTCAATCACGGCGCCAAGTATATGTACTAAGATGATTAGAGGCCTCCCTCTTAGCTTATCCATCACGCCATAACTATGAGAGTCAAAAGATCACTCCGTACTTTTTAGAGTACCTACCACAACTATTCATCTTTCACGCAAACCATCCAAACCGAACTCGACATTCCTCAAGTACAAGCCCCAAAGGCCTAAACCAATATCAGACAAGCATCCAAGGAATATCTTCTCCGAATTTAGACGATCTACGTGAGATGATATAAGCAAACTCGATAGCTATCCTCAAATCCCTACTAACCAAAAACTGGTCGGACCACCAATTGGATTTGAGACTCTAGTGGGATCTTTCTACTATACACGTACTATGGTGCAGAGACTCAACTATGGAAGTGGGTATGAACAATTAAGAAGCGCCGGAACCTAAGGAAATAGTACGAACAGAAAACTAGACTCTTCCAACCGGACCACCTTTCTCCTAGGTGCGCTTGGTGGCGAAAGCATGTACTTGTCCTTCTGAAAATCTCGTCCTCGTTCTTGCCCTTGTCCTTAAGTATATGTCCTATCATACCATAGTAAAGATACTTGCTCTTGTCTTAGGTTTTATAATCCCTTCCTCCTTCGTGAGCCAAGTCTACATCCATAATTTCCTCATCCTTGGGTCGTGCTCCTTTGCCAAACTTCCGCGTGTAACCATGTTGGCAAATCTCTCGAAAGTTGCCTCTATCGCACGGAAAAACCCTATAAACTTGAAAGAAGACTGGCCGTAAGTAAAACAACTACGGCTATAGATGGAAGTCGGGCACTACTTCGCCCTTCGATGAGGTTACCTCCCAGAAAGCCAGGAGCCCCAGAGAGTCAAGAAAGAAGGAGACAAGAATTCAAATAGAGGAAGAGAAGACAATGCGTATGGCTTTGGGAAATATGCCTTTAAAACAAATCCTTTCTTTTAAAAAATGCTTCTTTAAAAACCTTTTGAAAATAATTTTTCAAATCTTTTATCTGATCCGGTAACCTTCAGCTCTGATACCACGTGTAACACCCCACTATCCTATTACACTGGTTAAGTGTTATCCCTTTATGCTTTTTACTTAACCCTATTCATTTATCATATTCTGATGGTTAAGCATTCAAGTTTACTTAACCCTATGGTCTAGTCCAGCTAACATATTAATTTGGCTAATTGTATTACTTAACCCCAACCTCTAGTCTAATTAACATGTTAAATTGGCTAAGTGTATTAACTTTACTTAACCCCACCTTCTAGTCTAGTCAACATGTTAATTTGGCTAAGTATTCCCATGGACTTAACCCTCCCATTCTAGCTTTAACTGTGCTAAGTTGGTTAAGTGTTCCTTAACCTTCCCATTCTAGCTTTAATTAATAAATTAAAGCCGCAACCTCTCACATTAGACAGATATTGCTGCGGTTACTGGATGTGCCGGTCGGTTCCGGGCAGGTTTACACCGCAACTCAGTCTAACCTCGGGTTAGGCATATTCATGTTTTCTAAGTTCAAAGGGTTTTTGATTAATTTCCAAATCTGGTTTTGAAAACAACCATCCCGTCCTTCGGATCAGTTAGGGATAGCCAGGGAGGGCAGGAAACTTGTATTTTCCAAACCCAAACCTAGACACTATCCTCTCTGTCACCCTAGAACCTTCTGGTCTATGTGTTATAAAAAGGGGTGTTATCAAAATACTTTTCTTTTGTTTATAAATTGTTAACAATTTATTTCAAAAGCCCATTTCCCCTTTTTAGACAAATTTGGCCTATATTTATTTGCCAAGCCTACTAGTATACTTATATTCTAGGCCCAAGTCCTAACCCAACATGCAGTTCAGGCCATTTCCTATTTCATTGCCGAAACTAGATTAAATATCCTAGTTTATAATTTATGGCCAAAATTTAACCAAGTTACATATTTTGTGGTAAATGAACAATTTAACATTTATGACGAATTCTATAAGTAAATTACTCCTAATTTACTGATTTCATTACTACTCTTTTAATGTACATTGTCACATTTATTATTATGACCCATTCTCTCTTATTTATCATATTTATACTTTTTGGTATGTAAATTATACCAAGTTTAGTGTCGCTAACCATAATTTATTCTAAACATGACAATTGCTCACAATTATGAATAAATTCAAAATTGTGCTAATATACTTATTCCAAATCAACCTTAATTAACCCAATCTTGGTTTAACATCCTAATTCACAATTTATGGCAAAACTAGAATTATTTTTCTAGTTTACATTTTATGCCTAAAATTTAGCTTACTTACTAACGCTAAATTTAATATGTCAAAATCACATATTCCCTAATCCATGTCAAATTTCCCCGTTTTCATTTTAATATGCATGTCATAATACATATTCCAAATTATGCCAATTTCCCAGTTTACAATTACGTTCATATTCATTTCCATGTTTTTCCCCAAATCGCATTCCCACCGTTCGAATAATCGTGATTCAACCTAGATTATAAATAAATCTAGATTCGTAGATAAAAAGGGAATGAATCAAAATGACAAGAAGGAATAATTGGCATAAAAAGGTTTGGATAACAATGTAGGTTCAAGAATATGGGTAGACCTAACTAAATAGGTAAATTCCCACTGTCTTAAAACCAAAGAATGGGCAAAATAGGTTCAAGAACGTGGGTAGACCTAACTTAATAGGTAAATTCCCACTGTCTTAAAACCAAAGAAAAAACCAAGGAACAGGTAGAATAAATAATTGGGTTTAGACCCAATTTCACAATCACCAAACTAAAGCAATATTTTCCTAATCATGAATCATGGGTGTCAAAATCACAATTGTCCTCATTATGTCATAAGCAATAGTTTATGTCCAATTCAAAGGCTTATGTTCTTAGTCATAAGTAATGTCCATGGTCATAGGCAATATAGGCGATGTTCATAGTCCAAAAGGGAAAATAATTCCCATAGTCCTAAGTCATTGTCATAGGCAATGTTTATATGTCCCAAAATCAAAGGCTTATGTCATAGTCCAAAGGCATATGCTTTCAAAGGCCACAGTTCTATAGTCATAGTCACGGTTACAGTCTTATTTGTCCTCGAATCATAACAGTTCTTAATTCAGTCCAAGAGTATAAACACAGATTCGAAGAGAGAGAGAGAGAGAGATTTGGCATATTCCTTTATTCCTTTAATTTCATGTCACGAATAAAACAAAATATTCAGATCTAGAAATAACCAACTTACAGAAAATAGATCTAGAAAAGAAGGAAAGCGTGGCTATGATTCGTGCGTCGTTGCTTGAAACTTGTTTGAGCTAGCCTTTGAATTCTTCACTTGAAACTTTGATTTGAATCCCTCCTTAAAAGTCTTTTAGCAGCATCTCCTCGTCTTGAATCATATTTTATTTTATTTATTTAAGAAAATTTAGAGGAGGGGAAGAAGCCATGAATCTTAGCAGCATAAGGATAGAAGAGAATTGGTGCAAAGAGAATGAAGACTAGGGCTGTTTATATAGCTGCTCAAGACCTTATCGTACACGCAGCGCTGAGTCAGCATTGAACCTAGTTAAGAAAATAGTCCAGGTACGTAGATGAATCTAGCCAAACCTTATCATACACGCAGTGCTGAGTCAGCATTGGGTCCCACAAGCTATTTTGGCGTAAAAGTTTGATTTTCAAACTTTTGAATTTCTGGAATTTATTTAACTGTTTTATTCACATGAAATATTCTTATATGTATACAATTCCTCTAACGACCATTTTACGCGTATATATATACGCACAACTTTCATTTTATTTTCAAAATTCAAATGATGTTGCCATATTTCATTGACTGTAGCCTTATCTTGAATTTTATCTTACGTATACATATATTTTTGTATATATATATATTTATATTTCTCATATGTATATATATATATTTTCTTTATTTCCTTATATGTACGTTCTTATCCTTTCAAATTTTGAATTTGTATACGTACATATATTTGCATGTTCAGTTGGCCCTCTCTAAAACAAAGATAAAAAATTATGCCGCCGCCGGGGTTCGAACCCCCGACCTCCATGCTAGAAATCCAATGCCTTAACCAACTGAGCTACAGAGGCTTTTGTTAATAAGTCTTAGAACAATAATAATTATTGTTCTCTCCTTACTTCTCTTTTTCATGTTAGTTACAATACTTAAATTAAACAACTGCATGGATCTTTTTCTTTTAATTTTTCTTTTAATAATTAATTATACTTTAATTTGAGAATCTTAATGTCGCAGAATTACGGGGTGTTACATTTCGCATATGATCATATAGAATTTAGAATCTTTTAAGGACAATGACTGCTCGTGGATGATGTTTTGAGTAGATGGATGATGGATGGTAGGATACGTTCTTCCTAACTTGAAGATTTCGGGAACGAAGGTGGGGAGAATGTAACAACCCGTATTTTGAATAACATGTTATAACGTAAATCAAGGCAGAATTAAATGTTAAAATCCGAATCAAGGGGAACGAGCTATGCCATTGCGTTCGTCTCGGAAAAATACGTGAAATAGAGTCCGAGTTTTCGAAAATCGGAGTCCGTATGACCCAGTTATGGCCCGTCAAAGTTTTCAGAAAAATTCAAGTTCAAAAACGGTTCGAAATTCAAATCTGGAGCCAAACAGACTGGGCGGGAAAAATTCCCGCCCAAGCCCCATGTCGACTGGGGAGTCGACACGCCCAGGGGCAGGTCGACTGCCCAGTCGACACGGGTGTCGACCTGGCCCGAAAACCCATTTTGGGTATGGTCGACCTGGTGCACCTGGTTGCTCATTTGGGTCTGGTCTATTGGCCTATGACGGATTTTGAGGGTTCAGATCTATCCTAGGGTTAATCTAAGGGCCTAAACTACTCCTAATCTCTATAAAAACACCTTAGGACCTAACCTAAATCACTCAAAATCAATCTAACAACGAAGTGCTGCCCAATTCTCTCTTGATCGTGGCCTCCATCTCCAACTCCAAGAGCTTATGCATTCATATCGGATTCAAATCAAAAGGTGCAAGCTTTCTACATCAAATCGTGGAAGTAGATCAACATTGCTACGCAAATTCTATGATGATTCATGCTCCTAAGTCTCTAAACCTCGCTATGTAAGTTCTAGCTACTTGTAGATCTAATAGGTAGTTCTAATGTTGACATGGAATAAAATGAAATGAAATACAAGTATGTTAGCCTATGTGAACCTAGTTTTGCCCCTTTCTTGAACCTATGACTTTGGGCTATGTTTTAGTGACTAAATCATGCTACTTATGTTGTGTTGGACTTAATTTATCATGCAAGTTTGGATCTTTACTTGTGGAATGATGGCATGAACCCTTAGAACCATTTTGACTTGTGGAACATTTTGGGTTTATGCATGTAAAAGAACCTATAACCCCTCATGACACTCACATGCATAAGATGATGGACCTAGGATATGATATCATGCATGCTTGAGACCAATCCTTTTATGATATCATGCATGTTAGAGGCCAATCCCTTTATGCTATCATACATGTTTTGAGGCCGATATGCAATATGCTAGTTATGTGAACACCTTTTGCCTCAAACGTCACCATGTTTAACTTGTGATTCACCTTTGCCATCTTATACCCTCTTTTGTCATATTTTTCCTACTATGTTGATTCGCTTTCATGGGCGTTGGGAATACGTTTTGGGTAGTCTAGGCAAAACTTGAAATTTGCTATGAACTTGACATGAAATTACATGTAACATGTAATGGTAATAAACGTGGGGATGACACTTAGAAAAACATGGAACATGTGAACTTGACATGAACTATACCAAGAAATGGGACAATGGGCATAAGTGAAAAACATGGGCTTAATCAAGGCCTAAATTTGGCATGAACATGATACGTAGTAAAACATGAAAGTGGCCAACTCGAGGTTGGGTTGAGTTTGTAGCATAAATCTGCCCGGACCCGCCCGGCAAATCCAGTAGCTACAAACAATAGGACCCAATGTGAGTAGTTGGTCATATCGCGCTCGAAACCCGAGGTTAGATTGGGTTGTGGTGTAAATCTGCCCGGACCCGCCCGGCGTAACCAGTAACCACAACAATGTCTAATGTGAGAGGTTGAGAGTGCATTAATTTAATTAATGCCACATGATAAGGTTAAGTAAATTTGGTTAGTGACACTTAACCAATATGACATGAATGGGTAGGTTAAGTAAGACCGGACTTGATTACTTAAAGACACTTAACCATGTAACACGATTAGTGAATGGGTTAGTTTAACCTAAATGGGTTGATAACACCCGACCGGGATAACGCGAGGCGTGGTAGGGCTAAGTAAACACACGAGGGGAAAATACTTAATCATTATAAAAATGACTAGTGGATGACGGTTAAGTTAACCTACACTTAACCAATCCAACTCGATGATTTGATGTGGTTAAGTTAACCAACACTTAACCAACCTAACATGATAACTTGATGGGGGTTAAGTTAAAACTAACACTTAACCAATTATACACGACGATTTAATGGGGTTAAGTTAACCTACACTTAACCAATTTTACTCGATAATTTGATGGGGTTAAGTTAACCAATACTTAACCAACCTGACATGATAATTCGATAGGGTTAAGTCACGAACTGCTTGATACACTTAACCAACTAGACACATAGTTTGTAGGGTTGAATCTTGAAATTGAATACTTAGCAAATTTTGACATGATTCGTGGACGGGTTAAGTCATGAACTCGAATGACAACACTTAACCCATTAGACGTAACCCTAGTTTGGGAAAACTAAGCGGGAAATCATAGTTAACAAGGATAACATGAAAAGAAACTAAGTGATAAACCTTAGTTGAGGATAACTAAGTAATAATTCTTAGTCAAGGAAATTGGACCAGTTCACAGATAGATGAGTAACCCGATACGGTAGGTCATCGCTTGAACACACGAGGAGGAGCGAATTATCTGATTTAGATAAAGGCTCCAACGAACTGGGTGTCGAAGCGCTAGCTTCAAGGGACGTGAGGGTACTCTTGGTATCCCTCTGTGAGGTTGCAGATGATCCTCGTGGGCTTACAGAGGTTAAGGTCTGCGGTAGAAGAACCAAGGGTATGCCTTGGTTGTTGTGCGAGCAACCTAAAGACTGGGGTGGATTAGCGTGGAGTCGGCGATACATGACTTGCCCGGGATAGCACGTCGTCGACTATCTACCATCTTTAGTCAAGCGTGTACGTATGCGGAAAGGCAGAGAACTCCCAACAGACCATATACTTGCTATCTAGTTATGGGTGAGGTTGGCCAATAGGAAAGTGGGGCATAGGTGGCCGGAGTACAGTTCTCGTGCATGATTTTTCTTGGATTGCCTTTCAGTAGTTGAGGGAGGGGTCACGTGGGACCATAACCACCGGTAGAAAAATAGACCTTGATATCTGTATCGGCATATAACTTAAAGCTCCCGACCGAGTTCCGTATTTCTTGATTTACCCTGTCATGGGACTCGGATGGCACATTGAGATACATGTGCATCTAGACATGGAAAAACGATTCACGATACATACGGGGAAAAAAGGGCGTGGTTGACGGGTAGCATAATCCCTAGTGGGCCTAGGTGGCTTGAACCCAAACCGAGATACGAAAACGTTCATTAGGTAGCATAATCCCTAGTGGTCCTAGGTGGCATAAATCCTAGTTGAACACACGATATTTCATGATGAGAAAACCTAGCCAGATCAAGGGTGACAGTCCAAACGATTTCAAGGATAAAAATGACACTACGTTGAAGTAGTATAGGTTTACATGAGAAAGCCCGTACGATTTACGGCAAAGGACTGAACATATACATGGAAAGAAACATACGAGTTGAGAAAACCTACATATGCGATATATTAGGTTGACATGGACCATTTATGACATTGGGCAAGGGACATTTTATAGTTAACACATGACACGGGTTGGGATACTAGTACGGGAGGTGCAGAGCAAATATACATGGTAGACACTGTGGGATGTTATACATAATAGATACCCCGGGATATTATACTTGATAGAAACCTGACGATGTGATACCTTGATTTATCTGGACACCGTAGTTTATCATGATACAGTAGTTCGTCTTGATACCGTAGTTCATCCTGTTATCTTGGTTTAGCTTATCTATCTTGTAATCATCCTTATGTTTACTTTCAGTTTATGCATGTCATGTTACCCTTACTTGTTTTTATGCTGGAAGTAGATAGGACTTACCAGTCTTTATGACTGACCCCGTTTTCTTTCGCCTCTTTGTCTTCCGTCCCCCCCCCCCTAGGTTTTCAGGGAGGAAATGCTGTTGTTTAGTTCGGACCTCTTATGCTTGAAGGTCATCATGTATAGCTTGGTCTTCTCTTGGCTATGGCTGCTTCACCACTTTATTTTAGGGGAATAATTTATGAAAAGGTTTTATGCTTCTTTACTATTTGCAAGGCAGGTTTTGATGTATTCTGATGAAAAAGGCTTTAGACCTTATTTCATAAGGTAATGAAATTTGTTTTACTTCCGCTGTTTTATATATGTTCTGTCTTGTAATATTCTGTGCATGTTTACCTCGATAATACTTCACCAAACCTAGTGCATTCCCTTTGTGAGTGATCCTAGCGGAGGTGGGGTGTTACACTTCCCAACATAGTTAATATCTCCACCACTTAAACCTCGCCCAACAGTATGGAAACATGTACGACCAAATTCCTCAAACCAACAGCTACTTTGGGTCACAACCCATGATTCCTAATCAAAATGTACAACAAAAGTTGGTTTCACCGACCCCTATACCCGACAAAGGCCAAATGGTCTTACAGCAAGTGAAAGACAAAGGAAACTCACGATCAAAGTAGTGTAGAAAACTGTAGCTACTGGTAAAATATGGAGAGCAGCTGACTATAAAGTGCTAGCCAATGCATAGTAAATGCGTCTGTGGTTCCAGAAGATCGTTCCGCTGGTAAATTTTTCAACCTTCGGGTTAATGATCTATATAATAGAGATCCTGAATGTGTAACAAGAAGATCATTTGAAAGCACAAAGACTGCATGTTATAATCTGAATACTATGTGTACCAAGTACAAAGGGATAAAGGCACAAAGGGGGAATTCTCTTAGAAGCGGTCAAACCTTTAGAGATTTAAAAGAGGACTACGATACGATTTATCGTGACACTTGTAGCAGTGAATTCATTACTCATGAAGCATTGTAAATTCTTTCATTGTGTCCACGTTGGGCCAGTCTATGCGAAAGAGATGTTGTAGACCTTGGAGACACTGAAGGTTCTAACTTAAGAAATGTAGCTTCTAGACTTTCAATGGATTTATCCACGGGAAATTCATTTGAATATCCTATGGCTACAGACAGAGATGGGAATAACAGCAGTCCTGTGACTCCTAATTCGAGAATGCTATATGATGGGGTTGAAACAAGGCCAGAAGGAACAAAGTCAAGCAAGAGAGCACTGTTGAGAAATAAGGAAGCAACGGATTTAGCAGCGTCTAGTGATAGACTAACTTCGTTGTTTGCGTCTGCCTCCAAAAAAGAAGACCATGACATGCAGAAAGATAAGCAGTTGAAGATCATGGAGATGAAACTACAACAAGAAGCCGATAGAACTAAAGCTCTCAACAAAAGAACTGATTATAAGGAAAGACATGAAAGACGTTTGAAGGAAGAAAAGGAGGAGGAGTATCTAGCAAGAGATGTGTCTCATTTGACTGGAGAGGCCCTTGAGTATGCTATAGCTAAATAGCATAGTATTCTGAGGGCTCAAAAGAAACAATACCGGGAAGAAGAAGGTAGTTCAGAGATGTAGACGAATTCTATGTTGTTATTTCTAGCTTGTTGTATCGTAGTTTTAAATTTCTATATTGGCTGTAATGTTGCTATTTCTAGCTTGTTGTATCATAATTTTAACTTTCTATACTGGCTGTAGTGTTTCGTGGGTTAAAAAATTAACTAGTTTAGAGGAATTTATATATTTATTTATTTTATGCATATATGAGATTCAAACTT
Source organism: Allium sativum (assembly GCA_030737875.1). NCBI lineage: Eukaryota > Viridiplantae > Streptophyta > Magnoliopsida > Asparagales > Amaryllidaceae > Allium > Allium sativum. The sequence goes on from CM060927.1 coordinate 173,307,979, forward strand.
AATTTACAATGCTTTTAAATATGTATACGATTTTAAAACTATATCAAATAGGTAAATAAAAATGTGCAATAATTATTTGATACAAAAACATAATCAAAACGATAAAAAACTAATTTTAAAACTTGAAAATAGGCAAGTTTTAATTCTTTAATATGTCTTTGTGCTTTTCTTTACAAACTAATTTAGATATATATAATAAAAACATCAAAAAATTGCCTTGAAAAAAAAAGCCATATATGTTTTATACGGTTTTCATAAAACCGTATAAAACAAAGGGGTGTTATGAAAACCAAAAATAGGTTAAATGGTTTTCATAAAACCGTCTAACTTATAAATGGTTTTATGAAGACCATTTAAGCTATATTCGGTTCTCATAAAACGGCATAGCTCTCGCCACTTAAAATGCGAAATGGCGATCATCCCCGCATTCTTTCCTTCTCCACCCTCATCGCGACACTGCTATAGCCAAGGAACCCAATTTCTTCCCCATTTCACTTTTAGTACCCATTGCTAGGAGTTCTCTTATCTCTATTGCGTGGCTAAACATGAAACAATCTACTTGCAATAAGCTGTCTTTAAACTGCTGCACCTGCAATCGATTATCCAAATAAAATACAATTTGATTATGTAAACAATCAGTTTTCTCCCTTAAAATATTAATGTTAATGGATAAAGATTTTTTACCTTTGTTCTAGGCCTTTAAAGATAACTTTAACTGATTTGAACCTGCATATAAGTGCATACAACTTATTTCCAGAGTGCTCTCCCATCCAACTTTTCTTATTATGTCATCATACCCATAAAAAGTTGACCACGTATTATTATATCTGAAGGGGATCTTGCATTGTTCATGACCTTTAAATACACTATTATCGAATAATGATCACTAGTGGAATACGAGAGGAGCAGGGTGGAATAGTTAGTGAAAACTTCTCGACATTCCACATTAGTAAATATTATGTCAATCCAAATGTATGCAAAAAAATCCTTGCCTTCCCTCCATGAGAACTTGTTTCCTCTTCCAATAGTTTCAATGAGACCGACTCTGTTAACAGTCACTGTAAAACTTACATTTTTGTTCCTATTGTTATTAGCAGGAAAAATTCAGTCTAAGTCATATATCATTGCACTAAAGTCACTGCAATAATCCACGGACATGTAGCAAATTGCGACACATATTTAATGTGTTCCCATAGGGAATGTCGCTGACACGTAGAATTTGAACCATTCCAACTTGGTTTGGGTGAAGTAAATGGATCATAGGAATAAAATCTTGGTGGTTCTTATGCAAATTTTGATGGTCTCGGTTTGGACAAGATACATGGAAACTCATTAGATCAATAGCCGGGGCAATTTTCTTTCCACTCCAAGGCTGATTGATCTAGATCCCTGGGAAAAGGTCTTAGATAAGTAGATGGTTCGATCCATTAGGAGATGGGAAACTATATGCGGAGCAAGAGGCAGAGGAACTTGTAGTTGGTTGTGATCCTAAATGGAAAGTGTTCAAATATTGGAACATGAAAACGTGTTACTACCGTATATAATACTTTTAGGCCACTAGAATTGCAGAGAATACCCAATACTGCTTGCGTATCCGTGAGGATAACAGAAAACTGCCATAGGAAAGAATTCCACATGCGAAAATGCTATAAGGCCTGAAAATTAGTTTGTCAAAATGTTAGAATATAGATCTGATGGTGTTGTTTCCCCCACTCCTTGAATCCAACAGCGCCCCATGAATTGCGCTCATATCCTGACTTTCCCGATCTTACTTTTTGAGCCTTGTAGCATCTTCCTTCCACATGATACAAATTCTACTTTTCTCATCTGCCTATTCATTAGTATAATATATCCAATCTGGAAAATGACCTTTCACAAATATATACAAGTTGCCTTTGGACAATTTGTGCTCAAATAATGCAACAAATGATAAATTTAATTTTGACATATGATCCGAAATATCATGCTGCCTGGTTGGGGAATTCATTCCCCTCACATTTAAGAACATAAAAGACATTAATTAGGTGTCACAGAAACATCCCCTATATTGAAGTTATCAGTGTTCTTACTCACCTTATTAGGCTTACTATGTATACTCTTCCCATTTTACTTGCTTTATTGTGTCTCTCCAAGCAGGGTTATTGATTACTCATTCAGCCATTTCAGCAGCCTGAAATACAATGTTGTCATCATCTAGTCGACTACGCCGTGTTATCGGAAGGCTGGAGCTACCAAAACCTGGTTGTGTTCCCATAGTAATTAATTTATTGGGGTCTGACTTAGTTATATGTATAGTTTTATCTTTATTTTCTCCATCATTTTCAAACATAGAAACATTTACAACATTTGCAGGTTTATTAGTGCCTGATGCAGGAGTCTGGCTGATATTATCATCACAAGCCATTAAGTTATCAACCTCAGAATTCAAGTTATCATCCCTAATTAAACCATTATCGTTTATAGTAAGTAAATTTGTATTTTAAAATTGACTTAATGAGTTAGACACAACAATATTAGGTCATTTATAAGTATTGAGAGCGCCACAAATTTCTAGAAAATTCTAAAGATATTAATAAGTTATGTTATGTATTAAATAGGAATTATTTGATTTATCTAGAATGCACTATCTAGAATATTCTAATATTAAAATATTGTTTTGAGATGCCTATAAATAGAAGAAGAGCCACATTGTAATACTTGTACTACAACCTCAAAGCAATAAAGTTGTTGTATTGCTAATACTTTTGAGCCATTTCTCCATCAAACTTTCTTTCAACTATTTCATTCCTCTATCCACAACAACTTCAACAATTTTCTACTACTTCAACTACTATCAAGATGTATGGGACCTTCGTTCGTTAGCATATTGGGAGGAAAAAAATTCCAACCATTATAAGTTATGGCAAACATTGTTCAATCTCCACCAATTTCTATCCCTGTTTTTGTTGGTGAAAATTATGATTTTGGGAACATAAAAATAAAGACATTTTTTATCTCTCAAGATCTATGGGATATTATAGATGAAGGGTTCGTTATTTCTGAGTATACTTCAACTCTTAGCCAAGCTCAGAAAAGGGAGCAAAAGGAAAATAAACAAAAAGATTAAAAGCGTTATTTATTCTACAACAAGCAGTGACCGACACTATCTTTCCTAGAATAATGGGAGCTACAAACACCAAAGAAGCATGAACCACATTACAAGAGGAGTTGAAGGAAGTGTAAAGGTACGCGCCATTAAACATCAAACACTAAGGCGTGAGTTTGAATTAATAAAAATGAAGGATTCAGAGATTGTAAAGGATTATTACTCCAAGATAAAAAGATATAGTTAGTCAAATGAAAGCCTATGGGGATAACATTCTTGGAAAGAGGATTGTTGAGAAAATTTTAATTTCGATTCCTTGTAAGTACGATCCAATCGTGACTACGATCAAGCAATTTGAAGATCTTTCTACCTTGTTGGTAACTGAATTAATGGGCTCCCTCGAAGCATTTGAATAAAGAATGAGCAGACATGATGAAGACTAAGTTGAAAATGCTTATCCATCGAAACTCAAGTTATCATCCCAAAATCAAGGATTTTGGAGGAGCAAGAGTGAGCCCACATTACACATGAAGACACAAGGTCAGTATGACTCTCATTGTCTCTCTGTATGTGGATGATCTTGTCTACATGGGAAACAATATGCAAATGATAACTGCATTCAAATACGAAATGATGAAAACATTTGAAATGAACGATCTTGGCTTGATGAATTATTTCCTTGGCATCGAGGGGAAACAACAAAAAAGGGATATTTATCTCCCAAAAGAAATATACTGAAGAACTATTAAAGAAATTTAGAATGAATGATTGCAAACCAGTAGCTACTCCACTCGTAAAAAATGATAAGTTGCAAATGGGTGACGGATCCCCAGAAGCTGATGCATCTCGCTATATAAGTTTGATTGGAAGTCTTTTATATCTTACTGCTACACGACCGGATATCATGTACACTACAAGTCTTTTATCACGATTCATGCAGAGTCTAAGCTAAGTTTATCTTGGAGTTGCTAAAAGAGCTTTAAGATATATACAAGGAACAAAAGAGTATGGAATATGGTACAAAACCATGACCAACTCAAAGTTGGTCGGATACACTGATAGTGATTGGGAAGGTTTAGTAGATGACATGAAAAGCACATTGGGCTGTGCTTTTTTACTTGGATCGGGAATATTCTCATGGGCATCGAAGAAGTAAGCAACAGTTGCACAATCAACAGTAGAAGCAGAATACGTGGCAGCAGTTGAAGCAACAAGCCAAGCTATATGGTCATGAAGAATACCTGAAGATATGGGTGAACATCAAGGACAACCTATTACAATCTACTGTGACAATAAATCAGCAATAGCAAAGACAAAAATCTGGTTCATCGTAGTCGAACTAAGCATATATCTATCAAGTATCACGTCATCAAAGATGCAGAAGCGGTAAAAGAAATCCAGCTCAAATATTACAGGACAGAAGAGCAAGTTGCAGACATTTTCACAAAGGCATTGCCAAGAGTAAGATTTGAGCAAAATCGCACTATTCATAGCATACTCAGTGTGAGTTTATTGCTGTTTAGGTAGCTGTGTTTTAACTAGATTACATCTTCTATCACTGTGACCAAAACACTTGCAATTATTGCAACTCAATGGTGTCCATTCATATGTCACCTCTTGCCATTTAATATTATTATCTGCAACAAGAATTGGTATTATAGGAAAATTAATATCTATCTCCACCAAAACTCTGGCATACGATAAGAAAATCATGCCTTCAGTAACTTGATCCATCTTAATATGCAATCCAATAACTGATGTACACTACAAGAAAAGATCACATTTAAGACAAAATCCAAAGACTAATTAAAAATTTGTCTCTAGAAGTGAACAAACTAGAGACAAAGCTATGTTGTCTCAAGCAGTAAAAGTAGAGACACACCTTGGGTCTCTAGTGCGTATCCATTTATCCTTCGATCCCTACTTTCTACCATATTTAATCTAGACCGCTCAATTATTAGTAGTTAAATTACATTAAATAAAATTAAATCTACTTTCTCCACTTACTCCTCATTGCTATTTACGATAGATCTCTCTCGTCCTCTCAGTTATCTGGCGTCTTCTTCCCTACCTCATTTGGCCTACAGAGAAACTTCCTCGATTAATCCTGAGATTAGTCGGCATGCACAAAAGATTGACAAAAGGGTGAAAAAGGTTAGTTACCCCCCAATTTAATTTATTAGATATGATTTTAATTTGTAATATCCAATCGCAATCACAGTATTTCTGATTTTGATAGTTTTTGTTTTAGGAGGAACTTAATTTTCTATTGGATTATAAAACCATTCATGATGGATTAGAAAACTATTCGTGAGTATTTCCATTTGTCATTTGGGTCATAAGATTTATAAATGAGCCTAGCAGCACCTTGAAAGCTAGCGTATTACATTCTTTTTATGTTAATCAATTGGATTTAATAGTAGCCTATCAATTATGCCTTGCTGCCGTGGTTTGCTCTTCAGAGCAACCGCCTCTCAGGCCTATTGGAAACTTAGCTAGAGACTCTGCAACTGTTGTTGTGAAAACATTTTTGATACAGCGAGTGAGCTTTTGACTGATTAATTGCAGCACCATGTTGTGAGGATGTGGCAACAGTCGTGCAACGCCTTCTTTAGCTTTTTCACCAAGTATTGTGTTGCTAAGTTTGAACACTAGCTAGGTCTGCTTCTGTTATTGGAAGGGAGATTGCACAGGCGATTTCACGTGAATTACTGAGAGCGAGCTTGCCTCGCACGGATGATGGTCAGCGTAGGCGTTTAATTGAATTTGCTCAGAGGTCTATGCCTGCGATGAATCGTACTTCAAATGGTGGTATGCGCATTTCAAATTGTTGTATGTAGTGGTTGGGGAAAATTCAATCGGTGAAGAAGCGGACACCTCTGTTTCTTTTATCAGTTCACTCCAAGCTTTAGCAGCAGGTCGGGAATTGATATTTGGCAAATGCACCATGTCTTGCCTACATATGCTTCAAAGATTGAAGGAAAATCTTTTGTAACGTGAGCCCTATTCAAATCTTCATGTTGGCCATGTTTAAGTCTAGAATTCTCTGAATTTCTGGAAGCCATGTCCTGACCAGCTTCATGTTCTCATTACATGAAATAGGGAATACAGTACCCTTATCCTTACCAACTGCCTACGAGGACTGATGTCTAGCACCTATCTTATCCCTTCTCCTTGTTACCTAGGTGAATCCTTCTGTTTATAAAGTACCTTCTTCTAAAAAAGATGACAGTTGAAATGAATCTTAGCGACACGATCATACCACCTTTCCAATTGTTCTACATTGACCAAGGCAACCAGATCAATGACATAGTGTGGCTTCCACCCTTTATCTATGAAATCTCAACCGTTAAAAGTTCAACATCGACGGTGCAGTTTCAACCACTCAAAATCCAACTATAACTGCTATAACTACCCTTGGACTTTCAACTTCATAAGGGATTGGAACTAGATTTTCATTCATAGAAAAATACAGCTCTTGATTTTGTAATACTATAACCTTTGGTGCTCTTGATTTTTATTATTATATTGTAATTCTTTACCATTGGTAAGATATCAAAACAGTTGAAAATCTTCACAACGGACAAGGCCAATCTGAACTGAACAATAATACATCTTGTGTCATTTTAGTTGCTAAAATATTCATCATTTACATTTTTTAGGCCTACTTTTAGTAAGTAAGATTTGTCATTATACAACTAGAATTACAATGTATTCTAATGTCCATATTCCAATGGCCGCCAACGGCTCATCCAATGGCCTGTTGATTTTTAAACATGTCGTCTGAAGCCGGTGGAAATCGTTGAAATATGGAACGTTTGCAGCCATTGGAAGCTCGCTTGAAATTTTCTGAATAATTTATAGAACCTATGACGACCTACTACTTATTCTTTGTCCTCTCCCCAAACAAACGAAAATAAACCTCCATTACCAATTTCCCCAACTCCCTCAGCGTTGCCATCACTCCAACCATGCTCCAAACGACCATTGGCGCCACTTATGACGTGTTGCAGCCTCTTTCCACCCTACACGCTTGCTAAATCAGGTTATTTCCCTAAACCCTATTATTTAGAATTTTTGATTTAAGGCCTAATTTAGATTATGATTGATTTCTAATTACAAGTGTATGTTTATTACGTCATATTACCTTCTAATTGCTATTATTATCATCAAAAAGATAAAATTATTACTAATTGCAAAATTTTCTGATTTAGGCTACGTTTGTTTGAAACTACTGAATGCCTGAAGCTAAATGCTGAATGCTAAGTGTTGAACGCTGAATGCTAAACGCTAAATTATATGTGTTGAATGCCGAATGCTGAATAAATTAATTTATTTTACTATACGCTGAGTAGAAAACTTATTTTTTAAAATAATTATTACTTTGACAAAATCACCCTTAGCTTCATTTACAATATCATCATTCAAAATATTTCTTGCTCATATGTATAAACTATCTGTGAAAAGAAATTAAAAACGCACATTCATATATACTAAATTTGTTTATATTTTTATTTGAAGTACGTCCATGCATACATGCTATTAATTTTTTTTTAAAACATAAAACTTATTACTATCACTATTCAAATGCTTGTATATTTCTATCACGCTTCTAAAGTCCAATATTAGCACACATAAGTATGCCCTAATAAATAAGGCTATACTTCCACATGAACCATAACTTAAAATAATCAATACATTCATATAAAAAGTAACGCATATCTTGCTATTAAAATATATGTAATTCACTGCATTAATTTCACATCTATCCTCCAACTTGTTGCTGTGTTAGAAAGAGATAAATCTCTTACATAAAAATATTTCTATATAAAGGAAAGGACAAGGGAATTATTGGAAGGCATAGCTAATTCGGATTCAAAACAATAATTAACCGGTATTTTTATGCTGAATCAAAAATTGTTGAATTAAGTGGGTATCACTGAATGGAACGAAAATACAAACAGCGTTCCAATCTCAAAAAGCTGAATATAGTGGCTTTCAGAAGCATAATCAGCGGCACTTAACAAAAACAAACTGTACCTTAGTATATTGTGTATGTTTAGGATGATTTGGTTAGTATTGAATTTGGGTGTATGATAGGGTTTGCAAATAGTATAATTTATGCAAACACGAAGTATATATTATGCTAGGATTATTTGCGCGAACACGAGTTTTGTGCTTATGCAAACATGCGAATTGATTTTTTATATAATAAGTTTTGGATGACTTCAAATGATTTTTAAAGGAATCGTTGTAGTTAGAATTCAATAAATAGTAAAAATATATAATTTAGCACATATGTAATAAAACGGTAAAATATAAACAAACTATATATTTAAATTTAATATAAATAAATATTTAAACCCTTAGATAATATTTGGCCCTATCTGACAAGTGTTGTATATGATCGCTATATGGATATTCATTTTTTCTACAAAATGGACATTCCTATTCATATGATACAACATTTATCAGATTTGTACCTATATTAAGCAAGTTACAAACACCATAAAGTAATTATGTTTCGTAAATAATATCTCTTTAAACGATTCACAATATTTCGATGGCATTTCGTTTTCGTTCCTTGTGTACGATACAAGGAACACAGGGGAAATGCTGCCGAAATTTTGGAAAATTGTTTAGAATGATATTATTTATGGAATATAATTACTATTGTGTTAAATGTTATAGGCATATTTTTGGCTCTAAAATTAAGGAGAGGATAAATGTTAAATGGCATTATATTTATCATTCATATTCTCTAATTGATTTATTAGATTTAGACAGACCATTCACTGAACATGAGATTTGGAAGGTTATTAATGATATGTCTAATGATAAAGCTCCTGGTCCGGATGGATTTACTATTCTTTTTTATAAACATTTTTGGGATTCTTTGAAATTTGATAGTATAAATGTATTTAATGATTTTTATAATGGAAATTTACAGATTAGTAGATTTAATTTTGTGAATGTTATTCTTATTCAAAAGAAATTAAGAGCTGATAAAGTAAAAGATTTTTGACCCATTTCTTTAACTAATTGTTCTATTAAGATTATTATTAAGGTTTTAACTGATAGACTCAATTTGAATATGAATGGTCTTATTGATAGTTCTCAGACTTCTTTTATTAAAGGAAGGAACATAGTGGATGGTGTTGTTGTTGTCCAGAAATATATTAATTTGTGTTGTAAGAACAATTTATCGTGTGCTATTTTATAATTGATTTTGAAAAGGCTTTTGATTCTTTAGATTGGGATTTTATTTGTGATTTATTATTAGCTAAGGGCTTTAGTATGAGGTAGGTTAATTGGATTATCATATTACTTAAATCCGATTATTCTAATATAATGGTTAATGGGATTGTGGGGAATAAAATTCAGTCTAAGGGAGGTCTTAGACAAGGAGATCATTTATCACCTCTTTTGTTTATTCTTTTTGTTGATGTATTCACCAATATTATTGAAAGAGCGGAAGGAAATGGAGCTTTAGGTTGTGTAGGTAATGGGGCTTTTAGTAATGAACTATTTATTCTTTATTTTTCTGATGATACTCTTTTATTTTCCTCTCATTTACCCAAACATGTTATTGCCTTGAAATTTATTCTTTGTTGTTTTGAGATGCTTTTTGGTCTCAATATTAATTTTGGTAAGAGTTCGATTATGATTCTAAATGATTTTTATAATGTTGAGAGCCAAGTTGCTAATACTTTGAATTATTCTATTATGAGTTATCCTATTGAATATTTGGGTTTTATGATTAGACCTGCTAAAATCAAGCACGAAGATCGGTTGATTATTATTGATAGGATTAATAATAGACTCTCTAGTTGTAATAACATATTTTTATCTAGAGTTGGTAGATTAGTTCATATTAACTCTTTTTTATCTTCTATTCCTACTTATTGGATTTATATGCATCGTCTTCCTAATTGGATGGTTGATAAGATTGATAGGATTAAACGTAATTTTATTTGATGTGGGGAAAACACTTGTAGTGGATACAAGTGTTTTGTTAATTGGGATGTTTTTTGTAGATCAAAGAAGGGTGGTGGTCTTGGGGTTATCAATTTACATAATTTAGTTCTTCTTTGTTAGCTAAATGGCTATGGAAATTTAGAAATCAAGAAGTGATTGCGATTTGGAAGCAAATTGTGTCTAAATTTTATTATGATAGTGGTAGAATTATTTTTGATGCCAATTCCACTCTGGCTAATAGACTATCTTCTTTCTGGAATCCTATTTTAAAATGTTTTGACTTTTTTAATTTAGGGTTCAATTTGATTGGTTATTCGGGTGATAATACTTTCTTTGGCATGACACTTGGATTTCTCCATTGCCTCTTAAAGTTGAATTTAAAGAGCTCTTTCAGATTTGTTGTTTTAAGATTGCTTTGATTAAGGAGGTTTACAGGAATAATTTTGATCCTCCGTGGGATTTTTCTTTTAGTGATATTTTAGATGGCTTAGTTTTCAGGCAATTTGCCTTGCTATGTGCTAAGTTGTCCTTGTATCATATTGATAATGCTTATGACAATATTTATTGGGGTTTGGACAAGAGGTTGAAGTTCTCTTCTAAATCTATGTATAAGTTCATTAACTTTACTAGTACTTCGTTTTTTTTAATTCAATTTTATTTGGAAGGCTAATGCTCCTTCTAAAGCTAAATTTCTAATGTGGTTGATTATCCACAAGAAGTTAAATACTATAGAGCAGTTAAGAAACAAAAATATTCTTTTTGATTCTAATTGTTGTTTCTGTAGTTTATTTGATGAAAATATTGATTATCTGTTTTTTTTCTTGTGTTAAAACTTTTTATATTTTAAATATGGTTTTGAGAATTTTTATGTTTGATTTCTCTTCTAATTTCATGAATTTTGATTTTTACTGGAATTTTTTCAGATTCGATTTTAATTTTAAATATATATAAATATGTACTTAATACTTTAGTAACTATTATTTGTTGGTTTATTTGGTTTGATAGAAATCAGAGAATGTTTTATTCTAATTCTGGTTCTGTAGATAAATTAATTATTAACATTGTTTCTTTTTGTTTAGATTGGATGTCTAATACTTGTTATAAGATGTTTTGGAATCCTATGTTTGACAGATTTTCGGTTATGGTTAGAAATAATTTGTATTTGTTTATTAGGATTATTAAGCATTTTAGCTCCAATAGAATCTGTATTTGTAATTGATATCTGTTATAGTGAATCTTTTAGTTGTCTCTCTTTATCCTTTGTTTTTACTTATTCCACATAAATATGTATATATTTTATATATACACATATATTTGTTTTGTTATCTTACTTTTTGTTTAGTTTTATTTTAGGTTACAGGGTTGTTACGTTGATGTGCGTATTAGATATCAGTTTTGGGAAGCTCTTTCTTTATGTTATGTTGTACTCTTCTCTTTTATTTCTTGGATAGACTATTGTATTTTTTAGGAGTAGATGTACTTCATAATCGAGTGGTGGCCTTGCCGGAACTCAATTTTGAAGTACGATGGGCGGTGGTTTTTCCGGAGCTCATCCATATATATTCTATAGTTTTGATCTTTGCCTGGAATGGTTTGTTTACTTTTGGTTACCTGCCAGGATTTTTGGTAGTTATTGTTTCTTATTTCTTATATATATGTGTACTCTCTTCTTTTTAGAGGATCACAAATTTTTATTTTTAGAAAGTAATAATTACTATTGTGTTTGTAATGGAAAGTAGGATGACCGACCATCAGAGAAGACACAAAAATGTCAATGAACCGATAGTTGTTTATCTAGAATAAAGTTTTTCAAAAAAAATTAGTATATATTTTTCTAAAGCAGTAAATAAAATATAAACAAAATATAAAATAAACGATTTATAATTTTCTTACTTTTCAACATAGGTTTTAAAGTGGGAAAAATGATCAATTATTTTATTGACCAAAGCTGGATGTATCAAAGAAGGGAAATTTGTGGCGTAATAAGTGAACATTTTCTAAATGGGGTATATATGTATTTATCGAATTTGCCTTAAGTAATATTTAAAATGATGTAGAAATTCATTATTCATATAGTAGGTGCAAATTATTGAACTATTTAATACCGAATATGGTTAAGGTTCATTTTCCCCTGTACGGCTTCATACCCAGTTATTTGTTGTGGGATCATCATACAAAAAATGTAGCCCTATTTAAGAACAGTTAGTGGAGGTCATTGGTGATGGAGTTAGTACGTCGAATCTCAAGAACATATGGTTGAAGATGTAGCACGATCCATGTTCTCTACTGTTGAAATTGATAACGACGATGTTAAGGTCGAAGAGGAACCAAATGTTGGAGCTAAAAAATATATGATATATTGGATCATGCTAAAAAATACCTTTGGAATTGGATGTACAAGCGACACTCAATTATCGGTAACTATAGAATATATTGCAATGAAATCAGAATAAAACCTTATGGAAGCTGGATTTACGGCTGTTGTTCAAGCTACTAAACACGTGCGAAAATTATTATGAAGTGAAAAAACTTATGCCATCTTTTGGTTTGCCATATCAAAAAACAAATACATGTTTAAATGGTTGCATGTTGTATAGGAAAGAAGACATCAATCTTAGAAATTGTAAACTACGTAATCAAGAAAGATACAAACCAAGGAAAAAGAAGGGAAAAGAAGTTCCATACAAGCGCATGCATTATTTACTTATCACTCGTATACTTCAAAGATTACATGCATCATCTGTAACAGTGCATCATATGAAATGACATAATGTGAGAACACATCAAGAAAGTACGTTGACATACCCATCCGATGGAGAAGCATGGAAATATTTTGATAAGAAATATCCCGATTTCGCAGCGAAGAGCCGTAACATTAGAGTAGATTTATGTACAGGTCTGGCACTGGGCATAGGTAACCTAGGAGGTCACCTAGGGCCTTGGGTCCGGCAGGAGGAGGAGGAGGAAGAAGAAGGGGGACTCAGGTTTGTTAATTGAACAAAATGCTGATATTATTAGTTTGCATGTTTAAATGTAAAAGTGCATTGGTCCAAGGGTAGTAAGTTTGAATTATTAGCTTGCAACCTCGGTACAAATCCTGTTGTAGCTATTCCATGAATAGTTTTCTCTTTTAATGTCATTTTTGTGCTTACTTTCAATTTTCCCCCAAAACTTTTGGCCTTGGAATTTTTTTTGGCCTAGGGCCCCCATTTGTCTAGGTCCGACACTGTTTATGTACAGATGGTTCTCATCATTTTCTTAGTTTGATTCTTAATATTCATCGTGGCCTATGATAATCACAACCTATATTCTACCCCCGTGGATGTGTATGAAAACTCCATATATGTTTCTCACAATAGTCGTCCCTGGCCCTAATGATCCGACACAGGGCATTGATGTTTACTTACAACCGTTAATCGAAGAGTTGAAAATTTTATGGTATGAAGGAATTGATACATACAATGTAACAAAAGATTTTTTGGATATGCGCTTCGTTGTTATGGACTATTAGTGATTTTTCTGCATATGCAATGCTTTCGGGTTGGAGTACGGACATTCATTTTGCTAGTCCTTATTGCATGAAAGAAACATGAGCATTATCCTTACCGCATGGGGGAGAAAATTTCATGGTTTGATTGTATCGATGTTTCCTTTATATTTATCATCCTTTTAGAAGAGATAAAGAAAACTTCACAGCTAATAGACATGAGACTCTTTGACTATCAATAATTTAGTCAAGGGAGGATATATATATATGTATGTATGTATATATATATGAACTTGTATGTATGTATATATATATGAACTTGTAAAAGATTATCCAAAGATACACGAAATTGGATAACAAACTGAAATTTAAGGTAAATCGATGGTTCATAATTGGTGCAAACAGAGTATATTCTGAGAATTGCCTTATTGGAAAAATCTCTTAATTCGTCATAACATCGATGTGAGGCATAACGAGAAAATGGTATTTGATAATGTGTTTAATATAGTTTTGAATGTTAAGGGAAAAACTAAGGACAATGTGAAATCTAGACGTGATATAGGGGAAATATGCAATCGTCCTGAGCTTCATATGAATCCCAACGATAGTAAAAACTCAAAGCATGCTATGAACTGGACAACAACCAAGTTAAAGTACTGTTAAAATGGGTGGAAGGATTACGATTTCCCGATGGAATTTCCTCTAATCTTTGTAGATGTGTCGCCTATAAAAATGGAAGATTAAGTAGAATGAAAATCCATGATTATCATGTAATGATGGAAAAATACTCGTCACTTTCAAATAACTGTTACCCGTAAAATTTTGGAAGGTAAAAACATAAGTTAGTTTATTTTACAAGGAGCTTTATTCAACTACATTAAAAGTTAATTGTCTACTTAAACTTGAAGAAGTGATTCTTATACTGCTCTGCAAACTATAGAAAATATTTCTTTTAGGTTTCTTTAATATAATGGATTGGAGCATTTACCTATTCATCTTCCATATGAAGCACCTCTTTGAGGTCCTGTGCAATATGGATAAATATATCCATTCGAAAGGTATGTTACTATACTGAGTATGCAAATATTAATTTAATTATAAATGAAGGTTAATATTGAACATGTATTTTTTTGTTAGGTACTTAAATCATTTGAATAAAAAAAGTAAGACAAAAAGCTCGAGTTGAAAGTTTCATTTGCAAATTATATATCGAAGAAGAAGTTTATTTTTTTCTCTCATTATTTCAATGATCATGTGAACTTACCATTTGAAAGTGTTATGTGTAATGATGAGGCCGTTGAACAAGATTCTTCTTCTTAAGCAATGTTATCTATTTTTAAACAACATTGCCAGCATGTTGGAAAATCTGTGGAAGTATGGACAGATGATTGAGATGACCATGTAGCAACACATATATTCTTCTTAATTGTCTTGAAGTTTCACCATTTGTTTGGTAATTATCACATTACAAGGTTTGTTAAATTTAATACTACACGTGTAAATTAATAAAAACGCAATACATTATGTTTGTGTTTGCAGTATTTACGAATCACAAAATCCAAGCGGAGAATTAAACAAAAATTTCAACACTTGGTTTTCGAACTACGTTTCTGATCCCACAAATTATGTGCTTGATGAAGAACTAAAACATTTGATGTTTGGACCGAAAAGAAAAATTAAAACGTATCCAATATTTTTCATTAATGGATATAAATTCAACACCAAAGAATACGATGCTGAAAAATTAACAAATAATACTGATGTATTTGTTAAAGGCCGTAATGATCCTAATAATCGTATAAATTATTATTTTGGCGTGTTAACTCAGATTTTGCAATTGACATATTTTACAAGACCCGCGGAGGATGTTTTTTTGTTTAAATGCAACTGGTTTAGCAATGTTCCAGGTTCTGGTATTAACGTTCATCCAAATTATAATCTTATAGAAATTAAACATACCTCGCATTATCAAAAGTACGACCCTTTTGTACTAGTCGAACAAGCCCTACAAGCTTATTACACCTCTTATCCATCTCTAAAAATAGATAAAGCGAATTGGTCTGCGGTTTTTAAAACCAAAGCAAGATTTACATTCGAAGGAAAGAATATTCCAGACAAACAAGCCTATCAAGTAGATCTGAGGGAAATGTTTAAATAGCAATTAAAAATGATCAAACTAATTTCAGACCTTTAAATGATGAGACAAATGTATTAGTCGAAGCATTTGAGAGTGTAGAGGAAAACGGCATAGAATACGAAACCGAGTCTGAATCAAAAAACGACGAGGACTGAGTAATATCCGGTAATTTTTACAATTATTCAAATTACATTTTTGTATGATTAATATTGCATTTATCAAAGTTATACAATTTTGACAACAAGTGTACACTCATACGCACAACACACACAGAGCATGACACATGTATTACATTTTTTAATGGTTCATCATATCATAATTATTATGAATTGTATATGTATGTGGCAGTTATTATGTCTAGCTCTCGACGACGTAGCTCTTCTCAGCGGATTGGGGAGAGTAGTGGCAGGCTGCTAGCTCGTCCATTCGTTTACTTATAGCTTATGGCTGATCGGGCATAAGTATCAAATTAGCAGCATAACAATATAATTTTTTATACATGATATATCTATAATTGATTAAAGTTATATTTTACATTTAACATAGAGGATTTGAGTTGGAGCCATCAGGAGTGGTTCTGAATATTTCCAAGAATGCATATATGGCTAGGATGAGCGATTTCTAACCTAAGTCAAGCAAGATCCCTAACACTGTTAGAGAGGCCATTCTGTAAGATTTTCTTGTAATTTTATGCCGCTTTACAATATGATTAAATACAAATAAATAATTTGTAATATTTTTTCATTTTACAGGGCGAAGTAGATCTATAGGAAGCTGACGTCAGCCTAGTTCAGCGTCACTGGAACTCAAAGGTTGCTAAGAATTACAGAGAGAAAATGTCAGTGATAAAAAAATTGGGGAAGAAACCAAAATGTATGAGCATGGCTGTATGGGAAAAGTGGGTTGACCAGTGGAATACTAAAGAATTTAAGGTATATCTACCAAATATCTCATATTTTTTGCAATTATTAAATAATTATTCAACGTAAATTTGCAGGTTGAGTCGGCAAGGAACTCAGAAAACAGGAGTAGGAATCCAGTAACTCATCGCAGAGGATCCAAGTCATTCTAGTAGCATCGCTAGGGCTTGGTAAATTTATCAGTTATTACATTTGTAAATTGATCAGTTCAGTAATTAGTTATGTGGAATTGAATTATCTAAATTATCAGTTGCAGGAACGAGCTCGTGGACATCCCATGTCTTAGATGGGCGTATTTGCTCACACCCACACATCAAGCCAAATAGACGAGTCTGGTAACATCACATATCAGTGGGACGATCAGGATAGGGCAACAAGTGCATATGTTTGCGTATTTTAAATTCTGTTGCTCACATTGATAAGTTTATTAATTACTAGCTATGTAAAATAAAATTAACATTCTACTATATTTCAACTGTAAGTGTTTATGCATTATAGGAAAAGTTTTAAATGGCACACGGGCTCATGCGCTTAAGGAATCCGGTCGAGATGAGTTGACACGGGAAGAGGAAGATAACATATTTGACGCTGTTATGGATTCGACGCGGTGGAGTAGACATTATGGCTACGGGAATCAAGAGGTAATTAATACTTTTGCATATATACAACAAATTAGCATGTAGATATTTAATGTTATAATATTTTATACTATGAAAACTCAATAAGAAATAAAATGATAATATATATACATAATTGGAATAAGTCAACATGATTGCGGACTCAAATTTTGATACAGTTTTGCATGTGCTATTTTTCATGTAATGACAACCCGTTTGCAATTCATTCTATTTGCTGGCTTAAGCAGCTTAAAAAGCCTAAGACAAAGCTGAAATATAGGAGCTTAGGCCAATGATTGAGCAACTGCAAGAGCATAATCTTCTTCAGTCTATATAGATGGAGCAGCATAATCAAAAGCTAGTGGAGTATGTGCATCAGCATGGTACCTTTCCTTCGTCGTCTTGTGCTTCCGGAAATGACGAAGATGTTTGAGGTGTGTTTTTTGTGTTTGTGTTTGCACAATGTCCATCTTGATTTGGGGATGATGAGGATTATGTTTTGATGTTGTATATGTTGGTTTGGAGTGGGAGAGGATGATATTTTGATGGTATGTACTTGGTTTGTTGACATGTGACGTCGATGAGTTGGTTTTTGATGTTTGGGTGGTTCATTTTGTTTATGTTGGTGGTTATTTGATTTATGTTGGTTGTTTGTATTGTTATTGATATATATATATATGGGTTATATATGCATGGAATGGATTGGAAATGGTGTGGTTGGAAGGTTAAAAGGCTTACTGTTATAAAAAATACCTAGATTTTCAATGACTAGCTGCGGTTTCCAATGGCTTATTGTGTTGGATCTAGATTAACCCTAGAGGGGGGTGAACAGGGTTTATTGAAAATTAAGCGAGATATTAAAAATATCAGATCACAGAATGCAGTAGAAAATAAATGCAGAAAGGTAAATGACACAAGATATACCTAGCTTCAGCAAAATCCTGCCTACTGCTGCATTCCTAAGGTTTCTGCTAGGTAATAGAACAGATCCCGCTTACCAAACCATGTAAACTCGCGAACCCCTCGCTCCTATTCTTATCCTGTGCTCAAAACCATAGACTGATCTACTCCCCTAGATAAGAATTTCCCCTAGTTTTATAGACTATAGTAAACTGCCTAGTTTTACAGACGAAACTAGGAAACTGCCTAGATTTTACAGACTCTAGCAACTGTCAATTATCCCCTAACTGAATGACCTAGATTTTACAAACACTAGAAACTGTTTGAATCGTTTTACAACCCAAATTACAACAATACAAAATAGAAACAAAATTAAAAACCCTAGGAATTAAAAACAAGGAGTTATCCCCTTTTCAATTAAAAGATGGCCGGCCCTTTGTAAATTTGTGCACCCCTTATTTTCATTCCTATTCACTTTCCTTTTCCTTTGAAATTGTGGCTTGCACTAGGGCTTCTTTGATTCCCAAACTCGCAGTCGATTATTTGTGAAAAATGAATCTCTGATGGCTTTGAAAACTTGTGGCTTGCTTCTCCATGATTTGGGAATTTGTTGAAGATCGAAACTCAAAAATGAAATTGTGAGTACTCTGAATTTTTTATTCTGAACTTGTGTTGCTTGGTTTCAAGAGTTTTGCCAATTATGTAAACAGTGTAAACATAGGATTAAAAATCCCTTAAACCTCTATCTGATTTCAGCATGTGATTGATCTGATTTCTTGCGAGATTATTGGCTTTGCTTTCCTCTGTAACTTGTAGTGATTTATGAATTGTTTCCTTGACTAAAATGATGATATCCACTGCTTTGACTATGAGTGAATCCCTTTTTGGTTGCCTTGATTTGTGTTGAATTTAGCTTCGATTTATTGCCATGTACGTGAATTTCTAGAAATGAATTTGCTGGAAAGATCCGAAAATACTTTTACCCAAAAATGTAATTCTGGAAATATATTGATTTTGTCCTCTTGAATAAATCTTTTGTGAATTTCGGCATGCTGACCATTAATTCTGAAATCTGCGGCATTGATATTGCTTGATGAATTGTCTGCAATGAATTCAAATATAAAATGCCCCTTGAAAGTTCCCTACTTAATTTATTGATGGATTTCCAGAAATGTTTGTGTGATTTCTTGCTAGAAATAGTTCTTGTACAAAAATACCTCTTGTGATTTCATATATGTAAATTCGATTTTCTGGTCCATGCCATATTTTTTTCCTTGAAACCATACACTGATTTTAAACATGAATGTGGCACTTTGTTTGTTTGACCAATTTCAATTGCTCAATTGTCTCTATAATTGCTCACTGTGCTTTTAAAATAGCTGAGCCATTCTTACTGAACCATTGTTGTGTCCATATATACATGCTGAGATGTTCGTTCACATGCATGATCGTTCATAAACTTGATCACACCTAGCTTTGACATTGTTGTATGTAACTTCTTCCTTATTTTAAAACATGCTAAGCTGCTCTATGAATTTCTTGAAAACTGGGATGTACTTGTCATGTGTTTTGTTCACCAGCTTGACAATGAACTACCATGTGAAAGCTCCATGCATCACTTGCACTGCCTAATGCTTGCTTATACCTATATTTGTGCATGAGCTTTGTTGTACCTATATTGCACACTGACTTGATTTGCTTTGAACAATCTCGACCATGTATTCTTGCCTTTGTAAGCTTGGTCTGATCCACTATCTAAAATGCATATATTTGTGATGCATGTTGACTTGCTTGAGCTTAACCAAGTACACTTGTGGCTGCGTTTGTTTTGCTTATCTAGCCTCCTTCCATGTCATATATGCTGAAGCAATGTTGTGCTTTGATTTGAGTCTCCCATGTATGTTTGCTGCTTGTATGTACATGCTGAAAATCCATTTGTGTATACTAGCATGTAGTTGAACATAATCTGACCATTATTGCTGCACCATTCACCATACTTGAGTTGCTGTTGAATCATCATGCTTCATTGAACTTGTAGCTTGATTACTTAGCTGACCTGAACTACTTCATTCATGTTGCCTTGTCCATGTAATGTTGAAATGGGGCTGCACCATTTAGACATGTGCCCGACCACTTTAGCTTTGTATGTTTGTTTACACTTTGGCTCGACCATGCCATGTTTACTTGTGCTCGACCACACATACTAGATGAACATTTGGATACTGATTTGCATTGTGCACTGAGTTGAGTTGGTCCACAAGGTTGTTCCTCAGTTGCACACTGGATTGGCGAGGCCGTGCACACACACACACACACACATATATATATATATATATATATATATATATATACTTGTGTATATGCAGCCATCCAGAATAAATTTCCCTGTCCCTGCACTTTGATATGTATATACGCACTGTCTGCCTTGTCGTATTTACAGTTCATCACTGTGAATATCACAAGCTCTCTAGACACAGTTGGATAAAAAAATCAGATCAAGTCATAAAAAGTGATGAGAAACACACTAGAAATCTGAGGCAAATAAAATTTTTAAAAATTTATATTCGCATATATTCAGTTTCATTTCTATTGCAGCGTACTCTGTGTGTGTGTGTGTGTTTCATGTGACAGGTAAGCAGATGATGACTGGACTAACAGTGAGCTATGAAGACAGAAGACTGAAGACAAAAGACAATGGATAAAAGTGTGTCAATATATGACTGTACCAGTGTGTTAATCAATATGAGTTTGTATACAGAGTGATAGAGTGTTGTAGTGAGGAGTTATGTATATAATGAGAGAATTGTACTAATGTTTGTACTAAACAAATTTGATTGAAATAAAATATTATTTTATTGTGTTCAAACAAATTTGTTTAACGTATTCAATTTATATACAAGTGCAATATCATGTGAAGAATATACAAATAGTGGAGTTATAAATTTGTACTGTTTGAATGTTGAAATAGAATATAGCTTGAATGTTCAACTCTTGTGCAGTAGTATTCCATTAAATATAAATATTATATTCATGTCTGTGATAAAGAATAACAGTACAATAACAAACACATTTATAAATATATTTTTGGTTGTTATCATCAAACGAAAATCATATAATTGTGTATACAACATCGTTATATACAACATATTGGTCACTGTATTTCTAACCATTTCCATTGGCTTCGAAACGTTGGTGGCCATTGGAAAAGCCGTTGGAAAGACTCCGTTGGATCCGTTGGAAATAGTTAAAATCTGTTGACTATATTCCAACGGCTTCTAACAGCCGCTAACGGCTCCGTGCAATTGGAATAGTCGTATAGTCTTGTAAATATCATAATTCAATGTTTGGTTATTTTTTAGTCAGTAATATTATTTATGGTATTCAGTTTGTATGTTTATATATTTAAATGAAAAGGTAATTTACTACTTCCATTGATATGAATATTGTATCCATGTGTGTGTATTGAAATTTTCATATCTCTGAATTTATTAGAAGGATTGATAAATATCTATTAATTGAAGTTATTATCGAATAGTTAAATTCAAGATTACAAATTTAATTCAAACATATAGACTTAAATTTAAGTCAACATTAGATGGTCTTGCATAAAGTTTTGTAAAAACCAACACAACGTAATACATGATAAATATATTAATATGAATGAATTATCAATTAAATTTATTGTTGTTGTGCTTATATAATATATGTCTTATTGTTTGTGTATTTATACATTTGAATGTTTTTTGAACTATTAATATGAATACGATATAAATATTGAACTTTTTGTTATTTTTTGAACTGTTTGACAAATCATTGAATAATAGCTTATTGCATTTATTAAAATAGCTTTAAAATTTTGTGGTTAATCCTAGTATATGGACTTAGATGTAAAATAATAAAAAAAGAAGTGAGTTGTTTTTGTATAAAACCCTTAAAATATAACTATTTGAAGGAAATAAAAAATGAAATTTTATAATGTAATGCATTATAAATTTATTAAGACAAATAATCTTAAATTTAACTTTGTATTGTTGTTATGTGTATACTTTATTCCTCTTGCCTTATGCTTCCTTACTTTAATGAAAAATAATTTTTCCATTACGTATATGGCGCAAATATTGAATTTTTCATATTTTAATTTAATAGATAAATAACGAATAAAAAAATACTAGGTTTTTGTAACAACCCGTATTTTCAATAACCTGTAATAACATAAATCGAGGCAGAATTTAATTCTAAAATGGGAATCAAGGGAAACGGGCTATGCCATTGCGTTCGTCTCGGAAAAATACGCGAAATAGAGTCCGAGTTTTCGAAAATCGGAGTCCGTATGACCAAGATATGGCCTCGCGAAGTTTCACGAAAATTCCCAAATTAAAGTATACTTAATTAAGTGAAATGGGTTGTGTAGATATATATATATATATATATATTGATATATATATATATATAATTGAAAATTTAATAAATAAATATGCAAAAATGCTCAAAACAGCGAATTGGGAGAGGGGAATAACCGAACCGGCCGATTTTTGAAGTCGACCCGAGCCCGCTGGGTCGACTAGGGGTTAATCCAGGGTGTTTGGCTGTCAACCCGTGGGCCGATTCGCTCAAGTGCAGATTTTGCATTTGAATGGTTCTCATGGTCCATCTTTAATCTAAAGGCCCTAGATGGTTCCTACACTTGACTTCTTCCCCAAGACATGCTTTGATGGCTTGGATTGAATCTAGGGTTAATCCTATGGCCTAAAACACTTGCCTAATCTATAAATAAGACCCTAACCTACCCTAATTCATTCATAATTAAACCTAGTGACTAAACTATGGCAAAATGCTAGCTCTCATGGCCTCCACTAATTTTATGAAGAGGGTTGCATACTAATCACTCTCTAATCAACTTCTAATCCCTTCTTAGCATCTTAATCTTCTTCATTTGGTGTTCAAAGTTGCTAGTGGTGAGTTTCTATCACTTTGATGATCTTTTGGTAAACTAATTAGATGAGATGTGATGAGATTTATGGTTTTGTATGTGGGTTAATGAGCTTTGAATCATATGATATGATGTTAGCATTAATCTTATGTTTATGCATGTTGAGTATGTAAGCTTATGCAAGTTTAATATGATGTATGTTATGTTTGCATGATGCTAAATATGCAAGTTGTGGGCTATGTAATCATATGCATGTTATGCAAGTTCATGGTAATATGCTATGCAAGTTACATGTATGTAAATATGCAAGTTACATGTTTGTTAATATGCAAGTTACATGTATGTAAATATGCAAGTTACATGTTTGTTAATATGCAAGTTACATGTTTGTTAATATGCAAGTTACATGTATGTAAATATGCAAGTTACATGTTTCTTTATATGCAAGTTACATGTTTGTTAATATGCGAGTTACATGTATGTAAATATGCAAGTTACATGTTTATTAATATGCAAGTTCATGATGACACATTATGCAAGTCTATAAGCTAATATGCAAGTTTGTTATGCAAAATGAATATGTAAGTTATGTGACATATTATATGCAAGTTATGTGACATGTTATGCAAGTTCATATGCAAGTTATGTGTTTGTTAATATGCAAGATGGCACCTTTGAAACATGTTCATTCATATGCAAGTTGACACCTTTTATATGTGTTATATCATGAACGAAATTACGTGGGAACGATGGGGTAATTAAATGCATAAGTTAATAAGATTGTGTGAAATTAATATAATTATGCATAACACAAAATAAATAAACATAGTATGGGAATTTGCCTATTTGGTTAGGTGTACCCATACTATGTGTTGGGAATTTACCTATTGAGTTAGGTCTACCCCATGGGAATTTACCTATTAAGTTAGGTCTACCCATGTTAAGAAAACTTGATTAATTAGGGATAATTAATATAAAATTATGAGGGTGATTAATTAGGTGTAATTAATTGACTAAGACACGAGGTTGGACTCAGTTGTAGCGTAAAACTGCCCGGACCCAACCGGCTTAACCAGTTGCTACAAATGTTAGCCCAATGTGAGAGGTCTTAGGCACAAACTAAATACGTAATTAATGTAAAGACACGAGGTTAGACTCTGTTATGACATAAGGCTGCCCGGACCCAACCGGCTTAACCAGCGGTCATAAAAGACAGTCTAATGTGAGAGGTCTTTACAAAGGTTACGTTCTTAATTAATTAATTAAGAAACACTTAACCACATTAGCATGTAGAGGGACATGAGGGGTTAAGTGGGTGCCTCGGGTGGCATGAGAAAATCTAGTGGTTGCCTTGGGTGGCAATAGAAAATACGATTAGAATACTTAACCAAAATGGAACATGTAATTAAAACATGATTAAAGGGTTAAGTGGGATATACTAGAAAAAGGGACAAGCTTAGGTGGGTAGCTTGTGGAGGCCCATTTCAACCAGTAACCCATACGTATCTTTGTGGGCTCGACCCATGTCGAGGACGGGACACGCATACTGGGCTTGACTGTAAGAGGCAAACGGGTTAGCGGTGGCAACGCAAGTCCAACGGGCTTCATATGCGTGAGTGGGCCCGGGCTGGTAGGTAAGCCGTTGTTGCATCGAGTAGATATAAGCCGTGCACCTTTAGTTCCATCAGGTTGCCACATTGGGGAATGATACATCCCACGGTGGGGCCAGCACGGGTATCTACGTTAGGGAGCCGATCGAATGGGAAGTAGTGTGTACACCTAGTGGATTGTAGGGCCCCGTGGCGCCTACTTGGTCACCTAGGGGTACGCAGGTACTAATTAGTAAATTTTATAAGTCCTTGGGTGGGATCAACCTTTAAGTAGGAATTAATCTTAGGTAGGTAAAACTGGTGTGGTGCAGTGTAGGAATTATCTTTGAGTAGGTCTGGGGCGGTGTAATTTAGTAATTATCCTTGGGTGGGTAAATGCGTCTTTACGGTGATCTTAGTTTATCCTAAGTTTACCAAGCTGCTTAGTGTAGCCATTCATCCCCAGTCGTTACCGTATATCAACTTATGTCTTCTCTGGTTATTTTAATGATTGTATTGTTAGGGTTATAGGACTCACTCAGACTTATGTCTGACCCCGTTGTTTTTATCTTTTTCCCCCAACCCCAGGTTATTAGAGTGGGCCTGGTGCTAGTGGGCTTTGATCTGATTGCTGTTCCAGTCTTTAGGAGCTTGGATAGATGTAAAGCTCCAGTTATCCAGTTATCTTTTCTTTTGTTTGGCTATTGTATGAGAGTGGGATTATGTACTTCTTTATTTTGATGGATATTGTACTTGACCTTTATTGTGGTTTTATGATGTAACCAGACATGTTTTACTTCCGCTGTTATGAGATGATGTTTTAAAATTTCAAGTATTACTTATATCTGTCTTGCTGTAATTTTACTGTTCTATATTCACTCAAAATACTTCACCGAAACTAAGGCATTCCCCTGGTATGAGTGACCTTAGCGGACGTGGGGTGTTACACGTGGTATCAGAGCTTAAGGTTACCAGAACAGATAAAATTTTTAGAAAAACTATTTTTCTAAGAAAATTTTTGAAGGAATGTTTTCAAAAACATGTCTTTTAAGAGAAAAGTTTTTGAGAAAAGCATAATCCCCGATAGCCATATCTTTATCTTTCGAATTCTCCGTTTGAATCTCTTTCTCTCTCGTTTTGAGTTTCCCCTCCATGTGTAGATGATCTTTCTAAGATAGATAAGAATGGAAAACCGCTTCAAGGGAATTAGACGTAAATCAGATTAGAAGTTGGTTCAAGAAGGAGGAGGACTTGTAAGTACTTATTGGATGGACGATGGGAGGAAGGCTCTAATAGTTGTTTGGTTAATAAAGGACGAAGCCTCATTGATGGGAGGTTACGAGTGGAGAATGGGAAGGAGAAGGCTAGTAGTTATCCTTTTGGGAGGAATAGGACACCTTATTAGGATTGACCAAAGAAGCAAGGACAAGGTATGGAATCTTCTGGAGGGTAGTTGTATTCCCTCACGACTAGGGTGCCGTATGGGGATAAGACCGTCTAGGTTGGAATTTGGATTTCTTTATTATCCGATTCGAACTTTATTTGATTTGGATGCATTAAGTTCGTTTATCTCATCATTGTTAGTGAGTCACTGCACTTAGACACCAGTTTAGTAGATGATCCCTTAGTTGTTTCAAACCCAATTGGGCTCCATGATGTGTTTGGGTTTGAAAGTTTCTATACTTAGCATTGAGTTTGGATGTGATGCTTGTTGGGCTTCACGAGCTATGGTTTAGTTTGGGCATGGACTGGTTATCCAGTAGGGATGCCATTCTTGATTTTGAAAAGAGAGTTGTTAGGCTTATGACCCGCTTGGGTAACACTCTCGAGATCTCTTGTAATCCCATAGAGACTGTTATGCTAAGTTATCTAGAATCGCTGGACACGTCGGTCGAGAGTTTGCGATCTGTTAGAAGTAGTCCGGGAATATCCGGATGTGTTTGAAGAAGTAAAGGGTTTGCCTCCGAAGCGGGAGATAGATTTCCGAATTTATTTGGTGGATAATGCCAAACCAGTGTCTTTGCCAGTACGCCACATGGCTCCTCGTGAGAGAAGAGAACTTCATAAGCAAGTAGGGGAGTTGCTTGAGAAGGGGTTCATAAGGCGAAGTATATCGGAGTGGGGAGCTCCAGTAGTGTTTGCCACGAAGGCGGATGGGTCCCTCAGACTTTGTGTGGATTATAGAGAACTTAATAAGCTCACGAAGAAGAATAGACACCCATTACCGAGGATAGATGATCTCTTTGATCAGTTGGTTGGCGCGTCAGTATTTTCGCAGATGGACTTAGCTACAGGGTTTCGTCAGTTGAGAGTGGCTGACGATAGTATAGAGAAGATTGCCTTTAGGACTCCGGATGGTTTTATGAGTGGCTGGTGATGCTATTTGGTTTGACGAACGCCCCCGCATACTTTGTTGATTGGAAGAGAAGGGTGTTCAGAGAGTACCTAAATAAGTTTGTGATGGTCTTTGTGGATGACATCTTGGTCTTTTCTAGGAGCGAAATAAGTTTTCATATGTGCTCAATAGGTTGAGCAAAGCCAGTTATGGGATAAAACAGTGGTTTTGGAGCGAGACTGGCAAGGACATCCAAAGTTGGTCAAAGGCTTAATTGTTTAGCCATTATTATTATTATTTTTAGTATCATCTCACGTAGGTTGCCTGAACTCGAAGGAGATATCCCTTGGGTGTTTGTCTGATATTGGTTTCGGCCTTTGGGGCTTGCATTTGGGGGATGTCGAATTCGACTAGGGTGGTCTGCGTGAGAGATGGACAGTTGTGACGATTTTGGATAGGATTCTTAGCATCTTATGAGTTGAGATAGCGTATACCCCTAACAAGGGAAGCATGGTAGCAGACGCCTTAAGAAGAAAAAGGTTGTCCTTGAGTTCATTGATCGATTAAACGACGGAGCTTAGGGTTTATTTCTATGTTTGACTTTAGACCTTCCGTTGACTTTGTACCCGGTTTGCTAGCCTCCTTGGAGGTTAGGCCTACTCTTTTGGGACGGGGTGGCGAGGCACAGCAAGACGACCCACAGTAGGTTGAGCTATGAGAGAAGCTCATAAGGGGGAGGAGTCGTCCAGCCATTTGAGTAGGTACACCCTAGATAGTAAGGGGTGGTTGCGTAGAGACGGTAGACTTTGTGTACCGCAAGACGAGGGTTTGAGGAAGGCTATACTTGATGATACACATCGGTCGAAGATGACCATTCATCCCGGTAGGGACAAGATGTACCAAGACATAAAGCGAGTTTTCCTTTTTGCCAATCTGAAGAAAGATGCGGCCAAGTATGTCGCTAGATGCTTGGTATGCTAACAAGTGAAAGTGGAACAGAAGAAACCCGGAGGGTTGCTTCACCCGTTGGAAGTTCCGAAATAGGAAGTAGGATAGTGCCTCGTTGGATAACCGAAATCAAGGAAGGGTAATACGGGGATTGGGCTTATGGTAGATAGACTTACTAAGTGTGCCCATTTCATACCCGTGAAGAGCAAGAGGACTATTCCATGTCTAGCTTCAGTTTACCTTCAAGGGATTATTAGATTTCATGGTGTACCTTCCAGCATTGTGAGTGATCAAGATCCTATCTTCACTAGTGAGTTTTGGAAGATTTTGCAAGAGGGCGGTAGGGACTCAGTTGTGTTTGAGCACCGCATCTCATCCTCAGACGGACGGTCAGACCAAGAGGGTGAACCGTATCTAGAACATCTTTTGAGGTTATGTATTTTGGATTTTGGAGGTACATGGGAAGAGCATCTTCCGTTGGTGGAGTTCGCATATAATAGCAGCTTTCAGTCCAGTATTGGTATGGCTCATTTCAAAGCTCTTTATGGAAGGCCTTGTCGATCTCCTACATGTTGGTGGGAATCTACGGATAAGATCTTGCTTGGGCCAGATATGGTTAGAGAGACTTCAGAGAAGATGGGTTGGATTCGAAGAAGGATGAAAGCGGCGGAATCTTATGCGGACAAGAGGAGAACAGAGCTTGAGTTTGATATTAGGACATGCTTTTTATCAAGGTGTCTCCGTTACGGAATGTGGTTCACTTTGGATCTGTTAGGAAGTAAGTACCAAGGTTTGTAGGGCCATTTCCCATTAAGGAAAGAATTGGAGGGATGGCATATAGAGTGGAGTTGCCTGACAGACTTAGTGGTGTACCGGATGTATTTCATGTGTCCCAATTGAGGAAGTGCTTACATGAGACCGCTGAGGTGGTAGAGCCGAGTTTGCTTAAAGAAGTAGAGTTAGAGCACGATTCGACGATTCGACGAGCTCCTACTCGCATCATTGGGCCAGAGACTAGGAAGTTGAGGAACAGAGAAGTTCAGCTAGTTAGAATGCTACTTGGGAGACGGAAGCGAAGATGCGTTCTTTGTATCCATTTCTTTTGGAGAGTATGTCTTTTAACTTCTCCTTTATCGCTTGCCTAGTACTTATCTTATCTTTAGTAGGTCCTCTCGTTAGTCCTGTTTGACCTTTAGATAGGGAAAACCTATGGTTGAAACATGTGTTTGAGACATGTTATGGTTGATGGATGCAAGTGGATGCAAGTGTTTGCTAGTGGTTGCTCGTGGATGCATATATACACACATTAGGCACTAGATCGGCTCAGTCACTTCATGTTGCATATCGCATAAATGGATGTGGTAGTTAGATTGATGGATGTATCATGGCTGTGTTATCATATGGATGATGCATTTTTGTGTATGGTTGTGCACGCATGTAGAAATTTGTATGTGTCAATAGGGTTTCGCATACATATTGGATGCATGGCACTATCATGGTTTGCATTAAGGAGGTTTACTGTATCAGTAACCGCCTGATTTTCGCATTAGGTAAGTACATATACACACACTTTTGCATATATCCATCCAGCATTTAGAATCTTGTAAGGACAATGATTGCTCGTGGATGATGCTTTGAGTAGATGGATGATTGGATGGTAGGATACGTTCTTCCTAACTTGAAGATTTCGGGGACGAAATCCTTTAAGGAGGGGAGAATGTAACAACCCGTATTTTCAATAACCTGTAATAACATAAATCGAGGCAGAATTTAATTCTAAAATGGGAATCAAGGGAAACGGGCTATGCCATTGCGTTCGTCTCGGAAAAATACGCGAAATAGAGTCCGAGTTTTCGAAAATCGGAGTCCGTATGACCAAGATATGGCCTCGCGAAGTTTCACGAAAATTCCCAAATTAAAGTATACTTAATTAAGTGAAATGGGTTGTGTAGATATATATATATATATATATATATATATATTGATATATATATATATATAATTGAAAATTTAATAAATAAATATGCAAAAATGCTCAAAACAGCGAATTGGGAGAGGGGAATAACCGAACCGGCCGATTTTTGAAGTCGACCCGAGCCCGCTGGGTCGACTAGGGGTTAATCCAGGGTGTTTGGCTGTCAACCCGTGGGCCGATTCGCTCAAGTGCAGATTTTGCATTTGAATGGTTCTCATGGTCCATCTTTAATCTAAAGGCCCTAGATGGTTCCTACACTTGACTTCTTCCCCAAGACATGCTTTGATGGCTTGGATTGAATCTAGGGTTAATCCTATGGCCTAAAACACTTGCCTAATCTATAAATAAGACCCTAACCTACCCTAATTCATTCATAATTAAACCTAGTGACTAAACTATGGCAAAATGCTAGCTCTCATGGCCTCCACTAATTTTATGAAGAGGGTTGCATACTAATCACTCTCTAATCAACTTCTAATCCCTTCTTAGCATCTTAATCTTCTTCATTTGGTGTTCAAAGTTGCTAGTGGTGAGTTTCTATCACTTTGATGATCTTTTGGTAAACTAATTAGATGAGATGTGATGAGATTTATGGTTTTGTATGTGGGTTAATGAGCTTTGAATCATATGATATGATGTTAGCATTAATCTTATGTTTATGCATGTTGAGTATGTAAGCTTATGCAAGTTTAATATGATGTATGTTATGTTTGCATGATGCTAAATATGCAAGTTGTGGGCTATGTAATCATATGCATGTTATGCAAGTTCATGGTAATATGCTATGCAAGTTACATGTATGTAAATATGCAAGTTACATGTTTGTTAATATGCAAGTTACATGTATGTAAATATGCAAGTTACATGTTTGTTAATATGCAAGTTACATGTTTGTTAATATGCAAGTTACAT
Source organism: Allium sativum (assembly GCA_030737875.1). Lineage (NCBI taxonomy): Eukaryota > Viridiplantae > Streptophyta > Magnoliopsida > Asparagales > Amaryllidaceae > Allium > Allium sativum. Next base: position 173,338,792 of record CM060927.1, read on the forward strand.
GTATGTAAATATGCAAGTTACATGTTTCTTTATATGCAAGTTACATGTTTGTTAATATGCGAGTTACATGTATGTAAATATGCAAGTTACATGTTTATTAATATGCAAGTTCATGATGACACATTATGCAAGTCTATAAGCTAATATGCAAGTTTGTTATGCAAAATGAATATGTAAGTTATGTGACATATTATATGCAAGTTATGTGACATGTTATGCAAGTTCATATGCAAGTTATGTGTTTGTTAATATGCAAGATGGCACCTTTGAAACATGTTCATTCATATGCAAGTTGACACCTTTTATATGTGTTATATCATGAACGAAATTACGTGGGAACGATGGGGTAATTAAATGCATAAGTTAATAAGATTGTGTGAAATTAATATAATTATGCATAACACAAAATAAATAAACATAGTATGGGAATTTGCCTATTTGGTTAGGTGTACCCATACTATGTGTTGGGAATTTACCTATTGAGTTAGGTCTACCCCATGGGAATTTACCTATTAAGTTAGGTCTACCCATGTTAAGAAAACTTGATTAATTAGGGATAATTAATATAAAATTATGAGGGTGATTAATTAGGTGTAATTAATTGACTAAGACACGAGGTTGGACTCAGTTGTAGCGTAAAACTGCCCGGACCCAACCGGCTTAACCAGTTGCTACAAATGTTAGCCCAATGTGAGAGGTCTTAGGCACAAACTAAATACGTAATTAATGTAAAGACACGAGGTTAGACTCTGTTATGACATAAGGCTGCCCGGACCCAACCGGCTTAACCAGCGGTCATAAAAGACAGTCTAATGTGAGAGGTCTTTACAAAGGTTACGTTCTTAATTAATTAATTAAGAAACACTTAACCACATTAGCATGTAGAGGGACATGAGGGGTTAAGTGGGTGCCTCGGGTGGCATGAGAAAATCTAGTGGTTGCCTTGGGTGGCAATAGAAAATACGATTAGAATACTTAACCAAAATGGAACATGTAATTAAAACATGATTAAAGGGTTAAGTGGGATATACTAGAAAAAGGGACAAGCTTAGGTGGGTAGCTTGTGGAGGCCCATTTCAACCAGTAACCCATACGTATCTTTGTGGGCTCGACCCATGTCGAGGACGGGACACGCATACTGGGCTTGACTGTAAGAGGCAAACGGGTTAGCGGTGGCAACGCAAGTCCAACGGGCTTCATATGCGTGAGTGGGCCCGGGCTGGTAGGTAAGCCGTTGTTGCATCGAGTAGATATAAGCCGTGCACCTTTAGTTCCATCAGGTTGCCACATTGGGGAATGATACATCCCACGGTGGGGCCAGCACGGGTATCTACGTTAGGGAGCCGATCGAATGGGAAGTAGTGTGTACACCTAGTGGATTGTAGGGCCCCGTGGCGCCTACTTGGTCACCTAGGGGTACGCAGGTACTAATTAGTAAATTTTATAAGTCCTTGGGTGGGATCAACCTTTAAGTAGGAATTAATCTTAGGTAGGTAAAACTGGTGTGGTGCAGTGTAGGAATTATCTTTGAGTAGGTCTGGGGCGGTGTAATTTAGTAATTATCCTTGGGTGGGTAAATGCGTCTTTACGGTGATCTTAGTTTATCCTAAGTTTACCAAGCTGCTTAGTGTAGCCATTCATCCCCAGTCGTTACCGTATATCAACTTATGTCTTCTCTGGTTATTTTAATGATTGTATTGTTAGGGTTATAGGACTCACTCAGACTTATGTCTGACCCCGTTGTTTTTATCTTTTTCCCCCAACCCCAGGTTATTAGAGTGGGCCTGGTGCTAGTGGGCTTTGATCTGATTGCTGTATCTATCCTATGGAGCTTGGACCTCTGAAGTGAAGCCGAGCTTATCTTTCCTTTTATGGCTATTAGTTATGTAGTGGATTATGTACTTCTATTTTATCAAGATGGATATTATGTACTTGACTCTGGTTTATGGTTTTGTGATGTAACCAAACATGTATTACTTTCCGTTGCAATGAAATGATGATTTAAATTTTCAAGTATTACTTATATCTGTCTTGCTGTAATTTTACTGTTCTATATTCACTCAAAATACTTCACCGAAACTAAGGCATTCCCCTGGTATGAGTGACCTTAGCGGACGTGGGGTGTTACAGTTTTGGATTTATCTAAATTAGATTGAATTTACGATCAAATGATTGTAATTAATTGTGGTATTGTAATTGATTGTGGTAAAATTAAATGAATGTATTTGAAGTTAAAAGTAGAATTTTACAATATATGATATAAGCTAAATTTATTAAAATAAATAAATTACATATTTTTTTTGGCAAAACAGACCGGTTTTTATAGTGACCGCAAACACTCATTATTATAACAAATAATAATTACAATATTACAGGAGGATTGACATATTACCAATCTACTAATTTGGTTTTTAAGGTGAACTGTCCAACGCATCGGTTTTTAAGGTGGACCCAACAACCACATACCTATCTAGGTAACAGTATTGGAGCTATAACACTATTTCTAGACTGCAATCTCATACTCCACGTAGGGAGAATTACATATTTTTTGCAATACTTCAAAAAAGTGAAAATTACATATCAAATAACATTACACACTATAACAGACTCACCACATAGACTAGGACAACCTACTGCAAAAGCACTGGAAGCGGTAGAAATGACAGCCCAAGCTCACAAGAATTTCTGACAAGCAGAAAGTAGCCCTCAAGCTCGTCACACGTCCAGGCTAAAAGAGATATCTTCGTCTTACATTTGACATAGCAGATTTCCGATTAACATCACTGGACAGACAGCCAAGTTTGAAGAAAAATAAAGTTCAGTAGACCAAAGCCAGAATGCTCCTCAGTAGCCGAAGCTATCGCCGAGAGAGCAAGGTAGCACAGCTGAACAAACTGAGTTGAAACATGAACCTGCAAAGTCTGAAATTCATCAGTCTCCCAGGCAAAAACCGTACGCATACTCCAATTAAACCAACAGCCCAAACAACACCACATTCGACAAACAGAACCAATAAGATGACCAACTTTGAATAACACAACAGATTATACTACACAACATGGCCAACATAAACAAACACCATTGCAAGAAAAGTGAATAATAGAAATTGTAATTTCTCTTTTATTGAATGGTGCAAAAAATGTTGTACAGAAATGTAACAAAGCAACTTGTAATCATGTGATACACGGCTATATCTTTTTATATAGCAACAAGAAACAAATGGGCTAAACAATGCGACCCATACGAGAATATTGAAGCCCATGTAGCAAGTATTAGTTCGATTTGTATCTGGATCATTCTATAATGTTAACATCCCGCCTCAAATTGAACTAGGGTTTTCATTACTCTTTAGCTCGTCGCCGCCATGATAAACCTTGAGCCCTGCTCTTAATCTCTCAAAATTACTTCTGGACAATGCCTTTGTAAGGATGTCCGCCTTCTGATAGAACGTTGGTAGATGATTGACCATAAGCTTTCCTGAATCTGTTCGTTCTCTGACAAAGTGGAGGTCTATTTCCATATGTTTGGTCCTCGAATGTTGTATGGGATTCATGGAAAGGGAAACTGAAATTCTATTATCACACCAGAGAGTGGGTTTCTTCGAGGTTTGAAACCCTAGTTCTTCAATTAGGGATTCTACCCAGATGAGTTCAGCCGTAGCTGATGCTATCGCTCTGCATTCCGCCTCGATGCTCGACCTCAAGATAGTGGGTTGTTTCTTCGTACACCAAGAGATTGGGTTCGGTCCCATAAACAGACAGTAGCCAGAGTTTGATCTACGATCATCTGGATCATTTTCCCAATCAGCATCACTGTAAGCATTTAGTTTGGTTTCTTTACTGGCTTGTATTCTTAATCCATAGTCTTGCGTGCCTTGAAAATAATGTAGGATTCATTTTACTGCTTTCTAATGATTGCTTAAGGGGTTAGACATGAATTGGAAAACTTTATTCACACTAAAACTGATTTTAGGTCTTGTAGTGGTCAGATACTGCAAAGCTCCAACAATACTACGATATTGTTTGTAATTTTCTATAGTTTCACCCTTGTATTTTGATAAACGTAGGTTACTGATCATAGGAGTTGAGTAAGGTTTAGCTTTCTCCATGTTTGCTCTGACAAGAATGTCTAATATGTATTTCTTTTGTGAAAGGAAAATTTCTGACTTAGATTTTCTCTGAACCTGTATTCCTAGAAAATAGTTCACTTCACCCATATCTTTAATGTCAAATGTTTGATCCAAATGTGTGATGACTTTGTCAATTTCTGTGGTGTCATTTCCAGTAATTAAAATGTCATCAACATACACGGTATATATACAGTACACTGGTGAATAATTTTGGTGTACAGTGAATTATCTGACTTTGTTGCTTTGTACCCCAATGATGTCAGTGTCTCTTTTAGTTTAATGTACCAGGCCCTTGATGCTTGTTTTAGACCATATACGGCCTTATGTAACTTGCAAACATGATTCTCCTTGCCTTGAACCTCATATCCCTTTGGTTGTTGCATATACACATCCTCATGCAATTCTCCATTCAAGAATGCATTGCATACATCCATTTGTCTTATATTCCAACCCTTGTGTAGTGCTAAAGTTAGGATAATTCTGATTGTAGATGGCTTGACCACTGGAGAGAATGTTTCATTGAAGTCGAAACTATACTGTTGTGTGAACCCCCTTGCAACTAACTTGGCCTTGTACTTAGATATGCCTCCATTAGCATCCTTTTTAAGCTTGTATATCCACTTGCATCGCACAATGTTTTTATTCTTTGGTGCAGTAACAAGTGTCCATGCCTTATTTTTCATCAGTGCTTCATACTTTTCATCCATAGCCTTGCACCATGACTTGTTTTTAATTGCTTGTTCATACATGGCTGGTTCAATTATATGATCTGTATTTTTAGTAGTTGCAATGTACACTTTAGGTTTGAAAATCCCACTTTTGGCTCTATTAACCATGTGATGTCCAGTTTGTGGTCCTTGGCTTTCAGTGTCTTCATTGTCTGCATTAGATATACTGTTATCATTGCTACGATCATTGTCACTGCTGTTATGCATATCATTGTTATGTGGTTGATCTTCATCAGACATGGGTTCACTTGAACTGTAACCAGACCTAGTGGGGATACAATTGGAGTGGTTGACGTTTGATGCAATGATTCATCTCTATGTGTTTGATGCAATGATTCATCTCTATTTGTTTGCACATTCCATTCCGACAAAGGTGGTAAGGTCTGCATTGTAATTCTGGATTGATCCTTTCCTTGATTAAGATTGTTTTCTTGTCTGCAAAAGGAAAAACACATTCATTAAAAAAAACATGTCTGGAAATAATTATCTTGCCTTTATTATCCATGCACTTGTACCCTTTTTGGTCTTTAGCAAAACCTAAAAAGGTACATGGACTGGATCTTATGGCAAGTTTGTGGTTGTTATAAGGTTTGAGGTATGGTAAATACAAGCATCCAAATGTTCTCAGAATAGTGTAATCTGGTTTATTTCCAAAAATGACCTCATGTGGACACTTGTATTGTAGCACCTTTGTAGGCATCTTATTGATTAAATATACAGCTATGTGAAATGCCTCATCCCAATATTTCATAGGTAAAGATTAATTAGATAACAGAGTTAAACCTGTTTCTACGATATGCCTGTGTTTTCTTTCAACAATGCCATTCTGTTCAGATGTATAGGGGCAAGTTTTTCTATGTATTATGCCCTTTTGATTAAAATAATTTTTAAGAGGAAAGAATTCACCGCCCCCATCTGTCTGAACAATTTTAATGTTGTAGTTCATTTGTCTTTCTATAAATTTTATGAACTACAACATGACATTATGTGTCTTAGATTTAACTTTAAGAAAGAAAATCCAAGTATGTCTTGTTTATGCATCAACAATGGATAGATAATACCTGTAACCTTGTTTGGAGCTTAATGGTGCAGGACCCCATAGGTCTGTTGTAACTAACCCAAGTGGTTTAGCATAGACAGTTTCTGATCTGCCAAAAAGTAGCTTATGGCTTTTGCCAAGTTGACAATGTACACAAAAGCTTGACATATGTGAGTGATTGTAAGAAATGTTATTTTCTTTTAATATTTTCAATACCAAGTCATAGTTGAGATGCCCTAGCTTACAATGCCAAATATCAAGATCACTTTTCATATTGTTATTGTTTTATCACAATCAGAATCATTATTAATACTATCACAATGAATAGAAACATCATTTCTGGTACAATTTCTGTCATTATTGACAGAACCAATTTCAATATTATCACAACAGAAATGAACATTAGCATTACAACATAAGATATTTTTGTTATTTCCCAATCTTGACTGCATGTTGTTGAATTTGTATAGCCCATTGTCCAACTACACTGTAATAATATGTCCTTATTATGAATATCTCTAATTAGGCAATATATTGGGTGAAACTCAAAATACACCTTATTGTCATTAGTAAATTGGGACACACTGATTAAATTTTTCTTGACACTAGGAACTATAAGAAGGTTGTTTAGGTAAAGTTTTCTTTTTCCCTTAACAACACCTGTCCCAATATGAGATATATTCATCATTTCACCATTACAAGTGTGAATAACTTGCGTACCTAAGTAGTTTTTATTGCCAAGATTGAGATTTTGAAGGTTGTTAGTAATATGGTTGGTTGCCCTAGAATCTGGAAACCAATCTTCATTGTTAAAGTCATCACCCTTGATAGAATCATCATTGCTTGTGTCTTGTGCTGTAAAATTATCTCCACTTGATCTATTTTGATTGTTTGGTTGTGCCATATTAATGTTTAGTCTGCTTTGACCAGATTGTTTCTGTTGAGGGTTATTCACATCTGAATTAAATCTTGAGTAACATATGTTTGTTGTATGCCCAGGTTTCTCACATATTTGGCATTTAACTCTGTTTGTATTATTGAATCTGCCTCTTCCTCTGCCTTTGGGATTCCGATTCCCTCTCTGCCCTGGTGCATTTCCTCTGCCATAGCCAGGTACGTTTCTTGTTTGGTTTGGGTTTCTTGAACTTGAGGCCAGATTTACACTGTATTCATTCTGCATTACCCTTCTTTGTTCTACTCTTCCTTTATAGGCTAATAGTGCCGAATATACTGATTGAATATCTGGTAGGGTAGGTTGCGTAGCAATGAATGTGACAATGATTCATACTCCTCATCGAGGCCATTAGTTAATGTTAAGATTTGCTCACTATCTGAAACATGATGCCCTACAGAATTTAGTTTGTCAACAAGAGTTTTTACCTTAGAAATATACTCTCTCATGGATAAATCTCCTTTTCTTGCATTTTGAAATTCTCTTCTGTAGTGCATTATCCTAGCAGATGATTGAGAACTGAAAATTTGTGGAATTGTATTCCAAATTTCATAAGATGAGTTGCATCCTATGACTTGTGATAAAAGATTTGCACTTATTGAAGAGACCATCCACGATGATAGTAAGTTGTCCTGTTTTTGATGGTGTATATATGCTGGATTACTGACCATGCTACCATCTTGGTTTACAATCATTGCAGGTGGTGTGGGCTTTGTTCCTTTGATATAATCTTGAAGGTCATAACCCTTCAAGGTTGTACCAACCTGGAATTTCCACAACAGAAAGTTATCCTCATCCAGTGGAATAGTAATCATCTGGTTTTTTGGTTTGACAAGCACTGGTAGCGGATTTGTGGGATCAGCAGTTACGTTTCTTGAGGTGGCGGATGATAGTTCAACGCTTCCTCCAGTCATTCTTCAATACAAACATATCTGAGGTAAAAAGATTGTATATGGTGAGGCCACTACTTAAAAAAGTGGCAGCCTGTACAGAATAGCGAGTGATAAATGCAGTGGTGATTCTTGTCCCTTTTAAAGATTCAAGAATTTCCAAAAACTGCACCGTGGGCAATCCAAATGACGAGATACTGAATCTATGATGGACAGAAACTGTTGCGGCCGTCTTGAATCCTGATTCTTGGTTTGGCACCGCACGGTTTCAATGAGAACAGATGCTGAACTGATCAGAGAGGTATGATCTCCGATGATGATGCTAAAACTTAGGAGACTCACAAAATCATGCCCCTCTCTTCAATTAAGAAAGGTAAATTCTGATGTCGTTTGGCAATCTATGGCTCAGATACCATATAAGAAAAGTGAATAATAGGAATTGTAATTTCTCTTCTATTGAATGGTGTAAAAAATGTTGTAAAAAATGTAATAGAACAACTTGTAATCATGTGATACACGGCTATATCTTTTTATATAGCAACAAGAAACAAATGGGCTAAATAATGCGGCCCATACGAGAATACTGAAGCCCATGTGGCAAGTATTAGTTCGATTTGTATCTGGATCATTCTGTAATGTTAACAACCATCCAAGAAGCCAAATCCTCCAATAGCTCACCAAGTAAGGACGTAAGAACCAAAATGCATTGCATACTTGGTATAAAAAGGACTAAAAGGCAAACCAAAAAATATCCGAGGAGTCGCGAAACATACCAGACTACAAGCCGGACAGTGACCAAAACTGACTCAGCATTAAGATCCAAAACATCCACTTCCAAAGCAAGTCGAACTCAACCTAGTTGTTGTAGAATCCCACCAGCTTCACCTACACAGGAGCACCAACAAAACCACCCCAAGTTAAAACACCTGACTCTCGCCAGATAACACGAGTTGGTGTCACCAAGTAATGAAAAGGTTCGAACTCGTCTAGAAGCTACGTAAGGCACATTATAGTTAAGGGTCGGCATGGTTCTTGACACAAGAGATGAAAAGGCGATGTCAGTGGGATTGTCAATATCGGGAAAGGACACCACGATTGGGAAGAGGAGTGAGGACTATAGAAAGGAAGGTGTTGTTAGTTGGAGGGGTATGCAATGCTCCAAACTAGACGCAGCCATGTCCAGTTCTTTTCTTGAAGTGTTTGGGAAAAAGAGAAGAAGAATAGTGATATTGGGAAGGAGGAGGAGAGGTTGGTTTGAATCGGAGAAGGGAGAGGACAGTGCAGAAGTTCAGGGAGAAGAGAATGGGAGGTAAAAGAGAATAGAAAAGAAGTGCAAGAAAGAAATAACATGGGGGGTTAGATAGATTTCTTGAATTGAGGTAGGAGGTTTGGAAGCGAAGAAAGAAGCATATGAACGAAGAGAAGATCAGAGAAAGAAAGAGGATGAAGTAGGAGGTGTGGAGGATGAAGACAGAAAACAAGGAGATGAAGAAGGAGGAGCAGTGCACAGCAGAATTAACAAAGAAGTATAGGTAAGTTTTGTATTAATTTTTTCACGCCGTTTACATAAGTCGCATCATCTTATATAGTGGTGCATTACAACGGCTACATAATCACTCCAATTACAATTGTACCCCGGTAATATTTAAACGTGGATCAGGTTCATTGCTGGCAGATTGGGGCATATTGTAATGCTCCAAACTCAGATGCAACCATGTCCAGTTCCTTTCTTGAAGTGTTTGGAAAAAAGAGTGGAAGAGTAGTGATATTGGGAAGGAGGAGTGTGACGACTCCAAACCCCGTACTAACAGCGGCAAGGGTAATCTTTGGATTATAACACATAAACAGATAATAGCAGGACAGAAATAAATAAATACACCAGATAATGTACAAATAATACACTGGATAAACATAATCATCAGAGTGACACAGTACACAGGATCATACTTCGTACAAATACAGTTCAGCTATACATAAATGTCTACAGCGGAAAACAAACATAATATGTACAATAGGAGCTGAAAAGTATAAAAAAGAGATAAATGGTAGAATCCATCTTCAGCTCCAGCTATCCAGAAAGAGCCTGCTAAAACCTGAACACAAGGATGCCCGTGTAGAAAAAGGGGCACCCAAGTTTGCAAGTGAAACAAACTACGAGTCAGTCATGGGACTGGTATGAGAAATCTACTTAACACATTTTATAATATGGCTAATCACAGGACCACGCCACTTTCGCGGAACAGGTTTACTCCATTGGATTGCCAGTGCTTTACAACAAGTAAATCTTTTAAACATCGCAATGCTTTTTATAAAAATGAAGTCATTATAAGACTCGGTTCCCATCACACAATGCAACGCAAACCGGAGGATAGAGTTTTACCTTATAATGGCCAAAATATGCTTGATACGAATAAAACAAAAGCATTTGGTATTATTACTAGTGTTTATATATTTCAAAAACAATTTCAAATCATAAGTATCAATCATAGACGACATGAGCGTCCCATGCCACTATGTCGCCAAATATAGGTTTATAATCAAAACCACACGGTGTCGTATTTGGAAATTGGATTTCCATCATGAACCAAGGCAAAAGATATTCCTTACCGACTTCGAGACTCTCTAGCCCGAGCCTCAGGGCAAGTACTTAGTCAAACCCTTGGATCCTCAGGGCCGGTCCACCGATGTGGATTAAAATGCTTGAACACTGCGTTCCCCCGCCCTTTGGGCCGTAAATGAGCCAACGAATGACTCCATCGACTCCACATTGTCACTGATATATCTGAGGCGCCTCACAACAACAACAACCACACAGGTGAAAATAATATGAATGTCAGCCAGTTTAAGTACTGACACCACCTCTAGCTAGAAGGAAACGCATGCGCTCCCTGACGTCCTCTCCCGTTTCTGGTTCATACCGGGGTATGAGGCTCACGAATTCACGTTATACACAAAGCTATGCCACACAGGCCGTGCTTTGATCATCAACCACAAGAATTTGCTTTTCAACAGAAGCCTTGATCACTGCATCTTAGCATACCACACATGCAATTCACGCCATGTAACTAATGGCTATCAATCACACAGAATGAATTCCAATATCAGACACACAGTCCATTTACAAGTCCGTTCTGGGTCTGAACGAAACCGGAGGCAACATATACCTCGCATGTCCATCAATCTCCACGTACGTCTGGACGATCACCACTCATTATCCATATTTCGGGATGCCTCCCTATCAGGACATCAGTTATCATCCAACCGAGGTGAAGATCTCCGGTCTTCAACCACCGTCTTCATCTTCGACTTCTTATCGTCGATTCAGTTATTCAGAATGGGATAAACCCGGTCTTTCTGAGCAACTCGCGTATATAATAAACAAGTGCTACATAAACACAACATATGCCTTATTCCAACTCATCAGTCACTAACCGTCAATCAGTAAGAGAACGATTTCCCAAATCTTAACCCCGAAGGTCGAAACCAACATCAGATCAAAACCCAGGAAACCATTTGACTTAGCTAACCTTCAGTTAGTTTCTAAATTTCACATTCCATATCGTTTATAATATTGTATAACGATTTATTGCTATTTTTATTTATTTAAAAATAGCCAATTTATTCAAATGACGCTTCAGGCCATAACGCGGCTGTGGCGCTGTTTTTCTTCAGATTTGATTTACACAACATACTTGAGTTGCTGTTTTTCTTTAGATTTGAATTAAACATTCCAGACAATCCAACCGTTGGATCTTCACAAAGTTGGTGTCGTTGGAAAGATATTTTCAAAGCGAACCCAACGGTTTCGGTTTTGGGAAAATCCGATGGTCGGATCTCCCGCACTAATCGTTTGAAATCACTGTTTCAAAACACGAACTGCAGCTTCGTTATTCGATATATTTCAATTATATATATATATATATACATATGAATATAATCGATTCTTCGATATCAAAACCATATTCTTTTCATACCTTTGATAAAAATGATATTTTTATCCAACAGACATTTATTTCGACACTTCACTATTTTTAACAATTCATGTATATAACAAAAATGTGATTTTTATTGTAAAACAATTTATTTCAAAACATGACTATTTTATATAGTTCATATAGGTGATAAAAATATGATTTTAATTATAAAACAATTTATTTCAAAACACGACGATTTTATATAGTTCATATAGATGTTAAAAACATGATTTTTATTATAAAACAATTTATTTAAACCACGAATACCATTCAACACATGAATTTCTATTCAACAAATGAATTTCTATTCAACACATGAATGTTTTCAATAGTTTGTATATATAATAAAAATGTGATTTTTATTGTTAAAGCAATTTATTTAAAACACGAATACCATTCAACACATGAATTTCTATTCAACGAATGAATTTCTATTCAACACATGAAGGTTTTCTATAGTTCGTATATATAATAAAAATGTGATTTTTATTGTTAAAGCAATTTATTTAAAACACGAATACTATTGAACACATGAAATTCTATTCAACGAATGAATTTCTATTCAACACATGAAGGTTTTCTATAGTTCGTATATATAATAAAAATGTGATTTTTATTATTAAAGCAATTTATTTAAAACACCAATACCATTCAGCACATGAATTTCTATTCAACGAATGAGTTTATATTCAACGAATGAATTTATATTCAACGAATGAATTTATATTCAACGAATGAAGGTTTTCTATAGTTCGTATATATAATAAAAACAAGTGCGAACCCGTGCTTCGCACACGGGATAGACATAATTCTTGTTGAAAATCTTGATTAGCTTTTATGCATGTATGGTACATATTTCATTGTAGAAATGTTTCCAAGAGTCTGAACCCAGACTGTGAAAGTGATATGGAGTGAGTTGTGTATAATAAATACTAATATATTTTCGATTCTTCATTAGGAGAAATATTAATAAATTCTCAAAAACTGTTAATTTATTTTGGTTGACTTCCATTCTTCATGAATTTATTTGCAAATAAAAACTGCATTTAGGATGTAGTGCAGCTAATATATCAAATAAAGCATGTTAGTATCCATGGGCATACAGTTGTACTTACGAAATCATGTAGTACCTCATATAAAATTTCTTATAGTTTTACCAAAGAAGAAACTAATCAATCTCGTTTATGTGTTTTGTTGGTAGTTTATTTTAATTACAACAGTAATAAAAGTGCATTGCCTACATAACATTGAACTCAACTAATTAAAGAAATCTGATCGATAAACTACTTATGGTTCAATTTGAAAATCAAATACAAATAATAAAAGTGTGGTCTTACCTCTTCCATTTCTTTAAAATTTCCATTCAATCCATAATTTAAGCTAGCCTAGTAATAGAAATTTGCTAGTAACGAAAGAAAAAATAATAATAATAGCTAAACCAGAAGATACATGTTGCATTAATCGATAGACAACCAACATGAATTGAAAAGAAAAAAAACATCTAAATGATACAATTTACTATTTCCATTAGCGTTGACCTAATAATTGTATTATTTATATGATGTCCAAAAGGGTGTGCTACAAATAAATTGTAGCTATTATCAATGTAGCTACAAATATTATAACCAAATAGAAAAATGATCGGGCATTCATACAATGTATAAAATTTAAATATGACAAAATTAGTAACCAATCGAAGAAGAAATATATGACAAAGCAGTGGAAATTGGACGAAAAATTGCACATTTATATGAGCTGAGGTACTTATGTTTCAAGTTATGTTCAGAAAGATAATTCCCAATTTTAAGTAGGGAGCAAGAGTAAACAGAAGCAACATAAATTGTATATCCACATTGATAACATCTAGTTGGAAAATTATGTTTTTATAGACATATATTCAAAAAGAGCAATTTTTGACTTTCAGAGAGCTAATATATCAAATTGTTAAAGTGTTAGGGCATGATAAAAAATTGTATAAAGCGAACCTAGCGCTATATGCTTCAAAAAAACATCATTTCACAAATTTTTTGGTTGATGGGTAAAAAAAGAAAGAATAAAAGTATATTAATAATCATTGCATCTCCGTTGGTAAGCTTAATGAAAATATCTAAAGTAATGGGAATAAATAAAAAGTTTGTGGTGCTAAGGGCAACCCCAATATGTTCTTCCTAATAGCGCAGTTAAAAAAATAAAACTCATTAAATTTGGTATGCTTCGTAATACCACATTATCTTTTCATTATAATCTCTTACTCAATCATTATTTGCCGAACTAATCATATACTAAGCTAATCAAAAAACTGTAATATCTCGTAATCGTTGTCTTCTTCGCATCTCTCGCGGGAAAATTCAAATTCGTACGGTAATCTCACAATTTTTTGGTGATATGAAAACTCTAATCTCTCACTTCCTCTTTTATCCGGCTTATTTAAGAAATATTATTTCTTCTGTGAGAACTATGCGACCCAGCTTCTAAACAGAGACTTGCGAAGGGGTTGTACTACTGCCCAAACATCGGGCTAGTAGGTGTGATCGACAGGGCAAGGCGCATCAGTCCCAGTGGAGTCATTTACTAGGGGACCTCTTCGAAATCCTACTTTGAAGACTTTTTAGGTCTAATCACGCATTCGACCTCATTTCCGGAGGTTTGAGATATAGGAACTTGATTGGGCCCTCTCATTTCAATAGAAGGAGCTATCGGTAGTGCGCACTGGCTACCTAACCTAGTCCACCAAGAGTTTATGTAATTCAAACCTAATTCATGGCTATCGTATATTCTTCGGCATTGCGGCGTCAAGTTCGTTGATCGGTTATAGATATAGGGTTTAGCTCGTTGATCGGATTTAGAAATGAGGACGAACGAATATCGAGCGAAATAGAAATATGTTACAATGGTGTGGTAGCTTCTATTTTTTAAGTGTGCTATTAAGAAGAGTGTAATACTAATTCTTGTGGTATTTTTTAGTCGTGGTATTAGGAAGAACATATTGGGGTGCCCTTAGCATCACACAATAAAAATATGTCTAATTAGGGGTGAATAAACTTAGGACAATGCTTATGTTTTAGTTAGAAACTCACTTGACTAACAATAAATGTTATATTAACACAATTCTTAAGTGAAGCGTGATTTAGAATTTTAAATGCAACTTGTTTTACGTGTATTTATGAGTATTCCATACACACGGGTTTTTAAGTTAGTTTTTTGTGTATTTCAAGGCAAACGTATGGTGCTACTTACATTATTTGAAGTGGCGGAGCTCACATGATTGGTCCATGACCGATCCTAACTTTGTTTCAAACTTGTATTCTCAAATTTACACAATATCACCATTTTCTCATTCTCTATATAAAAAGCCCTACCTTGAATTAGATGAATCCAAACATCACAAAAATACTTCACAGTAAGTACTCCAATCTTCACACATTCACCAAAAGTTTCTATAAATATGACTAGAAAAAAATAGCCAAAAAAAGCAAAAAAAATGAAGCAAGAAACAGTCTGCATGTGCTTGGTAATGGAATCATTGTTTCTTTGCCTTCGGCTCTGTTTCATAGTGCTATGACATAACATGTTCTGTGTTGTAGACGGCATGTTGGACCATGTTGCCTTTTTGAGACGTTGGAGAGCCTCTGCAGTCTATGATTTCTATAAGGATTATTGCAACTTCATACAATCACGCAAACTTCTTTGTTTCATGGAATCATACGGGTTGTAAACTTTTTTACTTAAGCCAAACTTGCGTTCAGCTGTTCAACTGCAATTTCAAATAAAGCTCAAGAATAAGAGATACATGCAATTTTTGTTTACTATATCAAACATTAGTTACGCAAATATCAAATTTTCAAACTATATGCCATAACAAAGAATCCACTAACTCAAAAGGTTTTATGGTAAATCAGGCACATTTAAAATGAAAACATAAATTACTTGTTGGAACACACTTTTATAGCAACAACATTTCTGCCTATGGATTTATGTTAGACACTTCATATTATGCAGTATCAGCAAGTTATATGCTATATGAAGATGGGAACATGTAGATGTATATAATATAAGTATCTCATCACCGTGTAGTGATCGTAGAATTGCTATATATTCAAATCAACAGACATCCATTTGGCCATAACTCCAAATACCATCCAATGGAATTTATACGCAAAAAATGAACATACATATTCTTTTACGATATGTTCGATTATATACGGACCTCATACACCATCAACATCATTACCAGCTCAAACTAATATATGCTAACATTATTTCCTTTCGCTTTCGGGAAATAATTAGAATCCTCATAGAAAACAGAGGATGATAAATTTTGTTATTAAGAAGCCAGCTCAAAATTACAGCATTATTTTTACTACATGTCTTCCTAACTAAAACATAAAAAGCTTAATAATAGGTTAAAGTACACATTGTCGATTCGTAGCATGCTCTATTTTCTTGCTCCTACAACCAGCAAGGAGATGATAGCCATGATTATTTATATGCCTTCTTCATATCAATGTAGAGGTAGATTAAAAGAAAAAATATTTCAATATCACGTAGCAAATCATTTCTTTTCTATTTTTATATGCATATATATATATACACACACTATATTATCTTGATAAATATTGTACATTTTTTATGAAATATGATGTATCTATGGCAAATATGATATAATATAGCATCATTTATTATCTTTCTATAAGCTGTTATTTTGTCAAAGTCTATATACTTGTTATTCTGTTCTTAGATCTCAACCAAATCTATTTATGATATTTGAATAAATGTAGTTCTTCATCCTACTATGTTAATTAGAGTACCAAATTCCAACAACCTTCCATTGGAGCTGGAAATCAAATGCAAGAAGCTGAGGTTCATGTTCAATAATTATGCTATTGGTGATATTCCTAGCATCTTCATATGGGAAGAAGGAAAAATGAATGAGAATTTTCGTTTTCTTTTCATTAGAGTAATAAATTGCAAGGATTTGCATCCAACAATCTTTAAAGTTAACTTGTAATAGAAAAACATGGCTAACTAAATGGAAATAAAGCAAAAACAAAAAAAGATGAAATCTGTTAAGTAATTATTACCTTGCTCTCTCTCCTGAAATTGAACCTCTGTCTAAGTTTTCTTTTTCAGCCTAAACTGCGATTTTGTTTTTCTGTAATAATCATGCCACCACACTTGCTATTTTAGGATTACTTCATACTTTTAGTCGCTTTTTCCGCATAGCCAAGGCTACTGGGAAAATATCTTTATTTACCTGCACATGCTAACGATATCATATAAATTATAATTTAGCTTACAATAATTTCTAAAGGGAAAAATGATACATCGATGAAATTAAGGAGGATTTGAAGAGGTCCTATCATCTAAGTATATGTTTGATATATTTGAAAATTAAACGAAGTTAATCTTACCTCAATGAATAACCAAGATAATGACGATGTAGTTGTAATATAAGGTAAAAAGGAGTAGGATGCAATCAAACCATCACCAGTATTGACTTCTTCAAATATTTTAATTTAATGAAAAAGTTAAAAATTTATTAATCGCATTCACCAATTTTATAATTTTTAACTTCTTTCCTTGTAGATTCCAGTGATTGGCAGCATGTAAGATTATCGTACATGTAAATATAGACCGATGTGGGTTTTGAAAAATACAATACATGAACGCGCTATAACAAAATCGTGATTTAAATAAAAAACAAATAGGAAGAAGTTTAACATAACTACAAATCTCAGTGTTGAAAAAATTAATTTCATTCTTTGAATTAACCTTAAGTTGGACTCCAATGTAAAAGAAAGGCAAATTGCAACGGACAACCATTCACAGGCACTTTCTATTTAAACCGTTGTTTTGTTAATTTTCCAAACGAATAGAAAACCCAATAAGAACTAAAAAGGTATTGCTTAGCTACTTTTCGGACTATTCCATGAGAGGGAAACACAAGTCTGTTTAGAAGCGATGGGTAAAGAAAAAGAAGCAAAACAGTGGTCAACGAAGCATCATGCCGATCATTTGACTTTCTACTCAAATTAAAAATGGATGATAATATAAAAGAGGTGAAATAGAAAATGAGAAAGATGTAGGTTGATCTGTTCTATTAATTTGTTCAGGCGACGTGAAGCACATCATAAATTGAGATTTGTTCATTGGTCAAATTTCTATCCATTTATATATATTCCTCTAGGATCTTTAACCCGCCCATGTAAAAAAGAAATTAGAATGGGTAAAATAAACAAACAAAAGTTGATAACCAACTATGGGTCAAACAAATGGAGGGAAGTTTCAAAACTGTTACAATCATCAAAGAAAATGGAATAATTAATTATCGTAATATGCAACAATTCTACTCAAATATTGGCAACTTGGTTTGAAATGATCTATGATCGTACGGTGTCAAGGAATACATATATTCATTTTCAATGCGCGTATCATTTTTGGTTTAAAATGTGTTAAATGCGGGGTGTTGTTTCATAACTTAGTTACCGATGCATTATTTCGATGTTTAGTAATATGATGATTATAGTGTTCGCTCGTCTAATAATTTGTACTGAAAATAATTTTAATTCAATGCTTCAACATAGTTTCTTTGTAATATTTAACATGTATATTATAAATTTTTAAGGTTAACATCCCTTAAGTATTGACTGGCAAAACCTCCAGTAACAGGATGCAAGAATCAAGATCATGTTTAGATTTTAAAAACTGATCTAAAAAGAGAATGTATATGAAATGATGGAGCAGCCCAATTCAATTGCATTCCATAAGAACAAAACCATTTTCCCACTGCGAACAGAATCATTCCAGTTTTGTATTTTATTTGTTTATATTATATATTTCATCCAGTATACAAAGAAATAAGTAAGAAAATACAAAGAAATAATTAAGAAAATGCTATGTTAGTGGTAAATCTAATAAAAGCATGGCAGGATTGGTAAACCTGGAAGCTCAAATTCATGAGGACATATAAACTTGTAAAAATTATTATTAAGAGTATCATAATCAGCGAGCTTTAGTTAAAGAACTTTTGCACTATAAAAAAAACCATGCCTCAATGATTATAATTACTTATTTCTACAAATTTTACCAAAGCATAGGATCAGGTAAATATCTTAAAATGGCAACCAATCAATGGTTTCATTGTTCAAACTTTTTCCATGTTATTCATGGCAAGCATGTTATAATAGATCTTTCGTTCTTACTGCCTATTTGAATGGTATTGTCCATTAGTATACCCAACTTAACAAAGAGATTTAGGATATATTCTCCAATTCCACTTTATGGTGTGTTCTATGTCAAATTGAATGAAATGCATGCACCAACAAACGTCCAAAAATAGGCAAAATTATTTATGAAAGAAAAAAAGTATAATATATCAAACAAATCATAGCGTATCATAATAATGTTTAAATCCTAAGCAACAATATAAACACACATAAGGCAGATTAAAGGTATATAATGAATTTAGAAAGAAGTATCATACCAACTGTGTGTAGAAAAATAGTCATGAACCTGTAGATAAGTATAACAATATTAGATGTTTCATGCTTTTCTATAAAACATCAAAAGAAACAATACAAATCATGTTGTAATATAACTAACTATATTATAAAAAATAGAAAGTTATGAAGCGGGAAAGTAGAAAATGAAAATAAAATGAAGCAGCAGCATGGCTGCAGCTGTTGGCAACAACAGTTCTAAAGGAAATACACGTCACGCTTTAGCAGATTTTTTCAATTAAGGAGAACAATCGATAATATAATAGACATATATGATCAAAAATATTCCCAATGAACGGATAGAACATATCTGGTGAATCAGAGAAGGGAAGAACGTATTTTCTCCCAACTTTAAAAATCTGTTGTGTAGAATACTAAAATCAAAAGTAAATAAATACATAAATAGGTAACATGTACTCTCAATTTTAGAAATTGTATTTCCTCTCAATTTTAGCAAAGTTACAGAAATTCCAACAAAAAGCCCTAGGTAGCGTACAAATCAACTTACAGAATTGAAACTTACATATGATTCATCAGAAGGTGTAGCCTCTCAATTCAGCAGGGAAGCATTAAAAAGCACGTAATTTCAGAAGAATCACCAACGACAGATGAAGTCATTCGACAAAGGTGGAAGTCCCTAGACGTAATGCCCTAAACCAATAGCTGCTTGGCTCTCTTTTGCAATAGCATGAAGGGATATCCATACCTCGCTAAGAATTTGAAATTGTCTTTCGTTCATATATCAGTATTTTACGCATTGGAAAATAGAGATGAGCGGTGCCTGGGGGAGAGGGTAATAGGAAAAGGCAGAGACAATACATCGGGAAAGTGGCAGCCGTTTCAACACAGTTTGGAGGAAGTGATTGGGGGGAAATTTAAGAGGGCCACAGAGATGAGAAGAGAGAAAGAAAGTCGTAAATCGTAATCAAAAGCGAGACCCTTGGTTTTCAAATAAGCGAGGATGCCTCAGAGCGCAGGAAATCGAACTCAGTAATTATAATATAGTATAGATGTGATTTTTATTGTTAAAGCAATTTATTTAAAACAAGAATACCATTCAACACATGAATTTCTATTCAACGAATGAATTTCTATTCAACACATGAATGCGGTTTCAACACATGAAAATAATTCTAACACATGAATATTATTCAAAATTTCGGCAGCATAATGACAGGGTAGTTAAAACCGGGGCCGTCCCCAGTACGGCTCCTCGCTCTACCTTAAAGCCTTGCAGCTTTTGACAATGGGGATTTCATGCATCTAGTTCGCACGCAGGTGGCATGTATATTTTTTCTTTTCCACAAACTAATCCTATGTGGTTTCAACCAAATAATTCTCAACCACAAACGAGTATTTTTCAACTACAATCAATCAATTTCAACCACAAACAATTCTAATCAACCATTCGCTATCAACCAATTTTTCACACCAATCACAACCAATAAATATCGTCCATGATTTGTGGACGAGGGGCGTATATATATATATATATATATATATATATATATATATATATATATATATATAAGTATATCACTTTTATTTCAACACATATATAATTTTTACAACGCATATATAACTTATACATCAAACGTACAACTTATACAATGCTTATACATGAGGTGTACAACGCTTATATAACTCATGCATCGACTATATAATTTATACATCGTCGTTTTCCATATCGTTTATAATTCAGAAATCTCACATTGGGTTCCACTCCACCAAAAATAGCAGAAGGCTCAGAAAAATATCCAGTCTCTTCTATAATGTAGAAGGCGTCCGCACGAGTCCACTGTCTCTTGTTTCACTGAATTTCGTCAACAAACGAAAAAGATATGATTTTTACAGTGAAATCAAAAACCGTAGCGCTTTAAAGTGCTATTAAATAGTTTATTTTAAAATCAGCCGTACCTCTCTATTTTTGTTCAAAACTAGGTCTGCGTTTTTCGGCAAATCCGTGGACCGATAGGACGATCAGCCTCCACCACGAGGAAGAGCTACGAGAGGGCTTCCTCCCGCTACCCACAACACCCAGCTCGACGGTCCCTAGGGTGGTGAAAACGAGGGCGAGCGGCGGGTATTCGCTCAGAAATCTCACCCGATACCTCACGATCCTCGATGAATTTGGTACTGATTTGAAGAACGTGAAACGCGCTTTGATTTTGCCTGAAGAACCGATTGAATTCGTTAAGTGGTTTGAGTGAAAGAAAGGAGGAAAGAATCCAGCAATATCCGACGTTGATCGTTATTGCGGCGGCTAGGGTTAACGAGAGGGGGAGGGGCTTTTATAGAAAATTATTTTATATTTTTAAAAATTCAAAAATACCCCTTGTCTCCTATGAACTCCAATCCAAACCCAACGACTGTCATCTCTAGCCAAATACCCCAATTCCGAACACAATAGGATATGTTTCGTAGGCCCATTCGACTGTTTCAGTCATTTTTCTTTCAAATTAAAATATAAAACATTCAATATTTAATTTGAATGTACATTTCAATTTGCTGGGGCCACATACTAATTCTAAAGATTTCCAAAAAAATAAATCTAGCTATGTTTTGACGATACGGTCTCAACAAAACTAGTTTCGTCGAATTCTGAGACCGTTTGAAAAATGACCCTTTTCTGGTTGATCCATTTTAATAGAAATCGACCAAACACATTTTTCTTTGCCACGCTCACATACTAGCTTCAAAAATTATGAAATTTGAAACCTAGCAATAATTTGACATCCCGGATCCGACAAAAGTGGTTTCGTCGAATTCTGAGGTCGTTTGCAAAATGGCTATTTTCACGGGCTATATAAACTCTATATCGACCTTTCTGAAAATTCATTTAGCCATAACTTTTGCTTCCCGCTATGAAACTTCGATTTTTCAGATTCATTAGAAAGATATTCACTAACAGATTTAAATATTTTTGGTTTCACTAAAATCCATTTTGTTTTACACTTGGTATAGTCAGTCAAAGTTTGAATTCAATTTTTGAAACTACCGCGCCATTTCAGACCTTGTTTATAATTAGAAATAATTATATTTATTTTCAAACGTCGATTCAAACTTACTTTTCGTCATTATTATTTAAAATATTTATTTTAAATATTTAAAATGCACTAAAATATCCAAATTAAAATTTTCAAATTGGTTCAGATTTTCCGGGTTATTACAATCTCCCCCACTTAAAACTTTTCATCCCCGAAAAGGAACAAAGTCGAAAGTGGTTTGATTAATCAACTCTACTTTCAATCTGGCTTCCATTCTCCAACTTTTCAGTTTCTGAGAATTTTCCAATTCTTCAAAAATTTGGCTAACACCCTAAATTTTCGAAAAATTTCGCCATAACCTCCTTTGTACGGGGAGGGGTTTGGAAATTTATTGGGCCGTATTAGGTACCCAATAAATCCTAATAAGCATGCACACATTTAAGTGATATATTCCGGTGTCCATAGGGGAGTGTGTACATATCATAACTCCAGAGAATAAATTCTCGTCACCCTATAAATGGTTTTTGTGCCTTAATGACCAGAGAGACGTGTTTATTGTCATCTCCATACCCGTGTGGGTTTTTTATTAATCTGGCAATTTACCGTTACATTTTATATGGTCCATATCAGTCATCAGTTCAACCTGTAATATATAGTCATCGCCATACAAGCCCCTCGCTCGTATGGTAAATCTTCAACCTCGTCACACAAGCTCCAAATGCTTATGTGGTATATGATGAAGTATGCTTATCTTCAAGGAGTATGCCATGTAGTGTAGTTCAAAATTAATTGTTACTATCCTATGGCGACGTTTATTATTACACACAGAACAACCAGCACTCCGCATCCAATGGCATTCACAAGAGTTAATATAATAATATTTCGCATCCAACTCATTAAGGTTTACCTATTTGTCGGACACACAAATAAATTCTTTACTCAACAGCTAATCCATTTACTTGTTGAAACATATATAATGCACATGTATATATTTCTATCTATTTTTAACTCAGTTCAATGTGTGATTTAATCGAATAAATTCTACCCTTCATTCTCTTATTTATTAAATTAACTATCGTTCTAATAATTTAATTAACCATATCCACTATCACACAACACAAATAACAAGCAATTTGTTTTTTTAACTTTTCAAAATCATACAAATTAATTCATACACTCTTTTGAAAATATTCAGACTATATAATTAAAAAGTTTACATCAATGCAAAGATAACAACAGCAAAGTAGAGAACATAATAGAAATTTCAAAATATGGTAAATGTACCTTGCACCAGAGCCAATCAGAGATATCCACCCTACACTTAGGATAGGTTTTCTTAATGCTTTCCTCTGTTTCCCAAGTACAATCTCGCGGATCTCCACTCCATTGCACTTTGACTAAGTGAACCTTCTTGTTCCTCAGCTCCTTGGTTTCTTTGCCGACAATCTTTAGCAGCTCTCTTCTCACAACCAATTCTAGAGTAATTTCAATATCCTGTTGCGCTGCTTCTTCCACGATCAAGTCTGGATCATGAACGTGCTTTCGAAGTTGAGATATGTGAAATACATCATGTACGCCAGGCAACCAATCAGGCAATTGAATTCTATAAGCGAGAGTCCCAATCCGTTCAAGAATAGGGAATGGTCCAATAAATATGGGTGCCAACTTCCCAGTTTTGCCAAATCGAATCACTCCTCTCATCGGAGAAACCCTTAGATACACATAACAACCAACAGAAAAAGCCAAATCTCTTCTTCTCGAATCAGCATAGCTCTTCTGTCGGTTTTGAGCGGCGAATAATTGTTTCTTAACGAAATCGACTTTGTCTGCGGCTTCACGGATCATATCAGGTCCCAATACAAGTCTTTTACCAGGTTCGACCCAACAAGCAGGAGATCAGCACGGTCTACCATACAATGCTTCGAATGGTGACATTGTCAGGCTTGCTTGGTAGCTATTGTTGTATGAGAACTCGGCCAAATGTAAATGGTCTTCCCATGATCCACCAAAATCAAGAACACAAGCCCGCAATAAATCTTCTAGTATACGATTCACCCTCTCAGTCTGCCATCTGTCTGAGGATGATAAGCGGTTCTTAGATTCAACTTCGTTCCTAGCTCTACTTGAAATGCCTCCTAGAATTTGCTAGTAAATATTGGATCTCTATCACTAACTATACCGAGCGGCACTCCATGTAGCCTAACTATTTCCTTGAAATATATTTGCGCCGGACTCTAAGCAGTTCTGTTCGATCTGATAGGTATGAAATGGGCGGTCTTCGTGAAGCGATCTACGATCACCCAAACACTGTCATTTCCTTTTCTGGTTCTGGGCAAACCATCTATGAAGTCCATGGAGATATGTTCCCACTTCCAACCTGGAATGTCCAGTTGTTGCAACAATCCAGCCAGTTTCTGTTAGTCGCTTTTGACTAGCTGGCAAGTAGGGCACCTTCTAACATATATAGAGATGTCTCTTTTCAACGATTTCCACCAGAATGTTCGCTTGATATCATTATACATTTTACTCACACCCGGATGGATACAGAGCTTAGATTTGTGGCATTCATCAAGCACATCTCTTCTGAGTTCAGGAATTTCTGGAACACAAATTTGTCCTTGTAACCTCAGAATCCCTTCGCTATCGAGCTGGAAATCTGAAGCATTGCCTTTACGAATCCGCTGGCTCATTCCTTTAATAAATTTGTCGTCTTTTTGGAGAGCAGATATCTTGACGATTAAAGAAGTCGCAATAATAAAGCTGGCGATCATTTCATTCTTTCTACTTAACGCATTAGCCACGACATTGGCTTTCCCTGGAGTGTACAGAATCTCAAAATCGTATGCTGCAAGGAACTCTAGCCAACGTTGCTACCTCAGATTCAAGTCTTTCTGGGTGAACAGATACTTTAGCAACTGATGATCTGTAAACAGTTCAAATTTCTCACACAAAAGATAGTGCCTCCAGATTTTCAAAGCGAATACGATAGCCAACAACTCAAGATCATGAGTAAATAGTTCTTTTCATGTGGCTTCAGCTGACGGCTAGCATAAGCAACCACTTGACCCCTTTGCATTAATACTGCACCAAGGCCTTCTCTAGAGGCATCTGTCCAGACTTTCAAGTCTTGATTGCCATCGATTATCGTCAACACTGGAGCAGTTGTTAATCTTAATTTCAGCTTCTCAAAAGCCTCCTCACATTCTGGAGTCCACTTGAATTTTGAGTGCTTCTTTGTAAGCTTTGTTAAGTGACTAGATATCTTCGAAAAATCTTTAACGAACTTCCAGTAATAACTAGCCAATCCAAGAAAACTTCGGACTTCTGTGGGAGTACTAGGCTGTTTCCAATTTTGAATAGCTGTGATTTTACTTGGATCCACAGCAATTCCCTCTTTTGATACGACATGGCCAAGAAACTTTACTTCATCTTGCCAGAATATACATTTGGATAGTTCGGCTTTTAAAACGTTCCTTCTCAGAATTTCTAGAACTTGTTCCAAATGCTTTTCATGTTCGGCTTTTGACTTAGAGAAGATTAGAATATCGTCAATAAAAATCAGAACAAACTTATTCAGGACCCCTCTAAACACTCTATTTATTAAATCGACGAAGTAAGCTGGAGCGTTACATAAGCCGAACGACATTACTAACCACTCATAGAATAAGTCTGGACCTCTGAATGCTGTCATAGGAACACACTCTTCGGCAATACGAAGCTGATGGAAACCTGTAGCTAGGTCCATCCTTGAAAATACTTGTGCTCCATTCAGACGATCCAATAAATCATCAATTCGCGGCAATGGATATTTATTCTTTAATGTCTGCTTATTCAAGTCACGATAATCCACACATAGTCGCAGAGTACCGTCAGATTTTGGGACAAACACCACTGCTGCTCCCCAATCAGAGAAACTAGGCCTGTTCAGACCCTTCCATACAAGCTGTCGAGTTTGATTGTCTAATTCATCTTTCTCTTTCAAGGTCATTCTTCGAATAGCGTGAACTACTGGCGTTGCATTCAGGATTAAAGCAATTTTGAAATCAATTTCTCTCTGCGGAGGTAAGCTAATAACTTCTTAGAACACATCCGCATAATTCTTGACGACATGAATATCTTTTATGAGGTCGGGAACATTCTATGTGACTACTGGGATATTTTCTATTTGAGCAGGAGAAACATCAAGAGCTGACCAAAAGTCTTTTCTATTTGAATTCGGGCCTTCGCAGGGTATGGTTATATAATTCCCTGATTTAATCTTTGCCCTAACAACTCTGTCGGCGCATCTAACCTATGCTTCATATTTGGTTAACCAATCTAATCCCAAAATAAGATCGAATTCAGTAAAATTCATGACGATAGAGATGGTAGGGAACTTATAACAGGAAAAAGAGTCAGGCACCGCACAAATCCAGCTAAGATCGAGAGAACCCCCAACCGGATTATGGACAGTGATGGGTTCTTTGAGCTTTTTCAAATTCAAATCCAACTATTTAAATGCATTCTTTGCAATAAAGCTTCGTGACGCGCCTGTATCAAACAGTACTTTAACTGGAATATTTTTGACATTAAGCGTGCCTTCTAAAACATCAGGCCTTCCCTGACTAGCTGAGGGCTCAGAAGTTTCTGCTACTTCATTTATATGTACTGCTTCAGATTTCTTTGAGATTTGGCACTCCCGCGCAATATGACCCGCTTGGTGACACTTATGGCATCGCCTCCCACTATGAGATTTCTTTTGTTTCTTTAACGCTCTGCAATTTATCGACAAATGTCCCTGCTTATTGCAGTTATTGCATACGGCAATCGTTATTGGTTCTTTCTCAGATTTAACCCTTTTCCTCTTGGCTTTGGGCTTCTTACTAGCCTCTGACATTGTACTGGCCTCGGGACTATCAGTTTCAGACTCCTTGTTACTAGAACTGACTTCCTCTTCGAAGCTCAGCATACCTTTCTTGTCGAGATCCTCATACTGGTAAGCCATGTATATCATTTCTGAAAAAGGAAGTTTCACATGCCCCATAACACTATTCTGGTATTTTATTTGCAGGCCATGAATAAACCTCAGATTCTTCCTCTTTGGATCTTGAATCAGATGTGGGGCAAAGTGAGAAAGTTCATTGAATTTCTTATGATATTCTGGGATATTCATATCACCTTGTATCAAGTAACTAAATTCATCACATAGCCGCTCAGTCGCTTCGGGAGGAATAAATCTTCCACTGAAAACCTCTTTGAATCTATCCCAGGTGATATCACCTTCTAGATTATCCTTGATGGTTGTTTCCCACCAGATTAAAGCTTCTTCCTTGAGCGCCCAAGATACTACTAATCTTTTCTGATTATCTCTCAGCTGGAAACGCTCAAAAATTCTTTCGGCAGACCTCATCCAAGCTTGGGTTTGAATAATCGATTCATTGCCCGAGAATCGTGCTCCACCCAGATTTCGATATCTCTTAAATAGAGCCTCTAGATCTGGTTCTGCATTCCTCCTATTTCTGACACTCATTTTATAGTACTTTTGCAAATAGCATAACAAGTGTCAGGTCACAGAAAAGATATTTCAAAACATAGGAACATATACTTCAGATGTAAATGTGTCTATTTGGGTGTATTTCATTCTTCTTTACTCATACTAGGATATTACTGATCCTATCTGTAATGAGTTATTCGTCCTAGAACACTACTGGTTCTATTTCTGACGAGTTCATTAATATGTTATATTCTAGAACTAAGCTTAACCAAAGCTCTGATACCACGAAGCGACGACCCCAAACCCCGTACTGACGGCGGCAAGGGTAATCTTTGGAATATAACACATAAACAGATAATAGCAGGACAAAAATAAATAAATACACCAGATAATGTACAAATAATACACTGGATAAACATAATCATCAGAGTGACATAGTACACAGGATCATACTTAGTACAAATACAGTTCAACTATACATAAATGTCTACAGCGGAAAACAAACATAATATGTACAATAGGAGCTGAACAGCATAAAAAGAGATAAATGGTAGAATCCATCTTCAGCTCCAACTATCCAAAAAGAGCCCGCTAAAACCTGAACACAAGGCTGCTCGTGTAGAAAAAGGAGCACCCGAGTTTGCAAGTGAAACAAACTACGAGTCAGTTATGGGACTAGTATGAGAAATCTACTTAACACATTTTATAATATGGCTAATCACAGGACCATGCCACTTTCGCGGAACGGGTTTACTACATTGTATTGCCAGTGCTTTACAACAAGTAAATCTTTTAAACATCGCAATGCTTTTTATAAAAATGAAGCCATTATAAGACTCAGTTCCCATCACACAACGCAACGCAAACCAGAGGATAGAGTTTTACCTTATAATGGCCAAAATATGCTTGATACGAATAAAACAAAAGCATTTGGTATTATTACTGGTGTTTATATATTTCAAAAACAATTTCAAATCATAAGTATCAATCATAGACGACATGAGCGTCCCATGCCACTATGTCGCCAAATATAGGTTTACAATCAAAACCGCACGGTGTCGTATTTGGAAATTGGATTTTCGTCATGAACCAAGGCAAAAGATAGTCCTTACTGACTTCGAGACTCTCTAGTCCGAGCCTCAGGGCAAGTACTCAGTCAAACCCTTGGATCCTCAGGGCCGGTCCACCGATGTGGATTAAAATGCCTGAACACTGCGTTCGCCCGCCCTTTGGGACGTAAATGAGCCAACGAATGACTCCATCGGCTCCACATAGTCACCGATATATCCGAGGCGCCTCGCAATAGCAACAACCACATAGGTGAAAATAATATGAATGTCAGCCAGTTTAAGCACTGACACCACCTCTAGCTAGAAGGAAACGCATGCCCTCCCTGACGTCCTCTCCCGTTTCTGGTTCATACCGGGGTGTGAGGCTCACGAATTCACGTTATACACAAAGCTATGCCACACAGGCCGTGCTTTGATCATCAACCACAAGACTTTGCTTTTCAACAGAAGCCTTGATCACTGCATCTTAGCATGCCACACAGGCAATTCACGCCATGTAACTGATGGCTATCAATCACACAGAATGAATTCCAATGTCAGACACACAGTCCATTTACAAGTCCGTTCTGGGTCTGAACGAAACCAGAGGCAACATATACCTCACATACCCATCGATCTCCACGTACATCTGGACGATCACCACTCATTATCCATATTTTGGGATGCCTCCCAATCAGGACATCAGTTATCATCCAACCGAGGTGAAGATCTCCGGTCTTCAACCACGTCTTCATCTTCGACTTCTTATCGTCGATTCAGTTATTCAGAATGTGATAAACCCAGTCTTTCTGAGCAACTCGCGTATATAATAAACAAGTGCTACACAAACACAACATACGCCTTATTCCAACTCACCAGTCACTAACTGTTAATTAGTAAGATAACGATTTCCCAAATCTTAACCCCGAAGGCCGAAACCAACATCAGATCAAAACCCAGGAAACCATTCGTCTTAGCTAACCTTCAGTTAGTTTCTAAATTTCACATTCCATATCGTTTATAATATTTTATAATGATTTATCGCTATTTTTATTTATTTAAAAATAGCCAATTTATTCAACCGACGCTTCAGGCCATAACGCGGTCGTGGCGCTATTTTTCTTCAGATTTGATTTACACATATCTGAAAATCTAACCGTTAGATCTTCACAATTTTTATATCATTAGAAAGATCTTTTCAAAACTAATCCAACGGTTTCAGTTTCGGGAAAATCCGACGGTCGGATCTCCCTGTACACTCGTTTGAAGTTTCAATTTCAAAATATGAACTGTAGCGTCATTATTCGATTTAATTTAATTATATTTATATAAATATAATCGATTCTGGTGCTGTTTTTCTTTAGATTTGAATTAAACATTCCAGACAATCCAACCGTTGGATCTTCACAAAGTTGGTGTCGTTGGAAAGATATTTCCAAAGCGAACCCAACGGTTTCGGTTTCGGGAAAATCCGATGGTCGGATCTCCCGC
Organism: Allium sativum; assembly: GCA_030737875.1. Classification (NCBI taxonomy): domain Eukaryota; kingdom Viridiplantae; phylum Streptophyta; class Magnoliopsida; order Asparagales; family Amaryllidaceae; genus Allium; species Allium sativum. The sequence goes on from CM060927.1 coordinate 173,369,003, forward strand.
ACTAATTGTTCGAAATCACGGTTTCAAAACATGAACTGCAGCTTCGTTATTCGATATATTTCAATTATATATATATATATATATATATGAATATAATCATTCTTCGATTTCAAAACCATATTATTTTCATACCTTTGATAAAAATGATATTTTTATCCAACAGACATTTATTTCGACACTTCACTATTTTTAACAATTCATGTATATAACAAAAATGTGATTTTTATTGTAAAACAATTTATTTCAAAACACGACTATTTTATATAGTTCATATAGGTGATAAAAATATGATTTTTATTATAAAACAATTTATTTCAAAACACGACTATTTTATATAGTTCATATAGATGTTAAAAATATGATTTTTATTATAAAACAATTTATTTAAACCACGAATACCATTCAACACATGAATTTCTATTCAACGAATGAATTTCTATTCAACACATGAATGTTTTCTATAGTTCATATATATAATAAAAATGTGATTTTTATTGTTAAAGCAATTTATTTAAAACACGAATACCATTCAACACATGAATTTCTATTCAACGAATGAATTTCTATTCAACATATGAAGATTTTCTATAGTTCATATATATAATAAAAATGTTATTTTTATTGTTAAAGCAATTTATTTAAAACACAAATACCATTCAACACATGAATTTATATTCAACGAATGAATTTCTATTCAACACATAAAGGTTTTCTATAGTTCGTATATATAATAAAAATGTGATTTTTGTTGTTAAAACAATTTATTTAAAACACAAATACCATTCAACACATGAATTTCTATTCAACGAATGAATTTCTATTCAACACATGAAGGTTAATTTTCTATAGTTCGTATATATAATAAAAATGTGATTTTTATTGTTAAAGCAATTTATTTAAAACACGAATACTATTCAACACATGAATTTCTATTCAACGAATGAATTTCTATTCAACACATGAATGCGGTTTCAACACATGAAAATAATTCTAACACATGAATATTATTCAAAATTTCGGCAGCATAACGGCAGGGTAGTTAAAATCGGGGCCGTCCCTAGTACGGCTCCTCGCTCTACCTTAAAGCCTCGCAGCTTTTGACAATGGGGATTTCATGCATCTAGTTCGCACGCAGGTGGCATGTATATTTTTTTTCTTTTCCACAAACTAATCCAGTGTGGTTTCAACCAAATAATTCTCAACCACAAACGGGTATTTTTCAACCATAATCAATCAATTTCAACCACAAACAATTCTAATCAACCATTCGCTATCAACCAATTTTTCACACCAATCACAACCAATAAATATCGTCCATGGTTTGTGGACGAGAGGCATATATATATATATATATATATATATATATATATATATATATCACTTCTATTTCAACACATATATAATTTTTACAACGCATATATAACTTATACATCGAACGTACAACTTATACAATGCTTATACATGAGGTGTACAACGCTTATATAACTCATACATCGACTATATAATTTATACATCGTCGTTTTCCATATCGTTTATAATTCAGAAATCTCACATTGGGTTCCACTCCACCAAAAATAGCAGAAGGCTCAGAAAAATATCCGGTCTCTTCTCGAATGTAGAAGGCGTCCGCACGAGTCGACTGTCTCTTGTTTCACTGAATTTCGTCAACAAACGAAAAAGATATGATTTTTACAGTGAAATAAAAAATCGTAGCGCTTTAAAGTGCTATTAAATAGTTTATTTTAAAATCAGTCGTGCCTCTCTATTTTTGTTCAAAACTAGGTCTGCATTTTTGGCTAATCCGTGGATCGATAGGACGATCAACCTCCACCACGAGGAAGAGCTACGAGAGGGCTTCCTCCCGCTACCCACAACACCCAGCTCGACGGTCCCTAGGGTGATGAAAACGAGGGCGAGCGGCGGGTATTCACGCTCAGAAATCTCACCCGATACCTCACGATCCTCGATGAATTTGGTATTGATTTGAAGAACGTGAAACGCGCTTTCATTTTGCCTGAAGAACCGATTGAATTCGTTAAGTGGTTCGAGAGAAAGAAAGGAGGAAAGAATCGAGCAATATTCGACGTTGATCGCTATTGCGGCGGCTAGGGTTAACGAGAGGGGGAGGGGCTTTTATAGAAAATTATTTATATTTTTAAAAATTCGAAAATACCCCTTATCTCCTACGAACTCCAATCCAAACCCAACGACTTTCGTCCCTAGCCAAATACCCCCATTCCGAACACAATGGGATATGTTTCGCATGCCCATTCGATTGTTTCAGTCAGTTTTCCTACAAATTAAAATATAAAACATTCAATATTTAATTTGAACATACATTTCATTTTGCTGGGGCCACATACTGATTCTAAAAATTCCCGAAAAATAAATCTAGCTATGTTTTTACGATACGGTCTCAACAAAACTAGTTTCATCGAATTCTGAGACCGTTTGAAAAATGGCCCTTTTCTGGTCGATCCATTTTAATAGAAATCGACCAAACACATTTTCCTTTGCCACGCTCACATACTTGCTTCAAAAATTATGAAATTTTAAACCTAGCAATAATTTGACATCCCGGATCCAACAAAAGTGGTTTCGTCGAATTCTGAGGTCGTTTGCAAAATGGCCATTTTCACGGGCTATATAAACTCTATAGCGACCTTTCTGAAAATTCATTTAGCCATAACTTTTGCTTCCCGCTATGAAACTTCGATTTTTCAGATTCGTTAGAAAGATATTCACTAACAGATTTAAATATTTTGGGTTTCACTAAAATCCATTTTGTTTTGCACCTGATACAGTCAGTCAAAGTTTGAATTCAATTTTTGAAACTACCGCGTCATTTCAGGCCTTGTTTATAATTAGAAATAATTATATTTATTTTCAAACGTCGATTCAAACTTACTTTTCATCATTATTATTTAAAATATTTATTTTAAATACTTAAAATGCACTAAAATATCCAAATTAAAATTTTCAAACTGGTTCAGATTTTTCGGGTAGTTACAAGGAGGAGAGGTTGGTTTGAATCAAAGAAGGGAGAGGACAGTGCAGAAGTTCAGGGAGAAGAGAATGGAAGGTAAAAGAGAATAGAAAAGAAGTGTAGAAAAGAAATAACATGGGGGGTTGGATAGATTTCTTGGATTGAGGCAGGAGGTTTGGGAGCGAAGAAAGGAGCATATGAACAGTGAGATGATCAGAGAAAGAAAGAGAATGAAATAGGAGGTGTGGAGGATGAAGACAGAAAACAAGGAGAAGAAGAAGGGGGAGCAGTGTAAAGCAGAATTAACACAGAAGTAAAGGTAAGTTTTGTATTAATTTCTTCACACCGTTTACATGAGTCACATCACCTTATATAGTGGTGCAGTACAACGGCTACATAATCACTCTAATTATAATTGTACCACTGTAACATTTAAACGTGTATCAGGTCCATTGCTGGCAAATTAGGGCATAACATTCCCCTCCCCTTCAAAGAAAATTTTGTCCTCAAGGTTGAGCATTACTAAAGAGAATATTTTCTTTTCCAGCAATCTTATCTTCTTCACATCATTAATTTCGCTGCCACCCAGATCAAATATGAATATTTTCTTTTCAGTGGCTTCAGCATTACTAAAGAGAATTCCTGCCTCCACAGCTCTCATCTCTTGCTTTTTTTTCTCTTGCATTGTCATTCTTTGGAGTTGATTGTGACCTATTTTGATTATAAACAAATTCACTAAGAGAAATAACAAAATCTTCAATGATTGTGCCACTAGAGAAGCCCTTTGTTCCATTTAGGATACGAACTACACCATCATTGGAACCAATCACTACTTGTGGTGTACCATGAAGCATTGTTGTGCATAAAGCACGACCATTTTCGAAATGATAAGTTAACCTAGACCAAAAAGAGATGTCTTTTCCCAAATTCCTGGCATCTCATCTTTACAGCAGAGTCACCTGATGCACTTACAAAATAAGCATTATCACTTGATACAGCTATGTCATTCACAACTGAGTTGTGTTTATGAGGATGAGCTATAAGGACTCTTGTAGGTTTCCAACCGATATCAAAAACTGTAGTTTGTTTATTTTTATCTGCCTGTGATGCAAGAGATGAGCTACCCTTTGCCGCATTAGACACGATAATAATGTCTTGAGCTGTCTTTATCAAAAGTCTCAAAAGCCGTTGTGGAGCTATTGCTGATGTCGTAAAAAGGGCCTGAAAAAGCTTTGGTGGCATCATACTAGATTCTAACGACTTGTTGTTTGCGCTTCCCGACCAAGGCATGGATGATGAATTAACTCCAATGGAGTTCCGGTGCATCATCGAATCAGGTCCAGCAGTACATTCTTCGGAGCAAAAAGAATACACAGGTGCCTTCAGATGGCCCATCACATATGAAACTATTCCCTACATTTGCATGTTTCCCATTTTGCTTGCTGACCTCTTTATTTTCTTCATTTGTGTTCTTGTCTCTTCTACAGGGGAAACATTCACTAAACCTTTCTCCATGTTGATCATTAAAATTTTCATTCCCACTGTCATGAAAAAAATCTTGGACAATGATTAACATATCCAAAGTCAGTACATCTAACACATTCAGCGTCATCAATTTCTGAAACAAGACCCTTATCTTTTATTTTAAACTTAGCACTCTTAACCAAAAATTCAATAACTAAAGGATTGAGAATTCTTAGGTCTGAGAGATGAACCGTTGGCATAGGAACTGAAATGTTAGAGGTATACACAGGGTGATTGGGGTATACAACAGTCTGATTCTTTATTTGCTGCAAATCTTGAGCTACTGGTTGTGGTTCAACAGCAAAATTATTCTTGGTTTCTTGAAAATCTTGAACAAAAGCAGCAATTACAAATTAATTTTGTTATTATTTGATGTTATTTATTTATTTTTATAGTTAATAAAAAACTAATTTGATTATTTTGGTTGGTACAACCCATCATCACAAAACAATTTATCATATTAAGAAAACATTTGTATAAAACATTAAATTTGTCATGCTCGACTCGTGTTTGAACATAACATTTCATCTTGTCATTCTGTGCAAAATGAATTCAAATCAAAGTGAATTTTGTATATTCTATTTGCTTGTGAGATTTGTTTATTTCAAAACTGTTTACCTCCAAATTACGATTAATATAAATATTTATGATACTCCATGTTAACTTGTAATTTTGTAAAAGTACAAAACTTCATTTCAATCTGAATTTTTTTCCAAATTAAAAATAAAAATAGAAGAGAAGGATTTGGTAGGGGATTTACAAAAAGGTCATCTTAATCCTCACCCTATATGCAAACTTCATAAACTATAGATAAGAAGCAATGTTCCTGAACAAAAATGATTTATACAATAGATAATGAAGAATAATACAACATATTGCAACAATTAACTCAAAATCAGAAACTTCCATTATGAACAGAAAATACGAGTCCTATGTCAGCGGCCCACCAATATTCTCTAGATAAAAGAACAACAAATTTTGATCAGTCAGTTTACAAGAGGAAAACTGAATACTATATGCAACTTGTCTTCACTATCTGCCTTGCTGCATGTCTTCTGAAATTTGCATTTCAGTGATGCTTTCTACAAGCTTACAGTCCTGAAACAAGGAGTGCGTGCTTTGCGAGGGCTCGAGGTTGTACTTCTTAGAAGTCTTTGAAATTCACTCAAGCTTACCTTCCCATCTTTGTCTATGCCTGCTTCCTTCAAAACTGGTTTCATAGAACCCTTCAATCCTGTGAACTGATTAAGTCAAAACAGCTGTTAGTCATCTGTTTCATTTAGACTTTTATTGTTAAGCATGCTAAAAAGCAATCTCGGATAAACTTAATGCAAGCAGATGAAATCTTGATAAAGCAAAAACATAAGTCTATATGATAATGCTGTGTTAAAGACACACACACACACACACACACACACACACACACACACACACACATATATATATATATATATATATATATATATATATATATATATATATATATATACATGCATGCATACATACATACACACACACACATACCGTTCGAAGTTCATCTGGTGTGATAAATCCATCTTTGTCGACATCAAATTTCTCGAAAGCAGCTTTAGAACAATGGTTCCACTTGTTTGAATTGTGGATTTCTAGCTGATGTATCGGTAAAGTTGCTGCTACAAATTCTATGAAGTCCACTTTTCCATCCATGTTTATGTCAATCTGCCCAATATGTGAAAACTTGAAATTACAAATTGATATATGTAAAAAAAGGGAAGGTTTCATAAACACAGTTCAAAGGTTTCAAGATAAAATCATCTTTTATTTTGATCTAATCTTTTATTGAATTACTTTCACAACTTAAATCTGCATTAAATCATAACTTAATCTGAGTGGCAACACACACACACACAAAGCATCTTTTTTAATTTTGTTAACACTAGGTTATTGTGTAGTGAGACTGCCTAGGCAGCAAGGTTGGCCTTGCCCAAAAAAAAATATAAACATTTGCGCTAAACATTGCAAATATTTTCGGTTTTAATGCAAATTTTTGTACCGACAACTGCAAATTTTTAGAGAAAAATATTTGCATTAGAAACTCCTCCCCAGGTTCGACAAAACCATAGACAACATACATGCACAAATAGTAAAGAATTTTCAAATTAAGCTGCAAGAACTGAGAATTACCGCTTCAAGAATCTCCATAACAGGAGGCTCCTTTAATTTCCAAAGAAGATCCTTCTCGAGTGCCTGAACATAGTTAATAATCATTCAAACCTTAATATCAAGAGTTTATTGACCATTGCTTATTTTCCATTATGTGAATGTCAATATGCACATACATGTTTCATTTCTTCAAGACTGATTGAGCCACTTTTATTAGAATCAATTGAATCAAACTGATCACGAATATGTGCCAGCTCCTCCTCATTTAACGTACTCGCAAGTGCCTGCAATACAAAAGCTTACATAAGGCAATCATACTCGAAAAATTAAACAACAATTACAACATTTCCAGGGTATGGTGTTATTATACCTGAAGTGCAAACTGCTTAAAACGGCTGTACTTGACAAACTGACGCATGTTTGAGAAAACCGATATATCTAAGGGAATCTCTGATGCTTCTCCCCCTTCTCTCACCCATGGTTGTGCTGTAAAATTATCAATGCATCGCCATTATAAATAAATCCTTATATTGTTCATAAAAAACGTGAAAAGGAAAATGGAAAGCATATATACAAACAAACAGAACACAATACTTACATAAAGCTTGACTAGCAGTAAGTCTTAGAGAAGGATCCGTAACCAACAATTTTTTAATGAAATCTTTTGCACTCTGGCTTATGCTTGGCCATGGTGTCCTACGAAAATCTGGCTTATTTCTTAGAACCTGTAAATGTGAGAGTAAGATGTCAAGCAGTTAAAGATAGGCTTACAAACTGTATAATGGAATTGAGCATAATATACAAGTAACCAGTGAAATAATATTAGACATAAGAAATACATTCTATGCAATACTATTGACTTTAAATATTTATCAAAAGCTAGCATACCTCTGTGAATATTCCATCTTCATCTCTGCCAATAAAGGGCCGTTTTCCACAAAGCAGTATGTAGGTTATGACCCCTATGCTCCAGACATCTGACTCAGGCCCAGATTTTTTATTCAATACTTCCGGAGCTACGTAATACGCACTGCCAACAACATCTTTAAACTTCTTCCCTGAAAATGAAATATAACTGTAATTTCATGATGTGTTATTTACTTAAAGCATTTATAACAGTCTTCAGTATATAGAATTTCATACCTGCCTTTACAAAATCAGATAATCCAAAATCAGTCAGCTTGAGAGGGCAGTCTTCTTCTTTGGACTTAAAAAGGAAATTCTGCATAACACACAAGTGCAATTTTAAAAATATTTAGTAAGTTAACTCTATAGCAGTTTTCACTGGGCATAATTTTACAAAGGGTCTTACCTCGGGCTTCATATCTCTATGTACTAATCCATGCAGATGACATAGGGCTGCTACTTTAAGCATTTGTCTTACTATGACAGCAGCATCTTTCTCAGTATATCGGCTATCTTCTCTGCAAAGCAATTATACAGATTGTAAATAACAAAAAGAAATCTTAAAGTTAGTCAGCAGAATAGATCTGAATTCTTACTTAGATAAGATTTGATGCAGCAGTTCACCTCCCTTGCACAATCTGGCAATAAATAAAAGGAAAAATATTCGTTATAAGAAAATTCTAAATTATATTCACAGTTTAGTGGCATAAAGTTTGATGATAAGTGGATGAAGTTAAGAAAGCAATTACATTTCAAAAAACATAAAATATTAACTTTATATTGATAGATAGTTAAATGTGCAAAATAAGACTAATCTGAAATGTAAAAATTTAATCCTTTGAAGGTTAAGTTATGGGTGCATGATAGAAGTAGAGTGCAAGCTAAAGTGACATGCACTTATGTCGCTCATAACATGCTAGCGCTGGAGATGCCCTTAAGAGCAAATTTTCCCATATATCTATAAAAAAACTGACAGCTAATAGTGCCAAGAAATATAGCTAGTTATCCAAAAGAAAGTTAGTTGGCATAATTCACATTCAATTTTGAGAAGAAATGATATAATTCAAAGTTTAGCTATCAATTTGTTAAAGCATGTTTGCATTGATTGCATGCTGCTATGCGACTCTTTAAATACTAAAGATTAAGTACTTTCAAATCAATGGTAACTTACTCCATCACAATGTAGACGTAATCATTATCTTCAAATGCATTGTGAAAGTAAACAATATTCTCATGTCCTCTAAGAGCTTGCAATATTTTTACTTCACGCTTCACATCTTCAATGGCAACAGAACTGCTCATCTGCCAAAAAAAAGAAATAATACATTAAATATTAAACTCAGGCTGATAACCCAGAATTTGTACCTTGGACAAATAGTCTTAATCGTTAAAAATGTATAAGTATAATATATGTTAAATCAAATACATAAGAAGGGAAATTAATTGATCGATTCAATTAATTAATTAACGATGGAACAAAAAGGAAGTAGGAATATGAATGCAGATGTTATGGAGATGAATACCACATAAAAATATAAGAAAAGATTTCACAATTACTTGAGTAATCGTATTGAATGATTCCAGAACTAATTGGGAAATTAATCATCTTTAAGCTAATGCTAGCATCCTACATATGTTGTCTATTTCACCTTTCGCATGAGCATACGAATTTTCCACCGTTATACTCTTGAATTAAAATTCTAGCTTCTAGAAGCAAATGAAATTAGAGATTTTGCGTGTCTCTAAGTCTTTGGTAATTTGACTATACTCTCTCTAGTAGTATCTCCCCTGCGATCTCTAACAGAAAAAAAATAAAAGTATAGTTATTAGATATATGCAAATACACAATTCACCAAACCACATTGTTTTTATTTTTTGTTCTCTACTTGGTTTATGATGATAGGATGTTAGTTGATTATTCAAACTATCGTCTATATTTGAATTTTGAATGATATCGTGTTGAATTTGTTATTGGTTTCTAACGGGCAAGCTGCATCTTTAAGTTTTTTTTTTCCGTGTGGAATCTAAGACGTCACCCAAGACACCAGATCTTTAAGTTATGTGATAATAGCGATGATTTTTCAATAGATTGGTATAAAAGCAATAGTTTGCGAGATCGATATGCATGCTACAGCATTGATCTGAGTATGCTCGTACATGGAGTATTCATTAAGGTGGAGATATATGTTAGAAAGCAAACCGCATCAACTGCGGAAGAGAGAACTACATGTTAGTCAGTTGCAACGGAAATGTTACAAGAACCGCTGCAAATTTTCAGTGTCTTCTTCGGTTCTGTCGGCTTGACTATATATAGGTGTGGGCACGGACGCAAGCATGTTGATGGTGCGTTGCACCACCCTCTAGGATGGTCAAGCTTAATTGTCTCTCTTCATTTCATAGTAACTATACCATGGTCCACATAGTCGTAAATAAACACATTTAATTATATTATACTATGTGGAACTGCTCATCTTACAAGGCATTTAATGCCTCTCTCTACGCAATGCAATCTTCTTTTCTCATTAACTACTTCATTCATTTTCCAACACTATATGTAAACAACCTGTTCCAACTGCCAAGAGATGGTAGCAAGCAACCCAACGACTGAGAGATGTAAGTGATCTGACCAAAACGTTGTGAGAACTCCGTATAAGTCCAATGTGAGTAGAGCAATGCACGCCAAGGTGAAAATATTATAAGTGAGACACATTGCATTTGTGGGTGTGCGTGGAGTGAATTCTAGTTAATCCAGCATCACAAGACTTTCCAAATTAGACTATTTATATGGGGTTGGTGTCATGTAACAACAATTGATTTCTTTTGTTACAATAAATGTTGTGAGATCATATTAGTGACCCGTGGATTTTTTAAATATTGATTGTGACACTATGACTAATGTGCTTGGTTCGCTAGTCTTGCTCTTTCTAGACTAAACGAAATGCATGCAAAGTGAAGATTCAAGAAGGTGCTATAATCTTCTCATAAACTACTCAACAAATCGACATAACAGAAAAGTAATATTATACACATTGCGCAAACACACATGGTTTAAACTAGTACCATGGCATGTTCAGAGCAGGTAATTTCAATTCAGCCCTAACTCTAATCAATTCAAGAGTAATCAAAACCATAAACAAACAATGATTAGCGGAAGCGTACCAAAATCTGTAGAGTTGATTAAATAAGGGTTAGATCTAACCCTATGGAAGATCTAACCCTTATTTAATCAACTCTATGGATTCTGGTACGCTTCCACTAATCACTGTTTGTTTATGGTTTTGATTACTCTTGAATTGATTAGGGTTAGGGCTGAATTGAAATTCTCTAACAGTGCAGACAAATTTCTTTTTGGAGAATGCACCTTGATTTAATATTATCAAAGTTATTATTGAATGGTATTGATTTCTCTGAAGTTGAAAAGGAAAAAAATGTACAAAGTTCACCAAATGATTTCGGTATTGCATTGCATTGATAAGAAAGTTAAAAAATATTTTCCTTATTTGATGTTTCGATTTTGGAATTTGCTACATTACCCGAACCAATTTCGTGTGTTTCACCCGAATAAGAGATAAAAGTGTGGGGTCCCAGATCCTCATTTTAAGGCGAAAATCATGGAATTCAGGGTGGTCCCCATCATTTTATTTCACAATCGGCTGAAATACCCGATTTCCATTCCGGTAGTACAGCATTTTTGTTCAATTTTTATTCATTGAATATTAGCTGTAATCTACTTTCAAATATAGGGAGGAAAAAAGAATTGTGAGTAATATATATGACAGGTTTGTAGTCTGACAAATGAATAAAAATCTGACATCAGTTCTGGTTTACTGTGTGTTTTGTACTCAGTTTCTTTCTTCTTCCTCGTTTCTTATTTTAATGTATCAGATTTCTTTCCTCGCAAGAAACAGTCTTGGGTAAGAGCTGCTATGAGAAGCAGAAAGAAACAACTTAATTCTCCTCAGGATTTTACCGGTCCAACGAGTTCTTCTGAGTATAGTTTCTATAATAGAACTCAACAGATTTCACTTCACATAACATGGTTCCTTCCATTATGATAAATTAATGAAAACGGAGAAAACTGTAGGGATTGTTAAGTGCAAAGAGTAAAGTACAAAAATTCTAATTTTCCTGTTAAAAAACGAGGTATGAAAGGTATTAGGTGACTAATATAGGAGATCTAGTCAAAGACTTTGATAATTTTCCAACGATCTTTGAAAGTAACACTATTTCGAGTTGATAGAATACAAACAGTCAATATTTACTTCATGTTTTCCCTAAAAGAATTAGAATATTTTGATGTGTTTCTACTTGAAGTTCTATTCACGTTTAATATAGTCAAACTATTATTTAACATATATTCCTAATAGTGTGCCAAGTGGTTACTTGAGATCACAAATTTTTATATCTCTGGAGTAGTGTTTAATAGTCCATAAAAGCATCTTACTGTTGCTTAATAAATTTGGACGTAAATACTCCCTTCAATCCACAATATATGTCGTTTTATAATTCTTCACACAGATTAAGGCAACTAAAAAATGACTTCTTTACCCTTCATTAATCTTCTCTTATTAATGTGCATAACTTCAGCCTATGCACTGGAAATTTAAAATAAGCATTGGAAACTTAAAATAATAGTTGCATGATAGGCTTAAAGAGGGTTGCATGCATATTAATAAAGGACACAAGTTTTTAGAAGAAGGGTAAAAAAGGAAATAGAGTGCTAATTTGTTTAAAACGTCATATATTTAGCAAATTCTTCCTAAATCTAAAACGACATATATTGTGGATTGGAGGGAGTATATAAATAGAATTATGACTGCATACTAGGAAACATAACTCATTTCTTGACCACTAAACTAGGAAGGATGCTGATTTGGTGCTACCACTAACTCTTTCGTGAATTACACTGATATTTCCATTCAAATTCAAATATTCATGAATTACAATAATATTTCCGTGCATTACACTAATTCATGAATATATTAAAAAACAGTGGAAAACAGAGACAATGATAAACTTTGAAAAACAAAAAATAACTAGAATTGCATTAAGTTTCAGTTTTAGGTTGAATGTCTAACTTTGAAAATAATTAAACTGAAGGATTGTGCTAAATAGAACTAGTATTTTGTACAATGTAAAACTGAATATAGTGCTAAATCTAAAAATAATGCTAGTTACAATTAGTATTTTCCATCAAATTTTTTTTATTTTTTTCAACGCTTGTGCTTCAGTTCAAAAATAAAACATTATCTGTCAAATTTTTTTTACCCCAAATTTTGTCTTCTCCCTAATTACCTTTAAAAAATATCCGTTTAGACAAAAAGAGGAGTCCAATTTATATAGGTATCGTTATAAGTAGGGGTGTTACAGTTATGGCAATCGTCAATTTTACCTTCAACCGTAACCGCAACCGCAACCATTGATGACTGTTGACAAATTTTATAACCGTTACCGTAACCGTCTAACCGTTACCGCAACCATTACCGTAAATATACATTGTTATCCATAAATAATTCAAGTTTTAATATTAATTTTAAGAATTAGTTTATTTATCTATGAAACAAATCATCCATGTGCATGTTGTCTATAAATAAAGACGCAAATAATTTATATATATGTTATTTCTCTAGCTTAAGTTATTGAAGAACATATTTTTTTTTATGAAATACTACAAAAAAAATCATGTGTTGTGATATGGTTTACCGCTGTTATCAAAATCCACAACCGTCACCGTTACCGTAGTAGATGGCAACCGTGTGAACGGTTAGTGCGGTTCGGCGGTTGAACGGTCCAACCGTAACAGCCCTAGTTATAAGAACTTAACCTTTTACAAGTTACAACTATATTGAGAAGAACGATTTAATACTCATGCCTGTTCTTAGACAAATTAAACATGAGATATGTACGTTACACAATATTTTGCCCAAATAAAACGTTAATACAACTCCTAATTAATAGTTTCAATAGTCAAGAAATCCATTATCTAGGGTGATAAACCAAATTAAGCTTGATGTGGTGGGTAAAATACCACACAACAATTGAATGATGCTGCCAATGACAACTGGTTTAGTGATAAGCCAGGTTTTTACATCAACATTTCCCTACCGTAAAAGGTTTCTGTAGCCATGTTGACAGAAACTATCCCCACATTAGCAGGTTTTTATTCACATTCTAAAGGAGATATACATAAATCTAACATAAAAATCTCAAATAACAACAACAACTACAATATTTTGCAAGAAAAAATTACCTTGCATTTATCAATTCTTTTAACAGCAACTTGATCTCCGGTCTCTCTGTCATCAGCAGTAAAAGTATACCCAAACTGGCCATGCCCCAACAACTTTCCTATCACATACCTGCTATCGAAATCTTTATTGTAACCGAAATCGACTCTTCTGCTGTAGCCTAATCTTCTCTTATCTTTACTTTGCATACTGTCTAAATTGCTAAGCGATTCCAATACTCTTAGTGGTGCGTAGGAAATACAAGCTCCCATTTTGTTCTGGAATAAAATGCGATTGTAAGATTTGAGATTGGGTTTATAAAGAATGGAGTCATGAATGGCAGTGAGATATTATAATGTATCGACTGAATTAGTTTATTAATTTAATTTTGATGAGTGAGAAAAAGAGAAGAAGAGGTGATGCGCTTTGCTTTGGATTTTCTGTTGCTAAGACGTTTACCTCTACGTCAGTGCTTAGAAATGGGAAATAATTTCACAGTTGTAAAAATATGATATGTCCTCCTTCTTTCAATCACAACAATTCACGTCCGAGTCTGACACATCTTACTTACACCCTACCACTATCCATTCGAAATGAATAGCGTTTGGAGTGTCCGACGCAAACGGATAAAATTCCAACAATTCTTCTTTTTTCATGTGGTTCATCTCGTAAAAAGAATGCATTCTTCTTTTGTGAACTTGTCATTTCCCAATCTTTTTCATTTGCCCCTTTCAACTAAAAAAAACCGCACTCTAATTATTGAATATCAAGTTACTACTATCAAATATAAGTTTGAATGATTACAGGTTTTAGCAAAAAAATATTTACTTATTTACGTATGTGGAAAATAGACACATGATAAGTTTTAAAAAATTAAATTGAAAGACATCAAGTTTCAATTTTAAACTGAAAAACAAAATTTAACAAAAATAAATCGAAGAATAATGCTAATATAATTAGCATTGCATTTTATAGTGTAAACCTGAATATAATGCTTGTTATAACTAGCATTTTTTATACAGTATAAAAGTTGAATATAATGATAATTATATTTAGTAATCTCCTTTAGTTGAATTTTCTTTCAAAATACGTGTTTCAACTTGGGGTTGTTCACTTAATTTTTTTCTGCAAAGTTTGTTATTCCCCTTTGTTACCTATTATCAACAATTACATTTCATATTTTAAGTGCAAAATTAATATTTTAACTATACCATCACGAAGAGAAAATCTAAATGCTTTATAGTAGGAGAGTTATGAAATCATGGACATATGTTTATGCTAGGAAGGATCAATTTCACTCAATCCATTTATATTCATATTCTCAACTATTGAATTAAACAAATCATTTGGTTTAGGAGAATAAAGCCTTTTTAAAAAAGTAGAAATTTCTGTATACAAGCTATTATCTAACAAAATCTTTTTACATATATGTATACGCATGCATAAAGGTATAAAGTATCAACCATTAATATTTGATTTCGTTTGTATAAACGTACAGGTAGAGGATTTTGTCGGTGCACTGTTTATAAACCACTAAACATTCGCTTACGGCAAGCAAACAAACAAACACTCAGGTAATCATTCAGCAGTGGAGTAATACAATAGTTAGAGCATATCAGCAGTTTGCAGTGCACAAAATATATTTAGTGTACTTAAACTTCTGCATTTGGTATTCTCTCAGTAATACCGGATCAGACGCCTTTTGAACAGTGAACAAACTTCAGATATTTGTTCAACAGACGTCTGGAAAAATGAAGATTTTGAACGTTTATTGAACAGACGTCTGATGTTAAAATAATATTCAACATGCATCTGTAAGCCTGATTTTTACTCTTTTTTTTAAAATATTTTTCTACGTCCGTTGAACTTCCGATCCAAAAATTAAGTTTTATTAGTTGTTTTAACTGGAAATATAATCGACTACAAAATCTGCACTCTATTCAAGATGAAAATGTGTCACATGTTCCGAAAACATAACATTGTATTGAGAGCAAATCTTTTATACCCAATTTTCTCTATTTCCTTGTACCTAACCAATCAAGGCATTTGATTTTCAATTTTTTGCATTAAGTCAAAGAAAGAAAGAAGACTTGATTGCAAAAAGGTGAAAATCAAAGGTTTTGATTGGTTGGATACAGAGGAATTAATGATTTTGGGTACACGAGAGTTTGTTATTATTCAATCACTGTTGGAGCTGCTACTGCATCATTTAACAAGGAGATTAAAATATTCACGCACGTTGAAGGAATTAATGATTTTCTTGTACTTCATTGGCAAATAAAAGCTTCTGTCCCCAAAATTCTCTGTTCCTCTGTATTTAAACAATTAGCACCTCTTAATTTCACATTTTTACAATCAAATCCTCTTTTATTATTGGATTTAATTGCAGAACGATAAAAACTATGGATTCTTATTGGTTGGATGTAGGAAGACAAAGAACTTTGAGGATAGAGGCTCGTTAATTGGACGTACATCACGTGCTGCATGGGTTGAAAAGTGTCACGTGCAGTAGCTTTTATTGACGTGCCGTTGATTCAAATGACAGCAGCAGCACGGTCTTCATAACGCTGCATTAAAATATACTCCAACTGCAATTCCTCTTGGCCTTGTTCAACGTTTGCTGGATACTCTCCATATCTCACAGGTTTTTTCTTTTTCCTTTTTTCTTTTCAATTTTCCCTGCTTTCACATAGTGATCATGTAAGTAGTCTGGTTTTACATAGTGATTACGATAAGTAGTCAAGTCAGCGTTGAAGATCAAAATAGGTCCATATTTGTAAGAGAAGTGCTAGAAACAGTCGTCTATAAGCAGTTGTTCATCGTACCCTTTTAGTTGTGAAAGTATCATAAAAGAAGTCGCAATGTGATTGATTGCAGCTGTAACTTGGTTAATAAATTTTTAGTGAAACGACGGATTCACCCATGCTTAAAGCTGTAAACGGATACTTTCGGATGCGGATAGTGCCATATACACATTCAAAATTATTTTCGGATATTAGATATCCGCATCCGCTGATACAGACGGATATCGGATAATTATTCGATCCGCCAACAGTTGATAAATCAATGAAAATAAATGAATTTTTTTAGTTTAATATTAAAAAAATTCAAACTAATTGATTACTAAAATGCCAAAAATAAATAAATATGGCAATAATATATGATTTTGAGCAATTGACATGCGTTTAATGAACTTTCAATTTTGCAAAATAATAAATTAGTATAATAAATTAAAATACACATAATTTACGCTATAATCGTAAAAAAAAAAATGAACGTATGATTTTCGGATGCGGATATGCCTATATCCGCATCCGCATCCGCTTTTCCGAATATCGAATATTTTTCCGCTTTTGATATGCGGATGCTGACGAATTTCGGATTTTTCGGGTGTTCATTGACACTTACCCGTGCTCAAGCGAGTTTCAACATATTTGCGTCTCAAGCCACTGTGCTTAGCATAAGCAGTGCGATTCATGTGATAACTACGTAAAACCGGGTTAAATTAATTAAAAAAAAAAAGGAAGTCAATTCTATCTTACATGCAGATCCAGGAAAAATAAATAAAATTATTATTTTAGACTTGGCTGACAAGGAGCATTTGCATGCAAATAGTTAATGCATTGTTTGTTTGTCCAACCATGGATTTCTTCTCCCATTCAACGGATTATTCAACTCGGAAGTTATTCTCATTCAATTTGAATTCCAATTACATGTTTGCTGAATACTCCATGTCTCCTTTCTTGATCGACAAAAAAGAAATATTATTTTCAACTTGCCTGACAAGGAGCATGTGCATGCAAATGGTTATTGCATTATGTTTTTTCTAGAAAATAAAAAAATGAATACTTATATATATATATATATATATATATATATATATATATATATATATATATATATATATTTGAATAGTATATACATACTTATATGGTAAGAAAGTCCAACCAAATTGAACTCATGAACTCTTGCATTTTTTGTTCATAACTTCCGCAAATCGATTCCTTTTTCAGAAGTTTTTTTTAAAATAGGTTATTTGTTTATAAGTTAGTATATAACATACTATATTGCAAGCGGGTTGAAAGCAAATTGAAAATCAAATCCATGACTTCATACACAATACACAATGTATTCTCATTTTTTTCACGTTCAATATTCCTTGAATGTCTTTGGTCTACCTTTGAAGGCTTTGAACATGTTGAAAGCTGTTGTATTTTAAACCCTTCTTTTCATTACCCAACTCACGATCTCATACCGCCTTCTAAACAACCACCTGCCATCTGAAACCACGGCACCATCAATCAAAGATATCATTGGCCAGCAGCTCAATACTGATGAGCATTACAACCGAGGGGTGTTAGGCAAACATATGTTCTTTATATATTTATAAATTACATAAAACATATTATATATGGATCTACCTAGAAAGGCGATTTTTTTTTTTTTTAATTTAATGGTGAAAATGAAATCTAAATCAGGTAAATCTACTAACGATATCATGTTGTTAGTATTGTGAAATATTTTTGATGAGATTCAGCCGTGACTAAGCTAAATAATTTCAAGGACGTAATTTGTATTTCAGACTTTAAAGAGATTTGCGCCTAATAAAGTTTAGAAATGAGGATGTGTTTCTAATTTCGACTCTATTATTTCTGTTTGACTATACAATTATCTCTCATTCTCATGATTTTTATTGTTTTCAAATATATATTGCAAAAATCACTACATTCAAAAATTTAATCACACTCAACCACTTCAATCTTCATCATTGCTAGCTTCTCCCAAATAATTGTAAAAATTTGAAATTTGTCATCACTAAACTTTTATCATTGTGCACTGCTCTATTGTGTACATGTTGTACTTGTGTTGATGCAGTTGTGCACTATAACACATTGATGTTGTGAAATTCGAATTTAAACACCAATTCAAATCTAAACCCACATTGAGTGTGGAAAATGGATCGTTGATAGATTTGTAAAAACAACCAAATCACAATATCTCAAATCACCAAAACAGCAAGCAACCAATCCAAAACAACCAGTCTCTCAATCACAAGCAACTAATAATAGCTAATAGCAATGAAAATAAATTACACGTCAAATTTATAGTGATTTCACTAACGTTTTGTTAGTGTACATCACTTTAGAGAGACAGTTTTATTACCGCGATGAGAAGAGTACAAGAGGCTGATACAATGATCACCAAAATTAATATAGAATTGAGTTTGTGGAAAATAGAAGTGAAGAATTAAAATTAGATAATAAATCCTAATTTTTTTCTTTTGAAGTACCTTTGATCAGGCAAACTCTATTACCTTCAAATCTGAAAATAGCTTATGTATGTAATGATCCCATCTAAGCAAATTACTATTTTACCCCTCTAATTTTCAGAAAATTCTCCATTAAGAAACTGGCTAAAAACAGCTCGAAACTCGATTCAAATGTCTAAAAATGGATTCAGAAGTCTGAATCTAGGTTCACCATCTAAAACCCAATTATCCTGATACCTAGATTGGGAACTAGATGTTCGGGTTTTGGCATGGAAAATTTCCCTGAGAAAATCCAAATGTTTTAGTATTGCAAATATTTTAGTAAACATGATGACATTCAGCAGTGACTAAGCTAAATAATTCAAGGACGTAATTTGTATTTCAAACTCTAGAGAGATTTGCACCTAATAAAGTTTAGAAATAAGGATGTGTTTCTAATTTTGACTCTTTTATTACTATTTTTCTATTTGACCGTGCAATTATCTCTCAATCTCACAATTTTTATTGCTTTTAAATGTATACTGCAAAAATCATTACATTCAAAAATTTAGACACACTCAACCACTTCAATCTTCACCATGGTAGCTTCTCCCAAATAACTGTAAAAAATTCAAGTTTGTCATCATTAAACTTTTATCGTTGTGCACTGCTCTACTGTGTACACATTATACTTGTGTTGTTGCAATTGTGCACTATAACACATAGTTGTTGTGAAATTCAAATTTAGACACCAATTCAAATCCAAATCCACATGCAGTGTAAAAAACGGATCGTTGATAGATTTGCAAAACAATCAATTAAATCATAATATCTCAAATCACCAAAATACCAAGAGACCAATTCAAACCAAATAGTCCCAATCACAAGCAATTGATAATAGCTAATAGCAATGTAAATAAATTACACATCGAATTTATAGTGATTTCGCTAACGATTTTTTGGTGTACATCCACTTTAGAGAGATGGTTTTATACCACGATGAGAAGAATACAAAAGATTGATATAATGATCACCAAAATCAATATAAAATTGAGTTTGTGAAAAATAGAATTGAAGAATTGAAATTAGGTTATAAATGTTAAATTTTCTCTTTTGAAGTACCCTTGATCAAGTAAGCTCTATTACCTTCAAATCTGAAAATAGCTTATATAGGTAAGGATCACGTCTAAGCATATTACCATTTTACCCTTTTAATCTTCAAAAAATTCTCTATTAAGAAACTGGTTGGAAAAAAGTCTGAAACTCGATTCAAACATCTAAAAATGGATTCAGATGTCAAAATCTAGGTTCACCATTTAAACCCCAGTAATCCAGACGTCTGGATTGGGAACGAGGCATTTGGATTTTGGCTCGAGAAATTTTCCTAAGAAAATCCAAATGTTTGGATTTAAAATCCGAGACGTCTGGATTGAGTTGCAGCCCATTACAACTCCATTATATACCACCATGCTTTGTTTCACGATATCTCAAGTTCTCGAAATCCAAATTGCATGCTGCCTTCAATGTTTCTAAGCTATCTTTTGTTGAAAACACGATTCTGGTGTTTTAATGATAACAGCTATACGACAATGGTACTAATGTTTTTATTGAGTTATTTCAGAATAATTAGCAATTTGATGGACGAAACAAATTATTCAAGCTATGTCAAAAAATAAAAATAAAAAAATGCCAAAACCATTGTTATTATCCGTATGAAAAACAACCATGTTTGCAATGCTTATAAAAGATAAAAGGAAAAAAAATTCATAATATGTGATCGAGGTGGACTTGAACCTAACACCTACTTTATACAAGGGACACATATTTACTAACTGAAACGTGTGGTCTTTTAATACGCTAGGTCATGCGTAGAGTATCCAAAGTTAGACGTTTGACCTAAGGATTTAGAATTATTTTATAGCAGGTCAGACATTTGACCTAAGAATTTAGAAATTTTATATACTAGGTCAAATGTTTAATTACATAGCACCAGACTCAGAACTCCAGCTCTAGGAATGGCAATGGGGCGGGTTTCTCGTGCCCCAGACCTGACCCGTAGACCCGATGCGGGTATGGAATTTCACACTATATCTGAAACCCGTATGGGTCAGGGTAGACCCGACCCACGACCCGGTGATATTGTGTTCTAACGTGCACAAATATATACACTTATATTTTTTATCAGTAAATGATAAATTATATACTTATTATAATGTGTTCATAATGATAAGAGAATATAATAAAATGAGTTATAAGATTATCATTGATGCAACTTAATACGGATGTCGGAACGAGCTCAAATTTTGGATAGGTCCTTAAATATATGTGGATTGAATATCTACAAATTCTCGTTCGATTTGGATCGCCGTAGCTCACGGACCGACAGGGGTGCTAAAGGGGTGCTCACAAACAGGGGTGCCCCCGATCGCTCCTCATATATATATATATATATATATATATCTGTTTGGTGATGGAGAATTTATTCTCTTGCTTAACACCCTTCTCTAAGATGTACGAGCTTAGAGGTTATATATCGGCAGAAATAAATAGTACGGTGTGAATTATTGATGCGACATGTTTGATTTTCCAAAGTTAAATAATCATTAATATTGATTTTTAGTAAGATTAAAACTAAGTGGAGTATTACTATTAATTATGGATGCAACATGTTTGATTTCCCAAAGTTAAATAATCATTAATATTGATGCGACATGTTTGATTTCCCAAAGTTAAATAATCATTAATTATTGATGCGACATGTTTGTTTTCCCAAAGTTAAATAATCATTAGAGGTTATATATGGAGTATTACCAGTTTTGCTCCATGGGATGAATAGGTTGGGATTAGGAAATAAATTAAATGATTACTTCGGTGTGGTTCGCTAATCCCGACTGGTTTGGAAAAACCATAATATAGTTTGAAATGATATCCAAAGGAAGATTAAAGAATAAATTCTAAGGAATTTATCTTTGATAAAATTAATGGGAACATACTCCCTAAAGATGCGAATATTTAAATAAAAGAATATTCTGTATTGGAATGAGGCATATGTTGTGTTTTTGTAGCACTCGTTTATTATATACGCGGGTTATTCAGAAAGGTCGGGTTTATACCCATTCTGAATAATTGATTCGACGACAAGTCGACGATGAAGATGGTGGTTGAAGACCGGAGGTATTCACATCGTTTGGATGATTACTGATGTCTCTATTGGGCTGTACACCCAAGACGAGGTAATAAGTGGTGATCGTCCAGACGTACTTGGAGATCGACCGAATATGCGAGGACCTCTCTCTTGTATTAAACATACGGGACGAGGAATAAGGTGCCTTCGGCTTCGTTCAGACCCAGAACGAACTTGTAAATGGATTTGTGTCTGACATTGGATTTTATTCTGTGTGGATTGATTTCTATTAAATATATATATATATATATATATATATGTTTGGCAGCGGAAAATATATTCTCTTGCTTAACGCCCTTCTCTGAGGCGTACGAGCTCAGATGTTACATATCGATAGATATCAGTCGCATGACATGAATTGCCCGCGTGGCATGCTGAAATGCAAATGAGCAAGGCTTCTGTTGAAAAGCAGAGTTTTGTGGTTGATGATCAAAGCACGGCTTTAATATAGCATAGCTTTGTGTATAGCATTAATTCGCGAGCCTCACACCAGTCAGATGACTGACCTGGAGTTTATTGTTTTAACCTAAACTCTGGGTGCCCCTATTTTCCACACGGGAAGCTAGTAATTTTGGTTTTGTAGATTTATATTCATAAGATCCTGGTTTACAGCTGGAATGATATTCGGAAAGCTCTGTATCCGTGTATCTCTTTCAGTTGTGTTTTGTATTATTTTCTGTTGCTATGTAAATTTTTAAATCTCTGATATTTATCAAATGTATATTATTTGTTCATACTCTGTATATTCTTGTACTCTGATGCAAATTGTTGTAATAAGAAATGAAATGTCCTTCTATTTGTGTTTTGATTTGTCGTGTTCTCCGACAATCCGTTCTTTCTCTTCTCTTCGGAGACCGGGGAAGTTGGGGTCGTTATACTACCCTTCGAAGTATTGTACGGACAACCCTGTAGATCACCGACTTATTGGTGGGAATCTACAGAAAGGCTTCTACTTGGACCTGAGATGATTAGGGAAACTTCAGAGAAGATTGATCTTATTCGCAGGCGCATGAAGACAGCTCAGGACAGGTAGAAGCCCTACGCATATAGGAGAAGGACTGACATTGAGTTTGAGGTGGGAGACATGGTTTTCATCAAGGTATCACCTTTGAGGAATGTGGTTCGTTTTGGACCTGTACGGAAATTGGCACCAAGATTTGTAGGGTCATTTCCCATAACAGAAAGGATTGGCCAAATGGCTTATAGAGTAAAGCTACCAGAGAGGATGTCTAGCATTCATGATGTTTTCCACGTTTTCATTCACAGAAGTGCTTGCATGATACCATAGATGTAGCTGAGTCGAGTATGCTTGAGGAAGTAGAGGTGGAACGGGAGGCGATAGTTAGACGAGTTCCTACCCGTATTCTTGGATAAGAGGTTAAGAAGCTACGCAACCGAGAGGTCAAGTTGACGAAACTTCAATGGGGAGAAGACCCCGAGAATGTAACTTGGGAGACTGAAGACAAGATTCTCGCTTTGTACCCTTTTCTTTTTAAGGGTATGTTCTTAACTTCTTTTCCAAATCTTTTATTCATGCTTGTTTCTACCGTTTAAGTATATCCTATCGATCGAATCTTCGACCTTTAGGTAGGGAACCCATGGATGCAAACATGTGCTTGAAGCATGTTATGTTTGATGGATGCAAGTGTTTTCTAATGGTTTCTTATGGATGCATATACACACACATTAGGCACTAGATCAGCTCAATCACTCTCATACTGCATATAGATACGCGTGCATTTTTTTCTTTTATGGATGAAAATGGATGTATCATCATGTGGATGTTGCATTTGGATGAAGCATTGTGCACACATATAGAACTTACATGTTATAGAAGGATTATTTGCATACATGATGGTTCATGGCACTAACATACATTGCATTAAGGAGGTCGACTAAATTAGTAGACCACCTGATCTTTAGCATTTGTATAGGGACATATACACACACCTTTTCATATGTTCATATAAGCATTAGAAATCTTTTAACTACAATGGATGCCTATGATTGGTTGATGAGTAGATGGATGATGGATGTTAAGATATACATTCTTCTTAACTTAGAGATTTCGGAGACGAAATCCTTTAAGAGGGGAGAATGTAACACCCCGTAATTTTAAAGAACACTATAATGATAACTAAAGAATACATAATTAAATATTGGAAATTAAGTAAAAACGGACTGCGCCATTGCGATCGTCTCGGAATTCTGCTTAAGATAGACTCCAAGTTTGCCCAAAACAGACATCATATGAAGCAGATATTAAGGTTTGAAGTTTGTATACATATAAGCATAATATATATAAATAAACTAACCCAGAAAATCAAAATCACAAAGCAGAAAAAGGGAGGAAAATTGGCTTGTTAGGGGTTGACCTCGTCCCTTGTGGGTGTCGACCCATGGGTCGACCCATCTACGGGGGTATCGGCCCCTATGTCGACCCCGGGAATGACCGCACCGAGATCTGGGCAGATTCCTTCCTGGAACCTGGACGTATTTCTGAGCATGATTCATTGACCTTAGGCTATATATAGGACCTCATTCTCATTGTTTTTATTCAACAAAAACAATTGAGACAACGAGGTGCTGCCCAATTCAGTTTGAACTAGCTTATTCTTCTTCAACAACAAGTTATATGTATTCAAGGATCTGTGCTACAACATCTACAATCAATCATCTGTTCTTTAGATCCAGTCACAGTGAGTTTATCTTGGTTTTAGATATAAACACCTAAAAAGTAATCTTGACATGTTTATAAGTTTGCATCTAAGCCTATGCCTGTTAGTAACCTGAATATAACAGATCTGCCATTACTTGTATACCTAATTTACTACTTAGTTCTCATATGCCTGTTCATGATATCCCTATTCTGTTAGTTTGCCTAATCATGTCTCCGTATGCTTATTCTGTTAGTTTGCCTAATCATGTCACTGTATGCCTATTCTGTTAGTATGACCAATTCTATCATCATATGCCAGTTTTATTTACTATGCGTATTCTTATTCTCTTCTCTCCCTCTTTCCCTTTTTTTGTTTTTATAGCCAGGCTACCTTTGAGCTTAGGCTTATCGCTGAAATACGCGAGCGCACGAAATTAGGAATGGTTGGGAAATATAAATTAGGGCATAACTTATGTTGTAAATCATGATTGGGAATTGGGGGTATAATCTATACCTTGATCTAAACTTTAATTTGGGGCATAACTTGTATCGTGAATCAAACGGGGATTTGGGGCATAATAAACATGAAAATTGGTTAGTAATGAACATGTCTAGATTTATAGTAACTAGAAACTGTAACCGCACGTAGACACGAGGTTAGATTACATTTGTGGTAGAAGCCTGCCCAGAACTGCCCGGTAAATCCAGCGTCCACAAGTGGTTTAACTATTGTGCGGGTCGAGCGCATAAATGTATACATAATGGTGCTAATACATGAGGTTAAGTCCGACTTGTGGTAGAAGTCTGCCCGGACCCAACCGGCATATCCAGCATCCACAAGTGGTAGACTTAATATGAGAGGTCTAGCGCATTAATAACCATAAATGAATGTATGGTAATAAACATGTAATATTTAACCCGTTTGAATCTGTGAGGGTTACATGAACCAGTCAACTTAAGTAGGGGTTAAGTAAACTTGCTTGAATCAGTGGGAGGGTTAAATTAATCTTGTTAAATATGTGGGGACGGGTTATACATATAAACCCGACAAACTTAACCTGTTAGGGTTATGCAATCTTGTTAAACCGGTAGGCATAACCTGTTGAAATACTAGTAGTGGGGATGCAAGCCTAGGGGGAAGCTTGTATCATCCGGTGTGTGGGACCCGTATCAGTCGGTAACCTATCTTGGTATCAAACGGAGAGCCCCGAACTAGGTCGGGGTTAGGGCACGCTTACTGAGTTGGTTATAAGAGGTCCATCTAAGGGATAGTGTGGGCGGCGCATTCCGATGGGGTCATATGCATGCATAGGCCCGATTCCAGGGAGGATGATAAGACGCCGTGACACTTGTAGATATGGTTGTGCATCTTGTAAACAATGGGGTTGCCACTTTAGGAAGTGATACATCCTACTGTAGGGCTAGCACATGGTATCTACGAGTTAGGGAGCCAATCGATTGGGGGTGGTAATTAGGGTACGTCTAGTCTTGCTTGTTTAGGAGCCCGTTATTATCGTTGGGGGTAACACCCGTCAGTTCAGTTGGGCTACCTGTTATTATATGGGGTAACCTCTCACTAGAAGCACACCTAAGTCTACCATCTTGTGCTTGTTGGGATAATCTTGTTCTGTTATACTAGTATTGGTGCAAAGAAAAGTATTAAAGAAGCGCAATATATTCTATTCTGTTTGTCCTGATTACCTTGTTATACCTGCCTTATGACACTGTTATCTCCCTCTCTAGTTTATATGCCTGTCATGATGCTTTTACTTATTTATATGCTAAAATTAACTGGACTCGCCAGGCTTTATGTATGACCTATTTTGTTTCCACTTATTTCTCTTCTGTTTCCCCCCAGGTTCTCAGGGTGGGAATACTCAAGCTTGATCAGGATTCTCCTTTCATTCTGCTTGGATCTGATTAGATGTACCGCTTGATGTCGTATCTTCTCTAATATGGCTATATTTTGGGGATTATGCTCTTTTTATGTATTATTGTACTCTGATGATGATTTTAGTACAAGACAGAAGTTTTATGTTGATGTAATGAGTTTTTAGTATTTTAGACTTATTATGTAATCGGGTTTGGACCACAAAGATTTTCTATTTAATAATGTTTAATTTCTGCTGCTATTTTATATCTGCCTTGTGATATTTTTGTTTCTGTTTAGCTATAACGCTTCACGAAACGTAATGCATTCTGATAAAGAGTGACATTAATGAACGTGGGGTGTCACATATATTTTGCTTATATGTATACAAATTTCAAAGCTTAATAACTTCTTCATACAATATCCGTTTTATGCAAACTCGGAGTCTACCTTAAGCAGAATTCCAAGACAAACGCAATGGTACAGTCCGTTTACCTTAATTACCAATATTTAATTAAGTATTCTTTAGTTTATTGTTATATTATCCTTTAAAGTTATGGGGTGTTACATTCGTATAATTTGTCTAGTGATCTCATAAAATAAGTTAGAACGTGCTATGAGTTATTAGAATTAAGCCTTTAACATAGTACCCATGTAGCCATACATTATGCATACATGTCTGAGAAATGACTAGGTATTGGGTGTTGTTCATATTAGATGTTTTAACACTAAAACCAAGAGTAAGCAAAACATTCTAGTGTAGGTAAGGTCAATATCAGAATAACCCAAACCCTCGGTATCGACCTTACCAAATATTCTTTTATTAATCCCAAAGACTTAACTAGCATCAGTGTAGTTAAAAAGCTAGGTATCAATGGATTCAACATTAAAGTATTTTCATAAAAACACAGGCTTAATCAACCCCAAAATTTTGAGCACTACCGGTACTGAAACAGGGGAGAATGTAGCTTTTAACATCATTCATACCCCGTTCCAATACCAGTGAAATAGGAGCCAAAGAACTAGCATTACTTTCGGTATCGATAATGTCGAAACCAAAAAGAACCAGGAACAGGTTGATATTAAGTCCATCGATAGCACAGGGAAAGTTTTATCTTAATAATAAAAATAAGCTCTTTACAAGTAAATTTTACATTTTAAACCTTAAAAATGTGGTGGGGAAAATAAATACTCATACAGTCCTCTATTAATGACTACCTAAGCCTTTTTCGTCATTTAATTTTATTCTTAAATTATAGGAATCCTGGTCGATTTCATAGTCGAGTGGGAAAAATATTTTTAGAACTTTAATTTCAAACGAATAAAACACTTACATAAATAATCAAACTTGAAAATATTGAATGAAGTTGTGGAAATTTTGAAGAACAGTGATCTTGTTCGAGCATTGTTCCTTATAGATGAAGAAATAAGAAGGAAGAAGAAAGATCTTTTATACCAAAGTACTTCTTCAATATCAGCTGAAAAAACAAGAACAAATCAACGAGCCAAGTCAATTCAAGAATACCATAAGGAAGGAAATCAAAGTACAAGAGTGAAAGTCAAAGTTTGACTTGAAAAGTCGAAAATACCCCTTCACTAAGGGGCAAATGTTACTGCCTAATTTCGACACCAAAACCAGATACCGGTGAAGGGGTATCTAGCTATACTTGCATCAAGAGTATGTTTCAGAAGCAGACAACCGACACTAAATTACTGAGACAATTGATACTGAGAGCAGAAAGAGGAGAATTTGATCAATGTGCTATCGGTACCAACATAAGAGGCAGAGGCTTGGTACTAATACGAAAGGTGATGGCGGCAAGGCAAAGTCGATACCAAAGGCAATCAGCATGGATTCAAATCTGAAAGCATACCATGTGATACTGAAAGAAAATTATGAGGGATGACTAAAAGCATATGATTCTAAATCCAGAACCGAGAAATGAAAGTATGAAACCAAGCAAGGATGAAGCAATGGGCCATCGATGCCAATTTGCTTGGTATCGATACCAACACCGGGAAGAACCTTCAAAATCACCAAGTGATATACCAGAAGCATAAGGGCAGTACTCCAAAGACTTGCAACCGAAAACGAGGCTTACCGTCAAGACCGAAGGTAACTCTCGAAACTATCCATACCAATTGTCTTGGTATCGATACATAATGAAGAAGAAGCACTTAAGTCAAGCGCCTACAGCCCGAAATCGATACTCCGAAATCAAGTAGGAATTAATAACAATACTCCGTAGAGAAGAAAGAGTTGAGACCTGGAATCTAGCACCGTAAGCTATTAATGTGGCCGACACCCATTGTCCTTGCCGAACCCAGAAGTGGGCTTCTACTGATTATCACCGGAAGGGGGGCCATTCTGCCTATAAATAAGACCCCAAGGTTTTTATTTTGGGGGACTTTTCTCATTCTCAAATCTTATAATCTCTTATTAGAGAGTAAACCCTAATTTCTAAATTGATTTGAGGGTTTTACTTAGAAACTTCTATGTATTAAACAAAAGTGATCAATAAAGAGGGAATCAATACCTGAGATCTATTTCATGCATTTATCTACTACTTACGTTGCTTATTCCATTATTGCTTCCCTACAACAAAGCTTCATGTGTAGATCAAATTCACGAAACACCCTTTTGTAAGCCATTTAGCTTCCTAACTTGTGTTGCACTTAGGGAACCCTTATCCCAAAGTAACTGTTAGTCTTTGAGTCTTGTAAGGTGTTGCTCGCCCTTTAAGAGAAGAGTAACTAATCTTCGAGCTTAAAACCTTTATATTTAGGAAACAGTGAAATAACTCAAGCTTATAGGAGCTAAATAATCCCTTCACATTCCCTAGGTCCACAACCTTAGACCTAATTCCAGTGTTGACGAAAAATATCGTTAACAGTATCCTACCAACTAAATGAACATTTATCTCCGAAAGGAACCCTTTCCAGCTCAATAGGGCATATAGTCTCACCTTGAAGGAATTCCCTTTAGCGACCTTAACTATTCATTTTCAAAAGGTAACCGTTTTCGGCTTCATTTCATATAACTCAATCATTCATTCTGAAAGCAATCCCTCTGACACCATACTATTTCCTCGAAAGGCACCCCTTTCGGATCCGTGAAACCCAACAATAACCAAGTCCTAGCATCAAAACCAAGACGGTAGGATATAGATGCAGAAGCCTCTAAATCCTTTGTACATTATTACAATAAAGTTCCCTTCGTTGACATTACCAATGCCGATAGTCAATTTAGGCATACAATTAAGTCCTTTATTTAAAAGGTTTTCTTTCGGCCCATTATCCATGTCCAAGGAAATATAATTTGGGAAAATAAGTTTTCAAAGACAAGTCATCATAAGTAGTGACTTTAAGGGTTTGGAGTCTTTTCTGAATTCCCCAAAAGGTATAAGTCCTTGTTCGAATAGTTTTCTTTCTAATAGAAGACCCCCTTTTGACCCTGCTGAAAGATTGGAGGCAAAGCCTCTTGTGGAGCAGTTTAACTTTCAAAACACATAAGTATCAATACCAAAGCTCTTCCGAAGGGTAAGAGACGAAGTTTGAATTCCTTTTATACCATTCATAGATGATATTTCAAGTATCCAGCGCACCGAAAGATGGTTTACGATAGTATTGTAACACTGCCTCCGTAGGAATGACAGTGGCACTGATAGTAAATATGGTTGATAGTACATATCGTCATATTGACTTATTTCCACAAAAAGCACTCCTTTATACATACTCTACCATATTTGTTAAATTCTCATTAGCATAGGAAACAAAATATTGATCGTATATAGACCTTTTTACAATGCTTTTGTACCAGCCCAATATAAAATATTTATACATTTATTTTAATCGTTTTAATCAACATGCAAGCCTACGCTAAGAAATTCGAATCTAGAAAATTCATAACTAATTAATACATCCATGAAAAAATATAAAAATTGAAATCCGTCTCCAAAATTACATAACAAACATCATACCAAAATCCTTGGCATTCGGAGATGCCTAACTATAGGTTTTATCCTGAAACCTAACCATTTCCATATGTATAAAAACCATGTAAACATTTCAAAAATAGCTATTGACTTCCCATCAATTAGCATCATATAAATCATGGAAACCACCATGAATCAAACATAATTTCGGCTATTTTTACAAAGATTGAAATACACAGGTAAGAGTATTATTTACCTTGATTAGTTGAGGTTTTGATATTTGTTGACAAAGCTTCCCAGCTCTAAATCCTAACTTTTCTCTTTTCTTCTTCCTAGCTTCAATGGCCAGCCAAGTTTTAAAAGCGAATGAAAAGTGAACAAATGTTGCAGAATATGAGTAGATATAGAGGCCAAAAGTTTACACTTTCTTCCTCTCATATTCCCCTTCCTTAAGCATTAGTTTATTTGTTTCTAAGGCCAACCTTCTAGTTATTTATTAAGCAAGAATCACATGTCCTCCTTCACCACATTATTCCCATTTAATTTATCCAATTAAATTCATGAATAATATTACTAGAAATTAGGGGTATTACATCCACCTCTCCTTAAAAGAATTTTGTCCTCGAAATTCAATCAAGGACATAACAAGCAAAGCAATCACAACAAACCAGCAAGCAATGTTATCAAAACATATATTAGTGCACCCCACTAGTAACCTACCCATAAATACATATAGATCTTACCAAAAGAAAATCAAGAAATACCTCTCTAATCCTGGCTTTTGTCTCCGAAGTACAGCCTCTTTTGTTAGATGTCCATTGAACCTTCACCAATTTAACTGTCTTGGTTCTTAATCTCCTTTCATCTTTGTCAATAACATAATTGGTTGTATTAAGATAGTCAAACCAGGTTTTACTACCAACACTTCGTATACCCTTGGATCAATGGTATCTCAGGGTTATGTACATACTTCCACAATTGCGATACATGAAACACATTATGGATTCCTGCCAGTCTATTCGATAGCTCCACCTGATAAGCAAGCTTTCGAATCATTTTCAAAACCAGAAAAGGCCTAACAAACCTTGCCGCAAGCTTTCCCGCTTTTCCGGAGTGGAACACGCCTTTCATCGGTGATATCTTGATGGAAACCCTTCTCCAACTTAGAATTCCAAATCTTTACGCCATTTATCCGCATAACTCTTTTGTTGTAACACCACGTAAAATATACCTAAAAATTATAAATAATAATTAACGTAATATAAGGAATTAAATAATTAAATATAAACATGTTGAAAAATGATATTTTTGCAGCATCAAGAATTTGGGTATGAAAATCTTTTATTTGGAATCGTGGTGAAATTCTGAATCGTTTTCATATATAATATGTTGAAAGCGGTAATCGTATGAAGAAGTTACAATCAAGTGAAATTAAACGGTGAATGCATATATATATATGGTTTAAATAAATAATATATATATTCAAGAAATAAATAAATTGGATGAATTTGAATTTCAAATGGAGATAAGAATGTGGGGACAAAATTAATATATATATATATATATATATATAAGGTAAGAGATAATCCAAATAAATCAGTGTTATATATATAATTAAATCTCTAGCCCCACATATGTTCATAGCGACCAAGAGGCCGACTTCCCCTCTAGGAGAGGTGTCGACCACCGGTCGACTACCCTCCTAGAGGGGAGGTCGACCTCTTGGTGACTGAAACGCCCAATGAGGCTAGGCTTAGATAGGTTTTTGGGTTTAATTTATATTACGGACGACTAGGATTAGATCTAAATAATCCTATGGTTCCTACTTGCACATGCAAATATAAATAGACCCCTAGCCTCACACCTAAATCCTAGCCATTCTCTCTACTTGTGCCTCTACTCTGTCGTCATTGATTCCAAAAATAGGTTCTCTTCTTCTTCTACAAACCCATTCTTCTTCCTCTAATCTTTTCTTATAGATTTAGATTCGAATATATTCTCGGAATCATATGAAATATATATATATATATATATATATATATAAGAATTTTAATCAATTGATTCTAATGTATATAAATCTCTAGAGTTGGGGTTTACATCAAAAAGGCACAACAATGTCAGATCTATGACCTTTCCAATCACTATGAGTGGAATTAGTATTTTCTTAGGCATATTCCATATTTGTATATTATCATATGGATTTGTATGCCAAAGAGGATTTGGTATAACGACAATATTAAATTATAATACCCCCAAATCCTCTGTTTTTATGTATTTCACAAGAATCTTCAATTTATTGGGTTCGTGGATCTTAGTTTTAGTAGTGAATTGAGAACAATAGGATGATATACTACTATTTTATGTGATTTATCCTTCTTGTCTAAATTTTTGTTTGTAACCTAAATTTTTTTAGATTTGATTTGATTCACTATTTGAATAGGTTTGGGTTCTATTCTAAATTTGAACGTATTCATATTTAAAGCCAATCAAATATGAACGTTTTATGTGCAATATGTAAAAAGGGTTAGATTACATAAAATAAAGTCTATGTATATATATATATGTATGTATATATGAAATTATACCCTATTTGTAACAGCCCGCACCTCCGTTTGCGCAAGATATTGTCCCCAACTTAGCCACCGTATAGGTGTGGGGTTTTGTTCCTCAAAAGACCTCAGCTAAGTTTCGAAATCCGCCAACACATGGCGTTGCCACACAGGCTGAGCCAACCTCCCTACTAACACCGATATTATCCCTACTTTGCCACCTCTCAGGTGTAGGGTTCTCCATCAATAGGCCTCGATGTTAGTAAGAGATGGGCTCTACTATATAAGTACCCACTTCACACAGGCTTCCACGATGTGGGACTTAGGGGTGTTAAACTATCCTTAGTTCATTACTAGAATCATTCCAACAAGCCTAGGACGCAAGTTGTAATTGTACGTATATTGTATTTTCCATTACTACTATCTATTATTGTGCAATTATGCCATCATGCCTTGAATGTAGAGGTCAAAATGTGGAAATTAACTTGTATGCCTTAAACTTAGGACAAGTTGACAATTTTTACCTCGTTAGAATGTTCTCCCGTTCATATGAAAATTAGCGTTATTTATGCATATTAAATATTCTACTTATATAGCTTAATTAACGTAATTATAGTAATAATGATGTAACAAATGGGATTTGGATAGGATTTGAATTTGAAATGTCCCCATATATTGATTTATTATGTGTGTATAGATTGGCTTGTAAATATTTATACTATATTATAATTACTGAGTTAGAATTGGATCGTTGAGAAGCATTCTCGCAATCTAAAGCTGAAGCGCCGCCCGTATTCATCGTAATCATTCTCTCCCCGTTTCCTTTTATAAAAGCTCTTCCTCTTACATTGCCTTTTCCCCAATCTGTCTTTTCCAAACCCTAGGTCAAGTCGTCCCCCTTATTTCAAATACTAACCGCCCTGCTTTTCATTTTGCGGATTCTAAGCCTTAACGCAACAACCCTCCCAGTAATTCAATGCAAATCGAGTGCTTTCACATCTTTCCTACGTTGCTTTGACGCCTCAATTTCACGGCTCTTAGACCTCATGATGGAGCTTATCACCAACTTTTTATCCTCTGGTACGTACTGCTTAACTCATCGAAAGTTCTAATGTCACCCTGATTTGTGGTTGGTCATGTTATAATAATTTTATTGTCTGGGTTCTCTTAGAATGATGAAAGCTATTTTGCGCTGTATGTTACATATCATGACAGCATTCAGTATTTTTTTACAATAATAATTGTTATTTTGAATCATGGTTAGGACAGTTTTAAATTCTATTATGTTTATCTGCACCAATTTTTTTTCCTTATAGTTTAGTAGTTGGGATTTGAATGGATTTGGACATGAATTTTGATAGTTGCAAATACATTTTATGTTTGGTATCTTCATGCTTTTCTGATTTGTCCTAATTAGCATCATAAATATTTATACTGTAAAGTTTTACTTTTATCAAAAAACTTTAATATCTGGTCCACATTATATGGCTAATTATAATTTAGTTGCAGATATTGAATGAAATAGGAAAGTAAACCAAATAATTTGATGATCCACCAATTTGTATACGTTCGGCTGTTTATCGCATCTCAACCAAGCAAAAGTAAGAATCTGTCAAGCCAAGCTTATTAAGGTGCAGCACCTAATACAAATTGGTCTCTTTTTCACTTTCGAGTAATACAAAGTTAATCAGCCCATAAGTGTAAATACAAGGGATCATGATATATGTGTTATACTATAATAACCAATTATATATTTGAGCTCTCTAATTGTTGTAGCCCTTTTTCACTTCTCATTCTTTGGTTTCATGCCACTTTGGCCCTTAGCCCTCTGCTTTTTATTTTTCTTCTTAGTCATAGTTTCTCTTCATTTTCCTTCGCCCTTTATTCTGGATAAGTTAATCTAGCGTTGTTAACTAAAAAAGACATGAATCGTCCCCCTTTCATTTTATCTTACTTTTTTCCTGAGCTTCATTCACAGATCCTGTGGAGCCCACGAAATATTTTTACCTTATTTGTTAACATCCTATAAAAAAATTCATAATCAAACATACGTTAATATTTGTCCATTTTTCGACTCTTATGCAGTTTTTATGCAGCTTCTGCAATATAACCAATGCTTTGTTTCTATACGCACAAGCTTATGACAGGTGGTTGAAGTTCTCATGGTGTACAATAAGTATGGAATTCAAGTGCTCTCCTTGGATAGCCAAATTACATCAGAAACAAAAATTAGGACCCTGACATAAGTAAGATCCTGATTCTATTTTGGGTTAACACCATGCAAATTTATTGCTACAACTGAGAAGTTGGAACTTTATTACCAATTGTACGCATGGTTTGTCCCGTTACTGTGTTATGTCCCCATTAAATTGTAAAAAGATGGTGTAGGTAAGTTACCTTTTAATTGATGAATTTGCACTGATCAATAACAAAAAATTGTAGTTACATTTCTAAGATTTTTGGTCTACCTATATAAACTTCGAGTTCATTAATAAAGGTAAAAAAGTAGGAATGATTCTTAAAACAAGATTATATGCAAAGTAGAGTCATCCTTCAAGTTGGAAGCAAAACTATTTAGCTAAGACAAATGCTTTCATAAACCAACTCCTTTTCTGTTTTTCTATGTGTTTTATGACATGAAACATCCGAAAATGTTATTTTTAAAGTATGTGTGCATATGTTAATTTTTATTTTTATTTTATTTTAAGCAGGACTAACTCCTCTTTACTCTTTTTTTGGAGAAGACATAAGATAGAAGCATCCATAATGCATTTGGTATAAGAATAAATGGAGCAGGGTTGCATGTGTTTCAAACCTAGGTGCGGTTGTAACTTAGCACGACCAATTCCCTTTTGTTTTCTTTTGGTTTGAAGATGTCGTGGGATAGAAGCTATACAATAATCTATTGCCACCTTGATGAAATCAAAATTAATAAACACACGTTAAACAAAGAATAGTTCTTCAATGTTTTTTTTACTATGTTGATGTGTAAATAAGTTTGGCTTAATTCTGGGAATTATTTGCTAATAAAAATATATAACATGTTTCCTAACTTCATGTCATCTCTAGATTTGTATTGTCAAGATGTACTGTGTGCGCACACCTAAATTTTTAGATATAGTTGTTACATAATTATAAAATCATGCAACAAACATGTAACAAACAAACTATGTGCGTACAACACATTCACACTTTTAGCTAAACAATTTTATGTGTTTATTTCTACACATTGATAGATAAGTGGAATTTTTTCCACTTAGTTATCTCCAATTAACCTTTTAACTAATGCCACACCTCCGTAATATGGACGATAAAATATTGTTTTTTTTTTTTTTAAGTTTCATCTTTTCCCCACTCTTAATTTACATTTACAGATCTTTGAAAATAAGACTTCTTCAGCAGTTGCAGAATCCTAACCCAACTGTTTTTTTTATTTCACACAAAATTTGTGCATTTAAATTTTGTTGATTTTTTCCGCACAATGCATTTCTATTTACATGTTCAACCCTGCCTAATTTAATTTTATAAGACAACAGAAAATTTCATGAAGGATCATCCCTTCTGAGTTTCGGGATTCAATAAGTATTTTCATCTTTTTTATTTTTATTTTTTTTCTTATTAGATCCATTGTTCTTAATTCATTTTCGGTCTCTTAGTCTCCATATGTTTAGCTGTTAGAATATTCATAATGCATATAATCTTAAGGTTGCTAGGCATTATTTATGTAATGGCTTGCAATGAAGATGCATCTTCTTTATGCTATCGTTAGAGCTCTACATGTCGTTGTTACGTTTCAAACCTCTATTTTTTAATAGTTTGCTTCAAATTTACTCTACTATATACAAAATGGAATATGAGGGCAACACTCTTATATTCTCTACTACATTTTGATGTTTTAACTTATGCACAGTTCTTAACCTTTTGTATTATCTTTAAGGGCAATGAATACATGTCCATTTTATTAAAGTTTGTTATGCTTTTTTAATCTAAATTAGCTAATTATCTCCTTCTTCCATGTTTTTATAATTGAATTAGAGTTTTTTTGTACGTGGAATTATGATTTGTGGGTTCAATCCCTGAAAATAAAGTCCTTAAATTGCCTATTTATGTCTAACTATCTCTATCTGAATGTTTGTAGGCAAACTACATGTGAGTATGGATTTTCTTTAGTTTGAGATTTTGCACTACATCAAAAGAAGTCAGTGTTCTGTTTTTTAAACCTCTGTTTGCATGTTTATCTCCCATTTCATCTTGACTTTTTTTCTTTTCTTATGTGAATGAAACATGAATTAAACAGATTTGAAGCTTATACGTGTGAGGCAGATGAAGGATATAAAGAAACTGCTATGACTACGATTGTGTTAGTTCATTATCATTGTATGCTAATTCGATATTCATGCACCTCTATATATTTTTCTCTATTTCGTTTTTTCACTGATTTAAATTTTATCGACCTAATGGAAATTTCAAACAATTATTACTTATAAAATTTTAAATACACCAGTAATTAATTAGCTTCTGCCCTTTTTATTTACAGGTTTACCTTTGCCAACTTTAACTTTATATGACAACAACAAATTTCACGAAAGATCGTCTCTTCTGAGTTCCGAGATCAAGTAAGTCTTTTAATCTTTTATTTTATTTTATTTTTCTTATTAGATCCTTAGTTCTTAGTCCAGTTTTGGTTTCTTAGACTCCATATGCTTAGCTGCTTGAATATTGTCAATGCGTATAATCTTAAATTCATCTAGCATTATTTATGTGGTAGCTTGCAACGAAGATGTATTTCCATTATGCCATTTAATATCTTTATTACATTTCAAAGCCCAACAATTTTCAACATTGCTTCAAATTTATTCACTTATTAACTTCAATTCAAATACTTTTGTCTCCTTCAATCTACCTCAGAATTTACAATTACACCTTATTTAACAGTTAGTTACATTACAACATTAATTGAACATTATTGTTCACTTTTATTCACTTTTAGTATCTGTTTCCAAATTACATAAATCAAATCCTAGCTCATGCATTTGAGCCCAGTAGAGGCGATCGATTATGATCACTCACTTTCTTCCAATGCTCCATTTCACCAAGCAATTCCAAATCCTTAATAATGCGGTGCCCCGTCATCGTCTATCTTAACTTTTGTTTTTGTTAAGGGTAATTCTCCACCATCGAATTTCTCCTCCTTTTGTATTCACTGTAGTTTGCCCCGAAAGTCTTCATGATTTTGTTTATTTAAACTAAAATGTAATGACATGTTGTGGAGACCCTAAGATTATAACCTACCACTGCCTTGTGCTTTAGGCAAACCGTCATAACAAGCATGTATTTTATTATATCCATACTTACTAATTTTATATTTGCTTTATTTTTTTCCCATTCATACAATGCCCACATTGTTTCTTCAATCTTACACTTTGATGTGCTTTTGACTTCTCTTTTGTGTAATTGGATTTGATCTAACTTGAAATAATACATATGTCACGTTTGCTTGAATTTAAGTTAATCGACATTCCCAGTTCCACTGATTTTTCATCAGTGTACCTACGATTAAAGAGGAAAGGGAAGAGAGGGGTTGAACCAAAATTTAATTGATAAAATCAATAGGCAACCCAACATATAATCATTTTGCGATCATTTATTTTAAAACACCAGAAAATTTAGGAAATGGTGAAAACATGAACAACCTGATTATTTTTTTTGATAACCTCTTTATACCATGATGGTGTTCTGCCTTTCACCCTCAAGATACTAAATGATAAATGCTAAAAAAATATCAGCCCTAGGTGCAAATAAGTGTAATGATGTCGTATGGATTGAACTGTAGCTTTGGATGGTAATTGAGGATTTAGGCGAAATTTCAAGAATTTCATTTCTGCTGTTCCTTTTTGATCAAGATTTATTTAGAATGGATGATGTTATCAGCTCATATTTTGCACTTGATATTCATTACTGCCAACTTTATGACAATACTCCAGTCGGTTA
The DNA here is from genome assembly GCA_030737875.1 of Allium sativum. NCBI lineage: Eukaryota > Viridiplantae > Streptophyta > Magnoliopsida > Asparagales > Amaryllidaceae > Allium > Allium sativum. Next base: position 173,408,224 of record CM060927.1, read on the forward strand.
ATATGCATTTGTCCTGTTTGCCCTGTAGATGCTGTGATAGCTATAAATTTAAGATTAAACTCATCATTATCGTTGAAAAATCATAATTACAGTTTGGGTCTTTGTTTGAAGTTATTGTAGGAAGTTTATTTGGTTGCCAGCAGCAGACTTTTGTATGCTCTAATTTAGCATCTTCCAGCGTCAATGAAGCACCATCCCATGTCCTGGATCTTAGCTCCTGTCCATTGATTCTTATTTTTTGGATTAGGGATGCGTGACTTTACAGCCATTTGTATTAGTTCAGAGAAGAAACTTTTTTTCCAACATATGTATGGTAGGAACATATGGCTCAGCTATTTATCAATATTTTCTGTTAATTTTTTGTTGTTAATTTGGTCATCGTATTCTGGAAATTTTTAGTGATTGCTTAGATTATATTTTCCTATTTTTGAAAGTGGTGAAAAGTGCAATTCTTATTGTGACTATTTATTTTTTCAATGTTCCGATGTTTGCTACGACATGTAACAATATAATGTAGAAAATCAATTTTCTTGTTCAAAATATATGATGTGCATGCTGTTATGTATCTAAAGAGGCAAACTAAAGAAGGTAACTTCGAATTTCTCATGCACGTATTTTAATATTCATTTGTAAACAACTGACATGATGACTTTTCAACATTCCTTTACAAAATATGGAATAACCTATGATAACAAGTAATTCCATATGGTTTTGCAATGAAGATTCAACTGGAATAAATTGTTCCAACCTGTCTTCAACTTCAAGATTCGAAGTAGAAATAATTTAAATACAGTCTGACATATAATCAACATTTACATGACTCTGTATACCTATGTTTGCTTACGCAAATGAGAAGCCTTCAACATCACCTTAAACATCGCAGCATCTCAATCTTCCCTCTAATTTCCACCATTAATTTGTATTGAATAAGTTAGCCAGAGGAGAGAGTAAGTAGAAGGAAAGAGAGAGATATAAGTGGTTGAAATTAGATGACAAATGAGGTGTTGCGCTATTTTGGGTGCTATAGACCGTTCTAATAAAATCATAATGCAAAAATCTATTTATATTTCCATGTGTTTAGACATGTTGTATAAATTTCACATACACACAGACACATACATACATACATACATACATACATACATACATACATACATACATACATACATACATACATACATACAAACATATATATGTGTGTGTGTGTGTGTGTGTATGTGTGTGTGTGTGTGTACACATTCGTTTAGCATTTCTATACATTTTTGACTAATGCTATTTCAAATCCTACGAAAGTTTGTAAACATGCTCATGTCATATCCAGTATAACTTCTATTTAGTTTAGGCTCATTTTATTTTAACTAACATTTATAATTTTAAGATTAAAATCAACGGTTGAACCAGGTATTTTAATGGTAAATGCCGCCTTATAACTTCGAACAATTTAAATATTTCAAAATGACCTAATGTTGAAGATATTCATTTAGTACACCAAATGCCTTTGCAAATATTTGAATATTTGGCTCAAAATTTTGTACGGATGTAATTATGTTCTTAAAAAGAGAGTGCCATTGAGTATTTCTAATTTATATGCATGCACATGAACGCGTGGGCTAAGTCTGTCAGAATAGTTGGATTATATATCATAATTATCTTAATTATTATTGAATGTTTTTATTGAACATTTTTATTTACAAAGACCGTGTGCGAAGCACGGGTTCACACTTGTATAAATAGTGAGACACAAACAAGAGGTTAGTTGCCATTTATGGTATAAGCCTGCCCCGAATCGACCGACAAATCCAGCAACCACAAGTGGGCCTAACTAATGTGAGAGGTCTGGCTGCATTGGGCTATTCAAAATCTAGTAAACTATGAAACGAGGTTAAACCTACTTGTAGTAGAAGTCTTCCCATAACCGCCCGACATATCTCGCATCTAAAAGTATACGATTTAATGTGAGATGTCTAGTTTATAAATATATAAATGTATTATATATGTGAATATGCAAGTTTACTACATCTTGGGAAGGTCTTAAGTGGCAGATTCTCTTCTTATCTAGTTTGGGTCTTAAGTGGTTAGGACTTGGATCCCCTCCGAAGGTTTATTCCTTGGATAGGTACCAAAGTCATGGGACCCGGCCTACCCTTATTAGATTTGAAGTAAGTCTATTGGTCCTCCTTTTATAAAAGTAGTTAGGCATGGCGGTAACGAAGTATGGTAGTTCAAGGGAGATGTCCACTTCCTCTAGGAGCTTGGAAGGGCTAAATTGGAACATGACTGGTTTATGAAGGATATGTCCATAGCATACTCACCAACTATCTAAGGGAAGTCTTGAGCTACATAGGTGTTCTACCATAATATCAGTTAAGTAGTAACGTTCGCAATACTACTTCTCATATTACAATTGAGAGTATAGACTTAAGAACGCTGACGTATTAGGATGAGGTCTTAAGTGGCTAGGGTCCTCCTCAGGGTTATAAGAGATCATAAGAATCGACCTTTAATATGGCCATAAGTGACCAAGAATGCCCTCCTCGTTGGGTCTTTACCCTAAATACACCAATGAAGGTCTTAAGCAATTGACTTGGATATCCACCTCATTGGTTGGATACTTTGTGTTTGTGTGAATGCTTATGTGTTTCGTAGACATACCTTGATATATATATATATATATATATATATATGTATATAACCTGCTAATTCTAGGATATGACCTTTAGGTAAATGCTATATTTCAGTCACACAAGACTTTATGTTCTGACCCCTCTCCTTAACATATCCAATAGGTCAATATGTGGGGTTGATTCTATGGACGAAGCAATGATGGAGGCTAAAGACGAAAACGGAGATGTTATGCTATTATTAGTTATCATTGTTGTATTACTTATGGAAACTTTTAATGATGAATTTATTGATGTACCTATCAAATTATTTTATCTTGACAATCTGTGTTTAAACTCTATAATTCTTATAAAATGGTACATCTTATTTGGATATCATATTTTCTCCTTCCGCTGTGTGAGATTCCATAACGTAATGTATATATATTATTCTGTACAAATGTAATTCCTTACAGGAACCAACGAACCGTTTAGAGTGGTTCTAAGTTTCGATGGGCCTTTTCTAGGTCGAAGTTTAGGCCTATTCCGGGCAGGTTGTCACATTTGGTATTAAAGCATAGGTTACCTAATTTAAGGGAATTATACGTATGTGAGACGCATTTGTATATTGAAAAAGGTTTTTCGAACTGTATATACAATGTATGTACCTACCCCAATAAGCATGCACATCTACACTAGGCAACTTTATGGTTTTCTTCCCTTTGCATCTTAAATATTACCTCAGGAGTATCCACTGAAGGATTCTTCCTTTTCTTTTCAGATAGTAAAATGGCGGATAATCTTTCTGAACAGGAAAACTAGCCAAGGCTTAGGTATTTGCTAGAACGGTTCCAAGAGTATCTTCATACTATTGAACAAGTCCTAATTGCTAATCCCACTTGAGCGGTTCCTGCAGCTCCTGCCGCTGAGGTAGCCTTTTATTTTTCTTGTTTATGTAAGAGCTTCGCAAACCTTGGAGGGAAATCGTTCACATGAAAGAAGGGTTTTACTAGGACCCAAAATTGGATAACGAACTGAGAAAGAATTTTTGAAGCTGTTGGATGGCCAGACGAAGTAATTAGGAGAATTATGGCCTGACACTTGAAGGAGGAGCCGTTGAATGTTCGAACTTAGTATCTAGAGAAAACGAAGGGTGGATATTTACATAGGCCGAATTCAAAACCCGCTTTAGAGCAAAGTTTTTTCCAAAAGTCGAGACAACGATCCAATTGAAGAAATTTATCCATAAGGGAGTTTAAGTCTGCAAGAGTATGTGGATAAGTTCATTGAATTGAGTAAGTTTTGTAGGAGTTTAGTGGATACCTTAATGAATAAAGCCTTGAGATTTGTTAAGGGGTTGAACTCCCCATTGAAGGACACTTTGCTAGTACAAGTAACGTTCGAAGCAACCTTCGAGACCTTAGTAGAGACAGCTATTCTATGCACAACTCAAGGGTCCAAGAAGAATAAGGATGATGAGAAAGGAAAAGGAAGGTCCAATAAAAATAAGAAAGAGTGGTGGAAGAACAAGAAGAAACGGGGCAAATTCAGAAAGGAATCTGAAACTTATATGAGGTGCACCCGCAAGGGCCATGAGGCCAAGGATTATAGGACTTCTTTGAAAAAAAAAGAATTTAAAGGAAAATATTTCAATTGTCATGAGGAAGGATACATGACTAAGGACTGCCCAAAACCTAAAGTTATCTGAAGTGGCCAGAATTATGCAATAGCAGCAACACTGATATAAAGATGATCCTCAAGAGACCAAGGTCAACCCGCACTTGAAGGTATAACATATGTTTCAGAAATTTATGTATACACCTTGTTCGATTCGGGAGCGACCCATTCTTTTATTGCTAAGAGACTAGTTATTCTGTTGAACCTTCCCATATCTATCTCTATTAGTCCGATAAAGGTAGCAAAACCTATCCGAGGAACTAAGTATCTTGAGTTGTTTTGCAAAGACCTGGTATTATAGATTGACGATGTTGAATTTCTATGTGAAGCATATGCGACAAGAGAACTGTTCGTCTTAGGAGCCGAGGAGGACGTAGTCTGAGTATTCCTTGTAATGTTAGGAACAAGAAAAAGCCTTATTATATTCCTTATCTCCTGGTTCAGAAGGGCCATCTTTGATCCCTATAGTATGTGAGTTCTTGGATGTCTTTGAGGAAGTCATGGGACTTCCATCCAATAGAGAAATCTCTTTCCGTATTGACCTAGAGAAGAACGCTAAACCAGTAGTTTTACCCTTGAGGCATATGGCGCCTAATTAAAGAAGGGAATTGGACAAGCAGATTTTTGAGTTACTACAGAAAGGTTTCATTCGTCGAAGTACCTTAGAATGGGGTGCACATGTTGTGTTTTCCACCAAAGTAGATGGATCCCTAAGACTTTGTGTGGATTATAGGGAGCTTAATAAGTTGACCACGAAGAATAGGTACCCCTTACCTAGAATTGATGAACCTTTTGACCACTTAGGAGAAACCCGAGTATTTTCCCAATTAAACCTTGCCAGGGGATTTCACCAGTTGAGAATTGCGAAGGATAGTAAGGATAGAACCTTATTTAGGACACCGGATGGATTGTTCCAATGGAAAGTTATGCCCTTCAAACTGACGAATGCACCCGTCTTCTTTGTTGACTTTATGAGTAGAGTGTTTAGGGGCATTCTAAATAAGATTATGGTAGTCTTCGTAGATGATATCCTTATATATTTAAAGGACCATTTAGAGCATGAAAGTCACTTAAGACAAGTTTTAGGGATATTAAGAAATAACCAATTGGAAGCAAAATTCTCGAAGTGCCATTTCTGGAGTGAAGAAGTCAGATTTTTCAGACATATTATGTCAAGTAAATTAAAAATTGGCAGTAGACCCCATAAAGATCGAGGAAATTAAGGAATGGAGGATACCTCGAAATGCTACGGAAGCGAGGAGCTTCCTTGGATTGGCCGGATATTATCGGAAATTCATTAACGACTTTGCAAAGATTGCTACTCCTTTAACTCAGCTGAAAAAGAAGAATTTGGTATTTTCTTGGAGTAATAAGTGCAATATAGCCTTTAAGAAATTAGAGTATTAACTAGTGTGTCAGTCCTTATTATACCCGATGGTTCGGAATTGTTTACAGTTTACACTAATGCATGTGGAACCGGTTTAGGAGCAGTTCTTATGCAAGAAAGAAGAGTAGTTTCTTACGCTAGTAGACAACTTAAGGATCCTGAGAAGAGATACCTAGTTCATGAGCTTGAGTTAGCCACGGTAGAGTACGCCCTGAGAATGTGGAGGCATTATCTTTAAGGGGAGAAATTTGAACTTTTTACCAAACATAAATCCCTAAAATATTTATTTTCCAAATGTGACCTAAATTTCAGACAGGAGCGGTGGATGGAATGTATTGCCTCATTTGATTTCATGATATAGTATACCCCAGGAAAAGGGAATGTCGTGGTGGATGTGTTAAGTAGGAAACATGCAACCTTGAATGCAAACTCAAAATGGAAACAATTGGAGTTTCTCTCTAACTTTAATTTGCAACCCTCACCAGTCACCCCTAATGGTTTTCTTGGAGCTATGATTGTTAGACCTACTCTAAAAGAGAAGATTCAAAGTACATAAGACCTTAACAATAGAATAAGGGACCTGAAAGAGAAAGTGGGAAAGGAGAATTTTCCCCATTCGGTTAGGTATTCGTTAGGTAACGATGAAAATTTACTTAGGGTGGATGACTTTGCGTCCCTAAAGTTGAGGATTTTAGGAAAGAAATTTTAAAGGAGTGCGATAGGTTAAAGATGACCATACACCTCGCTGGAGATAAAATGTACAAAGATATGAAGAGGAATCTCCATTGGGAAAGGATGAAGAGAGATGTAGCAGAGTACATAACTAGATGTTTAACATGTCAGAATGTAAAAGTGGAGCAAGGAAAGCCCGAAGGATTGCTATTACCTTTAGAGATTCCCATGTGTAAGTGGGAACATATTTCCATGGACTTTATTGATGGACTTCCTAGAAGCCAAACGGGAAATGAGGCCATTTGGGTTGTGGTAGACCATTTGGCCAATAGTGCTCATTTTATACCATTAAAAAAGACTAGGACTACAGCCTCATCAGCCCAATTACATGTCAAAGAGATAGCCAGATTATATGGTATCCCATCCAGTATCGTGAGTGAAAGGACCCCTTGTTTATGAGTAAATTTTGGAGATGCCTACAAGTAGCATTGGGAACGACCCTCAACTTAAGCACAGCCTATTGCCCGCAAACCGATGGCCAGACGGAAAGAGTGAATCGGATCTTGGAAGACTTTCTCACAACTTGCATCATCAACTTAGGAGGAGTTTCGGAGCAACACTTATCGCTGGTAGAGTTCACATATAACAACAGTTTTCAAACGATGATTGTTATTGCCTATTTTGAAGGGATTTATGGGAGGCCATGCAAATCGTCAACTTATTGGTGGGAAACTACCGACAAGGTTTTACTCAGACTAGATTTCATTCGTGATTCCACGGAGAAGATTTCCTTGATTAGGCAAAGGATGAAGGAAGCCCAAGACCGTCAGAAATCATATGCCGACAAGCGAAGGAGGGAACTTGATTTTAATGTTGGAGATTTGGTATTCGTAAAGGTATCCCCTCTCAAGAAGACTGTTCGGTTTGGAAAGACTGGGAAGTTGGCTCCCATATTTATTGGGTATTTTCGCGTCATCGAGAAGATAGGATATTTGGCCTATCGAGTGGATCTCCTAGAGCATCTATCAGGTATCCATAATGTCTTTCATGTATCTCATCTAAGGAAATGCCTTCATGATTCTGCTATCAAACTCGAGCTTGATGAAATTGGGGACATAGGAAAACTCAAGTTGGATTACAGAGTTCCCTATGCCACTTCAAGGATTATAGAGCACAGAATCAAGAGACTTTGCAATAAAACCGTTCACCACGTCCGAGTATAATGGGGAAATAATCCTGCGGAAAGCACATGGGAGACAGAGGATAGGATGAGACAGACTCACCCAGAGCTTTTCTCGGGTAATTTTTCCTCTAAAGTACGTTTACGGATGCATAGTGATTGCTAGATTGGATGATTAAGAAATGGATGCAACACGATTGCACAATGCACTCATATAGAGACATGCATAATTAGGTTGTTTTGCATACATATTTCATCACTTATTACACCTGCACGCTAGGATTGAGCTCACTTTAGTGAGTCTACAGTTCATAATCACTGCCAGTCATGGATGTTTATGAATGAATTAAGTATAACACGGATGTTTCGAGCGAGTTGTATTTTTCGGCCCTTCAAACATATTTCGGGACAAAATCCAGTTTAAGGGGGTAGAATGTAACACCCCGTAAAATATACCTAAAAATTTAAATAATAACAATTAATGAAATATAAGGAATTAAATAATAAAATATAAACATTCTAAAAATGAGATTTTTGCAGCATTAAGAATTTGGCTACATAAATCTTTTATCTGGATTCGTGGCGAACTTCTGAATTGTTCTCACATATAATATGTTGAAAATGGAAATCGTATGAAGAAGTTACAACTAAGTGAAATTAAACGGTAAATGCATATTTACATATATGTGTGGTTTAAATAAGTAAGATATATATCCAAGAAATAAAATAAACTTGATGAATTTGAATTTCAAATAAATATAAGAATGAGATGAAAAAATAATATATATATATATATACACACATATATATAAGGTAAGAGATAAGAGAAATAAATCAACTTATATGTACAATTAGTATCTCTAGCTCGCCCAAATGAATTCAAGAGAAATATGCCTCATGGCTTCCTCTGCCATCCCTGTACCCATTCCCTATCCCTCTCTAATTTCTCCTTTCCCGCCCAATCACATCACTGTCCCCTTACCCATCACCTCACCGCCTGCTCCGCCACCTTCTGTCTCTATCCCGCCGCTTGTTCCGCCCACCCCTAATCACCTCCCACCCGCACCTATACCCTCCTTCCTCCTCGATTTTGGGTCCAAAACCTAAATTCAACTCTCTCTTCATCAATAAAACATGCCATGCATGCTCCTTCCATGCACCTGATATCCCTCTCGTCTTCAATGGTGAAGCCGTGGTTCCCGCAGACACAATTGTAAAGGCGGGTGATGAGAACTAGCACACTCTGTTGCAGGTTTCTTCCTTTACCAACCTTTATCGTACTCAGCTGTTATAACCCACCCGAATAAGATCAGGAGGCTAAAAGGTCATGTCACTGTCAAATCAAAAGGATTTTTGTTCCTTTTCAATCTATCTTGGCTGAAGCAGAAGGAAAATCCTCGAAGCCGCCCCCGTTGTCATGAGGAACAAATTATTCATATTAAAAAGTTGGGATTCTTCTGTTGGTACTTCCAGTAGTGCTATCAAAGTTGTACATGTTTGTATTAAGTTGTTTAACATCCCGATGTACAGCTGGTCTTTGATTGGAGCTAGTTGGGTTGCTACAAGAATCGGTAATTTCTTATGTATGGATGAGTCCATTGAGAAAATTTAGAAGTTAGAATTTGCAAAATTCTTAGCGGAAATCATGCCTCATTCTGAATTACCTGATGAATTTCCAGTCCATTAGCCATATGGTAGTATTCAATTTGTGAGAGTGCAATATGTTTGGAGACCTAAAATATGTTCATCTTGTCAAGCATTTGGTCACTCTTTGGTTAACTGTTGCAAGACATCAAGTGACAAGAAGGTGGAGAGTGGTAATCAACTACCAGTGGCAGCCACTGGTAGTGTTTAAAGTGTTCCAGCTAAGCCTTTTGTTGCTGAGATGGAAGAAGGAAAAAATTTATACCTCCCATGCCACCAAATAAGCAGGTATGGACAAAAGTGACAAGAAATAATGGAAGACATGCTGGAAATAGGAGAATTGAACATGGCAAGGAAGTGTGTGAAAATATTAATGTGCAAATGCCTAGTGATAAGGGTATTAATGTTAATGCATGCTCTGGAAGTGAAAGGAACGATTTAAATAAAAACTCTCATTTTGTTGAGCATGGTTTGCAATAAAATGCATGCAATCTAAAAGACCAAAATGTTGCGCAAGGCAATGATAATGATAAGGCAGACAAATCGGTTGAAATTTTACCTACTAACAACAATTTTGATGTTCTTGCCAATGAAGTGGATGATCTTAACAATTTTAATGATATGGAGGACGGTGAATTTCATGAAGCCCTGATGGATGCAATGGATGGTATTGGCTTTGATATTGATTACACTGTTGATTCTTCATCTGATGCATGCATGCACAATGATGTGCACATGCACATTCCTTCTGTGCCCCCTCATTAATCTATCTGCCTTGTCACTACCTACTAACCCATCTTCTGTCTTTATTTCTTTTTTCTCCACCTCATTTCCAATTATCCTACCTGCCAATGACAAGCCATATGATGAATCAGCATTTGCATGTTACTTTCAAAATGAAATTTTGCAAATTTGTCTCATAAATGCAAATTAACCCGGTTTTGACTTTGCACTCTGCCCCAGTTTCACCTACTAGCACTAATGCTCTTGCCAGAGAATCTCCTGTCCCAAAGCAAATTTCTTCATCTCCACTTGTTATCCCCTCAGTTTTTTCTTCTCCCTTGATCATTGTACCTCCTAAGCCACCTTATAATTCCCCTGTTAAGGTTCCTGGGTGGCTACATTCACCTCCACTTCCTATCACTTTCCCTCTCTCTTCTATGTCCTCTGTCACTTCTTTCCCCTCCAAGAACCCTCATACTCTCCCCTTAATTAGCTAATCTCCTCAAATGAGGAGCATGGCATGTGCTGCATCACTTTCTAAAGAGTTTAATTAATGTGTCACAACCTAGTTGCATGGAATATCAGGGGTGCTCATAACCCCACTAAACTTAATCAAGTCAGAAACCTCATTCAATACAATAATCGCCAACTATTTTCTATTCTTTAAGCCATACTAAATCTTCCACTTTCTTTAGCTTCAGGTTCCTACATCAATCCTCTTGGATACCTTCTCATAATTTCGATCATGCTGCTTATGGTTGAATCTTAGTCATACGTAACCCTACTTCCCTTTCCCTCAATCTCATTTTGGCAACTAATCTGTTTATGCATTTTTTGTGTCACCAATGTCATTGATCTTTCATGTACTATCCCACTATTATATATGTTAAGAATTCATGTAATGCCAGGCAACTTCTCTTCAGCACTTTGCCTAATTTCAGTCAGGATTCTCATCCATGAATTGTTCTTGGCGATTTCAATTGTTGTCTCAACCTTAATGATAAACATGGGGGCAACCCCTTGATTTCTAGAGACACACAACCTCTCTGATCTATTATCAGTGATTCTGACCTTGTACATATTAGTAAATCTGGCATTCAGTTCTCCAGGAACAATAGAAGCAGAAGCGGTGTGTAACCCCGTATTTTTAGTGTAAGATAATAAAATAAGAATAACTTAATTAAATATTCAGAATTTAGTAAAACGGACTGTGCCATTGCATCCGTCTCAATATTCTGGTCAAAATCGACACCTGGTTTGCATAAATCGGACACTGTATGAAGAAGTTATTAAGGTTCTAAGTTTGTAAATGCGTAAGAAGAAAATATATATATTAGGTTCAGAAACTCAAAAATGGGTCCAGAAATTTGAAAATCGGTTCAAAATTCAAAATTTCAGAAGGCGGCAGATTTCCCGGCCAGGTGGGTCGACCCACTCGAAGGTGGGTCTACCCACCTACGACAGATTTTAGCAGATTAGGGTTTTGTGATATTTTGACGATTCGGATGGCTTTTGGGCAAATCTAAGGGTCCTGATTGCTCCATACACCTATAAGTAAGACCCTAGACCTAACCCTAAGCCTCATAATTCGATGGCTACGCCAGAACGCTACCATTACTCTCTCTCTCCCCCTTCCCAAATCTATTCTGAAATTAAAATGTTAGCCTAGGAGAATTATGAATTCATATCTGGAATAGGGAATCAATGTTAATAAAAAGATTATTGAATCATAGAAGCAAGGTAAACTTCTGAGAACAGTCTATTTAAATTCTTTCTCTTTCCCTTCTCGTTTCATGAAATAATAAATCCATGGTCATTAGGTTGTGAATCAAATTAAAAGGAAAAGCGGAAACCATGGATGATAGAACGGATCAGATCCAAGATTTGGGGAAAGCATGAAAGGTGAGTGGATTTAAAATATACTTCTTGAATAATAGTACCTCTATAGTTTGGCATTCCCAATAATGAACATATTGGAAGGTTTAATTTGATGAAATGCATTACTGCGCTAAAATGGATAATATGTGCAATTAGTTAATATGTTGAGATGAACATTTACTTGAATGTTTAATAAAAATGAATACCGTTGTATAGATCCATTTTATGAACTTATGAATTGGGTAAATGATACACTATTGGAGAACTACATGTTATTTTAAATAAAGTTAATTACATGTAGAAAGACACGCGACATATATTGGGATTTGGGGTATAATATGGAATGGGATTTTGGAACATAACATATATTACGTTTTGAGACTTTAATTTGGAGGCGTAATTTGATTTGAACATAAATGGTTGAAAATTCATACATAAGATTAGTTGAAATATTGGAAATGTTTATATGTTATAGACTTGTTAAAAATATTGGCAGTAACTACCACTGTTCATATCACATATTGTTGATTTGTTCCATTTATATACCAGAGCCCTTACCTGTGTGAATTAGAATGATTGTATGATTATATACATAGAATTGAATAAATGAAGATGAATATGCCTAGGATTACAATTAGAAATTGTAACAACACTTATGGCACGAGGTTAGGTTGCATTAGTGTCGGAAGTCTGCCCGGACTGGCATATCCAGCAGCCACTAATGTTGAACCTAATGTGAGAGGCCTAAGTGAAAAATTAAAAACATGTAATGGTGCTAAGATACGAGGTTAAGTCAACTTGTGGTAGAAGTCTGCCCGTACCCGCTCGACAAATCCAGCGTCCACAAGTGTAGGCTTAATGTGAGAGGTCTGGTGCTTATATATATATGTATATACGTATATATGTATATGTATATAACAAGATATGAATAAATGGAAATGGTGGTATTTAAATTTCTAACTCAAAAAATAAGAAAGGAAGGGATGAATGAACTGGGTTAGTATGATAAGAAGGAAAAGTGATGTATTTCCCTAAATGACTTATTTCTGAAAACGTTGTTGCAAGTAAGCAACAGTAAATAAAGAAAAGTAAAGAAATTACTTGCTACCACGAATTTAGAGGGGAATGATAATAACATGTTATAAATAAATAACATGTTGTATTATAAGTAGACTTGTTCTTGGGACAAGTGAATATTATAACTTAGGTTATAATAAACTAGTAAGGGAATGCGATAACTGGTGAATTGAGTTAATAAATTAAGTAATTAGTAAAGGGGAAAACTTGAAACCAGTTAAGAAAAGGGAGGAAATATATTGTACTTAATTATAAATTAAGTAATCTGTAAGCTTGGGAGTCTGAAACCCGTTGATAAGAATGTTTAGGCTTGTCCTAGGGACAAGAGAAAATTATAACAAAGGTTATAATAACGGATATAGAAACTTATTAATGGGCCTTAGTTAATAGAACTAAGTTAATAAGTCAACAACGATAAGTTGTATTGGCAATGTAAAATGGAATTACGATTAAATGAGAAAGAATGATGAAAACTTATGAAATGAAATAAGTTATATTTAATCATAAATGGTAAGTGACATGTTAATTAGAAAACATGTGAATTGGATATAGTTAATTACATATTAAGTAAAACATGTTATTGTAATGATGAAATCAACAAGAAGATAAAAATGGGTGGTGGATTACAGACCTTGGGCCGCAATCTAGAGAATAACATGTTGTGGGCTTAATAATAAACTTAAATCGATTAAGTTGTATGACTGAAATTAATAAGCAAGAGAACTTGGTAATTTGAATAAGAATTCAATGTATATTGGAATGACCAAGTTAACAGGAAACCTGATGAGGTGAGATAAGTGGGTAAAAGAATGTTTAGACATAGGGTCTAACAATATGCTAAAGTAAGCCGCTTAAACCAGTCCGTACGGTTGAGGGTGAATAACCCAACGGGGTAGATCATCATGGTGTTATAAGGCACGAGGGGAGCGCACGTTCATCTGATTATTCTGACGGATCCAAAGGACTGGAAGGTGAAGCACGGGGTAAGGTACATAAGGTGCTCCTAGTAGTCCTCTATGCGGTGACAGATGTCTTAGGCTGTGCTCGTAGAGGTTGGGTCTGCGCATAACTACTAGGTGGGCGGGCCTTGACTACAGATGTAGCTATGCAGTCAGAATGATGTGAAGTGGTGACACTAGGGTGGTTCGGCGGTTGCCTCATGAGGAGACAGTGGGTCGCGACCAACAAGGATAGTAGACCATCGGACACCCGTCATCGGCAGCCAGTGGGATGCAGAAAGACTCGAGCTAAACCCAAGATACCATTGCAACCTTCACTATCAGGGTAAGGGGTTGAGGGGAGACGCCACATGGATGTTTAGATTTTTTGCATAGGGGCAGTCTCTTAGCTCTGGTAGTCTTTACTAGTTGAGGAAGGGGCCGAGGTGGGGCCATAGCCACCACGAAAATAGACCCTAGGTATATCTGTATATAGAGGCTCTTTAAAGACGGGCTTGTACAAATATGGAAAAGCTTCTGACCGAGTTTTGTGCTTCTTGTATCGCCCTGCCACGGAACTCGGTGCACATTAGAGGACGTGCGATTGAGGCATTGAGCTACAATTGAAGATACGTATGGTGGACAATTTAGATACATGTATGTCGGCTCTGGGTGGTGTATCGTAGACTTAAGGACATTACTCTGGTATGGGGTTTGATTCAAACAAAGGTGGAAGTTAGTACGCTGACGTAGCATAGTAATGTTAGATATATGCGGAACGTAATATTGTTATCCATACGTCACTATGACGTAGGATGAGGGACTGCGTATATTCCATTGGTGTTACGTTGGAGACCGTGTGAGTGGGGTACCATGGGGTGTACCTCAATATCGAGGGTAGCTACATCTATATGGTATTATGTTAATCCACTGGGAAGTAAATAGGTGTGACGTAGGTGTAAGCCTTGAGTGTCGTTAACCCGAATAACCTAACAAATAAGAAAATATGATTGAACGGTATATGTAGGATTATCCAAAGTGTATAGTTTAAATCCAGTCACCAGAACTTGTGTTCTGACCCCCTCCTCATAACATACTCGCATATTAGATTTGTAGCAAAGAAATTATAGCTTCGGATACTGGTTAGGCAGTATTAATAATACGGTAAGGCTATATTTTGATTATACTACATTTTATTCATTCCGTGGTGAGATATTTTCTGAGCTCTGACATGTTTTATGTCTCTATCTTTTCTACAGGATACTAGAGCAAACCAATCTGAGTTTTTATAGATTGGAACTTTGAAAAAAATTCAGTCTGTCAGAATTCTGGTTGTCACATCTGGTATTAGAGCTTAGGTTTAGGGTTCCTATATAAATAGTGAGTGAATGTATTTGTATTTTTAAAAATATAAATATATTATATATATACCTAGATCTATAGAGGAACCCACTAAATAGAAAGAGTATAACGTGGTAAGAAATGGGATATTTGTTTTGTACACTAAAGGGATGAATATGAGACCCTTAGGTGATTTGGGTGGAAAGTGTACAATGTATTTTGTATGGAAGAAAAGTGAATCCCATATGATTAGTATTTTGGGTTAGTGGGTTTGGCAGTAGAACCATATAGATTGGAAAAGGTTAAAAAGAAAAAATGAATTAGGAATATATATAGTTGGGAGAAGTGACCTTGGTGAATGTCTAGGAAAGCCTAGAAAATTGGAAACCCGCTTTGAGTCTAACCCCATTGTTCACTTTTTAAGATTATAAAGGTTTTGGGAAAATGGTTTATGGTGTTTTCAAGTTTTAATCTTAAAAGTTATAGTTTTAAATATGTAAAGTATACATATTGGGTTTTAAAGTAAAATGGGGTATATTTTGCAAATAGTGATTTCTTACGAAAATTTTGTCTAAAGTAAAATTCTCTCAATAAAAGGTGTAAAATATAGAGCATGTATAGCTTGCTAGTTTTCTTGTTACATTTCATACAAGAATCTTTAATAAAGAAAGATTTTAAATCTCTATTCTTTTGACAACCCTTTTTGATAAATTATTTTAAGATAATTTTTTTGGGTGGACAAAATTAGTGCAGGAATTGAGAATAGAGTGGATATTTGCACCTTGTAGTAAGAGACTAAACCGACCTTATAGGTAAGAACAAGTCATAAACCCGATGGAGAAAATAGTTGTCCGTATCTACTCCAGTTTTGTGATTTGAAAAAAATATGATGATTTACATTTTTAAGATGACATGTTTTTATGGTTTGGAAAAAGAAAGTTTTCATGAGGAAAATATAGTTTTGACACTTTTAATTTTTGGAAGAAAAAGGGCTAAACCATGTTTTAAAAAGGATGGAGTAGGTAAGGATTAGTGCCTAGGAAAGACGGGAAAAGTTTTGAGGCTACAAAGTAAATAGCGAGAATTATCTTGGAATAATAGTGAGTTCCCGTAGAACGCGTAAGCGTTGGAAAGTCTAGGATGTTGCTTGAAATAATTGTTGGAACATAGCTAGGACTAGTAGAGACTACTAGATAGAAAAGGACAAGTAAGTGTTTAGATCCCGTGGCTAATTCTCATGTTAGGGGTAAAACCCGTTATTGCATTTCTGTTGGGATCGTTCCGTTATTTTGTTGGGTAGTTAGGGTAACATCTAAACCTGTTGTAGATCCCATAGTTTGGACTTTTCTGTCTGAGGGGTGGACATAGTCCTAAGATTCTTGGCCCTTAGTAGTTGATGTGTAGGGTGTATGTTCTCCTGATTTAGTTGGAAGATTAGAGGCTTATTTCAGATAATTAAATAAGCTAAGAAAGGAGAAAAGGTGCAAATGAAAAGGAAACAGAAAATTCAGTAAAGCAAAAAATGGAAAATTATGAGAAAAGATGGATAAGAATAAAAATTTCCTAGATAAGATAATCAGTAACAAAGAAAATTTTCTTATATGGACTGTGCTTGGATAGGAAAATAGGGAATCTTTATAAATAGTTACATAAAAATTCATGTACGGTTAGAAAAAGGTTGGAAAAAGAAAAGCAGGAGATGCGGAGTTTTCTGTTTTCCACCTTTTTGTAACATAAGAAATCGAATGTAGAAAATTAGTTTTTTCTGAAATTCGAAAAATAAATTTGGTTAGTAGGATTACGGATGCAACAATTGGATGAAATATGCTCTTACTTAGTAAGAGTGTAGGAAAATTTGGATGAAAAAGCATTTTGATTTTCAAAATATTGCATTCATATAGAACTACCACTATATTTAGGATGTGAGCATCATATTTTAAAAGGATTTTTGAAAAGCTTGCATACACATAGGAGGTATCGATTAGGCATGCATGCATTATTATGTTGTACTTCACTTTGCATAAGTGCACAATGTTTGCAAAAATTGGATGCACACATGATGGATGTATTTTATGCATGGGGTTAATTTATTTTACCCTTATCAAATTTCGAGGACGAAATTTCCTAAGGGTGAGAGAATATAAGACCCCGTATTTTTAGTGTAAGATAATAAAATAAGAATAACTTAATTAGATGTTCAGAATTTAGTAAAACAGACTGCGTCATTGCGTCCGTCTCGAAATTCCGGTCAAAATTGACACCTGGTTTGCATAAATCGGACACCGTATGAAGAAGTTATTAAGGTTCGAAGTTTGTATACGTGCAAGTAGAATATATATATATATATATATATATTACGTTCAGAAATTCAAAAATCAGCTCAAAATTCAAAATTTCAGAAGGCGGCAGATTTCCCGCCCAAGTGGGTCGACCCCCTCAAGGGTGGGTCGAAACCAGGGTCGACCAACTCAAAGTTGGGTCTACCCACCTGCTGCAGATTTTGGAAGATTAATGTTTTGTGATATTTTGACGATTCAAATGGCTTTTGGGCAAATCTGAGGGTCCTGGTTACTCCATACACTTGTATTAAGACCCTAGACCTAACCCTAAGCCTCATAATTCGACGGCTACGCCGGAACACTGCCACTACTCTCTCTCTCCCTCCCTTCTCAAATTTATTTTGAAAATTAAAATGTTAGCCTAGGAGAATTATGAATTCAGATCTGGAAGAGGGAATCAACGTTAATAAAAAGATTATTGAATCATAGAAGCAAGGTAAACTTCTAAGAACCAATCTAATTAAATTCTTTCTCTTTCCCTTCTCTTTTCATGAAATAATAAATCCGTGGTCGTAAGGTTGTGAATCAAATTAAAAGGAAAAGGGGAAACCATGGATGATAGAACAGATCGGATCCATGATTTGGGGAAAGCATGAAAGGTGAGTGGATTTAAAATGTACTTTTCTGAATAATTGTACCTCTATCGTTTGGCATTCCCCATAATGAACATATTGGAAGATTTAATTTGATGAAATGCATTACTGCGCTAAAATGGATAATATGTTCAATTAGTTAATATGTTGAGATGAACATTTAATTGAATGTTTAATAAAAATGAATACCGTTGTACAGATCCATTTTATGAACCTATGAATTGGGTAAATGATACACTACAGGAGAACTACATGTTATTTTAAATAAAATTAATTACATGTAGAAAGACATGCGACATATATTGGGATTTGGGGCGAAATTTGAAATAGGATTTTGGAACATAACATATATTATGTTTTGAGACTTTAATTTGGAGGCGCAATCTGATATGAACATAAATGGTTGAAAATTCATACATAAGATTAGTTGAAATGTTGGAAATGTTTATATGTTATAGACTTGTTAAAAATACTGGCAGTAACTACCAATGTTCATATCACATATTGATTTGTTCCATTTATATACCAGAGCCTTTACCTGTGTGAATTAGAATGACTGTATGATTATATGCATAGAATTGAATAAATGAAGATGTATATGCCTAGGATTACAATTAGAAATTGTAACTGCACTTATGGCACGAGGTTGGGTTGCATTAGTGTCGGAAATCTGCCCGGACCCGACTGGCATATCCAACAGCCACTAATGTTGAACCTGATGTGAGAGGACTAAGTAAAAATTAAAAACATGTAACGGTGCTAAGACATGAGGTTAAGTCAACTTGTGGTAGAAGTCTGCCCGGACCCGCCCGGCAAATCCAGTGTCCAGAAACGCAGGCTTAATGTGAGAGGTCTGGTGCTTATATATATATATATATATATATATATATATATATGTATATAACAAGATAAGAATAAATGGCAATGGTGGTAGTTAAATTTCTAACTCAGAAAATAAGAAAGGAAGGGATGAAATGAACTGAGTTAGTATGAGAAGAAGGAAAAGTGATATATTTCCCTAAATGACTTATTTCTGAAAACATTGTTGCAAGTAAGCCAGAGTTAATAAAGAAAAGTAAAGAAATTACTTGCTACCATGGATTTAGAGGGGAATGATAATAACCTATTATAAATAAATAACATGTTGTATAATAGGTAGACTTGTCCTAGGGACAAGTGAATATTATAACTTAGGTTATAATAAACTAGTAAGGGAATGGGATAACTAGTGAATTGAGTTAAGGGACACTTAATTATAAATTAAGTAATCAGTAAAGGGGAAAACTTGAAACCAGTTAAGAAAGGGGAGGAAATATATTGTACTTAATTATAAATTAAGTAATCTGTAAGCTTGGGAGTCTAAAACCCGTTGATAAGAATGTTTAGGCTTGTCCTAGGGACAAGAGGAAATTTTAACATAGGTTATAATAAACGGGTAGAGAAACTTATTAACGGGCCTTAGTTAATAGAACTAAGTTTATAAGTAAACAACGATAAGTTGTATTGACAATGTAAAATGGAATTACGATTAAATGAGAAAGAACGAGGAAAACTTATGAAATGAAATAAGTTATATTTAATCATAAATGGTAAGTGACATGTTAATTAGAAAACATGTGAATTGGATATACTTAATTACGTATTAAGTAAAACATGTTATTGTAATGATGAAATCAACAAGAAGATAAAAAGGGGTTGTGGATTACAGACCTTGGGCCACAATATAGAGAATAACATGTTGTGGGCTTATTAATAAATTTAAATGGATTAAGTTGTATGACTGAAATTAATAGCAGGAGAACTTGGTAATTTAAATAAGAATTCAATATAAATTGGAATAACCAAGTTAACTGGAAACCTGATGAGGTGAGACAAGCGCGTAACAGAATGTTTAGACATAGGGTCTAACAATATGCTAAAGTAAGGCGCTTAGACCAGTCAATACGGTTGAGGGTGAATAACCCAATGGGGTAGATCATTGAGGTGTTATATGGCACGAGGGGAGCGCACGTTTATCCGGTTGTTCTAACGGCTCCAATGGACTGGAAGGGGAAGCACGCGGCTTCTTGAGGTTTGTAAGGTGCTCCTAGTAGTCCTCTGTGCGGTGACAGATGTCTTAGGCTGTGCTCGCAAAGATTGGGTCTGCACATAACTACTAGGTGGGTGGGCCTTGACTACAGATGTAGCTATGCAATCATAATGTTGTGACGTGGTGACACCAGGGTGGTTAGGCGGTTGCCTCACGAGGAGGCAGAGGGTCGCGACCAACAAGGATAGTTGACCGTCGGACACCTGTCATCTGCAGCCAGTAGGATGCAAAAAGACTCGAGCTAAACCCAAGATACCATTGCACCCTTCACTATCGGGGTAACGGGTTGAGGGGAGACGCCACATGGATGTTTAGATTGTTTGCGTAGGGGTAGTCGCTTAGCTTTAGTAGTCTTTACTAGTTGAGGGAGGCGCTGAGGTAGGGCTATAGCCATCACGAAAACAGACTCTAGGTATATCTGTATATAGAGTCTCTTTAAAGACGGGCTTTTGCAGATATGGAAAAGCTCCCGACCGAGTCCCGTGCTTCTTGTATCGCCCTGCCACGGAACTGGGTGCACATTAGAGGACGTGCAATTGAGGCATCGAGCTACAATTGAAGATACGTATAGTGGACAGTCTAGATACATGCATGTCGGCTCTGGGTAGTGTATCGTAGACTTGAGGACATTACTCCAGTATGGAGTCTGATTCGAACAAAGGTGGCAGTCAGTACGCTTACGTAGCATAGTAATGATAGATATATGCGGAACGTAATATTGTTATCTGTACGTCACTACGATGTAAGATGAGGGACTGCATATATTCTGATGGTGTTACGTTAGAGACCGTGTGAGTGGGGTACCATGGGGTGTACCTTAATATTGGGGGTAGCTACATATATATGGTATTAGGTTAATCCACTGGGAAGTAAATGGGTGCGACCTATGTGTAAGCCTTGAGTGCTATTAACCCAAATAACCTAATAAATAATAAAATATGATTAAACGGTATATGTAGGATTATCCAAAGTATATAGTTTAAATCCAGTCACCAGAACTTGTGTTCTGACCCCTTCCTCATAACATACTCGCAGGTTAGATTTGTGGCAGGGACGTGATAACTTCGGATACTAGTTAGGCAGTATTAATAATACGGTAAGGCTATGTTTTGATTATATTTTATTTTATTCATTCCGCTGTGAGATGCTTTCTGAGCTCTAACATGTTTTATGTCTCTGTCTTTTCTGCAGGATACCAGAGCAAACCAATCCAAGTTTCTATAGATTGGAATTTTGAAAAAAATCCGGTCTACCGGAATTCGGATTGTCACGTAGTGTGAGAATTTTCACCAATATTGATCATGCGTTCTCAATTTAAAAGCCTTGATAACTTAGCCGAACCTCCATGCCAACTTGCCAAATCTAATCCTCTCTGATCACTCGCCTATTCTCTTAACCTCTGAAATGCCTGTGAAAGGAGTTAAAAGAAGTTTAAATTTTTTTAATTCACGGATCCATGATCTTGATTTTTCTGCTAAAATTTCATTTTCTTAGTCTCTTCATTTCTATGGTAATCCTACATTTATTTTTTGCTGGAAATTGAAAGAAACCAAACATGTTCTTAGGTGTTAGGCTAACTTAAAGTTTGGTTTTAGATATAAGGTTTCTGACCAATTAAAACAAAATTTGCAGCAAGCCCAGAACAACATGCTTAGTAATCTTGATGATCCAGCTTATGCCATGGAAGAAGAAAAATCTTTAATGATTTGAACAAAGCTATTGAATCTGAAGCTAGTATGAAGAAAAAACAATTGAATTTAAAGTGGAAGTTTAAGGGTGTCAGGAACACTCAGTTTTACCACGCAGCTATTAAGGTCAAGCAATCCAAAGAGTTTATTCATAATATTACCAATGAAGCAGGTATCTTGTATAACTCCCCATATGAAGTTGACGCAACATTGCTTCACTTCTTCTCTGATTTACTTGGCAATGGCATTGGTTTTGTCCCAGATCTTCTTCAGATTGATAATGTCCACCTGCCCTTTCTTATTTCATCACAATATGATCCCCTCACTGCAAAAGTAACTGATTCTGAAATCAAAAAGGCATTGTTTTCCATGAATAAAAAAATCTAGTGGAGGTCCGGATGGTTTCATTGTCAACTTCTTTCATGGGATATTGTTGCCTCTGACTTCTATAAAGCCACTCACAATTTTTTCGACAAATGCAAAATGCTAACTGAGGTAAATGCCACTAATCCTGTTTTAATTCCCAAAATCAATCATCCTTCCTCCGCCTCATCTTTTAGGCCTATTTCACGCGATAATGTCACTTACAAATCTATATCTAAAATTCTTGCCAATCGTCTTCTTGCTGTTATGCCCTTCTTGACATCTAATTATCAAGCAACCTTCTTACTGGATCGTAGCATTCTTGATAATATCATTTCAACTCATGAGCTAATTAAAGGCTATTCAAGATCTTTTGCTGCTCCTACTGCCCTTTTGAAACTTGATTTAAGGATTATGATTTACTACAGTGGACATCCCTGTGAGAGTCTTGGCTAGAATGAACTTCCTTAAAAATTTGTTACTTGGATATACTATTGTATTTCTACGCCACACCTCTCTTTGGTTTATAATGGAAAAAAAGTTTGGTTTCTTAAAAGTAAGCAGGATCAACGTCAAGGTGACCCAATATCTTCATATCTATATATTCTAGTCATGGAGTTACTTACTTCTATGTTTAAGGATAAATTTTATCGTGGTTTGACCCGTTATCATCCCAAGTGCAAAGATCTATCAATATCTACCCTCTTTTTGCAGATGATATTATTGTGTTTACTAAACCAGAATACTCCTTCCTTGTGCAAATAGTTGAAACATTAAGTTCTTTTCATAGCATAACTGGATTGAAGCTCAATTATGCCAAGTCTCATGCTTTGTTTGCTGGTGTTCCTCAATCTCTTCCTGCTTCCTTGTTTATACTTCTCGACATGCAACCTATGGTTAGGGGTTCATATTATCTTGGTCTTCCTTTTTGTTCCTCTAGAATTACTAAAGTCAATTGTGTTCCTTTATATAACAAAATTACCTCTATCTTGAAAATTTTTGGGCAAATAAGTTTCTTACTCAAGAAGGGCATTTAGTTCTTGTCAAGAGCATTGGCTTCTCCTTATCTGTTTATTGGGCTAGAGATTTTGTCCTTCCTAAAAAGCTTCTCTCTATGATCAACTCAGCTCTTCTTCATTTTCTTTGGACTGGTAATATTTATAGTAGAAAACCGATTCCTTGTTCTTTTACGGCAATGCTGAAACCTAAATGCAAGGGTGGGTTAGGTTTGCTATCCTTACCTCAGTGGAACCAAGCTGCAATTAGTACTCTTTTCAATGATTTTCTTGTTATAAAAGACAACTTATGGGTCAAATGGTATTGGATGTTCAACGTTAAGAAAAAAACTCTGGATTATGGAAATCCCTGTTAGTTGTAGCAGGATATGGCATTGCATATTGAGGTTGCGTGCCAAGTTTTTGCCTCATATACAATATAGCATTTGTTCGACTGGTAAACTGAGCTTCTCGGATGATCCATGGATCAACAAGGATATTATCTTATCTAATTTATTTCTGTTTAATCACATATCACAAGCTGGCATTCACAGGAATGCTTCAGTTTCTTATTTTCTGGTTAACAGTAGAATCTCTCTCCCATTCATCTCCAATTTTGCCATGCGAAGCATCGAGGCTACTCACATCCAGTCTGTTGTTTACTCTATGCATGATAATATCACGTGGGATGGATCTAAGCATAACATCAGATGCGTTTATTCTTTGTTGATGGGTTTCGATTCCATGCCCACGTGTTTATGGTATAAAATTGGGTGGAGCATTGTTGTTATTCCTAAAGACAATTTCATGTTCTGGAAATCTAAACACGGTGCACTATTAACTTTACAAAGACTCTCCTCTATTGGCATGCAAGTCTCGAACGTATGTCTGTTTTGTGAAGTAAGTGAGGAATCTCTGACCCACCTATTTTTGAATGCAATTGTATTTACCTACCATGGTGTAATCTACTGCAGCTCTTCGGGATTGTTAAGTATCCCATTGTATCTAATTTGCATTGGTTAGTGATTCTAAAATCTACGAGATGGAGAAAGGACATGCACATTCTATTCCAGTTATGCATCAAAAATTTGTGAAGTTGGTATGGGATGAGAGAAACAACAGAGTTTTCCTGCTCAAGGAGAAAAGAAGTGATGAAGTGTGGCATTTGATCAAGTACGAAATTATGAGGGAGCTTGCTTCTTCCCCCTTCCCATTTGAAAGCACCTTTTTTGCTGAATGGCTAGAAATTTTCATGTAATTTGTAGTTTATTCTCTTTTCTTCCGTTTTTGTTGTTTCTCCTGGATTGTGCGTTGTTTTTGTGTGTTCTTTTTTTTTAATAAATGCGGTAGGGGTCCACTCAACCCCGATTGCCTTGCCAAAAAAACTCTAGTCCTACATACATTCATTGGATAATTCAGCGACCAAGAGGTCGACCGCCCCTCTAGGAGGGGTGTCAATCGTCGGTCAATTGTCCTCCTAGAGGGTAGGTGTAACAGCCCGCATTTTTACGTATCGGAAGATCATAAAATATTTTTATTTTATTCCTTGAGGGTTGGATCATTCTCATCTTTTATTATGTTGCTTATGGGGATGTGAGACATGTCCATAATTTTTATCGATTTTGTTTGTGACCATTTTGCCCATATCAGTCTTGTACAGGGCATAATTTCTGACTTAGGTTGAACAAGAGGGTGAGACCTGTGCCATTGGAAAGGAATTGATGATTGCCTTTCCATAGAGTGGTCACATTAAGGATTTGGCACAGCGGTTTGGGAGAAATCGCTGTTTTAATGTTTTTCAATTGTCTATTCAGGTTAGGAGAGCCTAATGGGCTAAATTGGGGAGGCCCATTAGTGGGCTGGTGGAATCCTATAAATAGGGGGTGAGAGTGGAGGGAAAAGGTTTACTTTCCCATTCTGTCATTTGGAGGCATTGATCTCCTTCCACCTCTAACACCTTTCCACCATTAAAAATCCAAATCTAAGGAGGGAAATCAAAGGTCTACACCATTGGAGGCTAGCTGTACGACAATTGGTGCAAGGATTCATCGGATCAAGGTGTTTGGCGTGAGGTGCTTGCTGTCCGGATTCCTTTTTCATTGATTTTAGTTTGTTTCAGCAAATCGGTGAGTGATTTACATCTCTCACATGAATGCAATGAAGTATATGAGTGTTTGTCCATGTTTCTCATCACATTGGAATGTTTTACTGTAGATTTACACCATTATATGTCTATTTTCAAATGCATCACCCTATGATCTAATTTGACAAGTTTTACCCATTAATTTCATGTCATTTCACATGTTTATGTTAGTTAGATTTCTCATTTTGATCATATGTACAATTTAATGGTTTTAGGTGATATTTACATCATTTTTGAGGTAATCGTCATATTCATGTTGTTTGCAATGTTATGACATGTTTATGATTGTGTTTGATGATTTTGGTTGATTCAGCTTCGTCGGATTCATCGTTTGACGAAGTTTTGGTTGAAATCGGAGTAGAATTGGAGATGTGCAGGAAGTGGATCGGGTCGGCCATAAGTGGGTCAGGTCGGTCATAAATCTTGTCTTGGAGAATAAGTCAGAACAGGTCGGTAGAAATTAAGGACTGGTCGGGTCGGTCCATTCAAGATGGGTTGGGCCGGTCCAGAAGTTAAGGTGATGAAATGTCGGGTCGGGTCAGTTATGTCGTGTACCCGGATCTGGTCGGTAGTGTTGGTGATCGGATCGGGTTAGGCGTATTGGTGATCGGATTGGACGGTCATGTCCCAGGGAGGGGTGAATTGGATCTGGTCGGTCGTGGGGTGCAATTGGGTCATGTCGAGCTGAACTGATCGGGTCGGCCTATATCCTGATCGGTTATGTTTTCAACAACGCTTCTAAACGCTGTGGTTGATAGTGATGATGCTATGGTTTGTTTCCAATAGGGTCATTTTCTGAAAAAGTACGTTTTCTGGGTACGACTTATATTTAAAGAAAAGAGTCTGAAAAAAAATATTTTCTCGGGGGCAACCCCCTGGACCCTAGCCGCAGCACAATGATGTAATTGGCTCGGTGATGGTGTAACTTCGAGAAGAATTCAAGTGGGAATATTTGAAGTATTGGAAGGTGCTCGTTTATCGGTATAGAACAGTGAATGAGGTGACAACTCAAAGGTCGTGATTTCGTGGATAATGGTTGCTCGAGAAGGTTGCTTGAGCTATGAAATGTCGTCAAGGTAGGATGACTAGAGATGCGAAGGCCGAGAATTCACCATTGTCATAAGTTCTAGCAGGCTCAAAGCAGGGGTACAATAGGGGCACCCGAAAGACTGGAAGGTTGCTGGTTGAGTACCTTGGGTATCGTTGAAAGGCCTAGTTGTCAAGGTTGGACCTATAGAGTTTACGCTAGAACTGGGGTTACCATTAGCCCTTGACATGTGGCAAGGTTGGCCGTCATACGATTAACGATGGTTTCAATACAGGATTGGCGGTGATAGCCGGAGTCAGTCATGGATGATTGGTTGTTCTGCTTGTACCGTCCTATGTAGGTTGTCCAACGTCGAAGGAGATGTTCCTTGGGTGCTTGTCTGATATTGGTTTAGGCCTTTGGGGCTTGTGCTTGAGGGATGTTAATTTCTATTAGGTTGGTTTACATGAGATACATATAATTTGTATGTTTTGAGTGTTTTACCATGATTGAATGGGTGTTCTGGTTTCCGTGGATGAATGGTTGAATTGTTTAAAGTAAAGGTTATCACTGTCCGATGTGGGGAGATAAGGTTGAGTTCTTCTCTGGTGTTGTGGGTAGATTAGTATGTTTATCTATCCATTCTCATACACTTTATTGTTGAAGTTTGTTAGCTGATTTATCGCTCACTAAGAATGTTCTCTGACTCAAGGTTTTATATCTCCTCTTATTAACTTGGGTTGTTCATCTGATTGTTGGATGGGCAGACTAAGTAGCAGGTGACAGGTGATAGCTTAAGTGAGGACGGTGTTGTTATTCGGAGGCGAGCAAGTGGCTGGCGTACTATCTTTACTACTATCTTGTATTTGTTTCCGCTGTGTGCAATTTCTTTGAGTGTTGTAGTGAGGCAAATTTTTCAAACACTACTGTTGCTATCCACGTGTATGGGAAATACTTTCTAGTTGTCATGAAAGTTTAGTGTTTTCCACTTCACTACCACTACCTGTTATATATGTTCTATTATATTTTATCCTTGCGCTATGAGTTTACGATAGGTTTCGTTTATCTACCATACATTGATGATTGTCTATAGATGTCTGGCACACCTTTCAGCGCATTATTCCTCTTGTATAGTGCGGGGGATGTGGGCGGTCGTTACATTTGGTATCAGAGCTCTAGTCAACGATTGTGGCCAAAGTTCTAAGACGTAATTACATATGAGAGACGTATTTGTAGATTACAATTGGATGCTTAGTATATATATTAGTATATATTGTAGTAGCGTTTGTACTTCCTTTAGCAGTTTTTCTTGAAAGTGGCTAATCATTCTAGTTTGCACATTTAGAATGAGTCGACGCTATACGAGACAATTTGCTAGGGAAGAAACTGTGCCTAGAGAGGGTAACGGCGGGGCACCTGATTACCCAGCCATGTTTGAAGCCATGATGGAAGCATGTCTTCGAAGGAACCCCGCTCCAGTGGCAGCTACGGTTGAGGTTGGGGTTATAGTGCCTAGAGCTATAGAATTTGCAAAGCAATGCAAAGACTTTACATCATTTGGAGGGAAACAGTTTAAGGAAACTGAACCAGTTGAAGAGGTTCAAAGGTGAATGGATACCTATGTACGAATCTTCAAGGACATGGGTATTGATGATGCAACAAAGAGGAAACTTGCATCAAGGCAGTTAATGGGCAGAGCAATGGACTGATGGGACTCTGTCACGCTTAAGACCCCTGAAGAGGATATTTCATGGAAGCTATTCCAAGCTAAGTTTGAAGCAAAATTTATCTTTACTGTGTAGAAGTATGTTCTGTTTAAGAGATTCGTGGAGCTTAAACAAAATGGTCGTCCAATTCTTGACTATATTTCTAACTTCGAGACCTTTTCGAAGTATGCTCGTTCATATGTGGATACTCCTTATCAAAAGAATGAGAAGTTTGTCTTGGGATTTGTGATAGACCATGGATCTTGACTAATCCAGTTGAAGGTTCGTCCAGTTTGTGCATGTTATGTCGTGGTCTAGTGTTGTCGAGTCATGGTTGCTCTTTTGTGTGTGATTGCTTTGTCCTTAACTTCGCTAGGTTCGGGATCATCTTGGCCATGGATGTCTCAATAGGTATGCGGCAAGGGTGAATTGCGAGAAGCTAGATATGACAGTCGGGGATGTGAAAGGGCGGAAGGTGTTAATTCGGGGTGACCCGAGGATGGTGTTCTTATAAGTTGTTATATCCGCTTGTGATTCCACAAGAAGACTTGTCATCTGTGCTGATCGCTAATGAGTATGAGGATGTCTTTGACGAGGTCAAAGGGTTGTCGCCACATCGTGAGATCGAGTTTAGAATGGATTTGGTCGAGGGTGCTAGACCAATCGTTATGCCTCTTAGGCGGATAACGCCTAAGGAAAAGTGAGAGCTAGAGGTGCAGGTTCGTAACCTTTTGGGAAAAGGATTCATTCGGAGAAGCGTTTCCGAATGGGGTGCACCAATGGTGTTTGCAACCAAGGCGGATGGCATGTTAAGATCGCATGTGGATTATCGTGAGCTGAATAAGGTGAATAAGAAGAACAAGTATCCGTTGCCAAGGATAAATGACTTGTTCGATCAGCTTCACGAAGTCGAAGTGTTTTATCAGATGGATTTGGCAACGGGATTTCACCAATTGAGGGTGGCCAAGGATAGTGTGCCAAAGACTGCTTTTAGGACACCATCCGGTTTCTTCGAGTGGTTGATGATGCCATTCTGGTTGACTAACGCACTAGCGTATTTCGTTGATCTTATGAATAGGGTATTCAAAGATCAGTTGAATAAGTTTGTGCTTGTGTTCGTGGATGATATTCTGGTTTACTCCAGGAATGAGGAAGAACACAAAACACATTTGAGGGTTGTGTTAGAGATCCTGCAAAAGCATCAGTTGAAAGCTAAGTTCTCGAAGTGTCATAAAGTAAGGTTCTTAGGTCATGTTGTTTCTGGAAACGGGATAGTGGTTGATCCCGCTAAAGTGGTAGCAACCCAGACTGGGATCGACCTAAGAATGCGATAGATGTTCGGAGTTTCCTTGAGTTGGCAGGATATTACCGACGATTTATCAAGGATTTCTCCAAGATAGCTACACCGTTGACAGGATTAAAGAAGAAGAGCCCAGTGTTCACGTGGGATGCAAAGTGTGAAAAAGCATTCGAAATCCTGAAGGAGAGATTGATGAGTGCTCCTATGTTGACCATTCCGAATGCGAATGAAGAGATGGTGGTATACATCGATGCATATGGTACTGGACTTGGAGCAGTGCTAATGCAGAAGGATAAGGTTATGGCCTACGAGTGTCGACAACTGAAGCCGCATGAAAGGAATTATTCAACCCATGATTTAGAGTTGGTGGCGATTGTGTTTTCTCTGAAGATATGGAGAAATTACCTGTTGGGAGCTCGATTCAAGTTATTCATGGATCATAAGTCGTTGAAGTATCTTTTCTCCCAAAAGGATTTTAATCTTCGGCAGCAACGGTGGTTAGAGTTTTTGGCATTGTATGATTTTGATATAGCCTATACTCTTGGCAAAGGTAACCCAGTTGTAGATGCGTTGAGTCGAAGAAACGCAAGTTTGGGAGCGATGTTTTCGAAATGGAAGAGCCTTGAGTATTTGACAAGGTTTGATTTCAGGCCAAAGTTTGAGTTGGAACCTGAAATGTTGGCAAGCATATCGATAAGACCTACACTTATCGAAAGAATTGGTGGAAGCCAAAAGCGCGATGCAAAGCTTGTTGAGTTTATCCAGAATCTAGAACCCGAAGATAAAGAGTTTGAAGTCTATCGACGAGGTTGTCTTCAAAAGCAAGGGCGATTAGTTGTTCTTGATATCGATGAATTGAGAGATGAGGTTCTGAGGGAATGTCATCACTCAAAGTTGACAATTCATCCCGGTGGTAATAAGATGTATTAGGACATGAAGCGAGTCTATTACTAGGAGGGGATGAAGAGAGATATTGGAAAATTCATTTCCAGGTGCATGAATTGTTAGTTAGTGAAAGCTGAACTGAAGAAGCCGAGTGGTTTGCTTCAGCCATTGGAAGTTCCTACGTGGAAGTGGGAGCAAGTATCGATGGATTTTATCGATGGACTGTCTAGAACCAGGGCAGGGAATGAAGGGATTTGGGTCATTGTAGATCGTTTGACCAAAAGTGCAAGATTCATTCTTGTCAAGTCGACCAGGACAGCATCGAAGCTGGATGAATTTTACGTGTAATGGATTGTTAGATTCCATGGCATCCCAAAGAGTATAGTGAGTTATCAAGATCCGTTATTTACTAGCGGATTTTGGAAGAGTTTGCAAGAAGCTTTGGGAACCGAGTTGTGCTTGAGTATGACATATCATACCCAAACTGATGGTCAGACCGAGAGAGTCAATCGAGTTTTGGAAGATCTTCTAAGAGTTTGTGTGTTGGATTTTGGGGGATCATGGGAAGACCATCTACATCTGGTTGAGTTTGCATATAATAATAGTTACCAGTCTAGCATTGGGATGGCACCATACGAGGCGTTGTATGGAAGACCAGGCAATTCCCCGGTATGTTAGTTAGAAACTGGAGATAAGTTGGTACTTGAGCCAGAAATGATAAGGGAGACCTTAGATTGTATCGAGATCTTTCGGCAATGAATGAAGGTAGCCCAAGATCATCAGAAAAGTTACGCCAATAAGCGTCGTAAGGACTTGGAATTCGACGTTGGCGATATGGTTTTCGTGAAGGTTTCGCCGTTGAAGCATATGGTGAGATTTGGAAGTAAAGGAAAGTTATCTCCTAGGTTCATTGGGCCGTTCCCGATAGTCGAGCGAATTGTAAAGCTCACATATAGATTGGAGTTACCTGAGAAGATGTCGAGTGTGCATAATGTGTTCCATGTGTCGTTTCTACGGAAGTTCATGCATGATTCGAATGAGGTGGTATCTCTAGAGCAGTATGAAGACCTAGAAGTGGAAACTGTAATTGCGAGACCTCATGAGCCACTTCATGTTATGGGGAAATGACATGAAACAGCTTAGGAGGAGGATGATTAAGCTTGTCAAGGTACAATGGAGTGAAGATGGTGACAATTGTACATGGGAGATGGAAGAGAGCATGAAGGCGAACATGCAGAACTCTTTGTCGATAGGGCCCTTTGATATCGTATCATCGTTATATAGTTGTATCTAATTGATTGTTTGATAGAATTTCGCTTGTTAGGATTAAGCTATAGATGCATGGCTTGATGATTGCTAGTTTGGATGATAGAATTGGCTTCTCATGGATGATAGGCATGCAGAATTGTTGTGTTTGCTTGGAATTTCGAGGGCGAAATTCTTAAGGGGTGGAGAATGTAACAGCCCGCATTTTTACGTATCGGAAGATCGTAAAATATTTTTATTTTTGTTTTATTCCCTGAGGGTTGGATCATTCTCATCTTTTATTATGTTGCTTATGGGGATGTGAGACATGTCCATAATTTTTACCGATTTTGTTTATGACCATTTTGCCCCTGTCAGTCTTGTATAGTGCATAACTTTTGACTCGGGTCGAACCATAGGGTGAGACCTATGCCATTGGAAAGGAATTGATGATTGCCTTTCCGTAGAGTGGTTACATTAAGGATTTGGCTAAGAGGTTTGGAAGAAATCACTGTTTTAATGTTTTTCAGTTGGTTGTTCAGATTTGTTGAGCCTAATGGGCTGAATTGGGGAGGCCCATTAGTGGGCTGGTGGAATCCTATAAATAGGGGGTGAGAGTGGAGGGAAAAGGTTTACTCTCCCATTCTCTCATTTGGAGGCATTGATCTCCTTCCTCCTCTAAACCTTTCCACCATTAAAAATCCAAATCTAAAAAGGGAAATCATAGATCTACATCATTGGAGGCTAGCTCTACGACAATTGGAGCAAGGATTCATCGGATCAAGGTGTTTGGTGCAAGGTACTTGTTGTCCGGATTCCTTTTTCATTGATTTTATATTGTTTCAGCAAATCGTTGAGTGATTTACATCTCTCACATGAATGCAATGATGTATATGAGTGTTTATGCATGTCTCTCATCACATTGGAATGTTTTACCATAGATTTACACCATTATATGTCTATTTTCATATGCATCACCCTGTGATCTAATTTAGCAAGTTTTACCCGTTAATTTCATGTCATTTCACATGTTTATGTTAGTTAGATCTCTCATTTTGATCATATGTTCAATTTAATGGTTTTAGGTGATATTTACATCATTTTTGAGGTAATCGTCATATTCATGTTGTTAGCAATGCTATGACATGTTTATGATTGTGTTTGATTATTTTGGTTGAGTCGGTTTCGTCAGATTCGTCGTTTGATGAAGTTTTGGTTGAAATCAGAGTAGAATTGGAGATGTTCATGAAGTGGATCGGGTCGGCCATAGGTGGGTCGGGTAGGTCATAAATCTTGCCTTGGAGAATAAATCAGAACGGGTCGGTTGGAATGAAGGACTGGTCGGGTCGGGCTATGTCTGGTCGGTCCATTCAAGATGGGTCGGGTCGGTCAAGAAGTTGAGATAATGAAATGCCGAGTCGGGTCGGTTATGTTGTGCAACCGGATCGGGTCGGTAGTGTTGGTGATCGGATCGGGTTAGTCGTATTGGTGATCGAATCGGGTTGGTCATGTCCCAGGGAGGGGTGAGTTGGATCGGGTCGGTCGTGGGGTGCAATTGGGTCAGGTTGAGCTGAACTGATCGGGTCGGCCTATGTCCTGATCGGTTATGTTTTCAACAATGCTTCTAAACACTGTGGTTGATAGTGATGATGCTATGGTTTGTTTCCAATAGGGTCATTTTCTAAAAAGTACGTTTTCTGGGTACGACTTATATTTGAAGAAAAGAGCTTGAAAAAAAAATATTTTTCCAAGGGCAACCCCCCGAACCCTAGCTGAACCATGTAATTGGCTCTGTGATGGTGTTACTTCGCGAAGAATTCAAGTGGGAATATTTGAAGTGTTGGAAGGTGTTCGTTGATCGGTATAGAACAGCGAATGAGGTGACAACTCAAAGGTCGTGAGTTCATGGATAATGGTTGCTCGAGAAGGTTGCTTGAGCTATGAAACGTCGTCAAGGTTGGATGACTAGAGATGCGAACGCCGAAAAGTCGTCGTTGTCGTAAGTTCTAGCAGGCTCAAAGCAAGGGTACAATGGGGGCACCCGAAAGACCGGAAGGTTGTTGGTCGAGTACCGTGGGTATCGTTGAAAGGCGTAGTTCTCAAGGTTGCATATAGAGTTTATGCTAGAACTGGGGTTACCATTAGCCCTTGACATGTGGCAAGGTTGGCCGTCATACGATTAACGATGGTTTCAATGCAGGATTGGCGATGATAGCCAGAGTCAGTCGTGGATGATTGGATATTCTGCTTGTACCGTCCTATGTAGGTTGTCCAACGTCGAAGGAGATGTTTCTTGGGTGCTTGTCTGATATTGGTTTAGGCCTTTGGAGCTTTTGCTTGAGGGATGTTAATTTCGATTAGGATGGTTTACATGAGATACATATAATTTGTATGTTTGAGTGTTTTACCATGATTGAATGGGTGTTCTGGTTTCCATGGATGAATGGTTGAATTGCTTAAAGTAAAGGCTATCACTGTCCAATGTGGGGAAGATAAGGTTGAGTTCTTCTCTGTTGTTGTGGGTATATTAGTATGTTTATCTATCCATTCTCATACACTTTATTGTTGAAGTTTGTTAGCTGGTTTATCGCTCACTAAGACTGTTGTCTGACTCAAGGTTTTATGTCTCCTCTTATTACCTTAGGTTGTTCATATGATTGTTGGATGGGCAGACTAAGTATCAGGTGACAGGTGATAGCTTAAGTGAGGATGGTGTTGCTATTCAGAGGCGAGCAAGAGGCTGGCGTACTATCTTTACTACTATCTAGTATTTGTTTCCGCTGTGTGCTATTTCTCTAAGTGTTATAGTGAGGCAAATTGTTCAAACACTACTATTGTTATCCCTGTGTATGGGAAATACTTTCTACTTGTCATGAAAGTTTAGTGTTTTCTGCTTCACTATCACTACCTGTTGTATATGTTCTATTATATTTTATCCTTGCGCTTTGAGTTTACTACAGGTTTCGTTTATCTACCATACCTTGATGATCGTCCATAGATGCCTGGCACACATTTCAGCGCATTATTCCTCTTGTATAGTGCGGGGGCTGTAGGCGGTCGTTACAGTAGGTCGATCACTTAATGGATGAAATGCCCAATGAGACTAGGTTGGTTAGGTTTATGGGTTTCGTTTATACAAACGGATCACTAGGATTAGATCTAAATAATCCTATGGTTCCTGCTTACACAAGCAACTATAAATAGACCCCTAGGCTCACACCTAAACCCTAGTCATTTTTTCTACTTGTGCCTCCACTCTATCACCATTGATTCCAGAAATAGGTTCTCTTCTTCTTCTACGAACCTATTCTTCTTCCTCTAATCTTTTCTTATATATTTACATTATAATATATTCTTGGAATCATATTAAATATATATATATAAATTAATCAATTGATTCATATTTATGTAGATCTCTAAAGTTGGGATTTACATAAAAAAGGCACAACAGCGTCAAATCTACGACCTTTCGAATCACTGTGAGTGGAACTATTATTTTCTTAGGCATATTCTACCTTTGTAGATTATCATATGGATTCGTATGCCTAACAGGATTTGGTATAATGACAATATTAAATTACAAAAACCCCAAATCCTCTGTTTTTATGTATTTCGCAAGAATTGTCAATTTATTGGGTTTATGGATCTTGGTTTTAGTAGTTAATTGAGACCAATAGGTGATGTACTTCTATTTTATGGTTTTTATCCTTCTTGTCTAAAAAAAATTTGTAACCTAAAAGGTTTAGATTTAATTTGATTCACTATTTGAATAGGTTTGGGTTCTATACTGAATCCAAATGTATTCAGATTTAAAGCCAATCAAATATATAAACGTTTTTATGTGTAATATGTAAAAGGGGTAAACTAGATAAAATAAAGTCTATGTATTTATTTATTTTTTGAAAGTGGGTAAATTTTTATTTTAGCCCAAAAGTCGACTCGGCCCAATATTACAAAGCCCGTTCATCAAATATGGGTTACATAATACATCCAAAGAAAAACTTTTCGTTCATTCTACATTCTCTGCAAAAGCATACGAAAAGTTCCTAATTGGAAAAACTAGGGCACAATGATTTCATGGCGGCTATAGATTCTCTCATCTCCTTCCTCCACTCATTGCCCTCCAGTTCCACTTCTCCAATTGCAATAATTCTCATTCTGTTGCAATGGTGAGATACTTCGGTTTAATTCTTCTGACAATTATTGAAATTTCTCTATTAATTACTGTTGCATTTGCTAACACATCTTTCTCTTTCTTCTTAAAAGCACGGGTGTTTCTTTCTCGCCATATCTGCCACACTATGGCTGCGAGGCCAATCTTGCCAACCTCTATCATTAACTGAGACATATTTCTCCCATTGTGCAGGTAACAATTTCTTCTTCCAAACTTCCAATTTGATCAGTGTTGAAGCATTTTAGTTTCTGTATGGCCCAAAGCCTTCTACTATACTGACATTCGAAGAACAGATGATTTAGGGTTTTCGTTGCTCTGTTGCATAATAGACATCTGTCTTCGTCTATGATTCCCCAGCCGTGTAGTCTTTCTTTTGTAGGTAGTCTGTCTAGAACTGCTTTATAGAGTACTTGTGACATTTTTGATGGACAAGATTTTGTCTACACCACTGTGTTCCACGGAACTTTACGATGCTACTGTCTGATGTTGTCCCAAACATTACTGAAATAAAATTTGCCCTCATCCCATTTCCACATGTCTTCAATATTGTTTGGAATAATTGGTTTTTTTTGTTAGTTCATTAACTAGATTACGTGCCACCAGATCATTGTTACAGTCCCATGAGTTGTTAATAATGACAGAGTTCATTGTGACAGTTGGTGCACCATAGTATGTGAAATTATCCCAGCCATGTCTATCAATTAAGCTCTCACCATTTAGACATGGGTCATGCCACAAGTCTGTCGAATTCCCATTTGCTATCTCTCTCTGAATTCTGCTCTTGAGTTCATGTCTAAATTTCATGCAAGTTTTCAGAAGAGATTAGATTCCAGGCCATCTTAAGCTCATAAGCCTTTTTAAGATCAAACTGATTTTTCAGCCCAACACTTCCTTCTTTTTTGGGCCTGCACAAAAGATTGTAGATGATTTTATGCAACCCATCCTTCCAAATAAAGTTTGCACACACCATTTTAATTTTTTCTATCGAACAGTCGGGAATTTGGAACGTTTGTAACCAAAATCCGACTTCGAAGTAATTACAATGTGTACTAATTCCTCTCTGCCAGCAAATGAAAAAAGTTTGGATCTCCATCCTTGCAATTTCTCTTATATGTCATCTACTAGTTTACCACATTCAGCACTTGTAATCGTGTTATTCGACAGTGGTACCCCCCAAGTACTTGACTGTAAGTTTACCCACTTGAACACCAATTACTTCTTGAAATTCATGTTTATGATTGCAGAATTTGTTGAAATAGAATTTTGTTTTGGGAGCATTGACCTTTAGTCCAACCCATCTTTCCAGATTAGAAAAAATGTGTTTTAGATGTGTTATAGCTGTAGAGGAGGCTTTAAACACCACTAGCAGGTCATCTGCATAAAGTCTATGTATATATATATATATATATATATATATATATGTGTGTGTGTGTGTGTGTGTGTGTATGTGTATATGAAATTATACCCTATTCTTTGTTCATTGCTAGAATCATTCCGATAAGCCTAGAATGCAAGTTGTAATTATATGTATATTGTATTTTCCATTACTGCTATCTATTATTATGCAATTATGCCACCATGCCTTGAATTTAGCGGTCAAAATGTGGAAATTAATTTGTATGCCTTAAATTTAGGACAAGTTGACAATTTTTACCTCATTAGAATTAGAACATTCTCTCATTCGTACGAAAATTAGCGTCATTTATACGTATTAAGTATTCAACTTATATAGCGTAATAATAGCATAATAAATTCGATAAGGATAAGATTTGAATTTGAAATGTTCCCATATATTGATTTCTTGTGTGAGTATAAAATGGCTTGTAAATATATTAAATAATGACACACAAACATGAGGCTAGTTGCCATTTGTGGTATAAATCTACCCAGAACGGACCGGCAAATCAAGCAACCACAAGTGGGCCTAACTAATATGAGAGGTCTGGGTGTCATGGGTCATTCATAAATCTAGTACACTATGACACGAGGTTAAACCTACTTGTAGTAGAAGTCTACCCGAAACCGCCAGACGTATCCAGCAACTACAGGTATACGGTTCAATGTGAGAGGTATAGTATATATATATATAAAACCTATTATGTGTGTAAATAGGTAGGTTTACTACACCTTGGGAAGGTCTTAAGTGGCTTACTCTCTTCTTATCTAGTTTGTGTCTTAAGTGGTTAGGATTAAGATCCTCTCTGAAGGTTTATTCCTTTGATAGGTACCAAAGTCATGAGACCCCACCCTTATTAGATTTGAAGTAAGTCTATGTGTCCTTCTTCTCTAAAAGTAGTTAGGCATGGCGGTAACGAAGTAGGGTAGTTAATGGGGGATGTCCACTTATTCTAGGAGCTTGTAAGGGCTAAACTAGGGACAAGACTGGTTTATAAAGGATATATGGCCGTAGCATGCTCACCAACTGTCTAAGGGAAGTCTTAAGCGACATAGGTGTTCTACTGTAATATCAGTTAAGTAGTAACGTTCGCAATACTGCTTCTCATATTACAATTGAGAATATAGACTTAAGAACGTTGACATATTAGGACGGGGTCTTAAGAGGCTAGGGTCCGCCTCAGGGTTATAAGAGATTTATAATAATCCACCTTTAATATGGCTGTTGGTGACCGAGAATGCCCGCCTCGTTGGGTCTTTAACCTAAATACACTAATGAAGGTCTTGAGCAATTGACTTGGATTTCCACCTCATTGGTAAGATACATTACGTTTGTGTGAATGCTTGTGTATTTTGTAGATATACCTTGATATATATAACCTGATAAATCTAGGGTATGACCTTTAAGTAAATACTACATTTCAGTCATACAGGACTTTATGTTATGACCCCTCTCCTTAACATCTCCAACAGCTTAGTAGGTGGGGTAGATTCTATGGACGAAGCAATGTGGAGGCTAAAGATGAAAATGGAGATGTTATGCTATTATTAGTTATCATTGTTGTATTACTTATGGAAACTTTCAATGAGAAATTTATTGTTGTACCTATGGAATAATTGAATTTTGACAATCTATGTTTGAATTTTGTGGTTCTTATAAAATGGTATCTCTTATTTGGATATTATATTTTTCTCCTTCCGCTATGTGAGATTCGATAACGCAATGTCTATATATTATTCAGTGCAAATATAATTCCTTACAGGAAGAAACGACGCGTTTATAGTGGCTCAAAGTTTCGATGGGCCTTTTCTAGGCTGAAATTTAGGCATATTCCAGTCGGGTTGTTACATTTGCCTGGATTGAGCTTGCATCATCTGACTTCGAATGATGTTTATCTTCTTTATGTCTTATCTTACCAATTCTGTATAGGGGTGGCAATTAGACCCGACCCGATGGACCCGGACCAGACCCAGCGGGTCTCGATTCTAAACGGGTCGGGTTTTGTCGGGTCTAAACTATATATTTCAAAAATCTGGACCCGACCCGAGCTTCGGGTCGGGTCGGGTCCGATTGAATAATAACATTAAAAATACATATATTTCAATGTTTTTTGGTCGGGTCTTTCGGGTCGGGTCTATGTGGGTCGGGTTTGATCGGGTCTTGATGGTATTTTTCATCACCTAGACCCGACCCGAGACCCAACGGGTTCGATTTGGGTTCGGGTCTTTTCGGTTCGGGTTTTCGGTTCTCGGTTCTAATTGCCAGCCCTAATTTTGTACCACGAACTAGCATGTCGCCCATCTCCAATCAACGTGCTAGTAATTTACACTGTCTTCCATATAAAGCTTCAAAGGGCGTCATTCTTATAGTAGGCTAAAAGCCATTATTATAGGAAAATTCCACAAAATGCAAATGGTATTCCCATGAATCCCCAAAGTCTAAAACACATGCTCTCGGTAAATCCTCCAGTAACTTATTCACCCTCTCGATTTACCCATTTGTCTACAGATGATAAGTTGTACTCATCTTGAGTTTCGTTCCTATTGCCTTCTGTAAACTTTTCCAAAACTCACTCGTAAACAACGGATCCCTATCGCTAACAACACTGCTAGAAACTCCATGAAGCTTCACAAAATTCTTTATGAATAACTCAGCCAAAACCAGCGCTGTCCTATTTGACTTTACGTGAATAAAATGGGATCTCTTGATTAGTCAATGGGCGCTTTTGGTTAGTCTATCCATGACAACGTGTATGCTTCCGTTCTCTCTTCTTAATCTCGGCAGTCCATTGACGAAATCCATGGATATTGAATCTCATTTCCAAATTGGAACCTCTAATGGTTGTAACAAATATTAGACTTCTGATGTTCGGCTTTTAGCTTTGGCAATTAATACATTGCTTTACCCACAAGCCAACATCCCTCTTTATTCCAACTCAGAAGAAGCTTATTTTCTTGTGTCAGTACATATTGGTTCTCTGGGATGTATCATAAATTTAAAGCAATGACACTCTCTAAGAACTTCCTTCCTCAGATTACCAACCTTCGAAACACATAGCTTTCCATTTTTCCATAACCAACCCTTTTGGTCGAGAGCAAACTTTTCAACGCTACTCCCTTTTGTTCTGGCTTTAAGCTCTCTGATCCTTTCGGCTAATGAAGGATCTTCTTCCTGCCTAGAAGCAATCTTCTCGACCAAAGCCGATCGAACCTCTAAGCACGGCATCATCGGTATGCTTCCATTAGAACTCATTGTTGACCTGACCCTTACATTGCATGTGACTAGAGCTTCCAAGTCTTTCCATTTGTTCAAAGTAGCTGGCACATCCCTTGTTTCCGACTAAAGGCATCCGCAAACTTATTCCCTTTCCTAGGAATATACTAAATTCAAACGTCCTTAAGAACTCCAACCATCTATGATGTCGCATATTCAGCTCCTTCTTAGAAAATAAATATCTCAAAGACTTATGGTCTGTTGA
Organism: Allium sativum; assembly: GCA_030737875.1. NCBI lineage: Eukaryota > Viridiplantae > Streptophyta > Magnoliopsida > Asparagales > Amaryllidaceae > Allium > Allium sativum. The sequence continues at coordinate 173,448,762 of CM060927.1, forward strand.
TAACTCAAACCTTTCACTCAATAAGTATTGCCTCCAAATTTTTATGGCAAAAACAACAGCAGGTAAATCAAGATCATGAGTTGGGTATTGGACTTCATAAGGTCTCTATTATTGGGAATCATAAGTAGTAATCTTTCCCTTCTGCATAAGAGCAGCACCTAACCCAGTTCCGCATGCATTCGTAAAAATAACCAAAACCTTATTTCTTTCTAGCACAACCAACACATAAGCATTGGTCAACAAGTGCTTTAATTTCTGGAATGCTTCCTCACATTATTAGACCAAAGAACTAAACATCCTTTATGGTTAGTTCAGTGATCGGCGTCGTTATCCATGAGAAGTCATAGATAATCCTTTGGTAGTATTCGACCAATCCCAGAAAGCTTCGAAACTCAATAGCACTTTTAGGCCTCTTCTAACAAACGATAACATCAACTTCCGTAGGATCCATCAACAGTCCCTCTTTCGTAACCACGTGATCAAGAAACTTTACTTTATTATCCCAAAACTGACATCTAGAAAATTGGGCACTCAATTGGTGCTTTTGAAACGTCTCCAACTATATACGAAGGTGAATCTCATGCTCTTTTGCATCACTACACCAAAAAACTGTTTTAACTACCCCACATCTGATAGGCTAGAAGATGCACCAAATATGTTATGGCTTTTAGCTGTATTTAAATGTTTGGATATGACTAATAGTCTTATTATATTTGATACGTCTTTTAGCCATATCTAATTTTGGCTTATTATCGGACGAAACTTTTACACCCAAAATGCATAACTTCCCCTCCAAATAATTCACATTCCCTTTTGTTTAGATACAGTTCTGAGCTGTATCAACTTTGATATGATTTTTAGCAGTATCAAATTCTTTGCTAATTTTTGGTGTAAAACTTTTACAAGCAAAACACGATTTCCTCTTTATTCCCCATCGTGTATCCATTTTTTCCATACCATTTCCCTCTAAATTAGCAAACGCAAACCTTTCCACCTCTCAATTTCTCATTGGTGATTTTTTCGGCCTCGATCAAGGCGTCATCCTCTGTCTTCCTCGACCAGGGTACTAAAAAGGTTTTGTTCTCAAGAAATTAAAAACCCTAATATGCAAATCTCCCTCCACCGCAAATCATCGATGTAGACTCCTAGATGCCTCTATGGATGAGTTCGAATTCTAACTGCTTTGCTTTGTAATTTTAGTTTAGTTTCTTTTGGCTATGGCTACCTACTTAAGGTCTATGAGTGTTGGTTTACGATTTTAGTTTCTATTGGATAGTTGGATTGATTTTCTAAGCTCGTTTTGAGTTTCCACTCATGATTAGCTTTTGATTTAAGTTTATTTATTCAGTTGAGTTACTAGAATGAATAGTTATATTGGATGTGGCATGTGTGTTGACACTGCTATTGCTTTTGATTTTTTTTCTTGCTACATGTTTGGGTTAGAATGTGTTGCTATGATATTTTGACTACATATTTGTGTCTGAGAAATTTCTTATGATAATTCGATTGCATATGTATACACATACATATGTGCGTGTATGTATGTACAACTTAATCTTAATATCACTTGAAATTTACAATAGTGAGTCACTTGGTCTTGTCTATTTGTATTGATATAACAGTCTAAATGCCTATTTGCACTGCTTGCATCATTTGGTTCACCCTTGTACTAGTTGGGTTGCACATATTTAGATTTTTTTTGAGCTGCACCTGCTTTTTTCTTACACTTGTTTTCTAAAGGATGGTTTAATCTGTTGGGTTGAACTTGACCACCTCGTATCCCTGATTTTCCTCGTAGTCATCATTGCTGTTCATTTGAGTTTGACGCTAAATACTTGTGATGTTGGGTTCTGCCATGTGTATTTGATCATTTGTTTGACCCTCGGCCTTTCTAGATTTTCCCACCTCTTTACATTTTAGTTTACTTGGGTTAAGCAAAGATATTCTAGTAATCCTGTCAAATAAGCTTACAATAAGATTGTTAATCGATCATGGTATGCAAAGTGTCTCCCATATCTTGGCATGTAGGTGTTTTTTTAATGTGTCCTATCATTCAGTATTGCTTAGGCATCATTTTTGAGTTTTCTTTAATGTGAATGTTCATCGTATTTTTTCACACATTGGATAGAGCTAAAATTTTACTTAATATAATAATTGATTGAATAATTACTTTATTGTATGTACATATATAAGTGAAAAGTAAAGCTTCTTACCATCATCTTATGTTATTGTACATAGCTATATGCATATGTTTGTCATTTTCTTCACTAGAGTTGTCTAGATTCATGGCTATGAGTTACATCAACATCCATAATCATAAGTTCATATACCTTGGTTTAAATTTCTCATATTAGGCAACAGAATATTGTATACATGTATTATTATGTGCATTTGCAAGATCTTGGGAAATACTTATTATTTTAAAGAGATAAGATGATTTATATGTAGAAGTTTGGGCAGTGCGCTGGTATGATGGAAATACGATCATAACAATCAAACTGTTATTCTGATTTTGTTGTATCTTTTGCTAGAGTTATATGCATTGAAAGGATGCATCTCATTAACTGAAATACATTCCAGAATCTTTTAAGTTGTGATAAATTGATGTCGATCTAGTTTTCCAATAGTTCACCTTTTCAATCAACTGCTTTTGATGGAAATGTTATCATTGGAAGGCTTCAATATCAGTCTGAAAGATTTTAGTGTGAGAAAACATATTTTGAAGGATGTTCAAAGGAGGATCCAAAATATTTCTAGTTTACTACTACATGCGTGAATAACATATAATGAACTATCAGAAAGGTAGACTGATAAGGATTTAACACAACAAAAAGTGTCACTTATTGAATTTATTTTACAATATTGTCTAGGTATATTGATTGATTTAAAAAGTGAATCATCCATTAATAAAGTGGTACAGAAGGTTACCTTTTTAGGTCTTGAACTTGTTGAAATCACAAATCAATCAATTAGGTTCTTGGTATGCCAAAAGGCTTAAAAGAAATTCCCGGACAATGACATAAGAAAATCACAGATCAATATGCATTGAATGAATGCATGTTACCTAACCGAAATGCATTTTTAGGAATGTAATCTGATAACTTATATGCATTGGAGTAATGCATTTCTCTGAACCTAAATGCATTCAAATGAATGCATCACTTAACCAAAATGTATTCCAATGACTGCAGGGATGTATGCATTCCAAGGAATGCATCTCATATAACCAAAATGCATTACAAGGAATGTACGATCTAATTTCTTAGAATTTCTTGAATGATTTCTTAATTCGAAAAACAAGAGACATGCACTGATGATCAGGTTCAGTCACTTTCTTGTGCATGGAGAGGCAACAATGCAATTGTGCACAAGATCGATGGCAAGGCACTGATAAATGTGAAATATATTCTTTTTCCCCTATGATGATATTACTTTGAGGAGAATAACATATAACTTATAAAAGACTTAAACCTTAAAAGTTGCGATAGAGAAGCAAATCTGAATGTTGTTAAGAACTCGGTGGTGGTTGGATAGACCCATTAATAAAGTGGCTCAACAAGTCACCTTTTTAGGTCTTGAACTTGTTGAAAGAGGAAATCAATCAATTATTTCTTAGCATGCCAAAAAGCTTACATGCAATCAGGATAGAGAGTAAGCTCGATGCAACCATAAAAAAATGGAAGTGTGAAGAAAATAAAAAACATATATGCAATCTCAATTCAAAAAATGAATTACATTCTGATTTCTTATTACGCTATTGAAAGAAAGAAAGTCATTTGTTAATGCATTCAGTTTATTAATCTAGATCATTTAAGCAAATATTTACGCTTAGATTATTGGGGATATTCTAACATATTGTAAAAGTTAAGAAGGAGATACATTTACGCTTAGAGTGTTTTCTTGGTGTACATGTTAGTAACCAAGATACATTTTTTCAGCTTGGCCATTAATGTCGATTGAATATCGAAGCTCATACAATACACTGACATTTTGTCTGGACCATCAAATCTTAATTCGTCTTCATCCAGAGGACCGACTTCGTGGTACATTGAAATGGAAGAGTGACACTACGTAGATTTGTGACAAAGAGAGCTTGAAGTAGGGATGCACCAGATGCATATAGATCACCAACAATAATAACCAACTCCTTAAGGCACCCAAAGGTCTCGAAGTTTAATTCTTCTTTACTAAAACGTTGTTGAGGATGATGGGGTTCAATATATGAATGTGCATGTTTCTGTGGTTTTGAAGCACCATTCTTAACCGTCTGACATGGAAACGATGTTGGCGGGTGATACTAACATTGTCCGCACATCCAACTGGATGTGAATCTGGATAGTGGATAGATGAACCTTTCCCAACTGGGGTCATTACTTATGCTTTGGAATCAGAAGAAGGGATAAGAAGCTTAGCACTCAACTAAATGATTATATTCATGCAAATTACCGCCTTCGTAATGGTTTAAATTAGAAGTTGTTTTATCTTAGTTGTATCGTGTTTGTACTGATTTAGATCTATGAATGATATCGTTTAATTTAAAGAATATGTTTAAGTATGTGTTACTCATCGATTGAGAGTCTTGATTACATAAACGAAAATAAGAAATATCATACTTAAATCGATTTCATTAAAAATTTGAAATGAATTTAACAACGATAAATATTGTACTGAAATATTTAACAACAGATGATAATGTACTGATTATACAGAAGGTGGTATGTGCAAGAGAAGTGAAGTGAAGTCTTCACCTTTTCTTCACCAGATTATACAGAAGATAGTAAAGCCCAGTAGCTAAATCAAACACTTTTTATTCACTCAATTGATCAAACAGATCATTAATGCGAGGAAAATTATACATATTCTTCACCTTCCTTTCGTTGAGCTTTCAGTATTCAATATACATCCTCATAGATTCATCGGGCTTCTTCACAAACACTGCCGATACGCCCTTAGGCGGACTACTAGGACGAATGAAACTCTTTACTTTCAATTCAACTAGGTGCACCTTCAACTCCTTCATCTCTAAAGGGGTCATTCGGCTAGGTGGCATACTCATTGGCCCATCTCTAAAGGGGTCATTCGGCTAGGTGGCATACTCATTGGCCCATCTCTCGACACAAGATCATTTCGAAACTCTATAGCTCTTTTTGATGGTAGTTCTTCCACTAGCTTGAAGACATCAACAAATTCCTTACCAATAGAAATGCTATCTACCCCTTTCTCCAATTCGAAACCGCACAACAAAGAAACACCTTAGGGAATTCGCTCTCTACCGAGAGCATAATCCTATCATTACTATCAAGATGCTTTAAAGATACTTCTGTGTTTCGATACAACACTATGCCATTATAACAACTCAACCAATCTATACCTAAAATAATTCTGAAACCCTCGAATCAAACACATAAAACTACAAATAAATGTATAACCTACCAATTGAAATTCTAGATTATCTCATCTCAAACCCGGAGTTGCATACCCCCAATAGGATTAACCACCCTAAAGTAAGTAAAAAGGTATGATGGTTCTAAGGACAAATTATCTACTACATTTCCAGAGATAAATAATGTGATGCACCAGTCTCAAACAAAACTCTAACAGGTATGCTATGAAACAAAAGTGTACCTTCCAACACTATCTTACTTTTCTTCGTAGTAGTAAATTTGGAAGATGAAGGTTCCACAACCATCACTTAATCCTTGGCTGCTTCCAGACATTTATCATTATAATGACCAAGTTGATTGCAGTTAAAGTGCTTGACATTCTACTTCCTGACAGTGATCTTAACTTTTGCTACCATGCACTCTATCAAATATGACCCTTCTGGTGATACTTTAAGAAAACCACTTTAACACTTTAACCTTAATCTTCTTGGAATTTCCCTCTATCTAAGCCTTCCCACCCTTGAATAATTTCCTTTCATTTCTTGGTAGCCCTGGTTCCCTACCTCCGCAAGCACCTCCCTATTGCGAATGGCCATCTCTACCGCCACATCAATAGTGCCATGCAAGAGAGGCATCGTAGCTTTCCCAATCCCAAATCTCAATCCCTTGATGAATTTCTCGTTCCTCGGTACGACAATATCAATTGTCCTCCAGGCATAACAAGACAACTCATCAAATTTGGTGGCATACTACACTATTGTCATATCCCTTTGTTTCAAGTCATCAAATCTCCTCATCATCAAGGACTTGGCAAATTTTGACTTTGCCCTAAGCCTCCTTTGGAAATCTTCCCAAGTGATTCCCTCTTCCGATGTCGCATCCGTAACACCATTCCACCAATGCAAAACATTACCATATAGCTATCTCGATGCTAATCTTCTCTTCTGTGCATTAACCAAGTCTAATTCCCTAAAGATTCTCTCATAATGCAATGGCCATGTATCCACAGCAGTAGACTCATGTATTCTAAGAAACAGTTACCCACCCAAGCTGGTAAAATCTCTACTTAGCTTCGCGTAGTTGTTTCCAATATACGCTTTGCCATTCACTCTCCCGGTGCCAGCAGTAGCTCCAACTTTCAACTTCTAGATAAAAGTTTAGAATATATTCCCCATATCTGTCGGTGGGTTAGCAGCACCCTAATTCTCACTATCCCTTCGGCCTTGGCACTCCACTTCGGGTCGGACGTTGCCATTGGTTATAGAGCTTCCGCCACCTATATTCAGTCTTGAACTCCTTCTCTCTATATCTTACTTCTTCCTTCTTTAAATAAACTTTAGTAAGATGCCGAAGAATGTTCATAAGATCGAAAAGCATATACATACTTATATAATACAAATACAAATACGTAGTAGTTTCGTTATCCAAACCCGTAAGATTTCTCTAATCTTCGGGTTTTAAATTTGAAAATTCTTGTGGAGAAAATGTTATTTTAAATTTACATAATCGTATTACACCTCATTATCCTAAATCGAAACCACAACCTGATGGATGCTATAGTCATCTCTAGTATTAGCTTTCGAGGATAGAAAACCGAATGTTAGTAAACCACAACATCAGAAAAACACGGGAGTATGAAAGGCATCACAAAACATTCATTGATATATATATGTTCATTCATACAGTCTTGTTGTAAACCCGCTTCGAGAAATATAATTTGTTACAAAATAGTCTCTACGCACAATATATGATGACGTCCCCTTGGTTGATCAAAGTTCGAGTACACTGGCAATAACAATATTTGTCGATACACGCACCAAAATAAAATAAGCAGCAGCGCTCCTAAATATTTATAGCCTCATGTTTGCCTCTTGAAGTTTATTCATCGAAGCACTTGAAAATAGGGGTGAGCGTTTGGTTGGTTTGGTTTATCCGATGATGAAATTTTCCAAACCAAACTAAAATCGATAAAAATAAAAACCAAACCAAACCAACCAAATTAAGTTTGGTTGGTTCAGCTGGTTGTTTGATTTAACCGAACTAAAATTAGTTTAGATTTTTTGTTTGTATATTAACTATAATTTGAAATAAATCGTAAATATATTATTAGAGTATTATTATTTATGATTCTTATGCTTTCTAAATTTAATTTTGACACGTATGTGATGAATAAAATTTACTTGAATAAGTAATCTAACCTAAAATATTTACTATAATATCCACAATTTTAAAAATGTCATAAAAGTTTGGTTAATTTAGTTAAACCGATAACCAAACTAAGTAAATTTTCAAATCAATTACAAACTGATCTAATTTCAAAATCGAACCAAACCGACCAAAATAAATTGGTTTGGTTGGTTTAACCAAATAATGCTCACCCCTACTTGAAAATCTTAACCCTTAGCTTACTCAAAATAGCATCTAAGAGCTAAAGGGGAAAACAAAAACTTTGGGTCAGTCAACAGATTAGTTTGAACCATAATCCTATATACCCAAAACATATATATCGAGAGAGACCACGCTGCAATGCAGAATGGGTTTCCCTCTAGCAAGTATCAAACTACCTTCGAAAACATGCCTGAAACACCATCACTTTAATGGTTAGTGCCAAATCATAATAACATATCTGACTTTATAAAAATGTGCAATATGCAACATACAATGGATTCCCCATCTTTCGTCCTAACAATCTCTAATGATTTCCCATCATTTTTATTCTTTACTGATTTCCCTTCATTTTCTTTAATTTGATTCCCCTCCATGTTTCGCAAGGCAACACCCTACTAGCATTCAAAATCAAAACACCTCCCATACTACGCAAAGCAATGAGTCTTTTCCTTTGGTATCCGCACTGTGCAACTCAAGGTACCCCCTTGTTAGGGATCAGAACCATCCTTTCTTATTCGTTTGACTTTCGCACTACTTAAAGCAACTGAGCCATTTTCTTATTTCAATCTCCATACTTCGCGAAGTAGTGAAATTCTTTCTTCTGATCCCTCTCTCATGCTTCGTAAGGTGCCTCCCACTAACAAGGGACCAAAGGCTATCTTTTATTTAATTGGTTACCCTAATTCCATCCTTCCCCATTAGTTCCTCAAATGTTTAAGTGGTGACCACAATTTTTAAGTGGTTCTCCTTATGTTCATACAAATGCAAACGTCATGTCCATGGTTTTCCACCAATAACATGTGCAATAATCAACGGTACCCTACCAACTCAATAAATATTTGTACTCAAAAGGAACCCCCTTCCGGCTCGATAAGACATACAGTATTTCACTCAGAAGGATAACCCCTTCGATACCCTTTATTAATTATTTCTGAAAGACAACCCTTTTCATCTTTATTTCATACAAATAGGTCATTCACTCCGGAAGCAACCCCTCTTGCCCCATACTATTTCCCCCGAAAGAACACTTTTCGGATCCAAGCAACCAAGCAATGACTAAGTCCTGGCATCAAAACCCTGACGGAACGATAAAGAGATAGAAGCCTCTAACTCCTTTACAGATTCTTACAATAAAGTTCCCTTCGTTGACATTACAAATATCGATAGCCAATATAGGCAAAGCCTTAAGTCTTTTACTTAAAAGATTTCATTTCGGCTCGTTATCCATATCCAAGGAAATATAATTTAGGAAAATAAAATTTCAAAGGCATATCCTCCTAAGGAATGGCTTTGCAAGTTCGGACTCCCTCCTAGTTTCATAGAAAAGTATAAGTCCTTATTCAAAAAAGTTTCGTTCATATAAAAAACCCCTATCATCCCCACCGTGAGAGTGGAGGCAAAGACTCTTATGGAGAAGTTTAACTTTCAAAACAGAAAAGTATCAATATGAAAGCTTTTCCAAAGGGTAAAGGCGGATGTCTAAATACCTCAAAAACTTTTCGTAGACGATATTCAAAGTACCAAACGTAGCCGAAAGATAGCTTTCGAAAGTATTGGAAAATTACCTCCGGAATGACATTGGCACTGACAGGTTAATACAGTCAAATTGACTACTTTATACATACTCCATCTTATTTGTTTAATTCTAATTGGCTTACAAAATAAAATATTGATCGTATATAGTGCTTTTTAAGGTATTGTTGTACCTGCCATGTATACAATATTTATATATTTATATTAATCATTTTAATCAACATGCAAGCCTTCCTGCAAGTCTTCCCTAAGCAACTCAAACTTAGAAAATTCATAACTAATTCATACATCAATGAAAAATATGCAAATTGAAGCCCATCTCCAAAATAACATAACATAAATCATATAAATTATCCATGACAATCAGAGATGTCCACCTATAGATTTTACCCTAAAACATAAGCATTTTCATGTATTTAAAACTCATATAAACATGTCGAACATAGCTATTGATTTTCCATCCATTAGCATCAAATGAAACATAGAAAATCATCATGAATCAATCATAACTTCTGGTTGTTTCCCCAATAGCCAAAACACGAGGATAAGATTATTATTTGTCTTAATTAGTTAAGACTTTTGAGGATTGTTGACAAATATTCCAAGCTCTAAATCCTAGCTTTTCTCTTTTCTTATTCCTATCTTCAATGGTCGGCCACCCTTAGTATTATTTTAATTTTTAATGAAAAGTGTACAAAATGTGGTTGGATATCAGAAGATAAAGGGGTCGAAAGTTTTAACCCTCTCATAGGCCCCTCCGCTAAGCATTAGTTCATTTGTTTCTAAGGCCAACCTACCAATTAATTTATTAATCACAAATATCATGTTTTCCTTCACCATATTATTCCTATTTAATTTATACAATTAAATTCATGAATAATGTTACTAGAAATTTGGGGTATTGAAAAATTACCACGCGCTTTTTCCTAACATGGGTATTGATTGGATTTTTCTTAGAATATCACCAAAGTCTTTGGAGGTTTTCAATCTATCCAGTTTTGGAATTCAATATTCGAATGAATATCATTCACAAGTTGCAAAAGAGCAACGTTTGGTTGTAGATCATCGACCTCCACAAGGGGGTTGTTAAATCACTCTAGAAAGATTTTTCAAAGATTATCTAGTTCCTTGAAATTGTTATAGATGGTCAGGATGCCTTAGGCATAATAGTGTGCATCCTAAATAGCTTTATCAGCTCTCTAACGAGCTGGTTGAAAAAGGATATGGTTCTTGGCGTAAGTCGAGAGAGCCGTAAGAGGGTCACACCTTTAAGGAATACAGGAAAGAATTTTCACTTCACCATATAGTGGCCCAGGCTGATCCATACAACATTCGTATATATTAAGAAAATCCTAAGGATCAAGTTTTCCTGAGCAAGTAATAAGTTATGGCATATTGAACCCTTGAGGACATTTGACGTTCAAAATAGCGTCGGTGAATGGATTACGTCTCGAACTGGATTCCCAGTTGTCGCTATTGTACCTTGGGTTTCTAGCACGATCATAAAGGAAATGTATGGAGGTAATATCTTTATTAGGTATTAGAGGTCGTGATCCCTCTTCGGGGTATGGTGCTTGCGATGTCTCCTTGGAAGAAGATCATCATCATTAACTTGGACCACATTAGAGGCTTGGTTCAAGGGAGGTTAAGCATGAGCTTTTTAGCTCTGGTTAAAAACAGGAAATCAAAAAACCAAGTTATGGATCATGGTGGCATGAGGTTTCCTATTTGGGGGTTCTACTTTAGCTCCATTGTTAGGACCTATTCTAAACCGGGAACGTCCAAGTTGATTCACACCCTCCCTATCATTGGCTCCCGAATTGTAATGAACCCTTATCCATTGGCTTTGGTTGCTTTGGCGAGTATCAGATGAAGAACTTTCAAAGATAAGTTTTTTAGGAGCTTGTACACTCATATTTCTCTTAAGGCGATTGATGTCCCTTCGGGTGGGATCTTATAGTTACTGCATCAGTTCAAGGTTTTGATTGATCGGCTTGTTGAGTTCTCTTTGGGTATCGTCCAGTTTCTTCATCATATCAAACATCTTCGTTTGTGTAACCGAAGTTTCAGGGTTGGACAAAGTGGCCACATCGGTTGTGATGAGAATGTTAAGACTAATACTATCAAAAGGTCGTCGTTGGATCGATTCCTCTGGTTGTTCAACATAAGAAGATTCAGCGGTTTGTTATAAAGGTTCTTTACCATGTTTCAAGCTTCGTATGTAGGTCATGTGACAACCCCAATTTCGATATACAGATTTTTTTTCAAAATTCCAATCTATCGAAACTCGGATTGGTTTGCTTTGGTATCTTGCAGAAAAGACAGAGACATAAAACATGTCAGAGCTCAGAAATTATCTCACAGCGGAATGGGTAAAATATAATATAATCAATATATAGCCTTACCGTATTAACAATACTACCTAACCAGTATCCAATGCTATCATGTCCCTGCCACAAATCTAACCTGCGAATATGTTATGAGGAGGGGGTCGGAACATAAGTTCTGGTGATTGGATTTAAACTATACACTTTGGAAAATACTACGTATACCGTTCAATCATATTTTCTTATTTATTAGGTTACTTGGGTTAACAGCGCTCAAGGCTTGCACACACACGTCGCACCCATTTACTTCCCAATGGATTAACCTAATACAGTATATATGTAGCTACCCCCAATATTGAGGTACACCCATGGTACCCCACTCGCACGGTCTCCACCGTAACAATGTCGAAATATATGCAGTCCCTTATCCTATGCCGTAGTGACGTACAGATATCAATACTACGTTCCGCATATATCTCTCATTACTATGCTACGCGAACGCATAGACTTCCATCTTTATTCGAATCATAATTCATACTGGAGTAATGCCCTCAAGTCTACGATACACCACCCAGAGCTGACATGCATGTGTCTAGGTTGTCCACCATACGTATCTTCAATTGTAGCTCGGTGCCTCAATCACACGTCCTCTAATGTGCACCAAGTTCCGTGGCAGGGCGAAACAAGAAACATGGAACTCAGTCGGGAGCTTTTCCATTCTTTACAGGCCCGCCTTTTAAGAGCCTCACAATACAGATATCCCTAGGGTCTATTTTCCATGGTGGCTATGGCCCCACCTTGGCCCCTCCCTCAACTAGTATAGACTATAAGAGCTAAGCGACATGCCTGTAACACCCCACTCCCGCTATGATCACTCGCTAAGGGAATGCCATAGCATCGGTGGAGTATTTTAGTGAATATAGAACAGAAAAATTACAACAAGACAGATATAAATAGTACTTGAAATTTTAAAACATCATCTCATAACAGCGGAAGTAAAACATGTCTGGTTACATCATAAAACCACAATAAAGGTCAAGTACAATATCCATCAAAATAAAGAAGTACATAATCCCACTCTCATACAATAGCCAAACAAAAGAAAAGATAACTGGATAACTGGAGCTTTACATCTATCCAAGCTCCTAAAGACTGGAACTGCAATCCGATCAAGCTCCACTACTGCTAGGATCCACCGTAGGACCTGAGGGTTGGGAAAAAGATAAAAACAACAGGGTCAGACATAAGTCTGAGCGAGTCCTATAACTTTAACAATACAATCGTTAAAGTAACCAGAGAAGACATAAACTGATATACGGTAACATATAGGGATGAATGGCTACCCTAAGCAGTCAACTAAACGAAGATAAAGGATAAAGACGCATCTACCCTCCCTAAGGTAAATTACTAAACTGCACCACACCAGTCGTTCCTAACTTAAAGGTTGATCCCACCCAAGGACTTATAAAATTTACTAATTAGTACCTGCGTACCCCTAGGTGACCAAGTAGGCGCCACGGGGCCCTACAATCCACTAGGTGTACACACTACTTCCCATTCGATCGGCTCCCTAACGTAGATACCCGTGCTGGCCCCACCGTGGGGTGTATCATTCCCCAATGTGGCAACCGGATGGAACTAAAGGTGCACGGCTTATATCTACTCGATGCAACAACGGCTTACCTACCAGCCCGGGCCCACTCACGCATATGAAGCCCGTTGGACTTGCGTTGCCACCGCTAACCCGTTTGCCTCTTACAGTCAAGCCCAGTATGCGTGTCCCGTCCTCGACATGGGTCGAGCCCACAAAGATACGTATGGGTTACTGGTTGAAATGGGCCTCCACAAGCTACCCACCTAAGCTTGTCCCTTTTTCTAGTATATCCCACTTAACCCTTTAATCATGTTTTAATTACATGTTCCATTTTGGTTAAGTATTCTAATCGTATTTTCTATTGCCACCCAAGGCAACCACTAGATTTTCTCATGCCACCCGAGGCACCCACTTAACCCCTCATGTCCCTCTACATGCTAATGTGGTTAAGTGTTTCTTAATTAATTAATTAAGAACGTAACCTTTGTAAAGACCTCTCACATTAGACTGTCTTTTATGACCGCTGGTTAAGCCGGTTGGGTCCGGGCAGCCTTATGTCATAACAGAGTCTAACCTCGTGTCTTTACATTAATTACGTATTTAGTTTGTGCCTAAGACCTCTCACATTGGGCTAACATTTGTAGCAACTGGTTAAGCCGGTTGGGTCCGGGCAGTTTTACGCTACAACTGAGTCCAACCTCGTGTCTTAGTCAATTAATTACACCTAATTAATCACCCTCATAATTTTATATTAATTATCCCTAATTAATCAAGTTTTCTTAACATGGGTAGACCTAACTTAATAGGTAAATTCCCATGGGGTAGACCTAACTCAATAGGTAAATTCCCAACACATAGTATGGGTACACCTAACCAAATAGGCAAATTCCCATACTATGTTTATTTATTTTGTGTTATGCATAATTATATTAATTTCACACAATCTTATTAACTTATGCATTTAATTACCCCATCGTTCCCACGTAATTTCGTTCATGATATAACACATATAAAAGGTGTCAACTTGCATATGAATGAACATGTTTCAAAGGTGCCATCTTGCATATTAACAAACACATAACTTGCATATGAACTTGCATAACATGTCACATAACTTGCATATAATATGTCACATAACTTACATATTCATTTTGCATAACAAACTTGCATATTAGCTTATAGACTTGCATAATGTGTCATCATGAACTTGCATATTAATAAACATGTAACTTGCATATTTACATACATGTAACTCGCATATTAACAAACATGTAACTTGCATATAAAGAAACATGTAACTTGCATATTTACATACATGTAACTTGCATATTAACAAACATGTAACTTGCATATTAACAAACATGTAACTTGCATATTAACAAACATGTAACTTGCATATTTACATACATGTAACTTGCATATTATCAAACATGTAACTTGCATATTTACATACATGTAACTTGCATAGCATATTACCATGAACTTGCATAACATGCATATGATTACATAGCCCACAACTTGCATATTTAGCATCATGCAAACATAACATACATCATATTAAACTTGCATAAGCTTACATACTCAACATGCATAAACATAAGATTAATGCTAACATCATATCATATGATTCAAAGCTCATTAACCCACATACAAAACCATAAATCTCATCACATCTCATCTAATTAGTTTACCAAAAGATCATCAAAGTGATAGAAACTCACAACTAGCAACTTTGAACACCAAATGAAGAAGATTAAGATGCTAAGAAGGGATTAGAAGTTGATTAGAGAGTGATTAGTATGCAACCCTCTTCATAAAATTAGTGGAGGCCATGAGAGCTAGCATTTTGCCATAGTTTAGTCACTAGGTTTAATTATGAATGAATTAGGGTAGGTTAGGGTCTTACTTATAGATTAGGCAAGTGTTTTAGGCCATAGGATTAACCCTAGATTCAATCCAAGCCATCAAAGCATGTCTTGGGGAAGAAGTCAAGTGTAGGAACCATCTAGGGCCTTTAGATTAAAGATGGACCATGAGAACCATTCAAATGCAAAATCTGCACTTGAGCGAATCGGCCCACGGGTTGACAGCCAAACACCCTGGATTAACCCCTAGTCGACCCAGCGGGCTCGGGTCGACTTCAAAAATCGGCCGGTTCGGTTATTCCCCTCTCCCAATTCGCTGTTTTGAGCATTTTTGCATATTTATTTATTAAATTTTCAATTATATATATATATATATATATATCAATATATATATATATATATATATATATCTACACAACCCATTTCACTTAATTAAGTATACTTTAATTTGGGAATTTTCGTGAAACTTCGCGAGGCCATATCTTGGTCATACGGACTCCGATTTTCGAAAACTCGGACTCTATCTCGCGTATTTTTCCGAGACGAACGCAATGGCATAGCCCGTTTCCCTTGATTCCCATTTTAGAATTAAATTCTGCCTCGATTTATGTTATTACAGGTTATTGAAAATACGGGTTGTTACATTCTCCCCTCCTTAAAGGATTTCGTCCCCGAAATCTTCAAGTTAGGAAGAACGTATCCTACCATCCAATCATCCATCTACTCAAAGCATCATCCACGAGCAATCATTGTCCTTACAAGATTCTAAATGCTGGATGGATATATGCAAAAGTGTGTGTATATGTACTTACCTAATGCGAAAATCAGGCGGTTACTGATACAGTAAACCTCCTTAATGCAAACCATGATAGTGCCATGCATCCAATATGTATGCGAAACCCTATTGACACATACAAATTTCTACATGCGTGCACAACCATACACAAAAATGCATCATCCATATGATAACACAGCCATGATACATCCATCAATCTAACTACCACATCCATTTATGCAATATGCAACATGAAGTGACTGAGCCGATCTAGTGCCTAATGTGTGTGTATATGCATCCACGAGCAACCACTAGCAAACAATTGCATCCATATGCATCCATCAACCATAACATGTTTCAAACACATGTTTCAACCATAGGTTTTACCCTATCTAAAGGTCATAGGTATTAGCGAGAGGATATACTAAAGATAAGATAAGTACTAGACAAGCAATAAAGGAGAAGTTAAAAGACATACTCTCAAAAAGAAATGGATACAAAGAACGCATCTTTGCTTCCGTCTCCCAAGTAGCATTGCTTTCGTCATCTCCCCATTGCACTTTAACTAGCTGAACTTCTCTGTTTCTCAACTTCCTAGTTTCTGACCCAAGGATGCGAGTAGGAGCTCGTCGAATCGTCGCATCACGCTCTACCTCTACATCTCTAAGCAAGCTCGGCTCTACCACCTCCACGGTCTCATGTAAGCACTTCCTCAAATGTGATACATGGAATACATCATGAACACCACTAAGTCTGTCGGGCAACTCCACCCTATATGCCATCCGTCCAATCCTTTCCTTAATAGGAAACGGCCCAACAAATCTCGGTGCTAACTTCCCTACGGACCCAAAGCGAACAACATTTCTCAATGGAGATACTTTGACAAAAACCATGTCCCCAACCTCAAACTCAAGATCCGTCCTTCTCCGATCCGCATAAGATTTCTGTCTATCTTGCGCTGCTTTCATCCTTTTTCGAATTAAATCAATCTTCTCTGAAGTCTCTCTAACCATATCCGGCCCAAGCAAGATCTTATCCGTAGATTCCCACCAACATGTAGGAGATCGACAAGGCCTTCCATAAAGAGCTTCGAAAGGAGCCATACCAATACTGGACTGAAAGCTGTTATTATATGCGAACTCCACCAAAGGAAGATGTTCTTCCCATGTACCTCCAAAATCCAAGATACAAAGCCTCAAAAGATCTTCTAAGATACGGTTCACCCTCTCAGTCTGACCGTCCGTCTGAGGATGATATGCGGTGCTCAAACACAACTGAGTCCCTACCGCCTCTTGCAAACTTCTCCAAAACTCACTAGTGAAAATAGGATCTCGATCACTCACAATGCTGGATGGTACGCCATGCAATCTAACAATCTCTCTAACATAGACTGAAGCAAGCCATGGAGCGGTCCTCTTACTCTTTACGGGTATAAAATGGGCACTCTTGGTAAGTCTGTCTACCACAACCCAAATTCCCGTATTGCCCTTCCTCGATCTCGGTAACCCGTCGATGAAATCCATCGAGACACTATCCCACTTCCACTGTGGAACTTCCAATGGGTGTAGCAACCCACCGGGTTTCCTTTGCTCCACTTTAACTTGTTGGCACACTAAGCATCTAGCCACATACTCGGCCACATCTTTCTTCATACCGGCCCAGAAGAAAACTCTCTTCATGTCTTGGTACATTTTGTCTCCACCGGGATGAATAGTCATTCTTGAACGATGTGCATCATCCAAAATAGCCTTCTTCAAACCCTCATCTTGCGGTACACAAAGTCTACCGTCTCTATGCAACCATCCCTTATCATCTATGGTGTATCTACCCAAATGGCTGGACGACTCCCCTCTTATAAGCTTCTCTACCAACACAACCAACTGTGGGTCGTCTCGCTGAGCCTCGCCAATCCGTCTCAAAAGAGTAGGTCTAACCTCCAAGGATGCCAACAAACCAGGTACAAAATCAACAGAAGGTCTGAAGTCAAACAAAGAAAGAAACTCCAAGCTTCGTCGTTCCACGAACAATGGACTCAAAGATAGCCTTTTTCTACTTAAGGCGTCTGCCACCACGTTACCCTTACCAGGGGTATACGCTATCTCGAAATCATAGGATGCTAAGAACTCCATCCACCTTTGCTGTCTTAAGTTTAAATCCTTCTGAGAGAATAAGTACTTCAATGATTTATGGTCGGTGAACAACTCGAATCTCTCACCAAGAAGATAATGGCGCCAAGACTTAAGTGCGAAAACAATCGCGGCCAACTCTAGATCATGGGTAGGGTAATTCTTCTCATGCACTCTCAATTGTCTCCCTCCATAGGCTATTACCCTTCCCTCCTGCATCAAGACTGCGCCTAATCCTGTTCCACAAGCATCGGTATAAACAACAAACGGCTTACTCCCATCCGGGAGCACTAAAACTGGAGCGGTGGTCAAAGCTCTCTTTAACCGTCGGAAAGCATCATCACAATCTACATCCCACGAGAAAACCAGATTCTTTTTCGTCAAGCGGGTTAATGGGGCTGATATCTTCGCGAAGTCTTTGATGAACTTCCTATAATATCCTGCCAACCCCAAGAAACTTCTTACCTCGGTAGCATTTCTAGGAACTTTCCAATCCTGGATAGATACTATCTTTGCGGGATCCACAGCTATCCCTTCCTTAGAGACCACATGCCCTAAGAATCGCACTTCTCCTCTCCAAAAATGGCATTTAGAGAATTTAGCTTTAAGACTATGCGCTCGAAGAGTCTCCAACACTTCCTTGAGATGTAAGGCATGCTCTTCTTCATTCTTGGAAAAGACCAAGATGTCATCCACAAAAACTACTACAAACTTATTCAGATACTCTCTGAACACTCTACTCATGAGATCAACAAAGTATGCGGGGGCGTTTGTCAACCCAAATGGCATCACTAGCCACTCATAAAAACCATCCGGAGTCCGGAAAGCAGTCTTCTCTATACTGTCCTCCGCCACTCTTAACTGATGAAACCCTGTAGCTAAGTCCATCTACGAAAATACTGACGCGCCAACCAACTGATCAAAGAGATCATCTATCCTCGGTAATGGGTGTCTATTCTTCTTCGTGAGCTTATTAAGTTCTCTATAATCCACACAAAGTCTGAGGGACCCATCCGCCTTCGTGGCAAACACTACTGGAGCTCCCCACTCCGATATACTTCGCCTTATGAACCCCTTCTCAAGCAACTCCCCTACTTGCTTATGAAGTTCTCTTCTCTCACGAGGAGCCATGTGGCGTACTGGCAAAGACACTGGTTTGGCATTATCCACCAAATAAATTCGGAAATCTATCTCCCGCTTCGGAGGCAAACCCTTTACTTCTTCAAACACATCCGGATATTCCCGGACTACTCTGACAGAACACAAACTCTCGACCGAAGCATCGAGCGATTCAAGATAACTTAGCAAAACAGATTCCATGGGATTGCAAGAGATCTCGAGAGTGTTACCCAAGCGGGTCATGAGCCTGACAACTCTCCTTTCGCAATCAAGAACGGCACCATTACTGGATAACCAGTCCATGCCCAAGATCAACCCATAGCCCGTGAAGCCCAATACAAAAGCATCACATCTAAACTCAACGCTAAGTATAGAAATCTTCAAACCCAAACATATCATAGACAGATATATGGAGCCCCCAATTGGGTTGGAGACAACCAAGGGATCATCAACTAGACTGGTGTCTAAGTGCAGTGACTCAACTAACGATGATGAGATAAAAGAATGCGATGCGCCAGAGTCAAACAAAGTACGAACTGGATGATCAAACAGAAAAACCAGACTTTCAACGGAAATAGTTCTACCTCTCTGCTGAATCGGTGGAACTGAGAGAACCTGAACTTGCCCCCCTGACTGAGGTGGTGCTATAAGAGCTTGCACCTGGCCTCCTGAGGTAGACCCCGTCTTCTGCCCCTTCTTTGGGCAGTTTTTCACAAGATGCCCTGCTTCACCACAATGAAAGCAACCGGTCTTCTTCTTTTTGCGACAATCCTTACTAAGGGGTCCTGGTGTTCCACAATTGAAGCACTTCTTCTTCGTCTTCTTTTTGTCACCATTGCCTTTTCCGCCCTTGCCTTGTTGTTGCTGTTGCGGTTTCTTCTGATCCCCCTTTTTCTCTGGTGCCTTAGAATTCTTATCATCCTCATGCATAAGTGCCATGTAGACAAGCTTCTCAAAAGTGGCCCCCATTGGAATGTGAGTCATAGCTATTCCTTGCAATGGTTCGTTCAAGCCTCTAACGAACCTCAAAGCCTTCTTCTCCGGTGTATTCACCAACTCTATGCCAAACCTTGCTAATTGATTGAATTTGTTGACATATTCTTTCACCGTGAGATTCCCTTGCTTCAAATTCAAGAACTTCTCCATAAACAGATTCTCTTCCGCCCTTGAGAGAAACTTAGCCCCAAACCTTTGCTTAAAATCTGCCCAAGAGTCAACAGGGCGTTCTCCATTAGTGACCTCCCACCAGAATGAGGCCTCTCCCTTCATTAACCAAGCCGCCAACTTGACTTTCTTTCCCTCTTCCACTTCAAAGATATCTAGCAACTCTTCCACTTCCTTAAGCCAATCTCTAGCCTCTACGAAAGTCTCTGAACCAAGAAAAGGTTTTCCTCCTATAGCCTTGAACTCCTTGCAAACCTTAGCAAAATTATCCACTCTAGGCTGAGGAGGAGGAGCGGTTGTCTCTGGTGTAGTAGCATTGGCCGGACCCGCAGCCGCGGCCCTAGCCTCTTGCAACCTCCTATACCATAGTGGTATAACTAAACCCTCCGGGATGTTAAGATCTTCAGCCATGCTGAAACGAAAGAGGAAAGATTCAAAAAGGAGATTCCGAAAGATAAAGATATGGCTATTGGGGATTATGCTTTTCTTTTTCAAAAACTTTTTCTCTTAGAAGACATGCTTTTAAAAATACTTTCTTCGAAAATACTCTTAGAAAGTAGTTTTTCTCAAAAAATTTATCTGTTCTGGTAACCTTAAGCTCTGATACCACGTGTAACACCCCACTCCCGCTATGATCACTCGCTAAGGGAATGCCATAGCATCGGTGGAGTATTTTAGTGAATATAGAACAGAAAAATTACAACAAGACAGATATAAATAGTACTTGAAATTTTAAAACATCATCTCATAACAGCGGAAGTAAAACATGTCTGGTTACATCATAAAACCACAATAAAGGTCAAGTACAATATCCATCAAAATAAAGAAGTACATAATCCCACTCTCATACAATAGCCAAACAAAAGAAAAGATAACTGGATAACTGGAGCTTTACATCTATCCAAGCTCCTAAAGACTGGAACTGCAATCCGATCAAGCTCCACTACTGCTAGGATCCACCGTAGGACCTGAGGGTTGGGAAAAAGATAAAAACAACAGGGTCAGACATAAGTCTGAGCGAGTCCTATAACTTTAACAATACAATCGTTAAAGTAACCAGAGAAGACATAAACTGATATACGGTAACATATAGGGATGAATGGCTACCCTAAGCAGTCAACTAAACGAAGATAAAGGATAAAGACGCATCTACCCTCCCTAAGGTAAATTACTAAACTGCACCACACCAGTCGTTCCTAACTTAAAGGTTGATCCCACCCAAGGACTTATAAAATTTACTAATTAGTACCTGCGTACCCCTAGGTGACCAAGTAGGCGCCACGGGGCCCTACAATCCACTAGGTGTACACACTACTTCCCATTCGATCGGCTCCCTAACGTAGATACCCGTGCTGGCCCCACCGTGGGGTGTATCATTCCCCAATGTGGCAACCGGATGGAACTAAAGGTGCACGGCTTATATCTACTCGATGCAACAACGGCTTACCTACCAGCCCGGGCCCACTCACGCATATGAAGCCCGTTGGACTTGCGTTGCCACCGCTAACCCGTTTGCCTCTTACAGTCAAGCCCAGTATGCGTGTCCCGTCCTCGACATGGGTCGAGCCCACAAAGATACGTATGGGTTACTGGTTGAAATGGGCCTCCACAAGCTACCCACCTAAGCTTGTCCCTTTTTCTAGTATATCCCACTTAACCCTTTAATCATGTTTTAATTACATGTTCCATTTTGGTTAAGTATTCTAATCGTATTTTCTATTGCCACCCAAGGCAACCACTAGATTTTCTCATGCCACCCGAGGCACCCACTTAACCCCTCATGTCCCTCTACATGCTAATGTGGTTAAGTGTTTCTTAATTAATTAATTAAGAACGTAACCTTTGTAAAGACCTCTCACATTAGACTGTCTTTTATGACCGCTGGTTAAGCCGGTTGGGTCCGGGCAGCCTTATGTCATAACAGAGTCTAACCTCGTGTCTTTACATTAATTACGTATTTAGTTTGTGCCTAAGACCTCTCACATTGGGCTAACATTTGTAGCAACTGGTTAAGCCGGTTGGGTCCGGGCAGTTTTACGCTACAACTGAGTCCAACCTCGTGTCTTAGTCAATTAATTACACCTAATTAATCACCCTCATAATTTTATATTAATTATCCCTAATTAATCAAGTTTTCTTAACATGGGTAGACCTAACTTAATAGGTAAATTCCCATGGGGTAGACCTAACTCAATAGGTAAATTCCCAACACATAGTATGGGTACACCTAACCAAATAGGCAAATTCCCATACTATGTTTATTTATTTTGTGTTATGCATAATTATATTAATTTCACACAATCTTATTAACTTATGCATTTAATTACCCCATCGTTCCCACGTAATTTCGTTCATGATATAACACATATAAAAGGTGTCAACTTGCATATGAATGAACATGTTTCAAAGGTGCCATCTTGCATATTAACAAACACATAACTTGCATATGAACTTGCATAACATGTCACATAACTTGCATATAATATGTCACATAACTTACATATTCATTTTGCATAACAAACTTGCATATTAGCTTATAGACTTGCATAATGTGTCATCATGAACTTGCATATTAATAAACATGTAACTTGCATATTTACATACATGTAACTCGCATATTAACAAACATGTAACTTGCATATAAAGAAACATGTAACTTGCATATTTACATACATGTAACTTGCATATTAACAAACATGTAACTTGCATATTAACAAACATGTAACTTGCATATTAACAAACATGTAACTTGCATATTTACATACATGTAACTTGCATATTATCAAACATGTAACTTGCATATTTACATACATGTAACTTGCATAGCATATTACCATGAACTTGCATAACATGCATATGATTACATAGCCCACAACTTGCATATTTAGCATCATGCAAACATAACATACATCATATTAAACTTGCATAAGCTTACATACTCAACATGCATAAACATAAGATTAATGCTAACATCATATCATATGATTCAAAGCTCATTAACCCACATACAAAACCATAAATCTCATCACATCTCATCTAATTAGTTTACCAAAAGATCATCAAAGTGATAGAAACTCACAACTAGCAACTTTGAACACCAAATGAAGAAGATTAAGATGCTAAGAAGGGATTAGAAGTTGATTAGAGAGTGATTAGTATGCAACCCTCTTCATAAAATTAGTGGAGGCCATGAGAGCTAGCATTTTGCCATAGTTTAGTCACTAGGTTTAATTATGAATGAATTAGGGTAGGTTAGGGTCTTACTTATAGATTAGGCAAGTGTTTTAGGCCATAGGATTAACCCTAGATTCAATCCAAGCCATCAAAGCATGTCTTGGGGAAGAAGTCAAGTGTAGGAACCATCTAGGGCCTTTAGATTAAAGATGGACCATGAGAACCATTCAAATGCAAAATCTGCACTTGAGCGAATCGGCCCACGGGTTGACAGCCAAACACCCTGGATTAACCCCTAGTCGACCCAGCGGGCTCGGGTCGACTTCAAAAATCGGCCGGTTCGGTTATTCCCCTCTCCCAATTCGCTGTTTTGAGCATTTTTGCATATTTATTTATTAAATTTTCAATTATATATATATATATATATATATATATCAATATATATATATATATATATATCTACACAACCCATTTCACTTAATTAAGTATACTTTAATTTGGGAATTTTCGTGAAACTTCGCGAGGCCATATCTTGGTCATACGGACTCCGATTTTCGAAAACTCGGACTCTATCTCGCGTATTTTTCCGAGACGAACGCAATGGCATAGCCCGTTTCCCTTGATTCCCATTTTAGAATTAAATTCTGCCTCGATTTATGTTATTACAGGTTATTGAAAATACGGGTTGTTACATGCCCCTAACAACAAACATTCTAAACATCCATTTGGTGTCTCCCTTCAACCCCTTACCCCGATAGTGAAGGGTGAATGGTATCTTGGGTTTAGCTCTAGTCTTTTTGCATCCCACTGGCTATCGATGACGTGTATCCGGCGATCTACAATCTTTGTTGGTCGTGACCCTCTACCTCCCCATTGAGGAAACCGCCGAATCACCCTTGTGTCACCGCATCACAGCATTCTGACATCATAGCTACTTCTACAGTCAAGGCCTACCCACCCAGTAGTTACGCGCAGACCCAACCTCTGCGAGCACAGCGTAAGACATCTGTCACCGCACAGAGGACTACTAGGAGCACCTTACGTACCTCAGGAAGCCGCGTGCTTCCCCTTCCTGTCCTTTGGAGCCGTTAGAACAATCAGATGAATGTGCGCTCCCCTCATGCCTTATAACACCTCGATGGTCTACTCCGTTGGGTTGTTCACCCTCAAACGTATGGATTGGTCCAAGCGCCTCACTTTAATTTGTTGTTAGACCCAATGTCTAAACTTTCTTTTACGTGCTTACTTTTCCTTACCAGGTTTCCTTTCAACTTGGTTATTCCCATTCAAATTGAATTCTTCATCAATTACCAAGTTCCTCTTGCTTATTAATTTCAGTTATAACTTAACCTATTTAAGTTTATTAATAAGCCCACAACATGTTATTCTCCAGATTGTGGCCCAAGGTCTATAATCCACAATCTCTTTTATATTCTTGTTTGATTTTAAGGTCACAATAACATGTTACACTTAATATGTTATTAAGTATCTCTTAGTTCACATGTTTTCCAATTAACATATCACTTACCATTTATGATTAAATATAGCTTATTTCATTTCATAAGTTTTTCTCATCCTTTCTCATTTAATCATAATTCCACTTTACATCGTCAATACAACTTATAGTTGTTTACTTATTAACTTAGTTCTATTAACTAAGGCCCATTAATAAGTTTCTCTACCTATTTATTATAACCTATGTTATAATTTACCCTTGTCCCTAGGACAAGTCTAAACATGTTATTCTTATCAGCGGGTTTCAAACTTCCTAGTTTACGGATTAATTAATTTATAATTAAGTACAATATATTTTCCCCCTTTTCTTAACTGGTTTCAGGTTGTTCCCCTTTACTGATTACTTAATTTACAATTAAGCGTCCCTTATCTCATTTCACCAGTTATCCAATTTATTTATTAGTTTATTAGATTTTATCATCCCTACAAGTTATGCTTACTCTAAAAGGTGTCTTTAATTACATAACTTTATTATTTCTACCGGTTATGTATACCACTAGGTGTCTTTAATTACATAACCTTATCGGGCTAAGTTTGTGGGCCTATAT
Organism: Allium sativum; assembly: GCA_030737875.1. Lineage (NCBI taxonomy): Eukaryota > Viridiplantae > Streptophyta > Magnoliopsida > Asparagales > Amaryllidaceae > Allium > Allium sativum. Next base: position 173,474,274 of record CM060927.1, read on the forward strand.
GTAAGTATTACCTACCCCTTATGATTTGCTTGGCCTACCCACTGTCCAACCAATTTTACTTAACCCTAACTTTAGTTCATATTCATACAATCCCTACGGATTAGATTAGGTTAAGTAGTCTAATTCATTACCATGTCCATTTATGGTTTATAATGGGATAATCCTCCCACGTTAGACCTACAACTTGTGGATGTTGGATATGCCGGTGGGTCCGCGCAGACTTCTTCAACAAGTTGGGCCTAACCTCGTGTCATAGCCCATCTCGTATTTGCACACTTAGACTTCTCACATTAGGTTTAACATTAGTGGTTGCTGGATATGCCGGTCGGGTCCGTGCAGGCTTCCACCGCTAATGCAACCTAACCTCGTGTCATAAGTGCAATTACAATTTCTAATTGTAATCCTAGGCATTCATTATTAATCAATTAATTATACCTATAGGTGCTCACACCCATTGACCCAATTATATTCATGATGGATTATATGTCCAAGTTCATATTATTCAAATTATGCCAGTTCATATTTTACATATGATCCCATTTGCACCCAAATCATTTTTTTACTTATGATCCAATTTAAGATCTTTAAACATAATTTGGTTGATGCCCCCAAACCTATATTTATTTATTCAGTTCTATGTTAACATGAATCCACATAATAATATACTTACTCCAATTATTCCCTGTGTATAATTGGGATAAATTTACATGTAAACTTTTTAGCACTCAAACTAATCCAATATATGAATTTTTCCCACATGTTAAAATTAGTATTATAACATGTAAACATTCCAACATTTCAACTGATTCAATATATGAATTATCCATATTAACAATTTGACGTTATATCATGCTAATCATTCCCACATGTCTACACCACTTTAATCATTATTAGCATATGTTTAGGTATCTTAACATGTCATATTCGAATTCATCATAATGAGGAATGCTAAACGATAATATACCATTATCTAAAATAATATGGCTTAAACCCACTCACATCGTAAGCTTTCCAAATCCAGGATCTGATCCAGATCTATCCTTCGACGATTTTCTACTAATTGAATTCAGAACCTAATAACCACGGATTTACTGTTTTCACTAAAAGAGAAAGGGAAAAAAGAAAGAGGAGGAAAAATTGAATAGATTGGATCTGGAACATTACCTTGCTTTCATGATTCAATAATCTTTTTATTAATGTTGATTCTCTCTTCCAGATCTGGATTCATAATTTTCCTAGGCTAATATTTTAATTTTCAGAATAGATTTGAGAAGAGAGAGAGTGTAATGGCAGAGCTCCGGCGTAGCTACCGAATTATGAGATTTAGGGTTAGATCTGGGGTCTTATTTATAGGAGTATTGGAGCATCCTGGACCCTCAGATTGGACCAAAAGCCATTAGAATCGTCCATGTCAGAGAAGAAGTTTCCAGATCCGCGGGTGGGTCAACCCCCCTTTGGGTGGTCAACCCCCCTGTTGCTAGGCCGACCCCTAGGTCAACCCCCAACGGTCTAAATTCCCTCCAGATTTTCCCGCTCGTGAATTTTGTTTTTGAACTGATTTTTGAATTTTTTGGATATATTTATTTAATATATATATATATACACACACACACATACATACATACATATAGGCTCCTTATATGTATACAAACTTCTAATGATCATAACTTCTTCATACGGTGTCCGTTTTATGCAAACCAGGTGTCTATCTTGACCAAAATTTCGAGACGGACGTAATGGCCTAGTCCATTTTACTTAGTTTTGAATATTTAATTAAGTTATCCTTATTTTATTATCTTGAGTTAAAAATGCAAGGTGTTACATTCTCCCACCCTTAGGAAATTTCGTCCCCGAAATTTGATAAGGGTAAAATCAACTAACCCCTCGCATAATATACATCCAATACGTGTGCATCCAATTTTTGCAAACATTATGCACTTATTCAAAGTAAAGTACAACTTAACAATGCATGTATTCCTAATCGGTACCTCCTATGTATATTCAAACTTTTCAAAAATCCTTTTAAAATATGATGCTCACATCCTAAATATACTAGCAGTTCTACATGAATGCACTCTTTTAAAAAAATCAAAATACTTTTTCATTCAATTTTTCCCACACTCTTACTAAGTAAGAGCGTAGTTCATCCAATTATTACATCCATAATCCTACCAACCAACTTTATTTTTCGAATTTAAAAAAAAATCTAATTTTCTAAATTCGATTTCTTATGTTATAAAAAGGTGGAAAACGGAAATTTTCACATCTTCGGTTTTTCTTTTATATAACTTTTTCCCACCGTACTTGGATTTTATGAAACTATTATAAAGATTCTCCTATTTTCTTATCCAAGCACAGCCCACATAAGAAAATTTTCTTTTGTTACTGATTTTCTTTTTCATCTTATCTTGGAATTTTTTATTCTTATCCATCTTTTCTCATAATTTTCCATTTTTGTTGCTTTACTGAATTTTTTGTTTCATTTTTAGACTATTTTTCTTTTCTTAGCTTATTTAATCATTTGATCTTAGTTTAAATTTAAATAAGCCTCTAATCTTTCAAATAAAACAGGAGAACGTACACCCTACACATCTACTATTAAGGGCCAAGAATCTCGGGACTATGGCCCCCCCTCAAACAGAAAAGTCCAAACTATAGGTTCCATGACAGGATTAGGTGTTACCCTAACTTCACAACAAGAACAATATAATGGAATGATCCCAACCAAAATGTAGTAACGGGTTTTACCCCTAACTTGAAAATTAGTAACAGGGTCTAAACACTTACTTGCCCCTTTTTCTATCTAGTAGTCGCCACTAGTCTTAGCTGTGTACTAACAATTATTTCAAGCAACATCCCAGGCTTTCCGATGCTTGTGCATTCTACGGGAACTCACTATTATTCCAAGATAATTCTCGCTATTTACTTTATAGCCTCAAACTTTTCCCGTCCTTCATAGGCACTAATCCCTACTAACTCCATACTTTTTAAAACATGGTTTGGCTCTTTTTCATTTAAATTTCCTCCCAAAAATTAAAAGTGTCAAAATTTTATTTTCCTTATGAAAACTTAATTTTGCCAAACCACAAAAACATTTTATTTTTAAAAAATGCAAATCATTCATTCATTTTTTTCCAAATCACAAAAACTGGAGTTGATAAGGGTAACTATTCCTCAGTCGGGTTTACGACTGGTTCTTACCTATAAGGTCGGTTCAGTCCCTTGCTATAAGCTGCAAACATCTACTCTACTCCTAAGCTATATGACTTATTTTGTCCACCAAACAAAATCCTCTTGTTTAAATAATTTATCATAAAGGATTCATCATAAGAATAGAGATTTCAAATCTTCCTTTTATAAAACTTCTTGTAATGAAATATAACAAGAAAACTAGCGAGCTATACATGCTCTATAATATGCACCTTTTTTTTGAGAGAATTTTTCTTTAAAACTCAATATGTGTACTACTTTACATATTTTAAAATTATAACTTTTAAGATTAAAACTCGAAAACACCATAAATCATTTTCCCAAAACTTTTATAATTTCAAGTTCCTAAATGTTAACAATGTGGTTGGACTCAAAGCGGGTTTCCAATTTTTTTTTCTATGCTTTCCTAGACACCCCCTCTCCAAGGTCAATTCTCTCAACTATATATTTTCCTAATCCATTTTTCTCTTTCTAACCTTTTCCAATCTATAAGATTTTACTACCAAACCCACTAACCCAAAATACTAATCATATAGGATTCACTTTCCTTCCATACAAAGTATATTGTACACTCTCCACCCAAATTACCTCAGGGTCTTAGATTTCCTTATTCATTCCTTTAGTGTACAAAACAACATCCCATTTCTTATCATATCATGCTCTTTCTATTTAGTGGGTTCCTCTATGGATCTAGGTATATATATATATAATATATTTATATTTTTAAAAAATACAAATACGTTCCCTCACTATCTATATAGGACTCCTAAACCTAAGCTCTGATACCAGATGTGACAACCCCAACTTCGACAGACCGATTTTTTTTTAGAATTCCAATCTATCGAAACTCAGATTGGTTTGCTCTGGTATCCTGCAGAAAAGACAGTGACATAAAACATGTCAGAGCTCAGAAATTATCTCAAAGCGGAATGGATAAAATATAATATAATCAAAATATAGCCTTACCATATTAATAATATTGCCTAACCAGTATCCAAGGCTATCATGTCCCTGCCACAAATCTTACCTGCGAGCATGTTGTGAGGAGGGAGTCAGAACACAAGTTCTGGTGACAGTATTTAAACTATACACTTTGGATAATCCTACATATACCGTTCAATCATATTTTCTTACTTATTAGGTTACTTGGGTTAACAGCGCTCAAAGCTTACACACACGTCGCACTCATTTACTTCCTAGTGGATTAACCTAATACGATATATGTAGCTACCCCCAATAATGAGGTACACCCATGGTACCCTACTCGCACGGTCTCCACCGTAACACCATTGAAGTATACGAAGCCACTTATCCTACGCCGTAGTGACGTACGTATATCAATACTATGTTTCGCATATATATCTCATTACTATGATACATGAACGTACGGAATGCCACCTTTGTTCGAATTAGAATTCATATCGAGGTAATGCCCTCAAGTCCATAACACACTACCCAGAGCCAACATGCAAGTATCTAGACTGTCCACCATACATATCTTCAATTGTAGCTCAATGCCTCAATCGCACGTCCTCTAATGTGCACCGAGTTTTGTGGCATGGCAAAACAAGAAACATGGAACTCAATCGGGAGCTTTTCCATATCTGTACAAACCCGCCTATAAGAGCCTCAAAATATAAATATCCCTAGGTTCTATTTTCCATGGTGGCTATGGCCCCACCTCGGCCACTCCCTCAACTAGTAAAGACTACAAGAGCTAAGCGACATGCCCCTAACAACAAACAATCTAAACATCCATTTGGCGTCTCCCCACAACCCCTTACCCCGATAGTGAAGGGTGAATGGTATCTTGGGTTTAGCTCTAGTCTTTTCGCATCCCACTGGCTATCGATGACGGGTATCCGACGATCTACAATCCTTGTTGGTTGTGACCCTCTACCTCCCCGTTGAGACAACCGCCGAATCACCCTAGTGTCACCGCGTCACAGCATTCTGACTGCATAGCTACTTCTGCAGTCAAGGCCCACCCACCCAGTGGTAACACACAGACCCAACCTCTGCGAGCACAGCGTAAGACATCTGTCACCGCACAGAGGACTACTAGGAGCACCTTACGTACCTCAGGAAGCCGCGTGCTTCCCCTTCCTGTCCTTTGGAGCCGTTAGAACAATCAAATGAATGTGCGCTCCCCTCGTGCCTTATAACACCTCGATGATCTACCTCATTGGGTTATTCACCCTCAAACATACGGACTGGTCCAAGCGCCTCACTTTAATTTGTTGTTAGACCCTATGTCTAATCATTCTTTTACGTGCTTGCTTTTCCTTAGCAGGTTTCCTTTTAACTTGGTTATTCCCATTCAAATTGAATTCTTCATCATTTACCAAGTTCCTCTTGCTTATTAATTTCAGTTATAACTTAACCCATTTAAGTTTATTAATAAGCCCACAACATGTTATTCTCCAGATTGTGGCCCAAGGTCTGTAATCCACAATCTCTTTTATATTCTTTTTTGATTTCAAGGTCACAATAACATGTTATACTTAATATGTTATTAAGTATCTCTTAGTTCACATGTTTTCCAATTAACATATCACTTACCATTTATGATTAAATATAACTTATTTCATTTCATAAGTTTTCCTCATCCTTTCTCATTTAATCATAATTCCACTTTACATCGTCAATACAACTTAACGTTGTTTACTTATTAACTTAGTTCTATTAACTAAGGCCCATTAATAAGTTTTTCTACCCATTTGTTAGAACCTATATTATAATTTCCCCTTGTCCCTAGGACAAGTCTGAACATGGTATTCTTATCAGCGGGTTTCAGACTTCCTAGTTTACGGATTACTTAATTCATAATTAAGTACAATATATTTTCCCCCTTTTCTTAACTGGTTTCAGGTTTTTCCCCTTTATTGATTACTAAATTTACAATTAAGCATCCATTCCCTCATTTCACCGGTTATCCAATTTATTTATTAGTTTATTAAATTTTATCATCTCTACAAGTTATGCTTACCCTAAAAGGTGTCTTTAATTACATAACTTTATTATTTCTACTGGTTATGTATACCACTAGGTGTCTTTAATTACATAACATTATCGGGCTAAGTTTGCGGGCCTATATATAAGTATTACCCACCCCCTCAGATTTGCTTAGCCTATCCACTGTCCAACCAAATTTACTTAACCCTAGCTTTAGTTCATATTCATGCAATCCCTATGGATTAGATAAGGTTAAGTAGTCCAATCCATTACCATATCCATTTATGGTTTATAATGGGCTAGAACTCCCATATTAGACCTACAACTTATGGATGCTGGATATGTCGGTCGGGTCCGAGCAGATTTCTTCCACAAGTTGGGCCTAATCTCGTGTCATTGCCCATCTCGTATTTGTGCACTATGACCTCTCATATTGGGTTTAACATTATTGGTTGCGGAATATGCCGGTCGGGTCCGGGCAGACTTCCACCACTAATGTAACCTAACCTCGTGTCATAAGTGCAATTACAATTTCTAATTGTAATCCTAGGCATTTATTATTAATCAATTAATTATACCTATAGGTGCACACCCATTGACCCAATTATATTCATTATGGATTATTTGTCCAAATTCATATTATTCAAATTATGCCAATTCATATTTTACATACGATCCCATTTGCGCCCAAATCATTTTTTTTATACTTATAATCCAATTTAATATCTTTAAACATAATTTGGTCGATGCCCCCAAACCCATATTTATTTATTCAGTTCTATGTTAACATGAATCCACATAATCATATACTTACTCCAATTATTCCCTGTATATAATTAGGACAAATTTACATGTAAACTTTTTAGCACTCAAACTAATCCAATATATGAATTTTTCCCACATGTTCAAATTAATATTATAACATGTAAACGTTCCAACATTTCAACTGATTCAATATATGAATTATTCATATTAACAATTTGATGTTATATCATGCTAATCATTCCCACATGTCATTCACACCACTTTAATCATTATTAGCATACGTTTAGGCATATTAACATGTCATATTCCAATTTGTCATAATGGGGAATGCTAAAACGTAATATACCATTATCTAAAATAATATGGCTTAAATCCACTCACCTCGTAAGCTTTCCAAATCCTGGATCTGGTCTAGATCTATCCTTCCATGATTTTCTCCTAATTGAATTTAGAACCTATTAATACTGGATTTACTATCTTTACTAAAAGAGAAAGGGAAATGAAACAGAAGGAAAAATTGAATAGATCGGATCTGGAACTTTACCATGCTTTTATGATTCAATAATCTTTTTATTAATGTTGATTCTCTCTTCCAGATGTGGATTCATAATTCTCCTAGGCTAATATTTTAATTTTCAGAATAGATTTGAGAAGAAAGAGAGTGTAATGGCAGAGCTCCAGCGTAGCTACCGAAATTTGAGATGTAGGGTTAGGTCTAGGGTCATATTTATAGGAGTATTGGAGCAACCAGGACCCTTAGATTGGACCAAAAGCCATCAGAATCGTCCACGATAGAGAAGAAGTTTCCAGATCTGCGGGTGGGTCGACCCCCCTTTGGGTGGGTCGACCACCCTGTTGGTGGGTCGACCCCTAGGTCGACCACCCTGTTGGTGGGTCGACCCCTAGGTCGGCCCCCAACGGTTTAAATTCCCTCCTGATTTCCCCGTTCGTGAATTTTGATTTTTGAACTGATTTTCAATTTTTTTGAATATATTTATTTAATATATATATATATGTGCTCCCTATATGTATACAAAAATCTAATGCTCATAACTTCTTCATACGATGTCCGTTTTACGCAAACCAGATGTCTATCTTGACCAGAATTTCAAGATGGACATAATGGCGCAGTCCGTTTTACTTAATTTTGAATATTTAATTAAGTTATCCTTATTTTATTGTCTTAAGTTAAAAATGTGGGGTGTTACAGGTCAAGTGGAGACCCGAGGAAATTTGAAAACTAGAATGGTAGGAAGGTAGGAAAATTCATCAATTATTAGTGAAAGCACCAAAATGTTGACATCGAAAAATGGTACAACACCTAATGTGTTCAACGACAGTTAAACTAGAATAAATGAAAGATTAGGAATAGAATAATAGAAATGTAATAGAAAAGGTAAACAATAATTCATAGTGGTTCAAAATTGATCGACTTACATCAACTTAAAATATTTGATCATTTTATTGCTGAAGTTGACAAAGTACAGTGCTCTAATCGGTATGAATCCAAAATAAGATAGCTAAAAGTAATCAAAGTTCCAAAAAATCTATTTTTCATCTGTGAAGGGGTTATTTATACTTGTAGATCGAGCTAAGAAATCAGAGGATCGTTATTGAGGGAGGAACACAGAGCCCAAGCCCAAAACTGATAATTGATCATATTGGCATAGATCCCTGTTTGGGTGATATCAATCCCTCAGTTTCGAGGATGGGGTCCTACGATCCCTCATATGGCTCCTTCTCGATGCTGTGAGTTATCATGTGAAGTTTGGTTGAGTTTTGCTTTCTTGTTTTTGACTTATGCTCCTTTGTTGATCGAAATAGTGATTTGAGCTGATTTAAGTTGGAGTTGTACCGATCCCACGTGTTTTAGTCATACTGATTCTGTGATTCCAATTCATACTGATCTGATTATTCAAGGATCGGGCAAACGCTACACAATGAAAACCATATGTAGGTCATTGGTGATCGAACCATGCCGATCATATGTTTCCTGGAGTGATCGATATGATCCAGAGGATGATCGGTCAATAGTAGTTGTGCGATCCAATGAGAAGATCAAGCCTTTTCTTAGTGATTGTTTGATGCCTTGAGGAGATTAATTCGAGTTGAGTGATTTTTGGTTTCCAACCTAGTCGTTGATTCGGACGCTTAGACAAAGTTTATGCATGTCCGGACTGCCTCTGTTAGCCAGGCAAAAAGGTCGGACAACATAATGAAAAATTCTCTTCATAGATTTCCAATGCTCCTTACCAGGTTCACACATGAATATACTAAATACACTAACCACATGTGCAAGATCTGGTCCAATGTCAACCATAACATACACCAACCTTCCTATTGCATTAGCATAGGAAACTCGAAAAATGTACTCCTCCTTGGTAGATTTAGGCACAAAAGTTATAGTCGAACATGCATCTGTAGCATCTTGGGTATTTGTAGGCTTCGCTGTAGACATGCCAAATCTGGACTGCATTCAAATGTAACGCTTCCATGATAAGAAAAGCTTTTTTGATTTATATCCCTATAAATCTCCATTCTTATTATTTTTTGATCTGCATCCAAGCCGTTCATCTACAAACTCGGAACTAGGAAGACGTGTATCATAGTAGATACAACATTCACACAGGCTCCTTGTCCAGCTAATTTATATCATATAGCTATTAAACTGCTTGTACCACTTCCTTACAGACATCTTCAGTCTGTACAAAGACTTCTTTAATTTTCAAATGAAATCATCTTTTTAGGAATCTGAAAACCATCTGGTTGAGTCATGTATATCTCCACCTCCAACTCTCCATATATGAAAGATGCCTTTACATCGAATTGTTAGAGCTTCAGATCCTAATGTGTGACATAGTTAGAAACATCCTGATGGAAGTATGTCTGATCCCAAATGAGAAGATTTCATTATAGTCCACTCCCTCTTTTTGATTGAACCCTCTTCTAGCTACCCGAGCTTGATAGTTGATATCTTCAACAGGTGAAAAACCCTTCCCTCTTCTTGTAAACCCATTTAATTATAATTGATAATTTTGCTCCTCAAGGGATGTTTGGCTAATTCCCAAGTCTAACTCTTATGAAGTGACTCCATCTCATCTCATATTGCAGTAAGCCATTGGGATGATTCAATATCCGTGTCTGCTTCAAATGGATGCCTCATAAGGATCCACTTCTTTAGCATCCTATAGTGCATTAGCAATTATATCTTTAAATCCATACCGCTTGGGAGGCTTTCCAAAATTAGCTTTCATAGGTAGATCAGGATCCAGAGTGTGCTAATTTTCTATTGGTGATGAAGAAACTCAGTGATTCTGTTTCTAAATGCATACACTCCATTTATTTCTTAATACTACCATTTTCTGAAAAAACTATGGACTTCACAGTAGGGTTAAACATAGACTTTTCATCAAATACTACATTTATAATTAGAAATAATCCTTTCAAATGGGGACTAAGCTTTACATCCTTTAACACCATCCCTATAGCCTATAAATATTTTGTTTTAGCTCTGGACTTTAATTTACCCATATATGTATGATAATAAATAGTATAGCCAGATGCTTTCAAATTGGAGTAATCGGCAACCATAACCAACCAAACTTTATAGTTTTTTTAATGTATAAATGTATGAGGTCCACGATTTATCGGATAATTTGTTATACTAACCGGTTCTGTTCAAAACATTCTACTTAATCCAGCATTAGAGAGCATGCACTGAGCTCTCTTAAGAAGTGTAAGACTCATATGTTCAGAAACAATACTCTTCTCAGGTATATTCCAGCCTATATGATGCTTAACAATCCCTTCAATCTTACAAAATTCGTCAAAATTAGGCCAATGGAATTATAGCCCATTATCAGTTTGCAACCATTTGATCTTCTTCCCTATTGATTTTCCATTAATGGCTTCACCGCTTGAAGTTCTTAAAGGCTTTACTTTTATGTTTCACCTAGAATACACAATTCTTTCTTGAAAAATTCATCAATTAATGATATAAATACCTAGGACCTCTTAAAGACTCCGCGTGAGAAGTGCTCTAACATTCATCATGGATGTAATCAAGCGTACCTTTATTCTTCCTATTGCTTTCAAAACTTGCTATGATGTAGTTTCGTAAAGACAAATTGCTCGTAAAATTTTAGATCCTTGATCTTATAACCACAAATAATATCACTTTTCTACAGAAATTGCATTCCTCTATTACTCATATAACCAAGTCTCTCTGTGGAATATATGATAAGACGTCTCGAAATCCAGAACCCACACATCATTGTGATGTGTATGTTCATTAGAAACTAGATCAATCTTCTTTAGAATTGATGTCATCTTATACTATAGTAGAAATGCATGATCATTTCTCCTATTATTTCTTCTTCTTCTTTGAAAATTCATGTTTCCAGTGTCTTTTTCCTTCATAGTAATTACAGTTACTTTTTTATTTAGAACCTTTAGAAACTGGCTTCTTCTTGATTTTCCATGCCTCTGAGCTCACTACTAACCCAACAATCTGATAATCTGGAGCAACTAGTTATATTATGGCACACCACTCAGGCATGAAGTGATGATTCAACCTCTTCTAGAGATGTGGTATATTTTCTTGTAGCAAAAGATTGCATAAAATTCTCATACAACAATGGTAAAGAAACTAATAGAATTAAGACAACATCATCGTCTGCAACCTTTAACATCAATATTACGCAGTTTCAACAAGACTGTGTTTAACAGATCTAAGTGTTGTTTTAAAGGTGTGCCTTCTTTTACTTGCAGACTGGAAAGACGTTGCTTTAGAAGAAACCTATTGGTTAAATATTTCAACATGTAAAAACTCTCAAACCTACTACATAGACCATACATAGTTTCCTCCTTTGCTTTCTCGATGATGATACTATCTGCAAGACATAACACAAATATTGAGTGTATCTTCTCCTCTAGAACAACCATCTCAATGATCATTTGTTCTGTTGCTGTCATCATAAGTGATGACAACAATCTTTGTAGTTTCAACAAGGCTTGCTTCTTGATATGCCATAAACTAGAATCGTTTCTTCTAGTAAAATTTTCAATCTTCACACTAAGATCAATCATCTTTTTTATTGGAAAAAACAAAGCTATGATAGCAATTTGTTGTAACAAAAAGAAGGTAGGTAAATAATAATGGTAATAAAATGGGAGAATTATTTGTGATTCACTAATAATCGCTAGTTATGTCTATGATAGAAGTGAGAACAATTTTATTTATCTTGAGGAAGATAGATCACAGAGTTACATATGGAGACAGAAAAGGAAGATAAAGAAAAATACAATTGAGGTGATGATTTAACCTCTATAGAGTAACTCTTTTTGAATGGAGATTTCTACTTAGGGTTGAACAAATTGATTTGTGTTCATTAATCAATATCTCATAAATTCTCATGTTTATATAGAAAACACAGATTTGATTGAATTTTTTATTTTTCTCCAGTTTGCACGCGTTTGATAAAATTTCTTCTTTGGTCAGTGGATTAAGGAATTGTTTTATTAGATTGATCCGATAAATCACTTTCTTTCTAATCTAAATAAATTATTGTTCTTTCTAATGTAACGAAAGAGGAAATAAAATATCTTTCGAATCTTCTTAACTTGGAAAAAAAAATTCATGTCTGCCAAATCTTCTTCACTTGGAAATAACCTATTCAAAGCATATTCAACATGAATATATGATCCTTGCAAGATATAAATTTGCTACCACTGATATGGTGATAGATAGCATATACATCTTTCAATATATATTATACCGCAACCTATATGTGTGTGCGCAGTAGTTAAAATGCTTAGAGGATAGAGGATTCAATGTGACGGATGTCTATAAAGTTATAGTGGAGATAAAGCGAGAAAATAGCAGGATATAGAAGATGACTCTAAAATAGTATAGTTATCTCGTTCTTAATGTTTCTACGATATATAAACAAAAAAACTAACACTCAGTTTAACTATAATTAGTACATTCTTAGTTTTAAAGGATAACATGTCCAAATATCTATATATAAACATAAACTACTATTTAACTAAATTAAATCTAATATAATATTTTTAATTCTAAAAATACATACTAAAAATCCTGATTTTATAATTTTTAGACTGCATAAATGTCATTTTTTAGTTCGTTTTTTCGTCAAAGATATAGCGGTAATAGCGTGATATATTAGAAATAATGAGATATATTGGAAATAAAGGAATATCACAGGGCTTGAAGAGAAAAGGCTATATTAGAGGTTATTGGGAAAAGCGCAGCGGTAATAATCCGCTATGAGATATAACAGGGTTAAAGCAGGGTAATAACAGGGTATTAATTGCACAGACATGTGCATACACTCTTTGACACTTCCATTCAACATCATATTGTGAGTTGCATCACTTTAAATCCAACAAAAATTGATAGATGTTTAGCACAAATATAGTATCTTCTATGTAAAAATTAAGCTTGATAATTGTAGCATAATACCTTCGATCATTAAATTTAATGGTTCAAACTAATGTTTGAATGGTAAATAATCAAGTTAAGATTTTTGAAAAAGGCAACAAATATCAAAATAAACCTGAATTTTACAATAAAAAATATATTTATATAGGGAAAAACATTTGCCAATTTTTTTAGATTTGAAACAACATAACTTAATATGATAGATATTGATATGCCTTTTGTCAAGGCCATCACAACTTATATTTCCATCAAGTGGAGTGCTCAGAATTTTAGCATAGTATCACATGAACTGGGATATGTCAATAGAAGTGGTGAACTAATGTTGGATTAGCGTACATTCCCTAGGCTGACATAGGTCGGCTTAGTACCTTATCACAATCACCTGCTTTCGGATCGAAAGTCCCCGGGTGGGCCAGGAAATACATCACATAGCCAGGTCACTCCCTCGGTTTGAAACATCTCGGGTCGGCTACCCCGGGTTGGCCATACCGAGCCGACCCATACCAACCTGAACCTGACGCTCTACTTCAGCTGCTACATACCCAGTCAACTCTTACTCGTTCCAGCTCCTAGTTTCCTAGATCGAACGATGCGCATGCTACACACTTCGAGGAAGGTTGTTCCTCACGTGAAGTCTGGCTCCTTGACTTCCTGGATTGCATGACACGTGGTTGACCCGACCCGGGATGGTCTCCACGTGGCATGCCGACTCGATCCAGATGAATTCCTATAAATACATGTTTCAAAGGCTGAAGGAGGGTCTCCTTCTTCTTGGCTCTCCACGCAAGGACATTGTAGTATAAGGAGGCCAGAAACATCATCAAATATAAGGATTTTGTGTATAAATCACTACGTTTCTCTACTTGCTTACAAAACAAAAAACTGTAACCTATAATCGATAGTATAAAAGAGATTATAAGTGGACGTAGGCTTAGATTAAGCCGAGACACTATAAAAACTCTTGCGTGTTCCTTTTTTTTATTCTTTCATTCTGTGATTGTGACTATGAGAACATTCTGTGATGTGTGTGTGGATTACGCACTTTGGGGCTTTAATTTCAAAAGTTCCCCTTTATAATGTCAACAATATATAATTTAATGGTGGGGCTGGAAAAAAAAGTGTCATAGAGCATACACACGTGTGTATACGCATGCATATATTTGTGTGTGTGTGTGTGTGTGCGCGCGTGCGTGTATATTGTTAAATTGTGACGATGCAAAATCATAAATAGATGGAAACAAATGTGCAAAAGGGAAAGTGATCACAAATATTTTAATATGTAAATGCATAAATTATTAGATTATATTTCCATGAAATGTAAGGAAATAAATGCACACCTATATTATGAAATGGGGATTTTGACTCAAAGGACTTGCTTGTTCAGGGTCATAAGTTTTAAGGACAACACTTTTGAAAAATTAGTTTTAAGGACAATTTAAAGGAAAAAAATAAATGAATTTATCATTTTCAGTTATACAGAAATAATAATAAATGAATTTTTCATTTTTTTTCTATATGACTTTAAAAGATAAATGAATTAGTCTTTTTTCTATAAAATTGTCGTTAAAACTTATTATTCAGAAGTGTTTTCCTTAAAACTTATCTCCCTACTTACAACCTAATTTCCACTTATGGAATAATATATATGCAAAAGGATATGCATATTATTTCTTTCTCGGTAATCACATTGCTTTAGGATTTCCATCTTTACCAATAAAAGAAATGAGTGATTTACTTCTTATGTTTAAACCATTTATTACCTCTATTATTTGCCTCCATTATATTCTTACCATCTCTTGGTAATTTAATTGATGACTTTCATAGGTTTTCACTGGCTATATATTGAAGCTGGACTTCATGCAAACCCCTTCTGGTATCCAAGCAATGATCCTCAAAATAGAGTCTCTTCTTGTTAACCCTAGTTTACGGTTTTGATTAAGTAAACCCCCATCTTGTAACTCTCTCATGTAAAATAAATTCTCTCCTTTAGACTGGACGTACACTATGTTCTTGATGATAGTGGAACTAGTATAAATATTAGGACTCTTTTCTTCCTTGTAGTTATTTGCTATTTATTTGGAATAATAGAATAATTGATGTTTGACTGATTGATGTTCAACTAGCAAATCAAGATATTGTTTATTGTTTTTCCACATTGCGCAAATTATTTCTAGAAAGAGAGGTAAATTCATTGTTTTCCACGTTATGCAAATGATTTCTAGAAAGAGAGAAAAATCTGATAGTAATAATGCTATTACTATTTCGGGAAAAAAGGAGACTTTGGTGGAGGAGATTATGTTGAGAGAGAAGAGTGTTTCGCTCTTGGAACGTTGACGTGATAAAGAGTTTAGTGTGTTAAATGAACCACTGGATTTGGAAACTATGCCTGCCCCACAATTCAACACTAATGTGTGAGTATTATGTTGAATACTAAGGGAAATTTAGAAGACGACAAAAAGAGATATGTATTCATTTGGTACTCCGTATTTGTAGTTCACTTAATTCTTTGAGTATGGAGGGTGGTGCTCATAATATTATAGAGTTCAGCTGATTAAGATGATTTTGGTGACGGATTTAATGCCTCTGAGGCTTGTCGAATTGTGATCCCGTCTTGAAGATTTCAATTCATAGACGTGGTTTTGATAGATTATATGTCACTGTGGTACATCATCGATTTTGTGAGGTCTTAAAGGAACTATGAAATTCAAGTGCGGACTTGGAGGACATTGTAAAATTGTTAGCTAACTTTGAATTTGTTGTTTTCTTATTGTTGCATTTGAGGATGTCTTGAATTTGGTTCATACTTTTTTTTCAATGACTTGTGGTGCCACATGATTTTATGTGGCTGGAGAGAGATTTGTCTTGCATATAGAGAAATGAATTAGCATATTATGTATCAATTGTCTTTAATTTTAGGCTCTGCATTTGAATTAGTAATTGAGAGAATTTTTTGGCCTTAGTGATATTGAGTTACTTTAAAAAATACCTTCTTTGTATTTTGGATATTTGCAATATTTTGTTGGCAGACGGGGACATTGTCCGGCCTTATTAGCAAGGTGTGATTGAGAGTGGCCTTCCTGGAGCCCATTAGGTTAATATTTTTTTAATCTCATTATGATATTTTGGCTTATCGTGGATGTTAGTTTGACTTTTAGCAAGGTCAGCCAAGGTCTAGAAAATCAAAACCAAGAGTCCCAGACCTCAAATATATGCCTAAGTATAAAGTTGGTCTCGGCTCGAAGAAGATTGGATTGATAAGTTTGGATGGTGCAAGGCCCGACTTCAGACTGGATGGAGAAGTGGCTCCGGATCGAAAGCCCTAGATCGAATGAATCATGCCCATATCGAATCATTCGATCCGGACCCAATTTTGATCCAGAGAAGATAGTTAGCACACCTTCCATTTTCACCACTCACCTCATGTTCTCCAAGGCCTGGAGACACTACCACATGTTCATGTTTGAACCCACGTCTCTTGAACAGGATAACCTATCTTCCCATAACCACTTCTAACCACCACCGCTAACTTCGAAAAACACGACTTAAGCTCCATGTATTCGATCCGAAAACCAGCCTATTGCTGTGCCTATATATACATGACTTCGAGGTGATTTCAAGGGCTTTTGGCACTCCTTCATTTCATGCACACTCGAACCAACAATCAATACCACCGATTCAAACAATATTTCAAATCCAGTCATATAATTTCGAGAGCAATCATGTTGTATTGAGAGCATTTAGGGATTGTAATCATCATTTTTGTAATTTCTTATCGAATCAAGGAATTAAAAAGTGGAAGTAGGCTTGTTAACACCGAAGCACTATAAATTGTGCGTTTTTGTTGTTTTTCTCTTATTTTCATTTGATATTTCTTCATCTATCTCTACAAATACTAGTTTTTGGGTGTTTGTGTTGTTTTTGTTAAACATTTTGGTGGCTTTATTGAGAACATTGAATTCTCAGGATTTTTGGATTGTTTATCTACTGTTCGGATTGCCAAATCTGAGGAAATAGTCCACAGTTTCGTTGTTTTCAACAATTTCAATCATCATGATTTCTAAAAGATACAGAACTCAGTAAACTTCCCATGGAGCGTCAGCCTGTGATGCATAGCAGCCTGATTCGTAGATGGTTCCAAGGCAGGGCTTTGGATCGAGAGAGCCCGGTTCAAGCCTTCTCAGATGGAGTTCAATACGATCTGAACCCACCACAGAACCTTCTTCTCCAACTACCAGTCAAGCCCCTTCTTCGACATTTGTTACATGAAATAATTTTGCATGTATGTTCAACAAGTTAGAAGAGACCATTGCTGCCCCGGATGCTCAAAGGTGGGATAATGGAATGTTAAGGAATAACGTGGATGCCATGGCCAGGCAATGAGAAGAGTTTCAAAGGCAAAGGATACCATCTCCACTACATAGCTAAATGGCAGAAGGCTCGTCCTCGTCTGAAGAGGGTGAACGACTACCACGTCAAAGGAGACCTTATGAAAGGCCAAAAAACCTTTGCCATCTTCGGTACACTACACTCCTGGGAATATGCAGTGATTCGACTTGGCCCTAATGATTCTAGTCTGGCCGAACCCATTCTTATGTCGACCCGATCTCAAGCTCCCATAGAGTGGAAGGAAGTACCGCTCAAACGGTGGCTCAGGTGATGTTCCTTGAGAGGGGAGTAGAGAGAGCTCGACGAAACAAAAGTGTCGAACCAGAACATGTGTTAACCAATTCAAAGGTAGAAGCAATGATAAGGCAGATAATGAATGATAGCAGTGGTTATAATAATGAGGAATAGGGCTTAGATCTTGGTTATACTCCATTTATCGACGACATTTTGGAGGCACTGATCCCGAGATGATTTAATCTACCCATTATGAGTCATTATTCGAGAAGGACAGATCGATGACAGCGTTTGATGCGCTATACATGGTATATGAACGCAGCGGTGGCTCCTGATGCCATTATTTGTAAATCCTTCCCGATATATCTTGAAGGAATGACAATAAAGTGGTTTACCAGGCTTCTTTCTCAGTCAGTTCCCAAATTCAAAGACCTAAGTGAGAAGTTCTTGACTCAACTTTGATTGCATGCATCAAAGTCTAAGCATGTAATCGAGCTTTCCATGGTTAAGCAAGCCCCTGGAGAAAATTTGAGGGGATAACTCAACCGTTTCAGTATGGATATCACCGAAATGACCGACCCAAACCCAAAGACTATTTTAATGGCAATGGTTGACGGTGTGGATAAGGACACGGAGTTCGGGGGATATTTAGTTGGAAAGCCTCCTATGGCGATAGAGTTGTTTTATGAGAAAGTGAATGCGCGCCTGCGATAAGAGGATGTATTCCTGAATCGGAAAAAGAGATCTAGTGAAGTTGTACAAGAAGAAATTCAGAGTAATGTTGCTGTAGGATAGTCCGTCGACAGTTCCGAAAAAGTGGAAGTCAATATCGGGAATCAAAATAAGAAGAATGGCCGCTAAGGAAAGAACGGTAATAAAGGAAATCAGAATCAGAAAGGGGAAGCTAAGAAGCGACCTCAATTCCAATCATTCAAGAGTTATACAGCATTGAACGACACTTTGGAGAATATATATCTCAATACATGCAATGTGATAAAGTATAAGAAGTCACCCCCACGAGATTCTACGGAAAAGGAATGTAAAACGGGAAAGTTCTGTTTGTTTCGCGAAACCCATGTCCATTGTACGAATGAATGTTGGCATCTGAGGTATGTAGTTGAGAAGTTACCGCGAGAAGGTAAGCTTGACGAGTACAAGGTGACCCTAAGGGATAGGGGAATCAGCCCCAAATATAGGTCAGATGGCTCCTAGAGCCACCGCCCAGTAGAAAGCGAATGGAATCGTCATCAATGCAATTGTCGGAGGACCACACCCGATAGGGTTCAATACAAGAACGATGGAATGATATCTATATGCTACGAAACATATGGAAGTTGGGGAATGTAGCACCTCCAAAGACCATGTTTCGATTAAACAACAAAAAACGATGATGGACGATATCACTTTCCACGATAGAGAATGTTCGGGGTGGATCGGTCTTACGATTATCATTTCTTTCGAAAGGATTTTGAAAGTTAAACAAATGGTTGGAGTTTACTCACACCAGTCCCATGACCAACCCAGAGTTTATTTTGTTTTGTTTTCCCTAAATTCTTAGGTGCCCAAATTTGTACAGACAGTCAAGTAGTCAGGATTTTACAGATTCACTTAGAGAAGCTTGAAGCAGGAAGCTTCATAAATTAGCTATAGACTATCATATTTTCCGCTGTGTATATCTGGAAACAAGCATTTATAACTGTTTCAGAAATTGTTGTTTTACTCTGATAATGGTATATATATGCAAAACATATTTGTATTTCAAAAGTTTATGTTACTTAATATATTTTATTCGTTCCGCTGTGAGTTTGTGATCTTCATTTTCTTCTATTCTAATATTTTTTATTTCTATTTCTCACCCTCTAACTTCTTTCTAATAATGATTCGTATTCCTGTACAATTTGGGTTGAACGTGTGGTGTTATTAGTCGACTCAAAGAGTACGGAAACTCGGGCCATTACATTTGGTATCAGAGCTGAAGGTTGAGCAGTAACCATGGCTCTGTAGCGTAACTCAATGGAGATGGGGTTTGTAACACCCTAGATTGAGTTCGAGTGTATATATCTGAGCGCGTATTTGTAGATTTGATATAAAATTGTTTTATATTGTGTTGTCCGTTTTGTTGAGTGGTTTATGAATTCTGGTCGATACAGAATGTACAACTGTATCGATAAGTGTTTCTAAACTCTCGAACAAAGCAATTCGATACAGTATTGTTTTAAAATGGGTAAATGGAATAATTTTGCCCAAGACTATTTCTGATATAAAAGAAATAATTTTTTCAAATTATTTCTTTGATTGATTGTTACTATAATCAAATGGAATTATAATATTTAAATGATAATATAAAACCAAACTGAATTGGTATAACAATGGAATATACAAATAAGCCAAATTAGAATTGGATTCAGATCAGAATTGTGGATTTAAATCCCGGATATTTAGAAAATATTTCTTGAAGTATTTCAAAGGTAATTTAGCATTATTTGAAGGATTTTTGAATAAGAATGGTTTTTTATAGATTTTGAAAATGATTAAGCACTGAAATCACTTCAGTGGCAAAAAAATAATTCTGATAATGGATCATGACATTATCAATGTTCATTTTCGAGTTTCTGAGTGATGGATTGCTACCATAATAGATTTATTAATGGAAATTGTTTGAGAAAAATATAGTTGTTTTAGAAATTCAAATGTTTTGAATTGAGTTGATTATAAATATATGGGTATAATAATATATGATTTGAAACCAATTTGAAATAAAACCGAGGAATTTGAATTCTGAAATTAAAATTTAACTTGTATAAGTTGAATAGAGTGAAATGGTAAAATTGTATCAAATAAATTGAAATTTAACTTAAGTTAAACAAAATTGGATTGGATTAGAAATAATTCCGAATGAAATTAAATAAAGAGAAATGTTGAGATTCGAATTATTAATATGAATTTGACTTATGAATAAGCAAGTTGAATATATATTGGATGTTGTTAATTGAAATTGAATTGTGATAAATTTGGATTCAAGTATAATAAGTGGATTGACTTAAATAGAAATCAAACTTGAATTGATAGAATGGAAGTGGACTAATCAGAAGTTGATTAGAGAGTTAAAAAAAAGACTGGAAGTTGGATTGATTAAAACCAACTAGAAATGGATATATGTATACTGAGCAGATATTGAATGGAAGCAAATGCAAGAGATAGAATTTGTGCCCGACAAAAAGGTACATGTTTACAATATTACTTGGGTTTGATGGTTTTATGAGCCTATGGGGCAAGCCGCTTGGCTTTTTGATTTTTTTTTTTGGATTGGAGAAAGCCTAGAAAAGCGAGTTGTGGTTGTACCGATTGAGCTACGCAAAGGAGATGCTGGCGAAATTTTTCGAAAATTTAAAGAGTTAGAAAATTTTCAAGAGATTTTTGATAATTTAAAATTCGAGTTATTGATTGTAATTGAAATAAGAAAACCAGAATTGGTCAATAAAATTTCAAGTGGAATAATGAAATTGATAAATGGATTTAAAATCAACTGGAATGGGTGTGGATATGCAGAAGAGCATATGGATTGAAGACAAGAAAGTGATAATGGATTGTCCAAAAATGGTGGACAGGTCATTTGGAAAGAATTATGAATGGTCAAGCATTGGTATGAGAATTCGAAGGTCGGATAAGAACTGAGTTATGAAGATATGGAATATAAGGTTTCAACTAAGCAGTTTATGAGGAGTTAGAGTTATAGCATTTTAGTGCATAGCAATTTCGAGGACGAAATTCTTTTAAAGGCGAAGGAATGTTACGACCCGAATTTTTTCCAATTTATTTTGAACATTTAAATTTGTTTTAGATGTTGTATTAGAAATATTAATCGAAATTTATATGGAATTTATTAATTAAAATGGATTTTTAATATATAATTTATAATATAATTTAAATAGTTTATTTTATTATATTTTTGAGATCGTAGCCCATTATTCGACATGAAGATATTCCTATTTTTGTCCGTAACGGTCGTAAATAAACGGAATACTGTGAAGCCGGTACCGCATTAATTTTAACAAATATGTACCCAACGTAACAATAACCTTTCACAATAACATTACTTCGAACTGAGGTTAAAATTTGGTAGAAACTACTTGGTGAAAGTTTACCACTAGCATGTTGGACACTTCGGTTTCCATCGGTAAGTTTGCATTGCCCTCAAAATACACGAGCCTGGTTGAAGCTATGAACACCTATACATGATTTTAGTTTATAAATTGCAACTTTTATCATCGGTTCTCGGTTTATATATATTCTGGTATGTACACCATCGGACTTGCTGCATGTTTTGAAGATATCACAACTCCCTCGTATCAATACATGGCCGCATGCTCATTAATGTTGGTCCATGTGTACAATGTGTATTCTGACAAAAGAAACCAGAAGAATAAATAAATGAAATTATACAACTTGTCGTCCAAACCACTGAACTCGTGCCTACCAAGCCAAGGGAAACCGTGCATACCACGCTATTACATTCTGTGCCACTCAAGCTATTAGATTTCGTGACCCCCAAACTGCTTCTTCTTTAAATACAGGTATTTCTTCGTTCGTCCAGTAATCCACGAAAATCCCCAGTTAAAATCCAACTAAAAATCAGACGAACTACAAAAAAAATTCCAAACATATATCCTTGGATTTGTGTGAGGCAAGCATCATCAATATATCAATTTTTCTTAGTGCGATTAACATCTGCGAGCTCCAGTTTTTTTGACAGTAGCGACACTTGGGCTGACCATCGTAGTAGATAAAGGAGGAGCTGGAGACTGCCACTGGTAACGTTGGAAAGAGGGGAAGCGAGGCTTGGAGTTGGTGGTGGTTGGAGCCTCTGTAGTGGCTCACGGTGGCGGCAGTTTGGATTTGAAGTGCGAAGTGCATGTTTCGCCTTTTGGCGCAGTACGATCGGTGGAGGATGTTTTAGGGGTGGAGTCTGAAGGGAAAAAAAAGGAGGAGGCAGTGACGAGTTGACAGGTGGTGGTGCGGCGTCGGACCATGGTCGGGTTGGCCAGAAATCGACGAAGTAAGGAATTCGGGTATCAGTGTTTTTCAGATCGAGGGGTGATGTTGGAGGTCGACGACACTAGTAGTGGAAGGTCTTGGTGGGGTGTTTCCAGCAAAGTCAACGGTGTGGGGTCCGGTTGCCGGTATGGACGGCGGCGATGGTTCAAAAATGGGTAAACTGCTAATTATATAATTAAGTTGATTAGCGATCCCTAATTAATGATGATGCCTGGAACTTTTATCAATGCAATGGTATTGTTTCAGGGTCCTATCTTACAAACATTGGGTATGTGGAATACGAGAAGGATGAAAGACGAGGAAAGGATTTTATTTTGCTTTGACCTAGGAAAGAGATACAAGCGTTACGATTATATAAAGATGGGTGTGGCTTTCTTGAATGGGATTAACGTTGGTTAAGAAAAATGGTATTGATGGGTTTGGATTTGATGAAGGTGAGGGAGCACGCATTGGCCAAACTTTGGTTGATTTCCATTCAAAAAGGGTTCACATTTCTGTTGCAGCGCCATGTAGGGAGCTCAAAGTCGTAGCTCAGACAAAGGACTGGAGTTTCTAGTCTTGGTGATAAGGTGCTGACGTAGTTGGGTAGGGGATGTGCGATGCTCTGCTGTGTTGGGTATGGATTTGTGGTTGGAGAAAGTTGACGTTGACTGTTTTGAAATTGATGCTGATTTGAAGTTTGGGGAGGATCATAATGTGCAAGAATTTTAATACGGATACGTCTATAAACTTGCATGGAGAATGCTACATGGGCACAGAAGGTGCTTAATACAGAATAGCTGCACGTTGCATATGGTCAGACTGATAGTGGGAATAATAATTTACATAACAGTGATGGGTGATTCCAGGTCAAAAGAATTCACTATGTATCACTATAGCAGCTCGGGAGGTCTGAAACTACACGGAGGAGGAGTTTTGCAAGCTATGGAGTGAACGGTGGCCTCAGCATTGAAAAGCGTGAAGTGATGGAGGAAAATGGGGTAGCTGAAGTTGACGGTGATGGTGAAATAAGGGAGCAGCAATTCGAATATGTAAGTATGGGGAAAAAAGTATTATTGGCCTAATCATAATTAAGGTGGCTAAAGAATTAATTAGATTTTAAATTAACTTATGTTTACATAAAATGTTTCGAATCTGGAGAAAAGAAAATTTTAACTAGTTCATATGTGAACAGATTTGGACAAAACCGTTTACATTGGAAAATAATAACGATGAAATCTACACTATAGCACTGACATGGTTGAGGGTAAAGCCACCGGAATTTGGTGACAAAAATCAAACGCTAGTTCGATTGTAAATTAAATAAAAGCATAACCGTCAACTGTGAATCAAAGTGAGTAAACTCACTAACTCTGATTCATTTATATTATCATATAAACGAGTTTTAATTTATTTATATTAATTTTATACTGTGTGATGTTGTTTGGATGAATGGCTGATAAAAATGGTTGAAATGGTTGATATGGTTATATCGTTGATCGATTATTAGTTCTGTTTAGAATGTTATTTCATATTGATGTGAAATTAGTATTATTGATGTGATTAACATCTGTGGATGCAGGGAAATAGGTTGGAGGAATCCAACTGGATTCCTCAACATTTATATTACTGTTTTTATTTGATTGTGATATAAGATGTATTATATAATCTATGATGGGATATGTTGTGTTTGAATTACCCTGGTCCTAGTAACTTGGTATTTTAAATACCGTAAAATATTTTTGAATATGGAAAAGGAAACTGGGATTTAAAATGGATTTTATTTCCAAGATAGAAATAAAATTTCGAATAGAGTTGAAAATAGAAACTTGTTAAGATGGATAAATCATGAAGTTGTTTTTAAATGAAAGTATAAAGTGAATTATTTATCATTGGATATATTGAAATATAATTTCAAAATTTGAATTTATATGGAAAAGTGGAAATCGGTTTTGAAACCAATATTTGAAATGAGATTTGAACGTAGCAAATTATAAGGAAATTTTAAACGAAATTTTATATGATTTGAAATAAAAATGAGATATGTATGGAAAAATCTGAATAGAAGTTATAAACAAAATTTAGGTCTAAGATATTAATCGTAAGTACGAAATCAAACTGATTTGACTATAAAAGAAATATGTTCATGATTAAAGTAAATAATGGTTTAAAGTAATATTTTGCAAATGAAATATCTATAAAGGAAATTTAGATTTGAAATCTGAATAAAAATTAGAATTTTGAGTGAGGAAAGGGAAATGGATAATCGTTTTACAATGAAAACGATGAGTTTTATTCCAAAAATTGGAATATAAAATAAATTGTGATAACGTTTTGTAGAGTGACATGGTTATAAGGTAATTTGGAAATGACTGGAAAGGATAAATTCAGAAGTGAAATTGGAATTTGAATTAACCTGAAATGGTAGTTAAATTCCGAAGTTCGGAATGTAAACCAAATATAGATTATTCGAGAAAGAGTTGTTTTTTTGGAATTCGATTATATCGAATTTAGAGAAGTGGTTATTTTTACTTTTCGTTTTGAATCAAATTTATTTATTTATTTGCTTATTAATTTATTTATTGAAATTAATTAGTACAAGTTATACTTTTATAAACCAAATATTTGGAAACAGCGATTTTTAACGCTACCGTTATAATAATGTTTCGTAAGTCTAAACAGCGATTTTTAACGCTGCCGTTATAACAAATGTTTTATAAACCTAAACAACGATTTTTAATGCTATCATTATAGATAATGTTTTATGAAACAAATATTCGGAAATAGTGATTATAACGCTACCGTTATAATCAATGTTTTTCCGTAAAAGAAGAGGATGCTTAGATTGAATCTGAGAGTAGCGTAAGCAATGTTTTGTTTGAAGTTGTGAGCTTGGTCTATTCCAAAGTTGAGAAAGTTGTTCAATTAAGGTATGATAGGTAATTATACCCCAACATGATTGACTTCATGATTGATGGAGGAATAGTTAAGGTTCGATAGTGAATATTGGTTAGCAATATGGTTAGTTAATAAATGATTAGTGGTTCGAGTTATAATAATGATGTTTTATAACGTCACGTTAATTTAAAAGCTTTTGAAAGTTTCCTCAGATAAAATGAGAGGTATTTTCTACGCATAGAAAATGAAATGAATTAGTGAATGAGGAATTAAGAAAATGGGAATGTTTTTCAATATTAATAATGTATATTTTTTCTGAATATAGAAAATAAGGATTCGTGGATATATATAAATGTTTTCTAACTCGAATAAGAGATATTTTCTTGAATAAAGGAATTATGATATTAGCAATGTTTTCCAAGAATCAAGAGACAATTAAGATTTGAAAAGAAATGGAAGATGGGATATGAAAATTTGGAATGATAATATAATCATGAAGTAATTTAAAAGGGCCAGTGTTGTTTGATGGTTGATCCATAGAATTTCCATTTGGAAATAGGACCGTTGATTATATGGATGTCTCCTTGATAGTTAAATCATTGACTATCAAAGTTTTGATTTATTTTATACCTGATCCGTTGTCAATACGGAGAGACCGGGATCAGATTTAATATCCGGAAACCACTTCGTATTGGCATAAGCGTTACGAACCAACTTATGTTGAAGATATTTGAAGATGGAGTAAAGTGCAAGGGCTGTTCTGTTAATCCTAGGTAGAAATTGCCCAAGATGGATTGATAGGATGGTGCCTTCGGTTTGTCCAGTCCCAGGACAATGTATATGGACGATGTGGCATTCAAAGTAAATGGTGGCAAGATGTTCTAAAAGGATGATCGTGATCTTAAGTCTCAGCACCCGGGAAATGACAGAAATCGGGCAGGCAACATGGCTATGTGAGTCATTCCCATTAGGGGTATTATCACCTGGTCTAGAGATATTTCATTTGTTTCTTATTCTATTTGTTGCTGTATGCTTTCGGTAACGGTTGCTGATCACAACTGTTGGTGATAATATGCTCGGTACACTCAAGTTAAATGAGTGGCCAGCTATGTGTGGGCCGGGTTGCAAGACGTTCTTGTTGAACCCAGTGTATTCCCCTCTAGAGATACACTATCGGAAGGTGGTTCCATACCTTGTCATGTTGGAAATCCAATCTCTAATAAGTGCCCTGCGGTTTTCGATTTTATATTATATATGGAGCATAAGATGCAAGCGTTCCGCTAGATTTCTATTTATTTGATTTAGACACTATGATTATATCATTGGATTTGACGTCAAATATATTTTTGGTCATCGTAAGGTAAAAACCATCCGTGTTTATGTGTGGATCAGTCTTACGATTATCATTTCTTTCAAAAAGATTTTGGAAGTTAAACAAATGGTTGGAGTTTACTCACACCAGTCCCATGACTGACCCAGAGTTTATTTTGTTTTGTTTTCCCTAAACTCTTGGGTGCCCAAATTTGTACGGACAGTCAAGTAGTCAGGATTTTACAGATTCACTTAGAGGAGCTTGAAGCAGGAGGCTTCATCAGTTAACTATAGATTATCATATTTTCCGCAGTGTATATCTGGAAACAGGCGTTTATAACTATTTCAGAAATTGTTGATGTACTCTGATAATGGTATATATATGCAAAACATATTTGTATTTAAAAGTTTATGTTACCTAATATATTTTATTTGTTCCCCTTTGAGTTTGTCATCTTCGTTTTCTTCTATTCTAATATTTCTTTCTTTCTATTTCTCACCCTCTAACTTATTTCTAATAATGATTCGTATTCCTGTACAATTTGGGTTGACCGTGTGGTGTTATTAGTCGACTCAAAGAGTACGGAAACTCGGGCCATTGCATTTGGTATCAGAGCTAAAGGTTGAGTAGTAATTTTGGCATTGTGGCGTAACTCAATAGAGATGGGGTTAGTAACACCCTAAATTGAGTTTGAGTGTATATGTTTGAGCGCGTATTTGTAGATTTGATATAAAATTGTTTTATATTATGTTGACCGGTTTGTTGAGTGGTTTATGAATTCTGGTCGATACAGAATGTACAACTGTATCGATAGGTCTTTCTAAACTCTCAAACAAAGCAGTTCGATACAGTATCGTTTTAAAATGGGTAAATGGAATAATTTTGCCAAAACTGTTTCTAATATAAAAGAAATAATTTTCTAACATTATTGATTTGATTGACTGTTATTATAATCAAAAGGCATTATAATATTTAAATGATTATATAAAACCAAATTGAATTAGTATAAGAATTGAATATACAAATAAGCCAAATTAGAATTGGATTCAGATCAGAATTGTGGATTTAAATCCCAGATATTTCGAAAATATTTCTTAAAGTATTTCAAAGGTGATATAGTATTATTTGAAGAATTTTTGAATAAGAATGGTTTTTTATAGATTTTGAAATTGATTAAGCACTGAAATCACTTCAATGGCAAGAAAATAATTATGATAATGGATCGTGACATTATCAGTGTTCATTTTCGAGTTTCTGAGTGATGGATTGCTACCATAATACATTTATTAATGGAAATTGTTTCAGAAAAATAGAGGTGTTTTAGAAATTCAAATGTTTTGAATTGAGCTGATTATAAATATATGTGTATAACTATATATGATATGAAACCAATTTGAAATAAAACCCGGGAATTTGAATTCTGAAATTAAAATTTAACTTGTATAAGTTGAATAGACTGAAATGGTAAAAATGTATCAAATAAATTGAAATTTAACTTAAGTTAAATAGAATTGGATTGGATTAGAAATAATTTCGAATGAAATTAAATAAAGAGAAATGTTGAGATTCGAATTATTAATATGAATTCGACTTATGAATAAGCAAGTTGAATATATATTGGATGTTGTTAATTGAAATTGAATTGTGATAAATTTGGATTCATGTATAATAAGTGGATTGACTTAAATAGAAATCGGACTTGAATTGATAGAATTGAAGTGGACTAATCAGAAGTTGATTAGAGAGTTTTAAAAAAATTTGGAAGTTGGATTGATTAAAACCAACTGGAAATGGCTATATGCATACTGAGCAGATATTGAATGGAAGCAAATGCAAGAGATAGAATTTGTGCCCGACAAAAAGGTACATGTTTACAATATTACTTGGGTTTGATGGTTTTATGAGCCTATGGGGCAAGCCGCTTGGCTTTTTGATTTTATTTTTTTTGGATTGGAGAAAGCCTAGAAAGGCGAGTTGTGGTTGTACCGATTGAGCTGCGCAAAGGAGATGTTGGCAAAAAAATTCGAAAATTTAAAGAGTTAGAAATTTTTTGATAATTTAAAAATCGAGTTGTTAATTGTATTTGAAATAAGAAAACCAGAATTGGTAGATAAAATTTCAAGTGGAACAATTAAATTGATAAATCGATTTAAAATCAATTAGAACGGGTGTGGATCTGCAGAAGAGCATACAGATTGAAGACAAGAAAGTGATGATGGATTGTCCAAAAATGGTGGATAGGTCATTTGGAAAGAATTATGAATGGTCGAGCATTGGTATGAGAATTCGAAGGTCGGATAAGAACTGGGTAGCAATTTTGAGGACGAAATTCTTTTAAGGGGGAAGGAATGTAACGACCCGAATTTTTGCCAATTTATTTTGAACATTTAAATTTGTTTTAGATGTTGTATTAGAAATATAAATGAAAATTTATACGGAATTTATTAATTAAAACAGATTTTTAACATATAATTTATAATATAACTTAAATAGTTTATTTTATTATATTTCTGAGATCGTAGTGCATTATTAAACATGACGATATTCCTATTTTTGTCCTAACGGTCGTAAATAAACGCAATTCAGTGTAGCCGGTACCGCGTTAATTTTAGCAAATATGTACCCAACATAATAATAACCTTTCACAATAACATTAATTGGAATTGAGGTTAAAATTTGGTAGAAACTACTTGTGCAAGTTTACCACTAGCATGTTGGACACTTCGGTTTTTGTAACACCCCACGTCCATTAATGTCACTCACAAAGGGAATGCATTAATTTCCATGGAGGTTATAAGTGAATATAGAACAGAAAAATTACAACAAGACAGATAATAAATAGTACTTGGAAATCTAAAACTTCATTTTATTGCAGCGGAAATTAAACATGTTTGTTACATCATAAAACCATAGATCATAACCAAGTACAATATCCATCTTCATAAAAACAAAATACATAATCCCATTACATAGATAGCCATTAAAAAGATAACAAGCTGGACTTTACTTCAACGGTCCAAGCTTTCCAAAGAGAGATGAAGCAATTCAATCAAACTCCACTAGAGCTGGGCCCAACCTCAGGACCTGGAGGGGGAAAAAGGATAGAAATAGAGGGGGTCAGACATAAAGTCTGGCGAGTATGATAATTCTAACAATACTATTATCAAAATAACTAGACTAAGGCATAAGCTGGAAGACAAGTAAATGTCTATGAACTCTTAGGAAGATAAAGATAGCGTTTAAGATAACGTTAAAGATAACGGTAAAGGAAAACCTAATTACTAATGAATGATTACTACACTGCACCGCACATTACTACACTGCACCACACCAGTCACCCTAAAGGTTGATCCCACTTGCTTCACACATAAACTTTATAAATAGCCTTGCGTACCCCTAGCTGACTACATAGGTGTCGTCTGCCCCTATCTCCACTAGGTGTACCCCACTACCCACTTTCGATCGGCTCCCTACTCGTAGATACCCATGCTGGCCCCACAGTGGGGTGTATCACTCCCCTAAAGTGGCAACCCGATACAACTTGAGAATGCATGGCTTATACCTACACGATGCAACAACGTCTTATCTACCAGCCCGGGTCCACACACGCATATGAAACCCGTTGGACTTGCGTTGCCACCGCTCCCGGCTTTGGTCTCTTACAGTCAAACCCAGCATGCGTGTCCCGTCCTCGACTTGGGTCGAGCCCACAAAGATATGTTTGGGATACTGGTCGAAATGGGCCCCCACAAGCTACCCACCTAAGCTTGTCACTAGTATATCCCACTTAACCCTCTTAGTCATGTTCATTTACATGTGTGTTTGGTTAAGTCTTACTAATCGTATTTCACATGCCACTAAGGGCACCCCCTAGATTCCTCATGCCACCCAAGGCACCTACTTAACCCTCATGTCCTACCTTACATGTTTATCTGGTTAAGTATTTCTTAATTCATTCAGGCCATAACCTCATAAAGACCTCTTACATTAGACTGGCATTTATGGCAGCTGGATTTGCCGGGCGGGTCCGGGCAGTCTTACACCATAAAAGAGTCTAACCTTGTGTCTTTACAACTGTTATGCTTTAGTTTAGGCCTAGGACCTCTCATATTGGGCTGACATTTGTGACCACTGGATTTATCGGGCGGGTCCGGGAAGGTTTACGTCACAAACAAGTCCAACCTCGTGTCCTAAGCATTGATTAACACTTAAAATCTTTTACCCCTGTTTTAATAATTCCCTATTCAAATTATTAATTAAGTCAACTTTTAATGATGTCCATAATTGACTCAATTATGGCCATCCACTTATGGCATGCAAAATCATATCAATTGCACCCCAACTTTTTAATATTAAATCCTTAATATTACCCCTACCCCACGTTTATACGTTCGCTTATTCAACGCATAATATAGGCTAGACTTGTATAGTCTAACACCTAGCACAAAGATAAATTATCACAACATATAGACAATTAAAATAAATCTAATCATAATAGGGGTGAAACTTGCATAAACTACACATGTTAAGGATCAAAAGGTGTCAACTTGTTAAATGTCTCAATTTATATGATATGATCATAGCCCAAATCTATACATAAACTTGCATATGGGGTTTTTAGGCAACATAATGATGGTGTGAACTAGCATAGGATATCACATATGTCATAGCATAATTCTAGATGTCATAATAGATGTCTTGGTATATGTTCATAACTTTTCTAATCAATCTAACTTGCATATGTGACTTGTCATATAGATCAACATAACCCAAACATGATGATTTAATTAATATGAACTAACTAGCATAGAAGGTAACATCATGGCCTTTTTAACATGTATGATTCATCACAACTTAGCATAGAAACTTTCAACATACATAACATCATCATAGCATGATTTACAACATATAAGATATCATCATCACATAACATTGGATTTACAATATACATGATAGCAAAAGGGGTTTACAACAACATATATGATAATTCACATCATCTACTCATAATCCATTCATAACTCAACCTAATTAAAATGATAATAATCTTGTTAAGGTCATCATACTCACAATTTAGAGAAGAAAAGAGAGAGTTTTGCTTTGCTTTAGGGTTGAGAGAATTAGAATTGAATTTGCTTTTCTTCTTTCTTAGTTGGCGGCGGCTCCATTGATTTCCATGGCGATGGTATGACGGTAACTATTCTATTTTAATTAGGTTTAGGGTTAGCATTAGGATGTATTTATAGGTGTAGGAAGTTATTTAGGACCATTAGATTAACCCTGAACCATGAGAACCAATCAAATGCAAAATCTGCATTTGAGCGAATCGGCCCACGGGTTGACAGCCAAACATCCTGGATTAACCCCTAGTCGACCCAGCGGGGCTTGGGTCGACCTCAAAAATGGGCCGATTCGGTTATTCCCCCTCCCAATTCGCTGTTTTGTACTTTTTCGCATATTTATTTATTTAATTTTTAATTTATATATATATATATATCAATATATATATTTCTCTGCGCAACCCATTTCACTTAATTCTTTTCTAAAAATTAAGTATACTTTAATTTGTGAATTTTAATGTTATAAAATTACGGGGTGTTACATTCTCCCCTCCTTAAAGGATTTCGTCCCCGAAATCTCCAAGTCAAGAAGAATGTATATCCTACCATCTAATCGTCCATCTACTCAACCATCAAACACCAGCATCCATTGTCCTTAAAAGACTTCTAATGCTTTAATGTTTATATGCACAGTGTGTGTATATGTCCATATCTAATGCAAAATTAGGCGGTCTACTGATTCAGTCGACCTCCTTAGTGCAATTCATGATAGTGCCATGCGTCCAATATGTATGCAAAAGATTCCTAATGATACATATTAATTCTATATGTGTGCACAACCATCCACCCGAATGCAGCAACTATATGATAATACAACCATTATACATCCATTTTACTAAATACATCCATATATATATACAATATGCAATATGAAGTGACTGAGCCGATCTGGTGCCTAATAGTGTGTGTATATGCATGCATCCACGAGCAACCACTAGCAAACACTTGCATCCACATTGCATCCACCATACATAACATGTATCAAACACATGTTTCAACCATAGGATTATCCTAACTAAAGGTCAAAGATACTAGCGAGAGGATATACTAAAGATAAGATAAGTACAAGCTAAGCGATAAAGGAGAAATTAAAGGACATACCCTCAAAAAGAAAAGGGTATCGTGAACGCATCTTCTCTTCCGTCTCCCAAGTAGCGTTGCTCTCATCATCTCCCCATTGCACTTTGACTAGTCTGACCTCTCGATTCCTCAACCTCTTGATCTCCGACCCAAGAATGCGCGTAGGAGCTCGTCGAATTGTCGCATCACGCTCTATCTCCACCTCTCTAAGAAAGCTCGGCTCTACCACTTCCGCGGTCTCGTGCAAGCACTTCCTCAAATGTGACACATGGAATACGTCGTGTACACCACTAAGTCTCTTGGGCAACTCCACTCTATATGCCATCTGTCCAATTTTCTCCTTAATAGGAAACGGCCCTACAAACCTTGGTGCTAATTTCCCAACGGACCCAAAGCGAACAACGTTTCGTAATGGAGACACTTTGACAAAGACCATGTCCCCAACTTCAGACTCGAGATCTGTCCTCCTCTTATCCGCATAAGATTTCTGCCTATCTTGCGCTGCTTTCATCCTCCTTCGAATCAAGTCGATCTTCTCCGAAGTCTCCCTAAGCATATCGGGCCCAAGTAAGATCT
Organism: Allium sativum; assembly: GCA_030737875.1. Lineage (NCBI taxonomy): Eukaryota > Viridiplantae > Streptophyta > Magnoliopsida > Asparagales > Amaryllidaceae > Allium > Allium sativum. Next base: position 173,508,304 of record CM060927.1, read on the forward strand.
TATCCGTAGATTCCCACCAACATGTAGGTGAACGACAAGGTCGTCCATAAAAGAGCTTCAAATGGTGCCATACCAATGCTGGACTGAAAGCTGTTATTATATGCGAACTCCACCAATGGAAGATGCTCTTCCCACGTACCCCCAAAGTCTAGGATACATAGCCTCAACAGATCCTCAAGAATACGATTCATCCTCTCGGTCTGGCCGTCCGTCTGAGGATGATATGCGGTGCCCAAACATAACTGAGTCCCTACCGCCTCTTGTAAGCTTCTCCAAAATTCGCTAGTGAAAATAGGATCGCGGTCGCTCACTATGCTAGAAGGAACACCGTGCAAACGAACTATTTCTCGAACGTATACGGAGGCTAACCATGGAGCAGTCCTCTTACTCTTTACGGGAATGAAATGGGCGCTTTTAGTAAGTCTATCTACTATAACCCAAATTCCCGTATTACCCTTCCTTGATCGCGGTAACCCATCCACAAAATCCATCGAGACACTTTCCCACTTCCATAGTGGAACCTCCTATGGGTGAAGCAACCCACCGGGTTTCTTTTGCTCCGCTTTTACTTGTTGGCACACCAAGCATCTAGCGACATACTCGGCCACGTCTTTCTTCATGCCGGCCCAAAAGTAAACTCTCTTCATGTCTTTGTACATCTTGTCCCCGCCGGGATGAATGGTCATCTTCGAATGATGTGCTTCGTCAAGAATAGTCTTCCTTAGGTCATCGTCTTTTGGTACACAAAGTCTACCGTCCCTACGTAACCAACCCTTATCGTCTAGGGTATACCTACGGAGATGGCTTGATGACTCCCCTCCTTTGAGTTTTTCTACTAACTCAACCAACTGCGGGTCGTCTCGCTGTGCCTCGCCAATCCGTCCCAAAAGCGTAGGTCTGACCTCCAAGGATGCTAGCAAACCGGGTACGAAGTCAACGGAAGGTCTAAAGTCAAACATCGAAATGAATTCTAAACTTCGTCGCTCAACAAACAAAGGACTTAAGGATAATCTTTTTCTACTTAAGGCGTCTTCCACCACGTTACCCTTGCCAGGGGTATAGGCTATTTCGAAGTCGTAGGACGCTAAGAACTCCATCCACCTTTGCTGCATTAAGTTCAAGTCCTTTTGAGAGAATAGGTATTTTAAAGACTTGTGGTCAGTGAATAATTCGAATTTCTCGCCAAGAAGATAATGACGCCAAGACTTAAGCGCGAAAACAATAGCGGCCAATTCTAGGTCATGTGTAGGATAATTTTTCTCATGCGCTCTCAACTGCCTTCCACCATAGGCTATTACCCTACCCTCTTGCATTAAGACTACGCCTAGTCCTGTCCCAAAAGCATCAGTATAAATGGTAAACGGCTTACTCCCGTCTGGCAATACTAAGACTGGGGCTGAAGTCAAAGCTCTCTTCAAACGTTGGAATGCATCATCACAATCTACGTCCCATGTGAAAACTAGGTTCTTCTTCGTCAAGCGTGTCAATGGAGCTGATATCTTTGCGAAGTCTTTGATAAACTTCCTATACTAGCCAGCCAACCCCAAGAAACTTCTCACTTCGGTAGCATTTTTAGGGACCTTCCAATCTTGGATGGCTACCATCTTCGCGGGATCCACGGCTATCCCTTCTTTGGAGACCACGTGCCCCAAGAACCGTACTTCCTTCCTCCAGAAGTGACACTTAGAAAATTTAGCCTTAAAGCTATGCGCTCGTAGGGTCTCCAACACTTCCCTAAGATGTAGGGCATGCTCTTCTTCATCCTTAGAAAAGATCAAGATTTCATCTACAAAGACTACCACTAATTTGTCAAGGTACTCCCTAAACACCCTACTCATCAAATCAACAAAATATGCTGGGGCGTTTGTCAAACCGAAGGGCATCACTAGCCATTCATAGAAACCGTCCGGAGTCCTAAAGGCAGTCTTGTCTATGCTATCCTCGGCCACTCTCAACTGATGGAACCCAGTGGCTAAGTCCAACTGCGAAAACACTGAGGCACCAACTAACTGATCGAAGAGATCGTCAATCCTCGGCAGTGGGTGTCTGATCTTCTTAGTAAGCTTATTAAGTTCTCTATAGTCCACACAAAGTCTAAGGGACCCATCCGCCTTCGTGGCAAATACTACTGGAGCACCCCACTCCGATATACTTCATCTTATGAACCCCTTCTCAAGCAACTCCTTCACTTGCTTATCGAGTTCCCTCCTTTCACGTGGAGCCATGTGGCGTACTGGCAAAGATACTGGTTTCGCATTATCCACAAGATATATTCGAAAATCTATCTCCCGCTTCGGAGGCAAGCCCTTCACCTCCTCAAACACATCCGAATATTCTCGGACCACTCTAACAGATCGTAGATTTTCCTCAGACGCGTCAAGCGATTCTAGATAACTTAGCATAACCGAATTTATGGGATTATAGAAGATTTCGAGAGTGTTGCCAAGGCGAGTCACAAGCCTAACTACTCTCCTTTCACAATCAAGAACGGCCCCATTTCTGGATAACCAATCCATTCCTAAAATTAGCCCATAGCCCGTGAAGCCCAACACATAAGCATCACATCTAAATTCAACGCTAAGTATGGAAATTTTCAAATCCAAACACATCATGGACAAATAAGCTGAGCCCCCTATTGGATTCGAAACAACTAAGGGATCCTCTACTAAACTGGTGTTTAAGTGCAGTGATTCAACTAATGATGTAGAGATAAACGAATGTGATGCACCCGAATCGAATAAGGTACGGACAGGATGATCAAACAGAAAAAGTAAGCTTTCAACAGAAATGGTTCTACCTCGTTCTTGCAGCGGTGGGACCGCGAGAGCCTGAACTTGTCCCCTAGCCTGCCCTGGTGCCATAAGAGCCTGCACCTGTCCTACCGATGTAGCTCCTGCCCTCTGCCCCTTCTTTGGGCAGTCCTTCACTAAATGTCCCGCATCGCCACAATGAAAACAACCTGTCTTCTTTTTCTTTCGGCAATCCTTGCTGAGATGGCCTGGGGTTCCACAGTTAAAGCACTTCTTATTTCCCTTTCCATTATTGTCTTTTCCACCCTTCTTGTTTTGCTATTGTGGTTTCTTCTGATCCCCCTTCTTCTCGGGTGCCTTATCAGCTTTAGCGCTTTTCTCCTCATGCATGAGCGCCATTTCTACTAACTTCTCAAAGGTGGCCCCCATCGGGATGTGGGTCATAGCCAACCCTTGCAATGGTTCATTCAAGCCATTCACGAACCTAAGAGCCTTCTTCTCCGGCGTGTTTACTAAGTCCAAGCCAAACCTTGCTAACTGATTAAATTTATTGACATATTCTTTCACTGATGAGCTTCCTTGCTTCAATGTCAAGAACCTTTCCATATATAGATTTTCTTCCGCCCTTGAGAGAAACTTCGCCTCGAACCTATGTCTGAAATCCGCCCAAGAGTCAACAGGACGCTCCCCATTAGTGACCTCACACCAAAACGAGGCCTCTCCCTTCATCAACCAAGCTGCTAAACGAACTCTCCTCCCTTCTTCTACTTCAAAGATTTCTAGCAATTCTTCCACCTCCTTAAGCCAATCTCTAGCTTCCACAAACGTTTCTGACCCTTGAAATGGTTTTCCACCCATAGCCTTGAATTCCTTGCACGTCTTTGCAAAAGTATCTACGCGAGGAGGAGGAGGAGGGACGGGTGCAACTGGCGGTGGAGGAACATTGGCTGGACCCGCAGCGGCCCTAGCCTCTAACAACCTCCTATACCATCCTGGTATCGCTACACCGTCGGGTAGATTAAGATCTTCAGCCATGCTGAAACGAAAAAGGAAAGATTCAGAATGGAGAATTCGAAAGGTAAAGATATGGGCTATTGGGGATTATGTTTTTTTAAAACTTTTCTCTTTAAATTTCTCATTAAAACATGTTTTTGAAAGCACTTCTTCCAAAAATAACCATTTTTCTAAAGTATTTTTATCTGTTCTGGTAACCTTAAGCTTTGATACCACGTGTAACACCCCATGTCCATTAATGTCACTCACAAATGGAATGCATTAACTTCCATGGAGGTTATAAGTGAATATAGAACAGAAAAATTACAACAAGACAGATAATAAATAGTACTTGGAAATCTAAAACTTCATTTTATTGCAGCGGAAATTAAACATGTTTGTTACATCATAAAACCATAGATCATAACCAAGTACAATATCCATCTTCATAAAAACAAAATACATAATCCCATTACATAGATAGCCATTAAAAGATAACAAGCTGGACTTTACTTCAACGGTCCAAGCTTTCCAAAGAGAGATGGAGCAATTCAATCAAACTCCACTAGAGATGGGCCCAACCTGAGAACCTGGAGGGGGAAAAAGGATAGAAATAGAGGGGGTCAGACATAAAGTCTGGCGAGTATGATAATTCTAACAATACTATTATCAAAATAACTAGACTAAGGCATAAGCTGGAAGACAAGTAAATGTCTATGAACTCTTAGGAAGATAAAGATAGCGTTTAAGATAACGGTAAAGGCACACCTAATTACTAACGAAAGATTACTACACCGCACCGCACATTACTACACTGCACCACACATTACTACACTGCACCACACCAGTCACCCTAAAGGTTGATCCCACTTGCTTCACACATAAACTTTATAAATAGCCTTGCGTACCCCTAGCTGACTACATAGGTGCCGTCTGCCCCTATCTCCACTAGGTGTACCCCACTACCCACTTTCGATCGGCTCCCTACTCGTAGATACCCGTGCTGGCCCCACAGTGTGTGTATCACTCCCCTAAAGTGGCAACCCGATACAACTTGAGAATGCACGGCTTATACCTACACGATGCAACAACGTCTTATCTACCAGCCCGGGTCCACACACGCATATGAAACCCGTTGGACTTGCGTTGCCACCGCTCCCCGCTTTGGTCTCTTACAGTCAAACCCAGCATGCGTGTCCCATCCTCGACTTGGGTCGAGCCCACAAAGATACGTTTGGGATACTGGTCGAAATGGGCCCCCACAAGCTACCCACCTAAGCTTGTCACTAGTATATCCCACTTAACCCTCTTAGTCATGTTCATTTACATGTGTGTTTGGTTAAGTCTTACTAATCGTATTTCACATGCCACTAAGGGCACCCCCTAGATTCCTCATGCCACCCAAGGCACCTACTTAACCCCCATGTCCCACCTTACATGTTTATCTGGTTAAGTATTTCTTAATTCATTCAGGCCATAACCTCATAAAGACCTCTCACATTAGACTGGCATTTATGGCAGCTGGATTTGTCGGGCGGGTCCGGGCAGTCTTACACCATAAAAGAGTCTAACCTCGTGTCTTTACAACTGTTATGCTTTAGTTTAGGCCTAGGACCTCTCACATTGGGCTGACATTTGTGACCACTGGATTTGTCGGGCGGGTCCGGGCAGGTTTACGTCACAAACGAGTCCAACCTCGTGTCCTAAGCATTGATTAACACTTAAAATCTTTTACCCCAGTTTTAATAATTCCCTATTCAAATTATTAATTAAGTCAACTTTTAATGATGTCCATAATTGACTCAATTATGGCCATCCACTTATGGCATGCAAAATCATATCAATTGCACCCCAACTTTTTAATATTAAATCCTTAATATTACCCTTACCCCACATTTATACGTTCGCTTATTCAACGCATAATATAGGCTAGACTTGTATAGTCTAACACCTAGCACAAAGATAAATTATCACAACATATAGACAATTAAAATAAATCTAATCATAATAGGGGTGAAACTTGCATAAACTACACATGTTAAGGATCAAAAGGTGTCAACTTGTTAAATGTCTCAATTTATATGATATGATCATAGCCCAAATCTATACATAAACTTGCATATGGGATTTTTAGGCAACATAATGATGGTGTGAACTAGCATAGGATATCACATATGTCATAGCATAATTCTAGATGTCATAATAGATGTCTTGGTATATGTTCATAACTTTTCTAATCAATCTAACTTGCATATGTGACTTGTCATATAGATCAACATAACCCAAACATGATGATTTAATTAATATGAACTAACTAGCATAGATGGTAACATCATGACCTTTTTAACATGTATGATTCATCACAACTTAGCATAGAAACTTTCAACATACATAACATCATTATAGCATGATTTACAACATATAAGATATCATCATCACATAACATTGGATTTACAATATACATGATAGCAAAAGGGGTTTACAACAACATATATGATAATTCACATCATCTACTCATAATCCATTCATAACTCAACCTAATTAAAATGATAATAATCTTGTTAAGATCATCATACTCACAATTTAGAGAAGAAAAGAGAGAGTTTTGCTTTGCTTTAGGGTTGAGAGAATTAGAATTGAATTTGCTTATCTTCTTTCTTAGTTGGCGGCGGCTCCATTGATTTCCATGGCGATGGTATGACGGTAACTATTCTATTTTAATTAGGTTTAGGGTTAGCATTAGGATGTATTTATAGGTGTAGGAAGTTATTTAGGACCATTAGATTAACCCTGAATCATGAGAACTAATCAAATGCAAAATCTGCATTTGAGCGAATCGGCCCACGGGTTGACAGCCAAACACCCTGGATTAACCCCTAGTCGACCCAGCGAGGCTCGGGTCGACCTCAAAAATGGACCGGTTCGGTTATTCCCCCTCCCAATTCGCTGTTTTAAACTTTTTCGCATATTTATTTAAACTTCTGCGCAACCCATTTCACTTAATTCTTTTCTAAAAATTAAGTATACTTTAATTTGTGAATTTTAATGTTATAAAATTACGGGGTGTTACAGTTTTCCATCGGTATGTTTGCATTGCCCTCAAAATACACAAGCCTAATTGAAGCTATGAACACCTATACATGATTTTAGTTTATAAATTGCAACTTTTATCATCGGTTCTCGGTTTATATATATTCTGGTATGTACACCATCGGACTTGTTGCATGTTTTGAAGATATCTCAACTCCCTCGTATCAATGCATGGCTGCATGCTCATTAATGTTGGTCCATGTATACATTGTATATTCTGACAAAAGAAACCAGAAGAATAAATAAATGAAATTATACAACTTGCCGTTGAAACCACTGAACTCGTGCCTGCCACGCCATGGGAAACCATGCATGCCACGCTATTACATTCTGTGCCACTCAAGCTTTTAGATGCCGTGACCCCCAAACTACTTCTTCTTTAAATACAGGTATTTCTTCGTTCGTCCAGTAACCCACGAAAATCCCCAACGAAAATCCAACTAAAAATTAGACGAATTACAAAAAAAATTCCAAACATATATCCTTGGATTTGTGTGAGGCAAGCATCATCACTGTATTAATTTTTCTTAGTGCGATTAACATCTGCGAGCTCCAGTTTTTTTGACAGCAGCGACACTTGGGCTGACCATCGTAGTCGATAGGGGAGGAGCTGGAGACCGCCACTGGTAACGTTGGAAAGAGGGGAAGCGAGGCTTGGAGTTGGTGGTGGTCGAAGCCTCTATAGTGGCTCGCGGTGGCAGCAGTTTGGATTTGAAGTAGGAAGTGCATGTTTCGCCTTTTGGCGCAGTACGATCGGTGGAGGACGTTTTAGGGGTGGAGTCTAAAGGGAAAAGAAAGGAGGAGATGGTGACAAGTTGACAGGTGGTGGTGCGGCGTTGGACCATGGTCGCGTTGGCCAGAAATCGACGAAGTAAGGAACTCAGGTATCAGCGTTTTTCGGATCGAGGGGGTGATGCTGGAAGTCGACGACACTAGTGGTGGAAGGTCTTGGTGGGGTGTTTCTGGCAAAGTCGACAGCGGGGTCCGGTTGCCGGTATGGACGACGGCGATGGTTCAAAAATGGGTACACTGCTAGTTATATAATTAAGTTGATTAGTGATCCCTAATTAATGATGATGCCTGGAATGTTTTTATCAAAGCAATGGTATTGTTTCAAGGTCCATTTTTTCAAACATTGGGTATGTGGAATACGAGAAGGACGAAAGACGAGGAAAGGAGTTTATTTTGCTTTGACCTAGGAAAGAGATATAAGAGGTATGATTATATAAAGATGGGTGTGGCTTTCATGAATGGGATTAACGTTGGTTAAGAAAAATGGTGTGGATTGGTTTGGATTTGATGAAGGTGAGGGAGCACGCATTGGCCAAACTTTGGTTGATTTCCATTCAAAAAGGGTTCGCATTTCTGTTGCAGCGCCATGTAGGGAGCTTAAAGTCACAGCTCAGACAAAGGACTGGATTTTCTAGTCTTGGTGATAAGGTGCTGACGTAGTTGGGCAGGGGATGTGCGATGCTCTACTGTGTTTGGTATGGATTTGTGGTTGGAGAAAGTTGACGTTGAATGGTTTAAAATTGATGCCGATTTGAAGTTTGGGGAGGATCATAATGCGCAAGAATTATAACTCGGATGCGTCTAACAACTTGCATGGAGAATTCTACATGGGCACAGAAGGTGTTTAATACATAATAGCTGCACGTTGCATATGGTCAGATTGACAGTGGAATATACATATACAGTAATGGGTGATTCCATGTCAAAAGAATTCACTATCTATCACTATAGCAGCTCGGGAGGTCTGAAACTGCACAGAGGAGGAGTTCTGCGAGCTATGGAGTGAATGGTGGCCTCAGTATTGAAAAGCGTGAAGTGATGGAGGAAAATGGGGTGGCTGAATTTGATGGTGATGGTGAAATAAGGGAGCAGCAATTCGAATATGTAAGTATGGGGAAAAAGAGTATTATCTGCCAAATCATAATTAAGGTGGCTAAAGAATTAATTAGATTTTAAATTAACTTATGTTTACATAAATAACTTGAATCTAGAGAAAAGAAAATTTTAACTAGTTCATATGTGAACAGAGTTGGAAAAAACCGGTCACATTGGAAAATCATAACGATGAAATCTACACTATAGCACTGACATGGTTGAGGGTAAAGCTACTGGAATTTGGTGACAAAAATCAAATGCTAGTTTGATTGTAAACAAAATAAAAGAAGAACCGTCAACTGCAAATCAAGGTGAGTAAACTCATTAAATCCGATTCATTTATATTTTCATATAAACGAGTTTTAATTTATTTATAGTAATTTTATACTGTGTGATGGTTGTTTGGATGAATGGCTGATAAAAATGGTTGATATAGTTATATCGTTGATCGATTATTAGTTCTATTTAGAATGTTATTTCATATTGATGTGAAATTAATATTATTGATGTGATTAACATCTGTGGATGCAGGGAAACAGGTTGGAGGAATCCAACTGGATTCCTCAACATTTATATTACTGGTTTTATTTGACTGTGATATAGGATGTATTATATAATTTGTGATTGGATATGTTGTGTTTGAATTACCCTGGTCCTAGTAACTTGGTATTTTAAATACCGTAAAATATTTTTGAATATGGAAAAGGAAATTGGGATTTAAAATGGATTTTATTTCCAAGATAGAAATAAAATTTCGAATAGAGTTGAAAATATAAACTTGTTAAAATGGATAAATCATGAAGTTGTTTTTAAATGAAAGTATAAAGTGAATTATTTATCATTGGATATATTGAAATATAATTTCAAAATTTGAATTTATATGGAAAAGTGGAAATCGGTTTTGAAACCAATATTTGAAATGAGATTTGAACGTAGCAAATTATAAGGAAATTTTAAACGAGATTTTATATGATTTGAAATAAAAATGAGATATGTATGGAAAAATCTGAATAGAAGTTATAAACAAAATTTAGGTTTAAGATATTAATCGTAAGTACGAAATCAAACTGATTTGACTATAAAACAAATATGTTCATGATTAAAGTAAATAATGGTTTAAAGTAATATTTTGCAAATGAAATATCTATAAAGGAAATTTAGATTTGAAATCTGAATAGAAATTAGAATTTTGAGTGAGGAAAGGGAAATGGATAATCGTTTTAAAATGAAAACGATGAGTTTTATTCCAAAAATTGGAATATAAAATAAATTGTGATAACGTTTTGTAGAGTGACATGGTTATAAGGGAATTTGGAAATTATTGGAAAGGATAAATTCAAAAGTGAAATTGAAATTTGAATTAACCTGAAATGGTAGATAAATTCCGAAGTTTGGAATGTAAATCGAATATAGATTATTCGAGAGAGAGTTGTTTATTTGGAATTCGATTATATCGAACTTAAGGAAGTGGTTATTTTTACTTTTCGTTTTGAATCAAATTTAATTATTTATTTATTTGCTTATTAATTTATTTATTGAAATTAATAAGTACAAGTTATACTTTTATAAACCAAATATTTGGAAATAGAAATTTTTAGCGCTACCGTTATAATAAATGTTTTGTAAGTCTAAACAGCGATATCGCTGCCGTTATAATAAATGTTTTATAAACCTAAACAGCAATTTTTAATGCTACCAATATAGTTAATATTTTATGAATGAAATATTTGGGAACAACGATTATAACGCTACCGTTATAATCAATGTTTTTTCGTAAAAGAAGCGGATGCTTAGATTGAATCTGAGAGTCGCGTAAGCGATGTTTTGTTTGAAGTTGTGAGCTTGGTCTATTCCAAAGTTGAGAATGATGTTCAATTAAGGTCTGAGAGGTAATTATACCCCAACTTTATTGACTTCATGATTGATGGAGGAATGGTTAAGGTTTGATAGTGAATATTGGTTAGCAATATGGTTAGCTAATAAATGATTAATGGTTCGAGCTATAATAACGATGTTTTATAACGTCGCGTTAATTTAAAAGCTTTTGAAATGTTTCCCCAAATAAAATGAGAGGTATTTTCTATGCATAGAAAATGTAATGAATTAGTGAATGACGAATTTAGAAAATGGGAATGTTTTTCGATATTAATAATGTATTTTTTTCTGAATATATAAAATAAGGATTCGTGGATATATATAAATGTTTTCTAACTCGAATAAGAGATATTTTCCTGAAGAATTATGATATTAGCAATGTTTTCCAAGAATCAAGAGACAATTAAGCTTTGAAAAGAAATGGAAGATGGGAAATGAAAATTTGGAATGACAATATAATTATGAAGTAATTTAAAAGGGCCAGTGTTGTTTGATGGTTGATCGGTAGAATTTCCATTTGGAAATAGGACCATTGATTGTATGAATGTCTCCTTGATAGTTAAATCACCGACTGTCCAAGTTTTGATTTATTTTAACCTCCGTTGTCAGTACGGAGAGACCGGGATCAGATTTAATATCTGGAACCACTCCGTATTGGCATAAGCGTTACGAATCAACTTATGCTGAAGATATTTGAAGATGGAGTAAAGTGCAAGGGTTGTTCTGTTAATCCTAGGTAGAAATTTCCCAAGATGGATTGATAAAGTGGTGCCTTCGTTTTGTCCGGTCCCAGGACAACGTATATGGACGATGTGGCATTCAAAGTAAATGGTGGCAAGATGTTCTAAAAGGATAATCGTGACCTCAAACCTCAGCACCCGGGAAATGACAAAAATCGGGCAGGCAGCATGGCCATGTGGGTCATTCCCATTAGGGGTATTATCACCTAATCTAGAGATATTTCATTTGTTTTTTATTATATTCGCTGCTATATGTTTTCGGTAACCGTTGTTGATCACCACCGTTGGTGATAATATGCTTGGTACACTCAAGTTAAATGAGTGGCCAGCCATGTGTGGGCCGGGTTGCAAGACGTTCTTGTTGAACCTAGTGTATTCTCCTCTAGAGATACACTATCGGAAGGTGGCTCCATACCTTGTCATGTTGGAAATCCAATCTCCAATAAGCGCCCTGCGGTTTTCGATTTTATATTATATATGGAGCGTGAGATGCAAGCGTTCCGCTAGATTTCTATTTATTTGATTTAGACACTATTGTAATATCATTGGATTTGATATCAAAAATATTTTTGGTCATCGTAAGGTAAAAACCATCCGTGTTTATGTGTGGATCAGTCTTACGATTATCATTTCCTTCAAAAGGATTTTGAAAGTTAAACAAATGGTTGGAGCTTACTCACACCAGTCTCATGACCGACCCAGAGTTTATTTTGTTTTATTTTCCCTAAACTCTTGGGTGCCCAAATTTGTACAGACAGTCAAGTAGTCAGGATTTTACAGATTCACTTAGAGGAGCTTGAAGCAGGAGGCTTCATCAGTTAGCTATAGACTATCATATTTTCCTCTGTGTATATCTGGAAACAGGCGTTTATAACTGTTCCATAAATGGTTGTTGTACTCTGATAATGGTATGTATATGCAAAACAGATTTGTATTTCAAAAGTTTATGTTACCTAATATATTTTATTTGTTTCGCTGTGAGTTGTGATCTTTGTTTTCTTCTATTCTAATATTTCTTTCTCTCTATTTCTCTCCCTCTAACTTCTTTCTAATAATGATTCGTATTCCTTTACAATTTGGGTTGAACATGTGGTGTTATTAGTCGATTCAAAGAGTATGGAAACTCAAACCATTACAATGTAGGAGGCCGACTCCAAACGAAGCAACAATAGAAGTTCCTCTCAATGATGACGACCCAACTAGGGTCTTGAGGATTAGATCCCATTTCGATTCCCTCAGGAAAGGGGAATTAACTGATTTTCTTAAGGCAAACTTGGATGTGTTCACTTTGTTCTATGCTGATATGTGTGGGATATCTCCATTGATTTTGGGCCATTTGTTGAGCATCAATCCAAGATATGTTTCAGTTAAGCAGAAAAGGCGCATGCTTGACCGAGAGATTGCACTGAAAGAGGAGGTTGAAAAGCTAAAGGCTAAGGGATTCATTCGAGATGTGTACGTGCATCGACTTCTCAGATTTGAACAAGGTGTGTCCGAAGGACAACTTTCCACTTCCACGAGTTGATCAGCTAGTATATTCGAGAACTGGACACGAACTCCTTTCATATATGGATGCATACGCTGGATATAGCCAAATTCCGATGCATTTTCCTGACCAGGAAAATACTAGCTTCATCATGGTATTGCTACGTTGTAACGCCTTTCGGATTTGCTAGAGCGACATACCAACGTTCGGTTAATTATATGTTTTATAACCAGATTGGGAAGTTGATGGAAGTTTAAGTGGATGACATGATTGTTAAGTCTAAGAAATCAGCCAATCATGTTAAAGATTTAACAGAAATGTTCAATATCCACTGACATTACATGATGAACCTCAACCCTTTGAATTGCTCTTTCGGCGTTGCATCGGGGAATTTTTGGGTTCATCGTTAGTCCGCGTGGGATTGAAATCAACCTAGACCATATTTCGACAATCAAGAACATCCAAGAACCTCGAAAGATCAAGGATGTACATAGCTTGCAAGAAAGGTAGCAGCAGCTTTGAGCAGATTGATCTCCAAGGCTACTAATATGTGCATCACCTTCTTTCACTTAATAAAATGAGGGAAACATAATTTTGAATGGACCCTAACTATGTCGAAGCTTTTCAAAATATGCTGAATCACTTGGAAAGACCCCCAATATTATCAAAGCCTGTAGATCATGAGGACTTATTTGTATAATTAGCGGTATCATTGCATGCTGTCAGTTCAGCACTCATCCACGGCGAAGGAGAGGATCCAGAGACCAGTTTAGTATGTAAGCAAGAAATGGATGGGGTGGAACGCAGCTCCAAAGATTGAGAACCTTTCCTACATCTTGGTGATTGCTTCGAGGAAACTCCATCATTATTTCTAGGCATCCGATCATGATATACACCAATCAGTCACTATGACATGTCCTTCAGCGACCTGATAAGTTTGGGAGGTTACTTAAGTGGAATACTGAATTAAGTCAGTTTGACCTCACTTTCCTTCTGAGAAATTCGATAAGAGGGAAAGCATTGGTTGATTTCATAGCCGAGTTTACAATTAATGAGAAAGATGTCTTGAACGATGAAGCAAGCCCTCCTGAGACTAAGCTGGAATCAAGTATTTGGAAGCTATATACAGACAGTGCTCGTAATGATCTACGCTATGATGTCGGGGTTGTCATGGTAACTCTTGAAGGATGATCGATCGATTATGCCTTAAAGTTAAATTTTCCCGCTACTAACAATGATTCTGAGTATGAAGCCCTGATTGTCGGGCTGAAATTCACGAAGGAATTGGGGGTAGTTGCATTGGATATTTTCTGTGATTCTCAAATTGTTGTATTTCAAATTTGGAAAGATTATCAAATAAAGGGACCATGGCTCGCCGCTTACTGGAATGGATGAAAGAACTGTTGGATAGCCTCGAGTACCATAGAACTTCTCACATTCTACGAGAAGAGAATCAAAAGGCCGACAACTTAGCCAAGATGGACAGCTCTGATAGCCCACAGGGAACATGGTTGGTTCCGATTGAAGCTCTGAATGTGCCGAGCATTGTCATATAAAAGTTGATCAGATATTTGAAGTCGAGCCCGAAAGGGAATCATGGATGAACCCTATAAAGAATTTCCTCCATCATGGAACCCTTCCGTAAAGAAAGAAAGAAAGAAAAGAGCGCCATTGTCCGCAAAGTTTTAAGATATATTATGTAGCATGGTACGCTTTACACAAGAGGATTTTCAGTTCCTTTTCTCTGATGCATCGCCAATGACAACATCAAGTGCGTATTACGAGAAGTATGTGAAGGTGATTGTGGCGACCACACTGGAGGGAAAACTTTGGCCAAAAAGATACTACGGTACGGCTATTTTTGTCCTACTGTAAATCGAGATGAGGCTGATTACTCACGACGTTGCCATAAATGCCAGAGGTTCGCTAAGATTCCTAGGGCTCCTCCTAACCAACTCACCTAAATGATGAGTCACTGGCCACTTGCATATGAGGATTGCAATTGGAAGCCTTTCGTTATCCAAGGGCAGAGAAAAGTATGCAATCGTAGCGGTAGACTACATTATGAATTGGGCTAAAGCAGAACCATTAACCACAACCACGACCAAGTGGGTGATCAACTTTATTGTCAGAAACATCAAATGTTGATTTGGGCTCCCCAGGACCATCATTACTGATAATCGAATCCAATTTGATAGCATGAAGTTCAAGGATTTCTATCGATAGCTTCATATCGAGAAAAAATATAAAGCGGTTGCACACCCATAATCAAATGGACAAGTAGAACATGTGAACAAGATCATCAAGTCCATTCTGAAGAAACGACTGGAATAGGAAAAGGCCAACTAGGTTAATGAATTGCCACTAGCCCTTTGAGTGTATCGAACTACCCATAAGTCAATAATTGGTCATACTCCTTTCGCACTCTCCTATGGCTCGAAGGAAGTCGTCCCAGTAGAGCTCGAAGTCCCCTCTCATAGAACGAAGTATTATGACCCTTTGACTAACAGGGCCCTTCTCCTAGATTCGCTAGATATGATTGATGAGAAGAGAGAAGAAGCGGACTAGCGTGCTTCAGAGCATAGACATCAGATCACTTGATACTACAACCGAAGAGTATGACCTGGGACCTTCGAGCCTGGCGTCCTCCTTCTGAAGCGTGTTTTCCTGCCCCCATCTAGATGGGTCCGAAGTGGGAAGGACCATACGTCATTCATCGGAAGCTTGATAACGGACCTTCCAGGCTAATGACCATAGATGACGATCATCTTCTGAGAGCATGGAATGCCGAGCATCTACGACACTATTTGACTTAAGAGTTTATTTTTTTATTCCGATATTATGTAATGAGGCATGATTTACCTGAAGTCATTAATTATAAATGAAAGCTCTTTCCATACTCTATAACTGTTTGTGTTGATTTGACTAAGTAGTGTGATTCGATTGGCCTATGCCAAACATGAACGAAAGGAGTGATCATCTCCCTAACGACGTTCACTCGCTTATGTTTCGACAAGCTAACCCAATTCCATGACTAATATGACTTGGGCTAACCGAATTTGAGCTCGACATCGACGCTCGATATAGCGACCTACTTTTTGAGAAAAACAAATTATGAGTTAAATATGGGTCTAAAAAATTTAATTGCGAGTACATTGAATGGATAGCGAATAAAAGAAACAAACTACTTTATTAATTATAGCTTTTGTACGGAGTAGTAAAGAAAAAGGCAAGGGCCGCACTCACAACAACCACAATAGGCCAGTAGAAGACTAAAGAAACAAGTTAATAAACATCTAAGACTTAGATATTTTGGACTTCTTGAGATCCCTGAACTTCTTCTGCTGCTTCTCAGTCTCGGTAAGTAGACACTTCTTCTTTTTAATCTTCCTAGTTGAAGATTCCTCGGGTTCGGGAGTAAGCTTGGAGCTTGTATCCTTTAGAGGCAATGTGGGGAGTTCAATGAAGACCTCTGTGCTGGAAGGGAGGACCATACTGATGGGATTAGCAGGAAAATGCATGGGAAAGACCTCAAACTTGATTTGCATAAGTTTGCCCTCAATCCTCGCTTTCATTTCCGCAAGCGTCAGCTCCCCGGTCTTGTCAGTCTCTCAAATATAGATGATACCATTATCGCCTTCCTTGCCATTGAGATCTTTCAATGTTGCTATCATCTCCCCTTCCTTCAATGCATTGTCACCTAGAGGCGATGCAGACTCTTCCGTTAGCTTAGTTCCTTGCTCCACGGCAACATCAGCAGACTTAGTACCTAAAGCAGGGAGAGCAATGGTTATTAGCTCCGAGGATATAACAAGCCTCTCAGTTGGAAAACTCATAGCTCGACGACACGTCATAATAGATTTAGCAAATTGAGGAGAGAAGGTGAAAATATCTTTAATAGAATGGTCTCCAGTTGTTGCAGGAGTTTTAGCCTCAATGATTAGGGAAGAGAGACGTGCGTCTAATGAGTCCTAGATCCGCAGGACATACTCTTCTATCTTTACGACCTTGGATGATGTAAAGGAAGAACCAGGACATCTCTCGATGATATCTTCACCCTTAGCCTGACGCTTTACGACATCCTCCGCTTCTTTTAGTAGTCTCCTCCTCTCCACTAGATGATCAGGTTTGTCGCCCCTCAAGAACGTTGTAACGACCCGGAAAATCAGAACCAAGTTAAATTTTTTATTTTGGCAATTTTAATGAATTTTGAATATTTAAAATGAATTATTTTAAAAAATAACAATGGAAAATTTATTTTCGACGAAGTTAAAACGAATAATTATATATTAATTATAAAAAGAAATGAAAATGGCGCTGTAGTTTGAAATTTCAAATTTCAAATGAATGTACAAGTTTCAAAATAAACCAGATTTTAGCGAAACCAAAAATATTAGAATCTATTTGAAAATATCTTTCCAATGAATCCGAAAAATTGAAATTTCATAGAAGGAATAAAAAGTAATGACCAGTTGAAAATTCAGAATAGTCACTATGGAAATATAGCCCTTAAAAATAGCCATTTTGCAAACGACCTCCATTTTCGACGACACCGCTTTTGTTGGATTCAGGATGTCAAGTTATTGCTAGATTCCAAAATTCATAATTTTTGGAATTAATACGTGAGCGTGGCAAAGGAAAACGTGTTTTGTCAGTTTCAGTCAATTTGGATCGACCAGAAAATGGCCATTTTTCAAACGGTCTCCAAATTCGACGAAATCAGTTTTGTTAGGACCGTATCGTCAAAACAAAGCCAGATTTAATTTTCGGGAATTTTTGGGATCCATGTGCGGCCCCGGTAAATTGAAATGTGCGTTCAAATTCAATATACATTGATTTATATTTTAATTTGAAAGAATATGATTGTAACAGTCGAATTGGGTTACGAAACATATCCCATTGTGTTTGGAATGGGGGCAATTAGCTAAGGGCGACAGTCGGTAGGTTCGGTTTGGGATTCAAATGAGAAGTGTACTTCTATTGGAAAAATAAATTGATTATATATATTCATATACGCCCCCTCCTTCTCTTCCCTCCCAGTCAACGTAGGAAAGAAAAAACCTGATCTCGTTCAAAATCGCGCTCCCACCTTCGCCATCGCCTCCGCGCCCTCTCCCCACCGTCGCTCCACCACCTGCCGCCTCCACTAGCATACGACCGCCGCCCCTCCTTCTCTCCACTTCCATTTCAAATCCCCAAACTCCAACAAACCCACGCCCGAGCCCCCCTCCCCCAAGTCGAGCAGATCCGCCTCCGCCGCCCAATGGCTGCCACCACCGGTCATCCGGCGGACCCCCACCACCTGCGCACCACCCTCCAGCATCGCAGGTCACGCCCCCTCACCCTCGCGCAGCGGAAAATTCCCCCTTCCACAGTGAGTTATATTTTATTTTATTATGTAATTAGTTTAACTAATTTAGAAAAAAGAAGAAGTGATTTTTGCTAAAATGAAAAAATAGGATCTTTGTATATATAATTTAGATAATAAAAATATGATTATTATATTATAGAGATAATAAAAATATGATTTTTAAATTATAGAGATAATAAAAATATGATTTTTATTGTATGAACATCGAAATAAAAATATTATCATTATATTGTAAACATCGTGTTAAGGATGTGATTTTTACACATATAGTTTTGAAGTAAAAATATTTTTTTTAGCGAAGTAAAAATATAATTTTTAGAATTGAAATAAAAATTTGATTTTTACTATGAACAGTGTGAAAAAGATTGCATTGGAATTTTGAACAGAATCAAAACGTTAAAGAATCGCGGAGTAGATCCCAAAGGTGAGAACTCCTAACTATAATTTTTATACAGTTATTTATTTTATAACTGCATATATGAATTGTTCCCCGTCATCCACAGATCATGGATGACTTGTTTGATTGTTTGGTTTGGTTGATTAGATTATTTGGTTGAATTTGGTTGTTTGGGTGAAAAGAATTGATTAGAATTGTTATGTGTGTATGGCGCGAGTCAATATCAGGAGAGGGGTAATGCTAAACATTACCCGATTTTGATATCGCGCCGTTATGCCGCCAAAATTTTCTGAAATATGTTAGAACAATAAAAATATTATTTTTATTGTGTAAATGAATTGAATACATATTTTATTGTTAAAAATATAATTCTTAACATGTATATGAACAAAATAAATATTCATTTACAAATCAGATGATTTGTTTGTATTCACCCATTTGATTGATATGGATTGGGATGATAATTTTTACACATCGCCCAATTGCACAAATAAAATTCATTATTTGTTGATTGAAACCCCACACGGGTATTAGGATGATATTGGACATACACTAATCCCAATATTAATTTGTATGTCAATCGATGGGTTGACAGACTGTTGTAAGCATTAAATATTTATATTTAATGCTTATGCAGTTGTAGAATGCACTCTGGATGATGGTTGATTGTTTATCGTTGTTGTTGTATACATGTATTGTATGAAATCAGTATAAATAACATTATATGGTAATTGACTGTGTCTGATTCCAGTTCAGAAAGAACAAATATTTTAAAATAATATTCAGTAATGAATCAAAATGTGATTTTGATGTCCGATTTGGGATGGACACGAATATATTTAAATATATAAAGTCATGTTGATTAGATTAACACCATTTTTGACGTAAACGATATTTATATCGATTTTATTCATTTTTATTATGAATATGGAAAAGGATCTGATTTCAAAATCTAATGTTTTGAAAATATTATCATTTATATAGGAATGATATGGAATATTCAATTTTGATTTGAAATTGAATATGAAGTTGAAATCGTTTTGAAAACGAATTTAAAATGATTTATAAAATACGTTTTAAAGGGAAATCGGAGAAATATATATCATATATATAATATAATGGCCTGAATAGGACGCGCCGCGCTGCGGCAGTTCGCGAATTTCGACCATTGACTTCGAATGGACATTACGGGAGATCCGACAGTCGGATTCTCCTAAAACCGGAAACGTTGGGTTCGTATCAAAAAGAGATTTCTAACAAATATTAGAGATTTGAGATCTAATGGTTGGATTTGAATTATGTCCATATCAAATTTGGAAAAAGGTCGTTGTAAGTGCAGTTCGATGGCCGTTTATGGAAACCAACTGTACGGACCTTGATAAAATTATTAAAAATATCAATAATTAGTGTAAAATCATAAGAAATGATTTGGAAAGAATTGGGATGAAAAAATCCATATTTGAAAAGATAAAAATAGATTTTTATCGAAATGAACTAGTTATTAACTAGAATTATAATCCAATATTTTTAAATAAATAAATTGGATTTGAAATGGTTTTAAAAATGACTAGGATTTCCAATATATAAATTGGAATGGATTTGAATCGAAATTGTCTTCGGAATATTTCGATGTTGGATTTCGTGATTATACAGATATTGTTATGGAAATTTGAAAGATATATTTATATCGTTATTTCCAACACGATATTTGTTGGTTGTAGTATTTGATATTGAATATAAGCCGATATATTTTATATACAGAGCCATGTATTTAATATCAAATGGGATTTCGGGTTTGTCATGAACGGTGTCTTCAGTAACACTGTTCTTGAACCCCATGCGAAGAGAATAAATCTTTTAATTAAGATTGTTAGAGCTTCCAATTATATAATTAGAATAAAATGGAATGTAATTGGGTTTGTCATGAACTATGTTTTTAACGACATTCGTTCTTTAACCTTATTTACAGTGAAATGTGATTTGGAATTTATAAATCTTTTGTTAAGATATAAAGGAAATTTTCCAAAGTAAAGTTTTCCAATTTAATAAAATAAATTGGAATGGAATGGAAGTCGATTAGGTAATAATCGAAGTGGACTTCTGTGAAGGAAGACTGTTACTATATATGGAATTTAAGAGGCTTTGTTGTTATTCCATTTATAGTATCGATTGGATATGGAAGTTCACATCGATTTTATATATCGATTTGTTTTCCATGAAGATTCCATTGTTAATGGAATGTGATTTTGGGTTTATCGTGAGCTGTGTTTTAAATGACATTAGTTCTTTAACCCAGTTAAAGATAAGATTTATTTCTTAACTTTGAATAATCATTAAGTAATGGTTTTTGGAAATTAAAACTGAAATAGAGTTTTAATGAATCTTTAAATAGATTGAAAGGTGAATCTGATAACTAAAATTATCAAATTCGAGAAATGATCGAGAATGGAGTACCACCAGTTTTACTCCAGACGATAGTTAAATCTTTAATTAAATTTGAACGTGAAATGGTAATTGAATTTACCGATAACACCATGGTGTTAGATATGAAGTATTATCAGTTTTACTTCATGGGATGAATAGGCTCGGATTGAGAAATTAAAACAAATGATTACTTCGGTAAGGTTCGCTAATCCCGACTAGTTTGGATAAACCATAATTTGGTTCGAATTGATATCCAAATGAAGATTAAAGAATAAATTTAAGGAATTTATCTTTGATAAAATTAATGGGAACCTTTCCCAGAGGATATGAATATTTAAATATAAGAATACTCTGAATTGGAATGAGACGTATGTTGTGTTTTTATAGCACTTGTTTATTATATACGTGAGTTATTCAGAAAGACCGGGTTTATCCCATTCTGAATGACTGATTCGATGATATGTCGAGGATGAAGACGGTGGTTGAAGACCGGAGGTCTTCACATCGTTTGGATGATTACTGATGTCTTGATTGGGCTGTACACCCAAGACAAGGTAATAAGTGGTGATCGTCCATACGTACTTGGAGATCGACCAGATATGCGATGAACTCTCTCCTGTATTGGACATACGGGACGACGAATAAGGTGCCTTCGGTTTCGTTCAGACCCAGAACGAACTTGTAATTGGATGTGTGTTTGACATCGGATTTCATTCTGTGTGATTGATAGACATCGGTTGCATAGCGTGAATTGCCTGTGTGGCATGCTGAGATGCAAATGATCAAGGCTTATGTTGAAAACCAGAATCTTGTGGTTGATGATCAAAGCACGGTTTTAATATAGCATAGCTTTGTGTAGCGTAAATTCGCGAGCCTCGCACCTCGATGTGAACCAGAAATGGGAGAGGACTTCAGGGAGGACATGTGTTTCCTTCTAGCTAGGAGTGGTGTCAGCGTTTTGCAAGCCATGACGTTTTACTTATGTGGATGATGGATAGCGAGGCGCCTCAGTTATATCGGTTGTTCCGGGGTCGATGGTTTGGTCGGGATATGACCAGTTTACACCCCATAGGGTGGGGAAACGCAGTGTTCAGGCATTTTAATCCACTCCGTGTGGACCGGCCCTGACGATCTAAAGGTCACTCGAGCTCTGACCTGATACATGGGCTAGATTGTCTCGAAGCGGTAAGGTCGATCCCTTTCCTTGGTTCACAGATGGAAATCCAACTTCCAATATGACATTTTGCGGTTTTGATTGTAGAGCCTAGTATGGCGACATAGTGGGATGGGGCACTCATGCCGTCTATGATTGATTAAATTTGTATTTGAAGTTGATTTCTTCACTTATAGTAATAATAAAAGATGAAATTTCACGTACCAAGCATTTTTGGCTATTATAAGGTAAAAACTCTATCCTTCGGCTTGCGTTGCATTGTGTGATGGGACCTGAGTCTTATAATAGCTTCATTGTTCTTTATTTAGCATTGCGATGTTTGTTTTATGCACCAGTATTCTTGGGGGTAAACACGTTCCGTGCTATACGGCGTGGTCCCTTGATTTACCTAACTTTAAAATGAAGATTAATAACTGTTTTAGTTCTCACACCTGTCACATGACTGACCTGGAGTTTATTATTT
Organism: Allium sativum; assembly: GCA_030737875.1. Taxonomy (NCBI): domain Eukaryota; kingdom Viridiplantae; phylum Streptophyta; class Magnoliopsida; order Asparagales; family Amaryllidaceae; genus Allium; species Allium sativum. Next base: position 173,530,954 of record CM060927.1, read on the forward strand.
TAACCTAAACTCTGGGTGCCTCTATTTTCCACACGGGCAGCTTAGTAGTTTTGGTTTTTCAGATTTATATTCACAGGATCCTGGTTTACAGCTGGAATAATATTCGGAAAGCTCTGTATCCGTTTATCTCTTTCAGTTGTGTTTTGTATTATTTTCCGCTGCATTTTAAATTGTAAATTTCTGATATTTATCGAATGTATAATATTTATTTATACTCTGTTATATTCTTGTATTCTGATGGAATTGTTGTAATAAGCAATGAAATATTCTTCTGTTTGTGTTCTAATTCGTCTTGTCCTCAAAGAAATCCGGGCTTTCCTACACGGGGAAGTTCGGGTCGTTATAGTTGGTATCAGAGCTTTGGTTTACAGAGCTCTGAGAACAAGACACGTTAGAACCTAACGAAAGAATTCATCAGAGATTAGATTAGTAATATCCAATGAGAATGACTCGTTAGAGATGGGATCAGTAGTATCCTAGAATGAATCGGAAGAGAGTTGTTTTCAAATAAAGATGAAAACAATTTTTGTTTTGAAACTTTAAAATCTGTTATACGTATATGAATATTATTTTTATATTTATTTGGACAATCAAGTATATAAAGATTTTGCGTATACGTCTGATCTACGTGTATTTGAAGTTTTAATATACTGGATAGATATAGAATCACCCTCTAGTCGCCCGGAGATGATTCTGATGATTGTAGCTACATCATCAGAATTTATGTTCGAGTTTCGAAAGTGAGATATCTATATATTTCCATTTGACTGGTGTGAGAACAAAAACTAGATAGGGTTATTGTTGTAAATTGGCATCAAAAACATGATTTTCTGTGTATATGTCAAAATTATGAATTTGAAATGATAATCAACTAATTGATTGCTGGTTGTGTTGTATGATTATTTGTTAACCAATAAAACCATTATGTGAATGAACGGTAATTTTAACCAAATTGTGTCGAATATTGAACTGACTTGAAAATTGATTGAAATTGCATACATGTACATGCATATATATTGAACAGGTCATAGCAAGGAGGCTAGAGAAGAGGAATAAAATTGTATGCCCGAAAAATAGGTACATGTTTACTAATTTATTGGGTTTGGATGGTTTTATGAGCCGCTTGGCTTTTTCTTTTTGAGATGAGAGGGCCTATGTGGCGGTTTGGGGATTTTCCCAGTGCTCCCGTACAAAGGAGGTTATGGTGAAATTTTTCGAAAATATAGAGTGTTAGCCAAATTTTTGAAAAATTAGAAATTCTTAGAAACAGAAAAGTTGAAGAATGAAAGCGAAACCGAAAGTTGAGTTGATTAGCAAAACAACTTTCAGCCCCGTTTCTTTTCGAGGACGAAAAGATTTTAAGTGGGGGAGATTGTAACAACCCGGAAAATCAAAACCAATTTAAAATTTTTATTTTGGCAATTTTAATGAATTTTGAATATTTAAAATAAATTATTTTAAATAATAACAACGGAAAATTTATTTTCGATGAAGTTAAAACGAATAATTATATTTTAATTATAAAAGGAATTGAAAATGGCGCGGTAGTTTGAAAATTCGATTTCAAATTTCAAATGAATTTACAAGATTCAAAATAAACAGGATTTTAGCGAAACCAAAAATATTAGAATCTATTTGAAAATATCTTTCCAAAGAATCTGAAAAATTGAAATTTCATAGCGGGAATAAAAAGTTATGCCCAGTTGAAAATTCAGAATAGTCGCTATGGAAATATAGCCCTTAAAAATAGCCATTTTGCAAACGACCTCCGTTTTGGGCAAAACCACTTTTGTTGGATCCGAGATGTCAAGTTATTGCCAGATTCCAAAATTCATAATTTTTGGAATTAATATGTGAGCGTGGCAAAGGAAAACGTGTTTTGTTAGTTTCAGTCAATTTAGATCGACCAGAAAATGGTCATTTTTCAAACTGTCTTCAAATTCGACGAAATCAGTTTTATTAGGACCATATCGTCAAAATAAAGCCAGATTTATTTTTCGGGAATTTTTGGGGCTCGTATGCGGCCCCGGTAAATTGAAATGTGCGTTCAAATTCAATATACATTGATTTATATTTTAATTTGAACGGAAACTGATCGTAACAGTCGAATTGGGTTATGAAACATATCCCATTGTGTTCGGAATGGGGGTAATTAACTAGGGGCGACAGTCGGTGGGTTCGGTTTGGGATTCAAATGAAAAGTGTACTTTTGTTGGAAAAATAAAAATAAATTGATTATATATATTTATATATACCCCCCTCCTCTTCCCTCTCAGTCAACATAGGAAAGAAAAAAAACCCGATCTCATTTAAAATCATGCTCCCACCTTCGTCGTTGCCTCTGCACCCTCTCTCCACCGTCGCTCCACCACCTGTCGTCCCCACCAGCATACGACCGCCGCCCCTCCCTCTCTCCAATTCCATTTCAAAGCCCCAAACCCTAACAAACTCGCGCACTAGCCCCTCCCCTCCCCCCCAAAGTCGAGCAGATCCGCCGCCACCGGTCATCCGGACCCCCACCACCTGCGCACCACCCTCCAGCATCGCAGGTCACACCCCCCTCCCCGGCGTAGCAGAAAATTCCCCCTTCCACAGTGAGTTTTATTTTATTTTATTATGTAATTAGTTTTACTAATTTAGAAAAAAAGAAGCAATGATTTTTGCTGAAATGAAAAAATAGGATCTTTGTATATATAATTTAGATAATAAAGATATGATTTTTATATTATAGAGATAATAAAAATACGATTTTTATATTATAGAGATAATAAAAATATGATTTTTAGTGTATGAACATCGAAATAAAAATATTATCTTTATAATGTAAACATCGTGTTAAGGATGTGGTTTTTACGCATAGTTTTGAAGTAAAAATATAATTTTTAGCGAAGTAAAAATATAATTTTTAGAATTGAAATAAAAATGTGATTTTTACTATAAACAGCGTGAAAAAGATTGCGTTGGAATTTTGAACAGAATCAAAACGTTAAAGAATGGCGGAGTAGATCCCAAAGGTGAGAACTCCTAACTATAATTTTTATACAGTTATTTATTTTATAACTGCATATATGAATTGTTCCCCGTCGTCCACAGATCACAGACGACTTGTTTGATTGTTTAGTTTGGTTGATTAGATTATTTGGTTGAATTTGGTTGTTTGGGTGAAAAGAATTGATTAGAATTGTTATGTGTGTATGGCGCGAGTCAATATCAGGAGAGGGGTAATGCTAAACATTACCCGATTTTGATATCGCGCCGTTATGCCGCCAAAATTTTCTGAAATATGTTAGAACAATAAAAATATTATTTTATTGTGTAAATTAAATTGAATACATATTTTATTGTTAAAAATATAATTCTTAACATGTATATGAACAAAATAAATATTCATTTACAAATCAGACAATTTGTTTGTGTTCACCCATTTGACTGATATGGATTGGGACGATAAATTTTATACATCGCCCAACTGCACAAATAAAATTCATTATTTGTTGATTGAAACCCCACACGGGTATGGGGATGATATTGGACATACATTAATCCCAATATTTAGTTGTATGTCAATCGATGGGTTGGCAGGCTGTTGTAAGCGTTAAATATTTATATTTAATGCTTATGCAGTTATAGAATGCACTCTGGATGATGGTTGATTGTTTATCGTTGTTGTTGTATACATGTATTGTATGAAATCCATATAAATAACATTATATGGTAATTGACTGTGTCTGATTCCAGTTCAGAAATAATAAACATTTTAAAATAATGAATATTTTAAAATAATATTCAGTAATGGATCAAAATGCGATTTTGATGTCCGATTTGGGATGGACACGAATATATTTAAATATATAAAGTCGTGTTGATTAGATTAACGGCATTTTTGACGTAAACGATATTTATATCGATTTTATTCATTTTTATTATGAATATTGAAAAGGAACTGATTTCAAAATCAAATGTTTCGAAAATATTATCATTTATATAGGAATGATATGGAATATTCAATTTTGATTTGAAACTGAATATGAAGTTGAAATCGTTTTGAAAACGAATTTAAAACGATTTATAAAATACGTTTTAAATGGAAATCGACGAAATATATATTATATATATAATATAACGGCCTGAATAGAACGCGCCGCGCTGCGGTAGTTCACGAATTTCGACCATTGACTTCGAATGGACATTACGGGAGATCTGACAGTCGTATTCTCCTAAAACCGGAACCATTGGGTTCGTATCGAAAAGAGCTTTCTAAAGAATATTAGAGATTTGAAATCTAATGGTTGGGTTTGGAATTATGTCCAAATCAAATTTGGAAAAGGTCGTTGTAAGTGCAGTTCGATGGAAATCGACTGTACGGGCCTTGATAAAATTATTAAAAATATCAATAATTAATGTAAAATCATAAGAAATGATTTGGAAAGAATTAGGATGAAAACTTCCATATTTGAAAAGATAAAAATAGATTTTTATGGAAATGAACTAGTTATTAACTAGATTCTAATATTTTTAAATAAATAAATTAGATTTGAAATGGTTTTAAAAATAACCAGGATTTCCAATATATAAATTGGAATGGATTTGAATCGAAATTGTCTTCAGAATATTTCGATGTTGGATTTCGTGAATATACAGATATTGTTATGGAAATTTGAAAGTTATATTTATATCGTTATTTCCAATACGATATTTGTTGTCTATAGTATTTGATATTGAATATAAGCTGATATATTTTCTATTCAGAGCCTTGTATTTAATATCAAATGGGATTTCGGGTTTGTCGTGAACGGTATCTTCAGTAACACTATTCTTGAACCCCATGTGAAGAGAATAAATCTTTTAATTAAGATTGTTAGAGTTTCCAATTATATTTAATAATTGGAATAAAATGGAATGTTAATTGGGTTTATCGTGAACTATGCTTTTAACGACATTCGTTCTTTAACCCGATTTATAGTGAAATGTGATTTGGATTTTATAAAACTTTTGTTAAGAATTAAAGGAAATTTTCCAAAGTAAAATTTTCCAATTTAATAAAATAAATTGGAATGGAATGGAAGTCGATTAGGTAATAATCGAAGTGGACTTCTGTGGAGGAAGACTGTTACTATATATGGAATTTAATAGGCTTTCCCGTTATTCCATTTATAGTATCGGTTGGATATGGAAGTCCATATCGATTATATATATCGATTTTTTTTCCATGAAGATTCCATTGTTAATGGAATGTGATTTTGGGTTTATCGTGAGTTGTGTTTTAAATGACATTAGTTCTTTAACCCAGTTAAAGATAAGATTTATTTCTTAACTTTGAATAATCATTAAGTAATGATTTTTGGAAATTAAAACTGAAATAGAGTTTTAATGAATCTTTAAATAGATTGAAAGGTGAATCTGATAACTACAATTATCAAATTCGAAAAATGATCGAGAATGGAGTACCATCAGTTTTACTCCAGGCGATAGTTAAATCTTTAATTAGATTTGAACGTGAAATGGTAATTGAATTTACCGATAACACTGTGGTGTTAGATATGAAGTATTACCAGTTTTACTTCATGGGACGAATAGGTTGGGATTGGGAAATTAAAACAAATGATTACTTCGGTAAGGTTCGCTAATCCCGACTAGTTTGGATAAACCATAATTTGGTTCGAATAGATATCCAAAGGAAGATTAAAGAATAAATTTAAAGAATTTATCTTTGATAAAATTAATGGGAACCTTTTCCAGAGGATATGAATATTTAAATATAAGAATATTCTGAATTGGAATGAGGCGTATGTTGTGTTTTTATAGCACTTGTTTATTATATACGTGAGTTATTCAGAAAGATCGGGTTTATCCCATTCTGAATGACTGATTCGACGATATGTCGAGGATGAAGACGGTGGTTGAAGACCGGAGGTCTTCACATCGTTTGGATTATTACTGATGTCTTGATTGGGCTGTACACCCAAGACAAGGTAATAAGTGGTGATCGTCCAGACGTACTTGGAGTCGACCGGATATGCGAGGACCTCTCTCCTGTATTGGACATACGGGATGATGAATAAGGTGCCTCCGGTTTCGTTCAGACCCAGAACGAACTTGTAATTGGATGTGTGTCTGACATCGGATTTCATTCTGTGTGATTGATAGACATCGGTTGCATAGCGTGAATTGCCTGTGTGGCATGCTGAGATGCAAATGATCAAGGCTTCTGTTGAAAAGCAGAGTCTTGTGGTTGATGATCAAAACACGACTTTAATATAGCATAGCTTTGTGTAGCGTTAATTCGCGAGCCTTGCACCCCGGTGTGAACCAGAAACGGGAGAGGACTTCAGGGAGGACATGCGTTCCCTTCTACCTAGGAGTGGTGTCAGCGTTTTGCAAGCCCTGACGTTTTACTTATGTGGATGATGGATAGCGAGGCGCCTCGGTTATATCGGTCATTCTGGGGCCGGTGGTTTGGTCGGGATATGACCTGTTTACGCCCCATAGAGCGGGGAAACGCAGTGTTCGGGCATTTTAATCCACTCCATGTGGACCGGTCTTGACGATCTAAAGGTCACTCGAGCTCTGACCTGAGACATGGGCTAAATTGTCTTGAAACGGTAAGGACGATCCCTTGCCTGATGGAAATCCAACTTCCAATACGACATTTTGCAGTTTTGATTATAGATCCTAGTATGGCGATATAGTGGGATGAAGCACTCATGCCGTTTATGATTGATACATTTATTTTTGAAGTTGATTTCTTCACTTATAGTATTAATAAGAGATGAAATTTCACGTACCAAGAATTTTTGGCTATTATAAGGTAAAAACTCTATCCGTCGGCTTGCATTGCATTGTGTGATAGGACCTGAGTCTTATAATAGCTTCATTTTTCTTTATTTAACATTGCGCCGTTTGTTTTATGCACTGGTATTCTTGGGGGTAAACCTGTTCCATGCTATACGGCGTGGTCTCTTGATTTACCTAACTTTAAAATGAAGATTAATAACTGTTTTAGTTCTCACACCTGTCACATGACTGACCTGGAGTTTATTGTTTTAACCTAAACTCTGGGTGCCCCTATTTTCCACACGGTCAGCTTAGTAGTTTTGGTTTTTCAGATTTATATTCACAGGATCCTGGTTTACAGCTGGAATGATATTCGGAAAGCTCTGTATCTGCTTATCTCTTTCAGTTGTGTTTTGTATTATTTTCGGCAGCATTGTAAATTGTAAATCTCTGATATTTATCGAATGTATAATATTTATTTATACTCTGTTATATTCTTGTATTCTGATGGAATTGTTGTAATAAGCAATGAAATGTTCTTCTGTTTGTGTTCTAATTCGTCTTGTCCTCAAAGCAATCCGGCTTTCCTTCACGGGGAAGTTCGGGTCGTTATAAACGTTCTCATCAACTCCTCCTCATCCACAGTCTCAACTTTCAGCTTATGCCTCTCATTCTCGACCAGCTCACTTCATGCATCAACTAGAGTAGTGGGATAGTCTTCCAGCCATGATATGTCGCGATATCGGAGAACTTGCGCGAAGAAGGAAAAAAAATGAGAGGTCCTATACTAAGTAGGACTTGTTTGGCATCAACAAGTTGTTTCTCTAATTTAGCCTTGTCAACCTCAAATTGAGCCTTATAATTAGAAGTAGATTCAAGAGAAATGTTAGCATGCTACTCGGCCCTCTCCTCAGCTTCAGCCAGCTTGACTCTTAGATCGACATTCTTCTTATCAAGTTCAGTTTTCTCGTGCTCAAGGCGAGTGCAAGACAACTTTAGATCAGTGTTTTCAGTTGTAACACTCTGACACTTCTCCTTAAGGGTTGTGCATTCCTTGCTGTTAATATCCAGTTCATTGTGGAAGCACTGTTGCAACTCATCATGCATTTTCTTGTATTTCTCGGCTTCTCGTTCTACAAGTTGAAGTTTAGCTTGAGCTTCTTCATGTTCTTTCTCGAAAGCCTTGACACATGACATGTCGCATTCCCACAAGTGTCTCTGATTATCCAAGTCCAGTTGGAGATTTTGTATAACCTCATATAGCTTCCGAGCATACTTGCATGTTTCCTTGTATTGCTTATCGATGAAGTCTATCTATTTCTTAGAATTATCAGACCAATTTTCAGGGATGGGCTGGAGGTTATGTACAAAGGGCATGTTCCCGAAAAGCTACCGAGGGAATTTCTCTTTCAAAACCTTTATCCTATCAATAGTAGAGACGTCAAGTACAATAGGCTTGGATGTGGAGATATCAGTGGATTTGAATTTGGACAGAATGATTGCTGCACCATCCTTGTCCTTGGATTTATCCTTGGGTCAGAATGCTTCCTAGAATGTTTTCTTGTGGTTGTGATTCTTTTGGCGGAAGTGGAGCTTTAGAAATTTGTTTATCCGCTTCGCGAGAACCCTGATGGCTCTTATGCTTATCGATATCAGAGCGAATCATAGATCGAGAGCGTGAAGAGGGATAATACTTCTGCTGGTAACGCCTTCTCTCCTCTCGGCTACGGTCATCTCTATATTCACCCTCAGGATCGGAATAAGATTTTGAGAGACTACTGCGGAGATTCCTGGGGTCATAACTTCGATGAGACATATAATTCCTACAAATCAAAGTAAGCCAGTATTAGAATCAGGAATTAATGCAACATACAGGTGTTGTAACATGCAGTTCTTGTGTCTTGTGTGTCCTAGTGACCCCCCCCCCCAACGGACTTGAGCCCAAAGTTTGCCTAATTGGTGTTGTCTGCCCTGCCTTTGTGGATGTAACTTCCTCTTCGGAACTCGGAAAGAAGGTGCCAGAGCCAATGTCTTGAGAATAATATATAGTATCTAACAGAGGACGATCGCCTAAGCCTCGGAATGGAGACACTATTTTTTCTTGGCGAGATTCATGAATTGGCAATTTAGCTGGAGGTGAAGCCTTGGGAGAAGACTACTTCTCCACAGTTGAGGTATCTCTTAGAGAAAGGTCCTTAGGCTCCTCCCCAAAGGTCATGTCTAAAAGCTCCTCTATAAATACACTAATGGGAGAAGGACTCTCAAGTCCTTCGTTGATAATTTCCTCGGGTGACTTCTTCTTTTCCCTTGGTTGAGGTTCCTAACTTGAACCTACAATGTCTTTGCTCCTCGAGGACTCCCTAGCTTCAGCTGAAACTATTGTCCGCCCCTCGACTGGGGGCACGCCTTCTATCCCTGCTGACGCCGGAGGATTCTGAGCTAGGGGCACGTATACAAAAGGACGACCTCCACCAACTCTCATATCCCGTTGTAGGCTGGTCAAATGACATCGATGAACAAATTCATCCACAAGGCAACTCTTGAGGCTTAGCGAGGTCGGGGAAGCGTTTAGTAATATAGTCAAGCGGTTCTGGTACACTTGACCTTGCGGCTTCTTCGGGTTCGGAACTGACAATAAGAAGAAAGGTTAGAAATCTTGCGCATAAGGTTAAAGAGAAGAAATTCAAACTTGAAGCTTACTAGATTGAAGCCATCTCCTAGCGCACCCCGCTTGATGACAGACATAAAACATATTGGGCCTTATGTCGCCCACATTATTGAATTCCTCAGTAATAATCTTCCTCTTATGCACAGACTCAAAATAAAGGAATGAAGGAGTCACTTATTGGTGATGCTTGAAATTATAGAAAAAGACTATATCTTCATAATTGGGCTCCACACTCAGGATCTCCATATATACGATGAATAAAGTGTACATGTATGAGTATGTTATTGGATAAAGCTGCATGGGTGCTATATTCACCCGTCGAAGGAAGTCGACAACGAACGGATAAAAGGTATCAAGAGCCTTCTTATCTCCTACTATTCCGACCTCGTCGTCCAAAGAAGTTCCCCCTCCGGAAGGTTCTATTCCCTCATGAAGGTCGACTTCGAATTCCGAATCATCGCCATCAGAGTTAAAATATGGCAAAGGAATTTTCGGATTGGTCTTTGTCTTTGGAGCCTTGCCCTTCTCAGATTTAGAATATCTTATGGAATACCTTCCAGACATGCAAGCTGTGCTAACCAAGAAACATTGGTAGTTAGAGAAAAGTAACCTGTGCCTCCTCCCTTGTGAGTGTGTGCTAATGAGTGCAGTGCAAGTGTGTTGAAATGCATAAAGGAAGTGTCGAATGCATGTAGTTGTATGTACGCGTCGCGGTGTTGCGAAGAATTATATCTTTTATGTCCAAAGCATCGAAATTCATATGTTATGCCACTTTGTTTTGGATCTGGGAAGGCTTTATCCTAACAGTCCATATGTGTTTATTTGTCCAGTTCAATGTTGAATTGTTTATCAGTCATGTGTTATGATGGTCATTCTCTTAGATGAAGATGCTAAAGGGAAGTGTCTTAAGACTCCAGGATCGGCATCGAATCCTTACTCGGATCGAATAAGCATCTGGATCGAATGGAATCTGGTTCGAATAAGATTCCGGTTCGATGTTCCCGTGTCGAATACCTCCGGATCGAAAATTTTCAATTCGATCCCTAGAATCTCATCTGGCCTTCATAGGTCCTCTATCCCAGTTCTTCGATCCCACCAAATATCTTCGGTTCGAAGCTTTTTCGAGCCGATTCCATCCAATCCATCCAACCTTCTCTTCTTCTTCACCCTAATGGTTTCACTTCGTGCCTCCATCTCTCCATATGGCAGATTAATGGTCCATTTCCTCATCGCCACAATTTCTAGATCATGAAGGCAAAAGTTGCATCATCAAAATGGAGCCATGAACGTCGTCGATGAACCTGTGGCATGCCAAGCGCCATCAAAGACGGCGGTGATACGTAAGGCTGGAAACACATATTTCGTGCTAAATCGAAGTCAAATCGTGTGAATTCGTGGTGCGATTCATATAAGATGTCAAATAAAAACATGGATTACATGAATTAAAACCCTCCGTGAATAATTTGGGGTTGTATTCAAAGTTGAATTAGCGGATTAGGGTTTTGAAGTTCCATTAGATCGAAAGTTAATGGCAGCGAAGGGTAAAAGGTAAAAAGTAAAAAAGGAGACAGTCTGGCTTATATACTATGCCAAGGCGACTATTCGTATCCCACAGAAAAGATGGCTTGACTTGGCATTTGATTCAGAACCGAAGAATATGGGGAAGCATGGGATCAAATAATTCAATCTGAAGGGTAATGAAAATTTTCGAATCGGAAATCAGAATCCAAGAAAAAAGTTGAGAAGGGGCACGGGACATTCATACCGACCATCTCAGGTTTTCAGCAACATACTGGACTCATATGTTTTGACCTGATTTTGACGTTCATTAGAGAAGGTTTTGGAACGACTTGTATGTGTATGACCATGTATGAGAACCAGCAATTCAGCATGATTTGAAATAGCTAAGTATAGCCTTTTGATTTGACAAAGGTTTGGAGAATTTACCTATGTGCCTATCACCACTCCAATTAAGAATTTTGTCTTGCTGATTAAGACAAAGACAGTCTTGGAAGTGATCTCATATTTATACATAGAACAAGGGATCAAGAGTCACGACTTCACAAAGAGACACAACGGTTACCCATTGCTTGTTTGAGAATGGATGGCTCAACGAGTTCAAAGCACATCTCATCTACGATAAGATGTACTTTGGAGGACAAAATGTTAGCCTGCCTTTTAGCAAGGTCGTCCAAGGTTCAGAAACTTATAACCAAGAGTCCCAAAGCCTCAAATATATGTCTAAGTATAGAGTTGGTCTAGGCTCGAAGAAGATTGGATCGATAAATTTGGACGGTGCAAGGCCCAGTTTCGGATCAGATGGAGAAGTGACTCCGGATCGAATCATTCGATATGGAGAAGACAGTCTGCCCACCTGCCACTTTCACCACTCACCCCATGATCTCCTGATGGCCCGGAGACACTGCCACGTGTCCATGTTCGAACCCACATCTCTCGAACCAGAGGATCTGTCTTCCCATACCCACCTTCTAACCACCGCCACTAACTCCGGAAAACACGGCTCGAGCTCCACGTTTTCGAACCGGCCTACTACTACACCTATATATACATGACTTCGAGGCGATTTCAAGGACTTTTGGCACCCATCATTTTATGCACACTTGAACCAACTATCAATACCACCAATTCAAGCAGTATTTCGAATCCAATCATAGAATGTCGAGAACACTCATGTTGTATTAAGAGTATTTAGATATTGTAATTGTCATTTTTGTAATTTCTTATCGAATCAAGGAATTATAAAGTCATAGGCCCGTTAACGCCGAACCACTATAAATTGTGTGGTTGTTGTTTTTCTCTTAACATTTATCTTGTAATCTTTTATAACTCTCTCATGTGGAATAAAATCTCTCTTAATTGAATTGAACTGGACGTACATTATCTTTTTGATGATGGTGAAATCAGTAAACATATTGTATGTCTCTTTTCTTCGTTGTAGTTACTTACTATTTATTTGGAGTAATAAAATAATTAATTTTAGATTGATTGATGTTCAATTGATAAATCTAGATCTTATTGTTTCTCCGCATTTATTCAATTTTTACACAACATATGTACACGTATGTAGGGGTGAGCGTTTGGTTGGTTTGGTTTACCCGATTGTGAAATTTGCCAAACCAAACTAAAACCAATAGAAATGAAAACCAAACCAAACCAACCAAATTAAGTTTGGTTGGTTCGGTTGGTTATCCGATTAAACCGAACTAAAAATGTTTTATACTTCGTGTTTGGAATATTCACTATAATTTGAAATATATTACAAATTTATGATTAGAATATTATTGTTTACGATTTTTATGCTAACTAATATTAATTTTTACACATAGGTGATGACTAAAATATATTTAATCACCTAAACTAAAATAAAATATTTATTATAAAATCGATAATTTTGAGTATTTAATAAAAGTTTGGTTAATTTGGTTAAACCGATAACCGAACTTAATATTTTTTCAGGCCGATCAAAAACCGATTTAATTTCAAAACCGAACCAAACCGACTAAAATAAATTGGTTTGGTTGGTTTATTTGGTTTAACCGAATAATGCTCACCCCTACACGTATGTGTGCGCATGTATATATATTTATGTCTCTGTTTATCTATGTAAGTAGTTCTTTCATGCATTTGCTTTGAAATTTAACATTTACAATAAAACCTTTAATCAATCAATTAATAACATTGATCCAACAGTAATATGATTATCACTCCAGAATCCGACCAACGGTTAAACTCATAAAACGAATTAAGTTGTTTCTAACTAGTTCAGCCATACTGTTAATCTTGACTGAGTACAGACTAGAAACACCTGATGGGTTAGAGCACACTAAAGCTGCAACTAGATCACCTAAGACTAAAACGCACGCCACGGGGCACGGAGTTCCCTTAAGAATCTTACAGTGAACTTTCGAAGGCAACACCAAGGATTCCTAACAATCAAAATTAAATGAACATTGAATAAATGATAAGAATAATATGATCGAACATAGGACAACTTTATATATGTCGTTTTTTTTTCCCCTCCCTTTCTGAAACCAAAACCAATTCATTTTTGACTTCGAAAAAGTCCAAAAACAACGTACATAAAGCAGTCCAGACAAGCTCTAAACAGTTTACCAATAAAATTCATTTTATTAGTAGAGATCAAGATAAACTTTGTTCTCCATAGCAATATATCAATGTTAACACCTGCCCCTGAATCACATTAAAATACAAAAGCAAACTTCAAGTAGAAGATCCAATACATCGCCATTGCCATTACAATAAATAACATAAACACCATTTCATGAATATTCCCCAATCAACAGTTGAATTCAAAAAGTAAGATTTCGTTGATGCTGAAGTGTCTATCCCCACTACTCAAAACTTCAAAATAGCTGAAAATTCATCTTAATTTGTTGCAAGCATTAATCATAAAGCGGAGGCTAGAATCCCCGCTTTTGTAAATTTTAAATACATCTATACAAGAGAGGGAGAGATGCACACCGTTGTCCTATGTACAGGAGAATGAACTATGTACACTGAAAGATATCCCATATATCTACAGAAAGTATGGACAGTTCCCTCACCAGAATGGACACCACCTGCAAGCATGGAGGAAAAAAAAACATGAACTTATAGCAGAATCATGCAATGTTGATAGCGAATGTTCTTCCTAAGTAGTAGTCTGATAAATAAAGAGTTGTATACACTTGTCATGTATACCATCCAAAACTGATTTAAGACTTATGGACATATTACAAAATATCACGGATTCGATTCCCGCCTTGCAGGGTCTAACCCACTTACCGTGTATACTACCTAAAACCTTTATATAAAGTGCGAAATTCCAGAAAAAGGTCATGGGTTTGATTCCCTCCTTGCAGGGTCTAGTATGCACCTTAGAACTAACTACCGTTTACCCATTTCTATCCATTAAGAAGCATACATAGGGCAATCTATACACCCTATACTCGGCGATGCTCTGCTGACCAAAAGAGGGTAAATTGTAGGGGTAAATTGCAGCAAAACTTTGAACGCATGTACAAACGGTCTATATTAAGATTGGTATGCATCTACTACAGTTATTCTATTCAGCTTAAGTTCTGCTAGGATTATCGAACTAAGAAAAGCATACCCAACATAATTCTGGCACAAATTCTCATGAGATGTCGCTTGTAGAATTAGCTTCTGAACCTGGAGCTTCACCGATAACCCATGTTCAACTTCACGTGTGTCTCCATATATTAATGTGTTGGGATCTAAATACTGCATTGAGCTGTTCGGTAGAGATGAACTGGACATGAAGTCACGTCCAGTAAGCTTATTGCTCATGCGGGCCATGACGACAACAGCACGCTCATTCAAAACTTCATTGGCATCACCAAGTTGATGCACAGCCTATGGAAAACATAAAACAGTTTTTGATACAATGATTATTCAACATGTAGTAGTTCTAGTAGTAGTAGTTACCATGGCAAAAGAATTCATGTTTTTAGATACTCAAATGTCATCTAATAATCTTATATTGCTATATAATGCAGATACTTCATCTCGGAGAATTTTTTCACAATGAATTTTAATTATCGATAAAAATTAAATTCTTTTTATTCAAAAATTAAATAAAAATAGTCAAAATCATACTTTAAACTCAAATTATTTTCTAACATTCTACTCAATATTCATTCATTTTTATTCGTTCTAATTTGACATTAAATCTATATTCATTAAACTAAAATATTGCACGTGCCAAAGAACTAGTTTACATAGATCAAAGTTTCAAGCATACGAGTGTACATACGTGTATGTGTGTATGTAATACAATACAAATCTTTCGTGTCAACAATTTATTCTTTGAATCCAATTTCGATTAAAGTTTGAACTCTGTGATTTATGATTGAAAATTTGTTTGAAAATCTTGAGTAGGAACATTTGATAACTTTTATGTGATTAACACGCTATTAAACATAAACAAATTACAAACAGGATTCTCCACAGTTGAAATGACTCTAACACCGTTGTTGTTTGACTAGAAAGAATGGGATTAACGCTTTATAGAAAATGTCTTCAGTTTAAGTTCCCAGTTTGAAATCACACTATGTAGCTGAATGAGGTAGGGAGAAAGCTCTAGCTTTATACCATATTACCTACTTGAATGAGTTTTGATTTTGTTTATAATTTTATTACAATCATTCTAGTTACGAACATAATGTGATGGCCAGATAGGTATAAAGAGGAGGGAGGGAAAAAGGGGGGAGAGAGTCAGGGTGTTCGGGGGGAGTCAAAAATAAACAGATAAAAATTAATGAACTAAAAAATTAGTTATTAGAAAATGATTTAATGAAATGGAAAATGAGAGTGACCTGGAGAATCTCCTTCTCACGGGCCCCACGAAGAGGCTGAGGAAGGTCTCTGGAAGGTGCAGTTTCGTCATTGCTGACCACCGCATGATTTACTTGTGTGTTTCCGTTTGCTATTTGAGGAACTTCGTTGAAATTGAACAGACGCCAATTGATAAGAGGATCATGCACAAAGGCCTAGAAAATGGGGATAGACGTTCTATTTCAGCCCAAAATATAAACTATTATTAAAATATTATGAGCCTAGAATTATGTTATCTTTATCTTTACCTCCATCATGGCCATGACACTATCCTTATGGGTCCTAAGAACTTGCATCACATTTTCACAAGTAGATCTAAAATTGCCTTCAATTCCACTAACCTCCATTGCCTTTACAAGCATTCTGGTCAAGCGGAAAGGTACCTGTTCATAAAACATGAGTTTATACAATCATACAAAGTGAATCTTACTACTACCCAGTAATTCAGCATGTTAGAAAATTTAATAGCTCACTGTTTGACACATAAAACTAGTTACCTTCTCCGGAAACTTCTCCCTGTTCATCGACGCTTCGAAGCAATCTCCAAAATCAATATGCAATATTTTCCCACTAGAAGAAAATTATATATCATTTGTAAATCATAATATTTGATTAGAAATACACATTTTGAACGATACACTACCTGAAACGGTGCAACATAAGGTTACTAGGATGACGGTCGCCTAATCCAAGTAGATAACCAACCTAGAAATACGTTACAAGACATACACAAATAGGATAAAACCTATTTTCACGGAGAGGCCAAATTAAAGGAAACGACACACATATGTATATATATATACATGTATATACTCAACATACCATGCTCATGACAGCCAAACTTCTAGTGTAATTTGTACGTCTATCAAGCCAAACTTCCGATGTCCGGCTTTTAAGCCAGAGAACCTATTAAAGCATCACATAATTACAGTCTAGAACCACACAGAAGTAAGAGAGAGAGAGAGAGAGAGCTTTTTTGCGCACATACACATAGGGAACATATTTGATCTGTTTATATATCCATTTCACCATGTCAATGATTTTAGAAATACAGCAGGAAATGAGAAATTCACAAGAAAGTATACCTTTGCCAAGTCATTTCCTTCTGTGTTCTGCAAAGCATGCTCAAAAACTTCAACCTTAGATATGAGTGGCAACCGATCATAGTCTGGTGCAAAAGCTAGCATAAGTCTGTGCTCTTGATTCAAATGGATCTAAACATTGAAACATATTTAGATTCACATCATACTTTAATTATAATGTAGCATTGTCAGAAAGATGTACAAAAGCATACCCTTCTTGCATCCCTATACTCCCTAATCAACTGGTGCAGTGTATCACAGTTCGGAACCCATTCGATTAAACCGCTGTTAGGAGATAAAGGAATGACAGCGTATCGTTGAATTGAAAGATCCTTTTCTCCGGTTTTCCTTGAGTTTTCTAGAAGTGTATTTACCAGCCCGAATAGCTAGGAATGAAACCTCATTGTTAGTTTATGTATTAAAGCTTAACCAGTGGCTCCTGGACTTGCTTCATAGCCAATACAAAAAATAACTTCTTATATCATGAAAATTAGTTTCTATTTTTGTAATTACATGTATTTTAGTAGTGGAAATAAATTCTAGATAACTCAATGCTGGAACAAAGTAAACTGCTAGCATCTGAATTTATTAAAGTTGACCAAGATTTATTTTGTACAGGTTTAAATGATAAACTAGAAACTGCAAATAGGTAAATGAGATTGTAAAATATTATAACAAGTATATAACGACTCCATACTGTGCTAGAATAATTGTAGAACTTATATGTAGAAAAAGAGTACTCAGATAAACCTAAAAGAAGGAACAGAAACAAAACTAGCTGTAATTTGATTTTCACCAAGGATACTAGTGTGTGATGTATAATTTGTGCATTGTACATGATATAAAGATGTGACAGAATCAGTGTATTAGAAAACGCGCCTGAGGCATGCCTCGAGGCGAGGCATTGGCAAAAACGCCTTGAGGTGCATCTCAAGAGGCGTTTTACCTCAGAGGCTTAAGCCTCAACCAATTGAGGCGTAAAAAAAAGCAAAAAAAAAAAAACGTAAAAAACGCAAAAAAAAAAACGTAAAAAACTATGGTTTATGGGACTTTTTTTTATCTTTTTTTTTTACTGTCTTTTTTTTTTTTTTTTTACTTTTTTTTTTTCATTGAAAAGCCATTTTAATTGTTTCCTCATTTCTATTGTTGGCTAGGTTAATTTAAAATGAGCAAACATGATATTGCATGGAAGTGGGTCAAAGATTTACCGAATTCTATAAATTCAAAAAAATTACTCTGTGGATTTTGTGATCATATATGCACCGGAGGAAGATATCATTTGATCTTTTGCAATTTATATTAAATGTGCAAGGATGATTGTATTTTGTTTGAATTGCTTGATTGTATTTTGTTTGAATTGCTTTGAATGCTTTATGGTTTTTACTTACTATTTGACGTTTAATGTTGCTCCATATTAAAAATTAAGTATATGTGTTGCGCTTTTCTTTTACCCGAAAGGCTTACGCCTCAACGCTTCGAGGCTTACACCTCGCCTCACGGACCCGAAAACGCCTCACGTACGCCTTTTGTGTTTTAAAACATTGGACAGAATCAGTGTAGTCATTAGCAAATAGCGCAAGGCTTACGGCATGCGCTTGCGCTATAGCACATGCTATTTGGTTTGTTTGTTTTTCTTAAAAGAAACCAATCAAGTATTTTGCACCATATCCAAATCGGTCAAGACTACAATACAAGCACAACCATACTTCATCCATATACTAAATATTTTTTCGATAAAATGTAATTATATTAAAGAAAGGTTATTAATTTTATATTATACTTTCAAAATGATTGATGGATATAATATATTTGTGCCTTACAGATTTAAGAATTAATTCTAATATTTGTGAATTATGATGAAATTTATTCCTACTAATGAGTTATGGTGAGGTAAAACTCTACAAAAAATTGCATGAAAAATACAGTTCTGGCATAAAATATAGAAGATTCTCTAATGACAAGAACTAAGTTAAAAAAAAGGAAAAGCTACAAAGTGACAACAAGGTGAAATGAAAATAACATATGTAAAGTCTACGGTAACAAAATTCAAATAAACTAAGTCAAACATAATTCAAGTATACAAAAAGAAAACATAAAAAGTATATTATACTTACTAAATTTTTGAATGCTAGTCACTAATTTCATTCAAACGAAAATATCATCATTATCTAAACAATCATCGGTTACGAGTCATACTCTACGTCATTACAAGTACAATAGCGTGCTATGTTGGGATTTATTTACTGTCCAAACATGCAAAAAGGGAACAAAACAAAATAGCACTCTATTTAGAACTATGCGCTATGCTAAAATTGCGCGTTATTTTTCTCTATAGGAAACCCCTATGAATTATAACTACAATAGCGCAAGCTCTGCGATATGCGCTATTTGTCGATATAGCGTGCGCTAAGATACACAGGACAGAATATCAAAAATTGAAAGGATATTCATGTAACATTGATGGATGACTTGTTATTTGTCGCTATAGCGCGTGCTATGATAACACAGGACAGAATATCAAATTTTGAAAGGATATACATGTAACGTTGATGGACAACCGAAACGGCGAACACGATTAACCATAGGAGTTTGTGTTATTCCTAGAAGAAAAAGAACTAATGTTTCACCTACCTCCTGTTATGCCATAGCCTAGATGAAATAGGTCTAAAACATGGGATTTATTTACATAATCCCCACGCATGTCCTGTATGACATAAATCAATTCCTTAGGAGAACTGTAAAGTAGATATAATTGCATTGTACAAAAGTTGCTCATATATAGAGGCAAAGTTCTCAAAAGGGGAATCAAACTACTAACTGTAAAGTTTAAATTTTAGGCTGAAACTAAGCTTAAAATTGTTGATTGTCAAATCCATATTGTGGCGGAGCCAGCTTACCCCACCAGGCAGGGACAGCTAATGAAAAAAAAAAATTGATAATAAAAACATGTAACAATTTTCTTTCCTTTTTTCTGCAGTAAACAGCTGGTATGTGGTTTTGTTATATGAATAAGTGTAGGTGATTACTGATTAGTTCGCAGAAAATCGAAAGATGAAGTCTGTGGCATACCCAAGGAAATTGAATATGTTCAAATCTTAAAACGAGAATAAATAGAAATGGGTGGCTCCCATGCTATCAAACAATGAAAACTGTACAGAATTACATTAGTTTTGCCCACGTCGTGTACTACTAAAGAGACAGTACTGATTTATTATTCTAATGTTAGAGTTCATATAACTCTAAACTTAACCTTAGGGCTGTTAATTTCCTATACGACCCAAAACCCGCACCGAAATTAGCAGGTTAATCCGAACCGTTCAGTTGGCGGGTCATTTAAGGGTCAACCCAAATTTGACCCGTTTATAACGCGGGGGGTTTCGAGTTGACCCGCTAACCCGAATTTGACCCACGTTTATAACCCGCTTATATTTATATGGGTTGACCCGACCAGTATGACCACCCGAATTTGACCCGTTTACTTGTTTATACCTTGTACGAGTTGACCCGATCCGTTTATGACCCGATCCGTTTATGACCCAACCCGTTTAGGACCCGACCTGGCCAAATTAAACGGGTTACATGGGTTAGGCCGGGTCAATCTGTTTATAAACGGGACGGTTCCAGGTTGTGCTGTTCTGACCCGTTTAATAAACAAGTTGACCCGACCCGTTTAAAATCAATTCAACTTGACCCGGCCCATTGACAACCTAGTCAAACTTACTTTTCTCTTGGGTTCCATCTTTTTCTTTGAGAATGAAAAATTGAGTCTTAGATTCAAACAAATTTTCTTATTTCACCGTGGATTTGAACGTTTTTTTCTTAACTGTAGTTCAAAATGAGTTTTGACTCAGAATTTGAGAACCAAACTGAAATAAAGGAGAGTCAACTGAAATGGGATTTGAATAGTTGTACTTTAAGAATTTTACAGTCAGGTTACGATTTAACAAAGGTCATGCTGCATCATCGCAGCAATCACTCTTCAAAAAATAATTTAGACAACAGTTAAAAACATACCAGTGAGTGATAATGATAAATATGTATTATTAGCGCTAATAATAAATACTAGTTGGGCTCTCCAGGAATAAAGCAAACCTGCATGACACGTTCATCTTGACGCAAATCCTCATGACCTTTAAGAAGGAAAGTATGTTCCTCGCCATCACTTCCCAGAATGGTCAGTTTTCTAGGTCTCTGTTTGGATGGTATTACAGACAGCGAAGGTGCAAATGATGCGATTGTTACCACGGGTGCATCTGAAAAAAAAAAAAAAAAAAAAAACACAGATACAGAAAATAAACCAGAGTATCTATACAAATACAAGAGGTTATCTATGTTGATGAGATATATCCAAATTGTACATACAGGTTATACATCAAATATTATGTTTTACAGAACTGAATTAATATCCATTACCCCAAACTAAATACAGAAATAGTCAAGGTACAAATAACACCAAACGAAATAGATACTGCAAGTTTGAAACAGAGTGAGTTACCTGCACGGTAAGTTCCTGGGACAGCAAGCTCTAAATGTTGACAGTTGAGCAACGCAGGTGAAACAGACTGCAGCCATGCCAATAAGAAGCACATTAGAAGGATTTAGTGAAATAAGATAGTATTTAACTTTAAATCCATCATTTACTCTTGCCTGTAAGTCCAAAGTAGTGAGACTTGGAAGTTGTTTATCTATTCGCCTGAACACATGATAATATAAATCCCAAGCCTGGAATAATGATAAAGATACGGTATCACTTTGCCAAAGATGACATTTCAGCAAAAATGTAAAATGACAAAAGGACCATACTCAGGTTGAGTTTATACCTGAGTAAGTTCTGCATCTTTTCCCGTTCTTCTATATTTCATGCAACATTCACGAGCTTCCAATAGTTCACGGCCATATGCCTGAATATAATAATAATTTTATGTGATAGATCAGTGTAGGATGAAATTGTTTTGTACAATAAAAACAAGATAGATAATATACAGACTGGAAGACAAATTCATTGCATCAATTTTGCTTTAGGTTGATAGAGCAATCAAGACCATGACAACAATCAAGGTGGTTGAAATAAAAAAATACATATTCCAAAAAGCAATAAAATCTAGTCGTGAGTACACTACAAAAGAATACAACAACAACAACTAAGCCACTATTCACAAAGAAGTTAGAATCAGCTAGAGATGGAACCCAAAAACAAATGACAAAGTCTTTCTGAAAGTGAAAATAACAATAATAGATTTGAAGGTGAAAATAGAAAGATAAAAATAAAGTAAACTAAAATAATTAAACTAATAATAATAGAAAATAATAATAGAAAATATATCTTAGGCTCCTATTCACTAGCCATTTAATCTAAAATTTATAACCATATAAAAGAATGAAAATTTATAACCCTATAAAAACAATATAATCTCAAATTTATAACCCTATAGATTTGATGGACTTAAAATGATGGCTGATGATGAGATTAAAAAAAAAAAAGGTTAGCAACAAGATTTGAACCTAGGAAATGCTCATCATCCTAGAAATGAGAAAAGAATTTTAGTATCTTAATGATTGACATGTGGCAAAATTGTTTTTTAAGAGAAATTCAAAGCTTACATAAAGCAGCTACGTGTACACAAAGGTGACAAATAATATAACAAGTTATCTTATGCTAAAAGTAAAAAGATTATATTCATGAATAGATACCTGAATAAAAGTAGTCTCTTTAGTAGTTTCAGCTCCTTCCTCGAGCTTAGCATGCAAGGGATCTAATACAGCAAGCATACCATCAATATTGTGTTCGCCAAAATACAAACGGCTAGCCTCCTCCAAAGCCTCATGCCACAACTCATGCCACAGTATGGCTACTCTAATTAGTTCCTTTGATACAAGCTGTGCCTGTGGTGTAAAGATGAAAAAACAAGATTATGGAAGGGTCATCACATGAAAATGTTGGAACAATAAAATATTCACCTGATCAACAAGAACTCCACTATGCTGACGAATTTTATCAACAACTTCCTGGGCTGCTGCTCTTCGTAGAAGGCTTATTGATTTGCAAGCAACGAGAAGAGGATATATAAGCGCCTGCAGCAAAGGGAATCAGAAGTATGAGCTTACGGTGGTAACAAAATATAATTAAAGTAGGCTAGGTACAAGAAGAACTAGTAATTTTTTTATTTTATTTTTAGTGACATGGGGAATCTTAAGACCATAGTATACATTGATACTCACGTAAGTAAACCCCACGCCGTGTGTCTACCCCGCTTTGTTTAATCGTCCCACACGGATGCTTAACGTCCAGCTCCGAAAGTGGTTTGCTACGGGAATCCCACATACTATCCCGTCCCTATCAACGTTTGTTGGGAGTTGATCCAATAAACATCTTATGCATCAAATTTTCATAACTAATGAATGCTCAGAGGTACTTTCTAAATATTCCACAAATTCTTGCAATGGAGTTCGCAGAGTTGAAATACAATCTTATATAAAGTGGGTCGATAGATAAAAGTGAACCCACCTGAGGATGCCCCCTTCCAATACGCACCAATAGCGATTGTATCAGTTCCCGTACGGCTTTATTGTTTGAATGTATCCTGGCAATTATTTGAGGTAATACAACCAACCACATTTCAATCTTAACAAGCGAAAATCCTTTTTGCAATGCTGAATGAACTTCAGGAGTAGCTCCATAATTAAACCACAATGTGAGAAGACGAAGAATGTCCTGATATTTAAGCCAAGGGCATAATTAGGATCAATAAGATTAATATATGTCTATTTAAGTATGCACTCTCATTACATATTGGATATAGTAATAAAGATCATAAACCGTGTGTGGACAACAACACCCAACTGTGATGTCGTACATTAGTATTATAAAGAATTAGTCTCAAAGGATATGCCAAATGAATTGAAATTGAACAATGCAACGTTGATTAATATAAACCAAATACTAGACTGCATTGAGTAACCAAGCAGTGCGACTTTTCAACATGCATATTTTTCTGAAATTATTACAGGTCACAACCAGGAGTGATTTCGCATTGGGGTAAGAGAGAGTGGTTTCCCTCACTTGCTTTCCACGTGTAGTTACCAAAATACCCTTATAGACTATATGTTCAAATCCACCCTTTCATTGTTCTGAAATGACTATATTCTAAAGGTTGTTTTGAATTTAGATGCTATTTTTTGTGGTACAGCATTAGAACATTGGTAACCTATAATATCAGTACTCAATCACTGAATTAATTATAATGTAACGAAAACTGACGCATACCCATTTTTTTGTTATTTCGGGTAAAGTTCAATCAATAATCTTTGAAGTTTGATATGTTTGGCAAAGTATTTAATTTATTTTCTTTTTTGAGCTAAAATTTTAGTAGGTAACCGAATGATGAAACATTGATGTTGTTCCATCTTATGTTAAGTCTGGCCTTGCATCAAAATAGTTTTTACTATTGCGGATTTGAACAGCTAATAAATAGATGTACAAATTTGTCCAACATGTATTCAATTAATATAAGTTATTTTGTCCAAGGTGAGAAAAACATTGGAACCATTTAACATTCCATCTTAAAATAAAAAGGCTAAAGAATAACAGTTGTAGCCGTTCAGAAGTACAACTGTATTATCTTATACAAGTCAAACATTGAACTGTCTAGAAGAGTCAATGATTGTTGTTCTATAGTACGTTTCAGTTTATCAAGCATGTCAAATGGCCCAAGATTATACAGTTCATTCATCAACTTCGATCAAGCTCAAAATCTGATGCATTGGCCCAGTATTAAAACTGGACAAACAATAATGTGACAAACTGGCCATATGGCTATGGAATCAGAATTAAAACCATACTAAAAAGCAAAACAATCACACTAGAAAAATAATTACAGTCCAGGTTATGTACCGAAATGACAGAATTTACATGCAGAAAACCAAAAGACCAAACATGCAAAGATCTGGACATTTAAACGATTTTAAATAACGTGTTTAACAAAAAAAAAATTACTTAAGAATTTAAAATTTTATTTATTTCGAATTTTAAGAAATGCATATATTTGATTTCTGAATACAAAATAAAGCACGTACGTCTAATTTGAATAACAAAATCGGATCGATCATTATTTCAGAACTTATTTGTTTTAAAACTAACGTGAAATCAATAAATAATGAAATGTTGAAATAACGATTATTAAAAACATAATATTTGAAATAAAATTGATCCTGTAAAATTTATGATGAAAACGTTAAAATTCGCTTGCTCTGATTATATCGATTTATGGTAACGACAACCGATATATCGTAATTGATATTAAAAACTTAACTTTTGAATAAAATTCCAAAAATTTATATTCGAGATGCGCTTAACTATAGGAATAAATTTTGTAGTAAAATACGGAAGTTCGTTCGGTAGCGTTATTTCAGCGCAAGTCAGTTCAAATATTGAACGAACAAAATTATATATGTGTCCCTTTCTTCCCCATATTTTCTCTACCCTTCAAACTTCCACCAGTGTCAACAGTTCTGGCCACCGCCTCCACAACCTGGAAGCCGTTGGCCACTAGGAGACCGTTTTTCGCGCATGAGATATATATATGTGTCCCTTTCTTCCCCATATTTTCTCTACCCTTCAAACTTCCACCAGTGTCAACATTTCTGGCCACCGCCTCCACAACCTGGAAGCCGTTGGCCACTAGGAAACTCGGTCCTACCTCCAAACGAACCACCAAGCTTCTTCTTCCCAAAATTTGAAACCGACCTTGCCTTTTCCTCTTGACTGAAAACAACTTCAGTCGCTTGACATCGCCAGATTTCCACTCTACGTCCTCCTTGCTGACGTGGCTGAAGTCGTTGTCAAGCGAAGCCAAATCGGACCGGGCTTCATTTGTTCTTTCCTGACCGACCTTGTTTCCTGTGTTGGAGTTTTGATTTGTTGAGATTTGTTTGTTGCCTTCTATAAAAAAAAGGAAACAAAAGATTTTTCTGATTTAATTTTGGCCGAATTCCAAAACTCTTCCACGCCGTGAGCATGTTTGGTGCATGTTGAAGTATATTTGCTGAAATATTTTGTTGTTGAGAGCGTTTGTGTTATTTTGTTGAACCAAATCTTGGTGTCTCTCCTCTTCGTTTGTCTTAAAAGAAAAGGGGAATTCAAGTATTGCGCTTTTATCTTGGTCACTGAATTAGTTTGCAGTTAGCATGTTTGATTTGGGTTTGTCGTAGCTTGATTATGTTTGTGCCATCTCATTCGTGTCCGTTCGTTTATCGCTTCTTTTCCATGTCACGAAATGTGAGTTTATCTCACACTAAACTTACATTTTTATGAAATATATTTCAACGCGTTTGAATAGATTCGTTAAAATATTAGGATTGCTTGTAGAAAACCGCATTATATGACATGTATGTTGTGCACATACGACATGCATTATTGACACGCGATATATGATATGAATTTGCATAAGTGATATATGTTAAGTATATATTTTACACGTTTATTTATGTTGCTCTCCTATTGCAAGTTTCCGTATATTTAGAAAATATATTTCAACGTGTTTGAATAGATTCGTTAAAATATTAGGATTGCTTGTAGAAAACCGCATTATATGACATGTATGTTGTGCACATACGACATGCATTATTGACACGCGATATATGATATGAATTTGCACAAGTGATATATGTTAAGTATATATTTTACATGTTTATTTATGTTGCTCTCCTATTGCAAGTTTCCGTATATTTAGAAAATTCACTATGGGTTGAAATGATATATACCTGATTCACTAAATCATTTTGATATTTAATTGGGATGCGGGTTGAAATGATATATACCTGGAAATTTAATTAAACGGATTGAAATGATACATACCTAGTTTATTTAACCATATGTTAGAAAATTATACACAGACATCGTTGATCGATAATTTATGGACTTAAATTGAATTTATGAATATAAAGTTAAGTTGAATTGATTTAAAGAAGTAGTTTAAAAAAATTACTTGTGATTTTAAATTAAAGGTTGAATTGATATAAGATTTAATTTATGGATTTTGAATTTAAAATTTTTGATTTAAGAAAACTAACTTGGTAATTAAACTTGGAATGACGTTTGAAAAATACAACAAATAAGCCATAAATCCCAAACAAGTTGGTGGTGGCTAGACTTGGAACCCAAAGAAAAGAAAAAAAGTTAAAAGCTTCCACAAAAGTAAAGTTAAAAAAAACACTAAGGTTTTGGTACATGGAGTGCTAACTTCCATGCACTCATATCCGATATCAGCCCTTTAGATATACTCTAATTTCTTAAATCGCTTTTTATTATCTTCTTCCATGTCATTTTAGGTCGACCTCTACCTCTCTTAGAGCTTTCGGCCCAGCCTACAATTCCAACGTGCACGGGTTCATCGTGCAGTCTTCGTTGGAGATGTCAAAACCATCTCAAACGGTGTTGAACTAACTTCTCTTCAACAGGGGCAACACCAAGTTTGTCCTGAATATCATCATTTCTAATCTGATCTCGTTTGATATGCCCACAGCTCCAACGCAGCATACACATCTCTGACACTTATCTTCTGAACATATTGCCTTTTAGTAAGCCAACATTCCGGACCATATAACATCGCACGTCTGATTGATGTTCTATAGAACTTTCTCTTAAGCTTCTGAGGAATCTTTCTATCACAGAGAATGCTCAATGCTGTCATTTCACTCATCCTACTTGAATTCTAAAACTAACATCCATATCAATCTCCCCACCAAACTGCAACGTAGATCCTAAATATCGAAAGGATTCATTAGGTACTACTTGACCGGCCAGGGTTACCTCTTCGTCAGCTGACCCAATGTCGCTGAACTCACATTTCACATACACCGTTTTAGTTCTGCTAAGCCTGAAACCCTACGATTCCAAGGTCTCCCTCCACAACTCTATTTGTCTATTAACCCCTATTCTACTTTCATCAATCAACAGAACATTGTCAGCAAAGAGCATACACCAAGGAATCTCCCCTTATATATACCTTTTGTGATTTCATCCATCGCTAATGCAAAAAATATAGGGGCTCAAAGCCGAACCTTGATTTAACTCTATGTTGATGTGAAAGTCATTGGTCTCACCATCGCATCCCCTGACACTAGTCACAACCCTCTCATACATATCATTAATAAGGCTAATGTACTTTTATGACACCATCTTCCTTTCTAGCGCCCACCACATAACATTCATCGACACTCTGTCATAAGCTTTCTCCAAATCAATAAAAACAATGTGAAAATCTTTCGTTTGCTCCCTGCATCTCTACATAAGTTGCCTAATCAAGAAAATCTCCTCAGTGGTTGGCCTTCCAGACATGAAACCAAATTGATTCCTAGATACACTTGTCAACCCCCTCAAACGTTGTTCGCAAACTCTCTCACGAAGCTTCATTGTATGACTCATAGGTTTTATTCCTTTGTAGTTTGTGCAACTTTGAATATTCTCATTATTCTTGAAGATTGAAACTAAAATGTTTCTCCCCACTCATCTAGCATCTTGTTTGATTTGAAAATGTTATTAAACATTTTAGTTAGCCAGGTTATCCCTGTATCTCCACACCTCAATAGGGATGTCCTCAGGCCCTACCGACTTGCCTGTTTTCATCCGTTTCAACACCCTCTTTACCTCAACTTTTTGAATTCTTCGGAAAAAAATCTATCGGCGATATCGGCAAAGTCTTCCAACTTGATCGTGGAGCTATCCCTTTCTTCGTTGAAAAGCTTATCAAGGTATGCTCTCCATCTATTTTTTATCTTGTCGTCCTTCACCAAGTCTATTGTTTTCGTCCTTAATGCATTTAACATGTTTGAAGTCTCATGTCCTCCTCTCACATAGCTTGGCTATTCTATAGACGTCTTTTTCACCCTTCTCCGTACTAAATCTTTGATACAAATCTTCATACGTTCGGCCCTTTGCTTCACTCATCGCTCTCTTTCCAGTCCTCTTTGCCAATTTATACTTGTGTATGTTGTCATCGCTCCTATGATGGTGCATGCATTTGTAGCATTCCTCTTCGATAGCCTTTAGCACCTCGTTGTTCTACCACCACGAATCCTTGGGTTCTCGCTTATTTTCTCTTGTTATTTCAAACACCACAATAGTCACTTTTCTGATGCAAGTTGTCATCTCATTCCACATGATATTTGTTTCTCCTTCCACGTTCTATGCCCCTTCTCCCATCACTCTATCTTTAAACAACCGTAAGGCATCTCTTTTGAGTTTCCACCATCTCATCCTACTAATGATCGTTCTTGTTATGTAACGACGGTCGGAACAAAGTCCCCCTTCCTTGCACGTATATGAGCTGGCACACAACTCTCATATAACAAAAGGAATCCCTGTTGTTACATGCCTACCAGCTCATATTTGTATACAATTCCTTCAATTTATTCCATGATGTGGGACTATTAATTCCAAACCATCATCCCTCCTTAACAACATGCGAGGCAATCCTAACAATATCCCTCTTGACTCATCCTACGAGTATCTTTTGAGAGCATTGTCTTGTCCGCACGGCCTAGTCTGTAATCTTCGGCTCCAATACCACTGTTATGTAACGACGGTCGGAGCAAAGCCCTCTTCCTTGCACGCATATGAGCCAGTACACAACTCCCATATAACAAAAGGAATCCCTGATGTTACGTGCCTATCAGCTCATATTTGTACACAATTCCTTCAATTTATTCCATGATGTGAGACTATTAATTTCAAACCATCATTCCTCCTTAACAACATGCGAGGCAATCCTAACAGTTCTCTTATCCTTCGCCACCCGAAGACGAAACACACATACCAAGAGCTAATGTTGTGAGATGACACATTCTCCAAATACGACCTTGCAATCAACACAATCTCGTTTATTGTCTCTTCTAGCTAGGACAAAGTCAATCTGGCTAGAATGTTGGCCACTACTGAAGGTGATTGGATGTGATTGTCTCTTTCTAAAAAAGGTATTAGCGATCATGAGATCATAAGAAAACGCGAAATTCAATATTTCTTCACTCACTTGGTTCCTACTGCCAAAACCAAAACCACCATGCACTCTCAAATCTCCCACTAGATGAGCCAACATGGCCATTGAAGCCTCCTTCTATAAAGAGTTTCTCTAACCATGACCTCCAAGTCTTCCCAGAGCTTCCTCTTGGCTTCTTCATTTATGTCTACCTGTGGGGCATACGCACTAATGACAATCAGAACTGCATCACCAACTACTAGCCTAACTAAGATGATTTTGTCCCCTCGTCTTCTGACGTCGACCACTTCGTTTTTAAGGTTCTTGTCAATCAATATGCCAACCCCGTTCTACTTCTCCCGTGTACCACAATTTAAAATCAGTGTTCTCCACCTCCTTCGTCTTCTAACCTGTCCATTTAGTCTCTTGAACGTACAAGATGTTTGAAAAATAATGAAATGAATTTAAAATTTAAGTTTTAAATCAAATTGAAGTAATAGTTTAGAATTGTAATTCTAGTTGTAAATTAATTATAATTTGTACCAGTTGAATTTAAGATTGATTCGAATGGAGAATGGAATTTGAAATTTGATTTAAATTATAAATCGAATTTTGAAATGTAGATATTTGGTTCGGATGGAATTATTATATTTAAATTGTTTTAGATTATTATCTATACAAATATTTTGCTTTAACTAAATTTTTCTTACTAATTATTTTCATAACTATTATTTTGATAACTATTTAATTTCAACTATTTTATTTATTAAAACTTTATAAGTACTTTTAACAAGTTACTATATTTCTGTTACTATTATAACTTATATAATTATTTTTAATAAAACCCCTTTTATAAAAAAAAAATTATATTAAACTTAAATTTTATATACATTTTAACTAATTTAAATTTAAACTATTTTTAAATACAATTTACTATTTTAAATATTGTATATTCCGAAACCGAGCTATTAAGTCCCAATTGGTTTACGATAACGATTTCACTCAATAATGATATATGTGAAGTAATTTGGTAATGAACTGTTTGATAATATGAAATTGAAATTTGAACTGAATCCAATACTTAATTGTTTAAATGATTATTAGGAAATAAATGCTTGAAGTTGAATTGATTTATGACACTTGAATATGATTTTTATTTAATGACCACGGTGTGAAATAAGCGTTTGATTGTTAAAGAAACCGGGGATAGATATTGGCATACTCTCTGCCAATATCGGAAACCACTTTAACAACCGTATACGCGATGGAGAATCAAAAACGAAGTAAGATGGATTTGACGAACGCTACTGGAACGAAATAAGAGAACGATGATAGATAGCTTTGACTTTCGGATCATAATTGAAATGACTAAAACAGGAGTCATGGTCAGGCCAAGTGAGGTCGCTTCTTCTATCGGACACGTTTATTCGAACCATATCTATTACTTTGTGATGATCGATGGTACCACCATTGATTATACGAGTGTTGTACGAGGTGGGCGGTAGTAGCTGCTATGCATTATCATCACCTTGATCCTCCAATCCAGTAGAATCCAATCGTCGGTATAGCCTCGTGTGCCTTGCCATATTATCCTGAACGTGTCCACTACAATTTTGATTTGTGTTGTATCTATAGAGTGCTCCTTGATAGCCCACCGATTTGATAGAGTTTACAGTAAAATATAGAATACAATGTTTATAAACGGTGTAAGGGTAAAAATATAATCATGCTTACGCTATTTTCAATAGTATATTTACCCTGGACACTATTATAATAGCGTATTGTATTATATGTAGCTAGTGTCACGGATCCTTAAAAGGATGAGAATCCCAAACATCCATTAAATTACTAATGCATTTCATTTGAATAGTTCACCTAAGTCGGTTTATTTTCATGAGCACGTTAATCCCGACCTAAGCGTTTTGTTTTTGCAGTTGGGTTAGACCGAATATTACAGTTTGAGATTTCACCCTTTCGGAAATGGATATTTGCTGAAGATTGTATCTCTATCTATTTATTCATTTCGTTTATATCCCATGTTTCCATTATCAATTTAGTCCAGTCAGTTGATTATGTATTAATGAAATCCTTTGTATTTAGACTTCCGTTGTATCCGATTCTATAACTCTGATATAATGTACTATTTGAGATTTTGTATATAATAGATTCATGAATTACTATTGTATTTTATTTATTCCGCTCTAAGATATTCTACTTTTTTGTATATGTGATTTTGTGATGATTTTTATATTTAACCCCATAGCAATAACAATTTGCTATTTCGAACGATTTGAGTTAATTTTATTGACTTGTAACATTTAAAAAGACAGGTTTTTACAAAACAATATGATACTGCGGATTTATTTTGGAAACCAAAACCATGATATCACTCCATGGGAAACATTGTAAGAACATAAACCTCTGAAAATATATGGAAAATAAGTAAATAAAAAATGATTAGGAGCTAAACTTGGGAGCAGTTTGGTTTGAGTAGACCTAAACATAACTAGAAATTAACACACTTTGTATATACTAGGGTAAATCACACGTGTGTGCACCTAGTAGCCAAAGATATTTGGCTTTATTTAATAAAAAATGAGTTGACGAACCTGTGTTTAAGTGCTAAAGTTTTAGTAGTCACAATATTCTTATTTTAAGTTGTTTTGCTAGTGGTGTCGATGACAAATGAATAAAAAATTCGTTTGATGGGTAGTCGGGAAGAGAATGATGGTGGAGATTGTAAATCAGTGATTGGATTTCGAATGAGGGTATTTTCGGAACTTTAAAAAGACACCGTGAAAATCATGTACATTGTAGTCTCTTTATTAATAGTATGTGTGTGTACACTCTCTCTCTCTCTCTCTCTCTCTCTCTCTCTCTCTCCCTCCTCTTGTTAAACTATAAAACTAGACATGCATGAACCGATGAAAGAAATAGAAATAATGCCTAAAACTATAAGCCGTTGGAGCAACCAATACACAGGAGATGTAGGTCGATATATTGTCTAATAGGAGTGTTTCCAAATCGACCTGTATAATATCCATGTGTGGACCTCCATTAAAGTTAACAAATGCAGTGGTCAGCTTCGTGAACGCCCCAAATCAAAGAAAATAAATGGGCTTTAGTGAAAAGTAAAAAAGAAATGTTTGACTATATATGTAGCAAGTTATATGACAACGTGCTAAGACAATTAAATCAATGAATGAGTAAAATCAATAAGGATCATTACCTGTAAACTATCATCAACACCTTTCACATTTGATGCACAAGCAATTGAATAGAAATATCCAGTAACAGCAGCAACAACATACTGGCTCGCTATGCCAGTATACCCTTTCGAAGTGTAATGTGACATTACAGCAGTATTAAATAAAGCCCATGTGTGCCAAGCTTTAGCCCAGTCCTTAGCAAAGTGGGTGGCTTTCTCGTACGACTTAAGAACATCTGCCAACGATATAGCATCAAATCAAAATACAATAGAAATTAGGTCAAAAGAATCACGAGAATTAAACATAGTTTACAAAATTCAAAATGATAATACCTTTTACTGTCTCATCGTCTAATCCAGGATAAAGTGTTTGTCGCCAGGTGCCAAGTTTTAAGTGGACACGAGCAAGAAGAGATACAGGAGAGGCAGAAATCGTTGTGATAATTGGTTTCATAGAGTTACTTTCCTGAGTCGAAAGTTGCAAAGCTAGATCCTAACAAAAACAGATAATAACCGGTTACATAATGTAGACACTAACGGACATGTACAACACACAGCAATGGCAGCAAAAGCTATATAATTACTCCTAGTCTACAATGTCTGAATCCAGGTATTCAAAACAGACTCTCCAGGACAGGGCAACTATAGCAATGTTTTCTCCTTTTGAGAATAATTTTATTAACAGTATCCGCCAAATCAGCAGCCCATTACCAATTTTCTTGACATTAATTACCTTAATTTAAGCTAAATTTATTTAGAAAGATACTACACTGATTACCTCTGGGTCTTGGGTTATAATGCCTCAGACATCAATTACTGATTTTCAAATAATAAATAAATTGACAATTCATAAGTTTGGAAGAATAAATAAAAAGTATTCAGCGCAGACAGTTCACAATTATATTGAGAAGAGAAGTTTAATGATCAAAAGAGGGAAAAAATGACAATCATACTTGTAGCCTTGAGAACGCATCTTGTCTTTTAAATTCATCACCAAGAGACCACTGATACTTAAGGTACGCTAACATAACTTGCGGGTGCTCATTGTTTACAAAATATCCAGGAGATGTTTCAGGATCATACTGTTCAAAGAAAACACACTTAGCATGAAATTTAAAGATCAAATTAAGTTTAAATTAAACTAAAAAACAAACCTTCAAAAGTTTGACTAAAGTAGACCTAGCCTGACTTATGCGACCACTTTTTCTGCAAAGAGACGTAAATTTAAGCCAGGAATCTATATCTTCAGAAGGAGGCAGAACGAGTTCTCGTACAGCAAGAATTGCTTGCCAAACCTACAAGAAGATGTGAACAATATTAAATTACAGCATGTCTATAAGCAACTTTAGCACAATTAGAATGCAGATTAACATGAAGCAGCAACCCAGTAAATTAGCTGATGTTACATGGTACATGAGACTGAAAGCCGAACCAATGATAATATGCTCTTGGAAATAGGGGTGAGCATTATTTGGTTAAACCAAATAAACCAGCCAAACCAATTTATTTTGGTCGGTTTGGTTCAGTTTTGAAATTACTGTAATCGGCCCGAAAAATTTTTAAGTTCGGTTATCGATTTAACCAAATTAACCGAACTTTTACTATATATTCAAAAATATTTGTATTATAATAAATATTTTACGTTTGTTTAGTTAAATATATTTTAATTATCACCTTTGTGCCAAAATTAATACTATAAAGCATAAAAATAATAAATAATAATACTCTAATGATATATTTATAATTTATGTCAAATTATAGTCAATATTCCAAACACAAAATGTAAAATATTTTTAGTTCGGTTTAATCGGATAACCAACCAAACTTAATTTGGTTGGTTTGGTTTGGTTTTCATTTTTATTAGTTTTAGTTTGGTTTGACAAATTTCATCATCGGATAAGCCAAACCAACCAAACGCCCATCCCTACTAGGAAACCTTGAAATTGAATACGATGATATATTCAGTAGGAAAGCTATAAACATATGATAGTGCCATAGTTTCAGACCTCGTCCAAGATCTCATTTGGGTTCCTCCCGAAACGAAATAGCAAATTGCACTGTAAATCTCGTTTGGCATATATCATACTAGAAATTGCAATATCGAACGATATATCAATCAAGACGTGATACTGAAATATCGGCCGAAATCCTGGTTTTTCTAGTTAAAATTTAAACACTTGCCTAAACCAAAACAGCAATTAACAAAACTCAAATCTAGCCATGGTAATCTCCTTCTATTTTATATTTTGCATGTTAAATTGTCATATTGTATATTCATATATGTTTTACGAAGCTTATGATTTTTCATATTCGTCATTTTTTTACATGTATGTTGCCCATAAAATTATGTATTTTACGTTCTACTTATGCCGAACTGTTTAATGTTTTGGGTCATTTTTATGTTGTATGTCTAATAATAATTCATGTTCATGCATCATAAGTTGTAAGTACTAATCTATTTATATTATGTTATTGTTTTATTTTAAGCATATTATGATTTACGAATTGAATGTTTATTGTAAATTAACAACAAGAAAGTCATAAGTTGTAAGTACTAATAACAAAACACGACCGATATACGAGATATAAAACCTTGGATAGTGCATATGGTTACCAAAAAAGTGGAGTTTATTATTAAAGAACAAAACAAGCAAAAAGCTAGACGAATACTCTTCGACAAACAACTATTAAAGGTAGTTAAAAAAATTTACAATCCCAGATATAATACCACCTGAGCACGTCTAAACCTACAATCGTAATGTAACTGGAGTTTACTATATCTTCGAAACAAGAAAAATGGCCAGAATGGTACCTACAAAGCAAAGTTGATGTATGCCAAATCTGACTCATGGTTTGATGATTTATGAGATCTAATTAATCAAGCTTGATTATTCAAGCAAATAGCTCGATGATTTATGAGATTTAATGAATTAAGTTTGATTATTCGAGCAAATAGGCAATTAAAATTAGACAGGTTTAAGTTAACACATAAATTAAAAGACTTGTATTTTAAACAATGAGGTGAAGCTTAATGTGCTGGCCACCAATCAAACAATTAACTGCCATTTTACAAGCAGAATGGCTTTGAGCCGACGGGTTTTGTGAGGCGTTTACTTATTATTTACTGGCTCAAGATTTTTACTTTTATTTTCTATTTTTTAAGGTTCAAATTTGCAGTTGATGTTTTCCTAGTATAATATGATCTTGTTACCTAAGGTTCCGACTAAAAAATAATGAAATATTTTTTCATTATAGAAACTGAAGTAATGAACCCTCATATCAAGAGGCTCATTACTTCAACAAGTCTAGTCCCCATGTTTCTCTAATGGTTCTCTTAGTTGTTGAGAGGGGGTTGCCCAAAAGCGGTATATAAGGCGTACCACGTAAAGCTTACAAGTAAACATGATATGAAGATGGCGACTAAGGCTGTTGTTTCCATTTTTCAAAATTTTCATACGATAAATGCTACTACTTTCAGTATAGAAATTGATTCAGATTTGAATTTTAATACCTTAATTCAGGTAGTATTTATTTCAGTTTTAGTTGGCTAGGATTCACTGAAAACTTGTTTATCTGCGCATAGAGTTTATGACAAAGGGGTAATGATTTTTGCAATAAGATATAGCGTGCAAGTTAAATTAAATTAACAATAGTACATGGTATACTTAACTGCTATTTGAGTTTAATTGATATGGAAATTGAATATAACTGCTAACTGGCACCCGATATATGACAATTGATATTGATGTGATATATTATTTGATTGACTATTGGAAATTTCAATATATATAAATTAAATTTAAATGGATTAAATTTGAATTGACATTAGATTTACATTGATTTGAATTGACATTTAATTGCCACTGAAATTGAATTACTAGTTAAAACGTCAACATTTGATAACTAGTGACCGTTGTGACATACTGACTATTTTAGATGAAGAATGCGCGTGGATGCTCATTGACTGATGTGATGATGGCTTGGGTGTTATTTCTGATACTTATATTAATTATAATTTATCTTTGTGATCACCAGCATACCACTAAAATTATATTAGTAATAAACATCTTTTGGACATTGAATAACTAAACTGAGAAATAGGTGGAAATGATATATATTTACGACCATTGGTATGAGTTGAAATGATACATCTTTTGCAATAAAAAATTTAACCATATGATCACTTGGCTAGGGTAGAAAATTAAATCATGAACATCGAATTTGATCAAATGAAATGTCTTCAAATTTATAAATTTGACGTTGTTAAATGGAAGTGATTAATAAATTTTGAATTGAAATCACTGGTTTCAAATCTTGAAAGTTGAAATTTAAATTTAAATTGTATTATTTCAACCATTAAACTAAAATTTTGAAATTTAAATTTGAAACCAATTTAATGTGAATGTGGTTAAATTGGAATTGAAGTTTTGAAACCAATTTGATGTGAATTAGTTTAGAAATGTAAATCTGAAATCAATGTAAATTAATATGTTTAATTTGGAATTTAAGATTTAAACTGTATAAATTGAAGCTGATTTTGAATAGAGAAACTGAAATGTGAATTGGCTATAAACTGAAAGCTTGAAATGATTTGAAATATGTTTTAAATTGAAATCTGAGTCTTGAAACGGTTTAAAGTGAAATTTTGTAACTTACAATCGGGCTCAAATGGTTTAAGAGAAAAAAATTTATTCTATTTCAAACTATTATAGTAAATATTATTTTCAAATTAGTACATTTTATTTTATTTATTTCTATTAAAACTATCTTCCATTATATTGTTTCATTTCAAACTACCTCTATTAAAACTATTATCGATTAAACTTTTTAAATTCAAATTATTTCAGCTAAAGCCATTATTTTTAAATTCAGTTATTATAAATATATATAAAACTATTTTAAACATCTATTTTCAAACAATTTTTTTAGCATGGCACTATTTTAAATGTGAAGGATTACATTTGAATAATGATATTGTGACATGGAAGTCTGAAATTGAAATTTGAACCTAATAATAAACTGGTTTATAATACAAAAATATTAAACTGAATCTTTATTCCAATATTGAACTGATTTGAGATATGAATATGATAACGAAAAATCAAAATTTGAATTATTTAGATTTTTGACATAAAAAGATGAAATTAAACGTGAATTCAATATTGTTCCGATCTGGGGTACGGTAATGTGAAATTGAAATTCAAACCTGATATTAAACTAGTCTATCACTTGAAATATGATCTTTTAGTGAAATATAAAATTACCACAGCGTATAAAATGATAATTGGCTGAGACCGGAGCTGTATATTGGCATACTTTCTATCAATACTAGAATCACTTTAACAACTATATACGTGGAGGATGTTTCAAAATGAAGTGAACAATGATGAATAGCCTTGACACTCTTGTCAAAATTAAAATGACTAAAATAAAAGTCTATGTCTAGCAATTGAGGTTAGCTACCTCTAGCAGGTAAACATCTTTGTATTACTCACTTGACTTGTGATTCGATTGATACACCTTGATTTGATTTAAGGGTGTAGTGCGCGGTCGGACGGTATGGGTTACGACTAACCAAAAAGGGTAAACCGATTAAATCCTACTCTGGACATTACCTAATGTACCTTGTTATATTTTCTGTATAAAAGCACATTATGACTTTGGTTTAACATTATCTATACGAGACTCACCAGCTACCGACGTTACTGGTTGTGTTACATGACATGCATATACTACATGCTTTAAATGTGTTAAGATGGATTAATGTATAGCCTAGCCTTAACGCTATTTTAATATTTATTTTATTGATAGACATTATATATAGTGTATTCTATTATATATATATATATATATATATATATATAGTTTAATGCGATGTTTTAAAGTGCAAAAGGCGTAAATGAGGCGTTTACAGGTTTATAAGGCAAGGAGTAAGCCTCAAAACTTGAGGTGTAAACTTTTTGGATGAAAATTAAATGCAAAGCATATAAAGAAATTTTGACATTTGAATTAACTGATGCAGGAAATGAAAAAAAATCATTTAAGATCCGACTTTGAACAAACATATATATTTATATATTTATATATTTATATATATATATATTAAAAATAAATAATTGAAACTCATATGATTCAAATTTCGATTTCTCAAAACTATTTGAAGAATCCATCAAACTTCAATTTTGATTCCTTGTATCAATTCAAATTGATCCGTAAAATTTATTCCAAGATTTAACGAAGTTTACTGGAAAGCATTTGTTAAACAATGAGAAAACTCATTACATAGCAATTGATCATTGTTCCATAAACAATCTTACTTAATCATGTTGATATTGAAATTGAAGTAAAAAATGCTAAATTTAATTTTCTTAAATTTTGTTTGTTTGTTTCCATTAAATAATAAAAATTTAATAACTTTTATTAGCTTCAATATCTGCAACAAAAGTAAAAAGATTTTTAAGCCATATGCCTCAGTAGTTTGAGGCATGCGAAAGGCTCTTTATACGTTTTGTACGCCTCGAATTGTTAAGACGTAAGCTTTAGAGGTAAAAAGCTTTTGAAATAAGCCTCAAGACATTTTATCTTTTATTTCCTTGAAACTCTCCACGATGTGAGAATTGAGGTGAGTTTTTTAAAACCATGGTTTAACGGAACCTTAAGAGATGAAAATCGTGTAACATCTCTCTAGTATGGATACCCAGTGTCAAAGGCTCCCGCACTCAAGTGCGAGAGGACTTCCCAGGTCAGTCTCCCGTCCCGGTACTATTCTCACGGCTTTCCGAGCTCTGGGGGTGGTCGATTAGAACATCTCTCTAGTATATTAAAAGAAAAACACATTATGCTCAGATCAGCCCGAGTTATTTCAATCTGGGCGGAGACATTATTCTGAAAATGAAGATGAAGAATGACAGTTTGTATTTACTAGTATCATTATCATGCATTATTTGGTATGTCTGTTGATTGTTTAATTCTAATGTTGTAATGCAATGTATGTTGTAAACAATTTTATGATTTACTTATGTGATTATTATTTTTTGTTTTTCCATTGTGAGATTCTGTGTTCTATTTCTTTCTCATCTATTTTATTCTTATATTTAAATCTTCATTACTAATTTGCCTTTTTGAATGGTTTGGGTTTTGTCGATTTGAATCATTTGAAATGACAGGTCATTATAATTGGTATTAAAGTTTTGGTTAAGAGAATATTAAAGTCTGTTGGGATTAACTCATTAAGATATAGGGTAATCAAATACCTTATTATGAGTTTTGAGTGCATGCTTTTGTGTGTGTGTGTGCATATATATATATATACACACACACACACACACACACACACACACACACACACACAAATATACATATATATATATATGATAGCGTATTTGTTAGTGTTATAAAAATATTTCATATTGTGTTAATTTGTCTTATCGAGTATTTATAAATTTTGGCCAGTACGTGAACGTCATGGTATCCATAGGGATTTTAAAAAAAAATAGGGCAAGATGACACAGTACTGTTTTTTAAATGTAAATGAAATAATTTTACCTAAGATTGTATTTTATATAAGAAAATGATATGTATAACAGATATAGTATATAAGATATCATGGCTTCTTATGAAATAATAATTATTTATTGATGATTAGTTGTGCTCGACTAGTTTAAGAACACTAGTCATTGTGTGTGATAAAAGTGATGTTTAATTAAATAATAAGTAAGCTTTACTGTAATAAGTTGTTTAAACCCATTTAAAAAGACTTAAAGACATTCTTAAGTCGATAAGTTTGGCTTAATAATTCATAAATATGTTTATGTTTGTGATAAGAAGTACGTAAAGGAAGAGTAAGTATAAGATATACTTGAAATTGATAGAGATTTCTTTTTTTTAAATACGAATGTTTTAATGACAATAATCACTTAATTCATAAAATGAAATATTTTGAATATGTATGGAACGGTCAAGAAGGGTATTTATAGTATTTAATAAATAAATTTGACAAAGAATTTGTAAAGGATTTATATATGTTTATGAAATTTGGGATGTTATACAAAGAGATTTATAAAAGTATGATTTATAACATGGCAATTTGTAAATGAAAGAAATTTATTTTAAATAGGGAACATGTCTTTAAAAAAAAATAGATATTTGTTTTGTGCAAAATTCAGACAATGGAGGTATAAACAAAAAAAAATTCATTAAATTTTAAGAAAAGATACGTTTCTTGAAACAAATATTTTATAACATTATTTATGGTTTCCTATGTTAATTGGTTTCTCAAAATTCTGGAACATGGGATGTTTGCAAAGACAATAATATAAATTTTCTTGTATGAGTATAATATAAATTACATCTCACAGTTATGATATTTTTGAAATTGCCAAGTTCATTCTAAGTAAATATATATGAAAATACCAATTGGATTTTAATATAAATTACATCTCATAGTTATGATATTTTTGGAATTGCAGAATTATCTTGTTTATCGAGCAAAATGAAATATGCCATTATTTCTTCAACCTTCCTCAAAGTTCTTGTAGATATGATTTAGGTGCAGTTGTCATGTTAAAAGAAAATAGAAATTCACTTGCGTAGGGCGAACTCAAATTCAATCAAATAGTATAGGTCATTGTGAATATATTCAATATAGCGACTTGTGCTTATTAAAACTGAACAAACTTCCCAATGTTTAAACTAACCTAACTAAATTTAACAATAAAACTTCCATTTATTTCGTCCCGTTCTCAAAAATCAAGCAAATGTTAACTCGCTCAATCACTTCGATAAACACGGCCAACCCTGTTAGATGAATGACATTGTGCAGTAAATTCTAAGGCGTCAGAAGTGAAAAATATACAGATCATGATGCAACCCCATTAAAACTTCAAAATATTTCGTTCAGAGGTAAGAACCGAAACTGACCTCAACATTACGTTTTGCTCCATGTATGCGCTCATTCCACATGTTACGAATTAGTTCTCTTCGCCCATCAGCAACAGGATTGCCAATTGGTAAAGTACAGTAATCGATGACCTGCAAAGCCATAAAGAAGTAGCTCAAACCATTTACCCTAGGTGTTTAAAACCACATTATCAGAGCATCTCCAATGGTGATGTTTGATTCTTCATTTTGACAGATGGAAAATCAAGTGCAATCACATCTTCAATTGTTCATCCTATTCAGTGCAGTGCTCACACTCCATATTTAATGAAACAGAGTGGGGTTGGCTAAAATGAAGAATCCTATTTTGTTCACCAGTTTGGTAAACTGAAGAACTGGTGATACTGCATTGTCTATTTTATTAGAATGAATGAAGTACACAAAAGGAGATGATCTTAGGACTACAGTATAAAACGCACTTACGTGCATCTAATATCCAAATATTGAAAGAAAATGAGTGGATGCATGTGTGTTGCAAGTGTAAAAGTTATGGTAGTCACATACTTTTACTTCAAGTTGTCTGTTGGTGGGATCGATGATGTATTGATAGTAAAATTCCATTGATAATGATAGATAGTCAGTAGGGGGATGGTGGAAAAGAATGCAAATCGGTGGTGAGATTTCGTTGCTGGACAAAGAAATTTTGAAATTTCAAAAAGACACCATGAAACCATGTTGATTGATTTCTGTTTATTAATGGTAGAGATAGAGATATAAAAAAGAACATTCAATATTATGTGAGACTGACCTCCTCTAATTCTGACAACTGTTGAACCCGAACCATGTTGCTGTAAGCACGCTCGTAGCTTTCAAGTACCTATGTAAAACCAAAGAACCAGCAGATTATGCAATTGCAAGCATAAGTCAAACAATTATCCTTTTCACGGTTAGCGATCTCTTCATGAGGATACAAAATTCGATAAAACTGGTAAATTACCCGATTTATCATTGATTTTGTTATATTATTTTTCAATAAAAAATATACAGAAGAAATTGCCTATGGTCGATGAATGTGAAGAATATCTAAGCTTAACCGCGTATGGAATAAGGAATTGATATCATCAACAAATGCTACTTTACCCATTCGAATAGCTTCCTAAAAGTAATATTTTGCTGCTTAAAAGAAAAGAAAAAGAAAATATTAATTTTGATGCACAAAATAACAAAATTTCATGTTATTTTTTATCACGATTGCAAGAAAATAATTTAACTAAGTTAATGAATGTCCTAAGAAATTGATGATCGACGTATTAACTTCATAAAATCAAAAGGCTTATATTTAATAGCAGAAAAGCCACTTTTCTTGTTTACTGTCGAATATACAGGCAGTTTCGGATTCTAACCAATGCAGCCAGCTCAACTGCCAAGCATTTCCTTGCTCTCTCTACATATGCACGTGCTTCATCATACTGAGAAAACAACGGTATTATCAGTAGAACTGTGAAAAAAAACTATACTGGACTTTTCATTTTTTAAAAGTAATACCTTATGGCGACGAACTGAAAGAACAGCTCTAAAGAAGGCACCATTGCTGCTACCATCACCACTTGTGGTATTACCAACAATTCTAAGTTTGCTTTCGTCTCCATCGTCCAACTTAGAAACATATTCAGACATTTGATCCCACTCGCCCATATTCCAAGCAGCATTAGCAGCCTAAGTTAAAGAAAATAAATCATCAAAGCATATTTATTATAACAAATGTTTATACATATTGACTGTAGTGTGGATGCCAATGTATTTGAAACAAACCATTGGTGCCATTTCAAGTCGAGCAGCTGATTCAGCAGCAGTCCATTGCTCCTTGCAAAGATCATTAAGTTCCTCCCAGCGAGCTAAAGCGGCAAGGCACCTCATTCGACCTTATAATAACAGGCAACATCACAAAAAAATTAAGCACGTATAAAATAATAAGAAAATTGATAATGCATCATAATAAGTTTTCAAAAGCACAAAAAAAAACTAAGGGGAAAACTAGAGCAAGTTTTTGCCAATGCTGAATTTAAAATGAGTCATAATCTAATACCTAAAAACAGAAGTAATGCAAGGATATTTATTGCAAGAAGAAAATCTATTCCAGGAAGAACATTTA
The DNA here is from genome assembly GCA_030737875.1 of Allium sativum. Lineage (NCBI taxonomy): Eukaryota > Viridiplantae > Streptophyta > Magnoliopsida > Asparagales > Amaryllidaceae > Allium > Allium sativum. The sequence continues at coordinate 173,575,064 of CM060927.1, forward strand.
TTACAAGAATGCAAAATAAATCAAAAAAATTAACGTCCATGCTTGTATAGGTGGTGGAAATTTAGTTGCAAAATGAAAACAACGACAGCTGCTATACTAACAGATTATAGCAATTACTAACCAAGTGTAGCGTCCAAATTCATAAGCGGGTTCAAAGACTGAGACGATTTTGCAGTGTATGCTTTCAGTGCATCATCCCATCTTTGCAATTTTTCATACCTGAATTCAACCGGTTTAAACAAAGTAGGTGGATCATGTGAAGTAGGTTACCATTGAGAAGCATACAATAAAAATCAATTATATGGCTACACGGTATTCCTGCTAAAGGAACATACCAAGACTCTTTTAATTGGACACCCAGATGCTGTTGTGAATATGTAAGTATCCCAACAGCAGCCTATAAGCAAAACATAAAAATGCCATCAGCAACAGCAAAAACCCAAAAAAGCTACTTAACCTTAAGAAGGATAAAATAAATGTGACAACAATTATATGCTACCTCATGCTGATGCAGTTGGTTATTAATATGAATAAGGGATTCAACCACTGTAACAGGATTTGTTCCCATCCTTCTAGATCGTGCAGCTTCAAATTCCATTTCTTTGTAGTGCAGTGCTTTGGCAAATGCACGACACTAATGAAAAAGGAGAATAAGCATGTTTTAATGTATTTGGTTAGAAAACACAAGTAAATACGAAATTTCATAACAGATACTGAGAGAATACCTTTTCAGCAAGAGCACCAAGCAACCTTGTATCAATTGGAAGAGGTTTTTCATCATGTTCCATAAACTCTGCCTGATTAACTCAGCCATTATCAGTAATTAAGAAACTCAGCCATTATCAGTAATTAAGAAACTCAGCCGGTGTTAATGTGTTTTCTGACATAGAATCTCTAATAACCTATGTAGAAATATCAATACCTGTAACTTGTACCTCAATATTTGTATTGCCTGATCTAGCAACCCTTACTGGTAACGCAAATATTACATTATTTGAACAATTTGGAGAATTAACATCAAGGAACTTCTAGCACAACAATTCAATTTGCTGTATGCAAAGGGTATGTATTCATCATATACTTACCAGATTGAGTAGTGTTGCCAAAATTTCAGGTGGAATATTTTGAGAAGAAAAGGCAGTCTTCAGATTTCTCACTAATTGTTCTTGAGCACTTTCATTCATTTGTGCCCAACAGCTTGCGAAACCAGCAGCAAACAATTCACGTCCAACAAGAGGCTGCAATTTTCTACTATCAATAAAACACATCATACAACATGAAGAGTTAAGCATGCACGACGCATCCACACCCACGAGCACTTAATACATACACACATGCACACACAATACACAATGCACACATGTGTGTGTACATATATGTGTGTGAATGTATACATACATGATCCATACATGCATTATATATATGTATGTATGTACGTATGTATGTATAACACTGCTTTTATTCATTTTTTTGAGATGGTAAGAGTGATACTTCATTCAAGCAGAGCATTTCACTTTGATGCCTTTGGGGTTTAACTTCGAACTTTCTAACCTCCAAGACCGAAGGCTAAATCGTCATATCACTAACCAATTGAGCTAGTGATCCTCGACATAAAACACTGTTTTTTATCCATGCAAGTCAATTAAAGAGCTAAAAATGTACATTCAACTACTAAATATGTACATTCAACTACTACGAATATTGACATATTCAAATATTGTTAGTATCATGGAGCATTGTCACCACAAATCCTAAATTCTCGCTATATGAATCCCCTTTTGAATCGACTTCTACCAATTCTAATTTGATCCTTAAATTTTGATTCAAGATTCAGTTCAAAGTTCAAACCAATTTGAGACAAAAACCATTTAATCCACGTACGTATGGAAATAAAAAATATCAAAAATGCTTCTTGTACCAACATTCCAAATTTTATTGTTACACGGAAAAAATAAAAATAAAAACCAATTTCATCATTTTAGATACATGTCATTTGATAACTACGCAAATTTTTAGAATATAAATTCATATGCATAATACACTTGATTTAGATCCATTTTATTTAAAACTCGAAGTCTACTATTTACAATTCAGACCCGATTTTGAAAATCATATCTTGGAGAATGTTTTTGGTAAATCTGAGGGTGTTTAAAGCAAGTACCGGCAACATGGAACAGAAATTACAAATAATTGTTGTACCTGCAACTGTGCAAGCCCTGCACATGTCCGCAATGCTGGTGATGGAGACTCCTTGAGCAGTTCAATGCTAAAATGTCTCATCCATTCTGCCCAATCTTCCTTAGTACTCCGTTGAGAAGCTTCCCCCGCTGTCCTCAATCGAACATCATTAACCTACAAGGGTAGGCCTATGATTTAGCTATTTGTTTTTCTAAATTTTATTAAAAAGCCAAGGAATCTTTCGTGAGTTTAATTTTGAGTATTTGCAATAAGTTAAGAAAATAATGACAAAGTTATAAGGTTCGTATGTATGTATGTGGCCACGCATGATTACCCAAAAATAAATAAAAGAGCATTCAAGTATTATTATTATTATTATTATTATTATTATTATTATTATTATTTAAAATGATTTTGGATTACTGAACTACACGATGTTAAGGGTGCATTCACACCATTTGATGTATCTCCACGAAGATGAGTGTGCTAAAGTGATCAAACAACTCCTCATCTCTAATAATACAATAAGTATAGTTCGAATGACAGATTACAGGATAAATGCAAAAAAGGAAACCTAAACTCAACTGAAAGAGTGACATTCTATACCCCAAATAAGTTGGCCTAGCCTAACAGGAAAACATATTTGAAGAGAATGTACAATACTTGATGTCCTTTGTTTTTTCTGTGCATTTCCAGTTCTTCTTCATCCATATCGTTAATAGGACCTTTGATTGTGTCAATAGGCTGAAGTCGATCAGATAAACTCTCCAGCATAAGTGGTTCACGACTTTGCAGGTAATTTTTCACATTCTCAAATTCTCTATGCTAAAACAATTGGGTTACAAGCAAGTTAGCAAAGTTTTAAAAAGCATCAATATCATAAGCAACAAAAAGAAAATTACCCGCAAATTATGTTTTGATAATACTTTTTGGATCAGTGGTATAAAAATTACAAAATCTTCCCCAAGGGTACGTGCCAAACAGCAAAGAGCATCAGCAGCATCCCTTCTTAGTTCATCGTTGTTCCTGCATAGCACTAGCAGTGAAAAAACAGATGATGGCAATATAAGCAATTCTAAATTGCCAGTTTATAATTTAAGTGAACCAACAAAAATTATGTGGAATATGTTGTGCAGTCACACAGCTGTATATTGCATTAAGCATAAACAGTTCATCTACCGGATATATGATAAGCAACGAGGTTACCATTTTTAAACCATTTGAAACAAAAGATTTTATTTACAGGATACTGTATTAAAAATACAAATGTACGAACAGAGACACACGTGCATACAAATACAAATACACACACACACACACACACACACACACACATATATATATATATATATATATATATAGACACACACACGCACGCACAAATATACACATGCACACACATATACACACGTTCATGCGTAGAGAGAGAAAGAGATCGCTAGGATCGCTAGCCCCTTTATTTAGCACCATTTGTCGCCCCCCCCCCCCTCCCTATCACCCAAAAGTTTATATTCAAATATACGGTCCATGCGATAGGAGAGGAAAAAACAAATATTCAGAAACATGTGACTGATATCAAGGGGCTACAAAATGGTGCAAAATAGGTGGGGCTATTGATCTTAGCTCATGTGTGTGAGAGAGAGAGAGAGGGAGAGAGAGAAATCAAGACATTTGGATGTCTAAAATGCATCCTTGGTTAAAATCTAGATGATAAGACGATCAAGAATGTCTTAGTGCTTACTTAAGATTAATTAATATGTATATATAATAATGACTGAACTCGAATTGTATATACACAAATACAGTACAAAAAACACAGTATGGAACAGTGAACACAATTTGATCAACAACAGATATTTAACCGTAGATGATGTGATCTCTTACCCATCCAAGACCAAAATCAGATGATGCACTAGTGATGACACATGACCACTGGCCTGAGACAAATATTTAAGTTACTTATAAATAAATACACAGCTGGCATGCTTTTTTTAGAAGAGAGAGAGATGGTGATAAAATTAATATTGCCTACCCGCACACATGGTATAAGATGGGTGATAGTTTTGATGGTGCGTCTTCTGACATCTACTGAAGTATCCACTTTAAACAGGCGGATAAGTGTTGGAAAAAGCATATGCATGTGTTCATCCAAGGTTCCTATATGACAATTAGAAGCATCACTATCCTAACCACAATATGTCATCAACGTATTAATGTTATACGGCTGTCCATAAATTCCGACGGCTCCACAGAAGAAAAAAAAAGAAGAAGAAGAAATTTAAAAGAAGCCCTCCGGTAATCTTACTAATCACGTCGCTGGTTTTAAGAAGTCCATACCAAGCAGGATTTTTTTTCCTCATGTTATTTAACTGGGAATGAAATTTTTTATTATACCACCATGGGATTTAAACATAATTTGTTTAATCATCTTTTTGAGCTCTGGAACGTAAACAAGATTAAGAATAGTTGGGTCCAAGAAGCAAATTATGAATGCTAATCAAAGAAAAATTTGGATAGATGTGTCATACTTGGACTGTCTTATATAGCATTGCATCTTCTCTTTGATGTTTCAATTTTAAAGTTATATTATCGCATGCTTTTCATTTTGAATACCATTAAGGGTGTGAATATGCAAGTTCCTTGGACACCAATCTCTATTACACATGATTCACGGGCACGACATAACAATTTCATTTCTGAAATTCGTTGTTCAGTATTTTATATTTTACAGTGCTAGATTAAGTCATTTTTTTATTATTCCCATCTGAAATGTATGCTTCCTGATTTAATATATATTATGCATGTACATGTGTGTGTGTGCATACATATGTATTAAGGGAGAGGAAGGCTCAACAGCAGTCATTTTTCTAGCTTCCCTATTTTTAGCCACTAGTTTTTATTTAATCGGTAATATGATGTAGCGCGCGCACGCGCGCAAGAGAGAGAGAGAGAGAGAGAGAGAGAGAGAGAGAGAGAGAGAGACAACACACACACACACACAGAGAGAGAGAGAGAGAGAGAGAGAGACAGAGAGCCAGTGGCTAAAAATAAGGATGCCAAATGGAAGCTATGAAGTGTATCATTGAACTTTCCACACACACTCACTCAATATATACAGACACACAATAAGTGACTTATCAGCTATCCAAGTTTAAATTCCATTTGTGGTCCAGGTGTTTGATAACCGTCATGAGTCATAACATATTGACCAAATATCTGCCCTAGAGGGACAGCCAAAACCCAACTGGAAAAACTGTTTGTAGAACTACACCCCCCCCCCCCCCCCCCCTCAAAAAATGCACGCACACACCAAAAAAAAAGATCATCGTAATATGAATAGACAAATGACACAAACCACCAAAAACTTCAAGAGTATGCAGTATATCAGGGACATGGCTATAGTCATTGCACCGCTCAGCATCACTCAGAACTTGTATACAGCATGGAAGAATCGCTGGAAGATAAGTCCTGAATTCGTCGTTTAAAGCTATGCAAAGTTCTTCAACAAGATGAAGAATCTGCGTTGGAAAAAAAATGTATACAATGAAAATCAAAATACATGTTTCAATACGTTCGGAGTAAGGTGTTGTTCATCCTTTCAGGGTTCAAGACTTCCATATCATGTTGCTTACAGGCTATTAACCTACATGTATAAATAATTATCACAACAGAACAATATCAACAATGCTGGACAGGATGGTAAACACCGAGTATACACAAGTGAGAACAAATGTACGTGTATTGTCCTAGATTAGAACGACAATATTAAACTGAATGAACCTTATAACTCCAAGAAACAGAAGAGAAATAAGATACAATATGTTTACTAAACAAGCAGGAAAAAGGAAACCATAAGAGAACCAAGCAATTATAAAAATCTATCATACCGGTGAGCCTTGCCCTGATCTGTTTGTAGCAGGCAGAGTGAAAGAGGATGACCACAATTCAGAAATTAGGGACAACAATTCCGGTAGATACTTACGTATATGCTGCACACAAAGAAAAGATATTCCACGATTCACTGATTTATTTAAGATAAAATCCACATGTGTGAAAAAACAACACGCTGATTAGAACACCAAGTATACCTGGCGCACAATAGATACCAAATTTCCCAGCTTCCAAATTATGAACTCTTTTAGCCCATCTTCACAACTTTGAACAGCTTGCAGAAGTTCTGGTAGAACCTGAAAACACGCAAAGCATTTACCATACACAGTGCATGAAACACAACGCCACTGTTAATAAAACAAACTAATTCTAATGAAATTGTCTTGCAAAGGTTATAAACAACAGGAAGTTACAAATCATTCCCTATAAGTTTCCTTTTGGATCAAGATTATTAATTTTCAAGGTTTGGTTATCCTGCTTCTTTTGATACAAAGATATTTCAAATTGATTCAACAAGTCCATAAACGAGAGAAAATTAAAACATCAGGAAAATTTTGAAATGCTATATCAACTCACCTTTGGTAGATATGGAACGCAACCAAGGCCCATCGACTGGTTAGCATAATTAAAAAATAAAAATAATATTAGGGACTAGGAAAGATACTCCAAAACAACTTAAAAAAACAGTTGTATGATATATGATTACCTTAAATATAAACATGAGAGACCCTACAACCTTTTGGTGATAACTTGAAAGAGAAGGGTCTCGAAGGATTCGCATAAGTGAAGTAAGGGCAACCTATTCATTGTACATGTATGTTCAGGAACAATGAAATATTGATTGATGCAATCAACATTAGCATCATGATTTACTTGCACTACACACTGTACAAAAAACTGGAATATGCTGTGCCTTCTCAGTTAATTAACTTACAGTAGAGTAGTAATCCTCAGAAGTAGCAAATGAAGGCCAGAGATCTGTAGGTAACTCTTCCATAGAAACAATCTGTTGACTTGTATCACTTGTTGGACGGTTAACTTCCCCATGAGAACCAGGTAATAATTGCTGATTTCGCTTATGTTCATGAGGATCCAGGGCCCCCATTATACCGAGGACCTAAATTACATATTAGTGATCTCTTCAATGTTAGAAATAAGAACAACCTGAAACGAAATTCATATCAAAATGAATTACCTTCAATACTTCTAGTCTAGTCGACCATGCTGATTCTCCATTCAACAGTTTCAAAAGCAGACTAAGTAGCTGCGGGTACTCATTATATGGAGCTATAACATAGCTGGAGATGAGAATGAAATAGCATGAAAATTTGCTAAATATACAGTTTATGTAACATCCATGGAACCATGGAAGAATGTGTCCCGCATTGCCAAAACGAATACATTCTTGGATTATGAAAATTTAAAGACCCTTTTAGGTGGAAAAAGAAACATCTTAACTTGGTTCATGCATGCAGCACTGGAAAGGGCATGTATATGTGTGTCTGTATAGAGAGAGACAAGTACACACATATGTATGTATATTTGTATGCATGCATCAAGCTATGTGAGTGCAGTGTGTAATGAAACCTTATTAATCACAAATATGGTAACATTGCTGGTTGGTGTCAGTGGGTGGGTATGAAAAATGGAGCACACATTGATTATCGCATGCAAGTGGGTACAAACATATAGGCATGTCGATGATAAGGGTTTTTGCCCGAACCAACCCTGTCAGTATAGGTATAGATTTTATTATGATTACCAGGGTCTAGACCTAGGCCTGACCCAATTATTTCTAGGGTCAGGTACGATCACATCACTACTTAGCCCAATTTGGCCCGGCTGAATTACTAGTTTGACATATCAAACATATGGATGTATATTGTTTATGTGCCATTTTGTTTGCATGCAGAACTTTTTGCGTAAATATTTTTAACACGGTTTCATCACCACCCAATTTGTTTGTAAATTTTGTTATATGTACCATTTTAAAGAAGTTGAGCTAAAACTATTTAGCATCAATACTTCAGACCGGTTTACTTCTGTTACCCGATGGCCTTGAAAGAAAAGATGGATCAGGCTCTGATAATGGACTTGAAATACCAAGCAACCCCAGGCTCGACTAAGATTATAGTAGCCCGGCTTGGGTCTAGAATTTAACCTACCTGGACTGAACCCAGAATATTGATAGACATACAAACTTCTTTTTTGGTCACTCTGATTCGGCTGTGTGATCTATATGAGTGAATTGGACAAAATACCTAATGCGGTGCTTTGCAATTTAATAAAGAAAGGATCTAGGAAAATGATGTATCAAACGTTTGAATGAAAAAAATCCTAAAAATATTCATAGCACTAATATAGAATAAAGTACAACTAGTAATTCTTTACTGTGCAAACTCAAATGCATAAAAGTATAGATTGCAAATTTATCTCTTTATTCAACCAGACCACGATATACATTCCCTGTTTAGTTCCCTGAATTAGCTCATTAGAACAATTATTTAGTAAATTGCATGGAATTATAGCCTTCCCGGACCTTCTCTACAACATTTCTTGAACCCTTGTAACAGCAAGTTAAGAAATCAATCATAGTACTTTGAAGAAGGGGACAATGATGAAGGGATGAGAGCTAAATTTTGAAGAAGAAAATATGACATTTCTGGACTTCAAAATTATAAAAGAATAAAATGATAATATTTTGACCTGTAAATGTTTAATGTTTGTATCATTAGATATCTGTCTATTGCAGCAATTTAACGTATGCCTATGTAGAAGAATTCCATACACCGACAATCTCCAATTCAAGGTACCAGCCAGCGAATGAGTATGGATGTTTGGTTTATTTCCATTTTCATTTTATTTACTTATTTTTACTTTTATTTTGGGGGGGGGTATGGGGGTGGAGGTAAGGGTGAGGGTGGAAGATAGTGAACTACTGTTGTGTTATGAGAAAAAATACAGTACGAATTGAATGGTGTTAACACCAAAATGATAATATATTACCCAGTCTCAAAAAAGAACACGAGTAAAAAGGATTGCGAAGTTTTAGCAAACGGATATCATACTAATATGACTAGCATAATACAAAATTGGTATAGCAACAGTCGAAAAGAAATCATATACCCTGTGCTTTGAACGACTTGACCAAGAGTTGCCACAGCTACATCTCTTTTTGTAACGGCAGCAGCATCCAACAGTCCATCAACAATTAACGGCATCAATTCGGGGAGGTATATCCTCATTGAATAGCCACCCTATACAGAAGTAACTACCAAGTTAGTTGCTTGAAATCTTAAATATACTACTGCTAATTACATGTTCAGAAAAATAAGTTAAATAATACATGAGATACTTCTGACAGTAATATATCACTTCGGTAAATGTTGACTAGTATTAAATCAATAACTGAGATTGGAAAAACTTAGTTTGAGCTTCAGAATAATACAAGAAAGATATAACCAGTCATGTAAGAAGGAAACTCCATATAGCTGAACGTTTATATTTTGCTAATTAAAAGAAAGAAAAGTGAAAAATTTAACATCATTCACACAAAGTGCTTCTCCGAAGTCAGAACTAACAGTAAAAAGCATCAAATGTTCAACAGCAACATTAAAAAGAGAGTGAAGAATGTAACAACTGTGTCATCTAAATAAATTAAAATTAAAAGGTATTATAAGAAAGGAAGAAAGGTCATACAACTTTCGCAAGTTCTCCTACGGTAGCAAGAACTCCCGTCACAATAGCATTATTAGCATTTACACCGGTGCCTTCTCTCAACTTTGCAACAAGTGCCTGAAATGTGGATGATATTCCAATTAATATACATCTCATGCATTGCATTTTTCCAAAAGAAATTGAATGCTCACTTGCCATAAAATGAAACTATTGTGTAGTAATAAACAAGCAGTACATGACCGGACCACTTACAAACCTTATGAATAGGTGAAATATATGGGCGTACTAATCGTTCACAATTACGAATCAAGCATCCTAGTAATTTGGAGCTTTCTTCTTTGTGTTTGCTATCGGCACTGAATAACAAATAAGATTGTGTCAAAAATGAATTAGTCAAATAATAGTATGACAATGATGGTAACGCAAACATCTACAGAGTAGCAGTATTCAAAGAACCATTTTCCTACCTTTGACCTAGATATGTCAACAATTGAATAAGATGACGACGAAGTGCAGGAAGCACATAAGCAGGATTCCTTTCAGATAGTCTACCAGCCAGAGATATTGCAAACTCACGAACTATGAAATCCTAAAGAGCATTTTAGATGAATCACATACAAAAAAAGGAACAGGGCAACAGCTAGCAAAAAAACAGTGGTACAGATATAAGTTGCACCACAAAAAAAGGATTTAGTATGCATGTACGTAATGTGTGTGCGCGCGCGTGTGTGTGTGTGTGTGTGAATATAAATAAAATTTGAAAGTCTGATGAAAAAATTTGACACAATTTGACATGAGAAGAAACAGCTTTACTACTCCCATGTAGTGTTTCAATTTTGTCTACTTTACCCGCAAAATTCAGCTGATATTCAACAAATGGTATAACTTTACATAGTCTGTGTGTATTACGTAGTGAATTTCTTTTCGTTTTTGTCATTATTCAGGTTTTATCCATACCAGAAACTTAAATTCAAAGTAGAATTCTTTTTCCTTGTTATGCACCTCATACTTATTTTTGGACTTATGTGACATTCACACAAAGAATGCCAATGTGAATGGCTTGCATGGACAGTAATCTTAGTAATTAAAAAAAGGTTTAGATATAGAAATCTATGTTCAGTTCTAGGGGAGTGTAACGTCACCCAAATGCAATGAATATATGCTTCATGATCTTAGCTTAATGTCAGCAGATGAAGCTACTGTATTATAAACATTTGCAGATCAATCAATAATTACCTCATCATTTAATGCAACAAAAATGGACTTCAAGCTCTCAGCCTGTGCCAAAAATTCATCAAAACTACTATTTTCGTGCAGTGAGAGAAAAACAGATTTGCGAACATTCACATCAGCATCTGTGACTGCTGTAATAAGAAGCTTTTCCATTATCTGTAGAAAGGGGGGAAAAAAACATTTATGCTCTTGCTGCATAATGTTATTTCATGTCCAAATAAATTATCTTCAACTCCATAAGAACTCGATCATTTTGAGGTGTGAAAGAGAAGGCTATGTTTTTCAACATTGGTGACTAGTACTTTCATCTAGAGTAGCATGTTAACCCTCCACTTTTTATCTCCCTTATTTACACATGTAATGCAGACGTGTTTTATAAAATCATCATAAATAAGACGATTTAATAGTGAACCATCCCAACTTTGCAACAGAGAAACGTAGTTAAACTTCATTTATTTAGTTAGTTGAAATAACTTGTCTCGGTATCTTTCACAACGGGCGATATAATTCTGTAATGGAAAGGTTGAAAAACATTTACTACAATTGATAAAATTTTAATGCTAGATATAAGCTTATTTGTTATTGTTGTTGATGTTAGATACAAGCTTAATTTAAGTAAGTTGTACATTTGAAAATTTGGTGTAGAAAACTACACCAGTATCTTTGAAACTACTATCATTTTAGTTAGCATTAATAGTAGAGATTGGATGTTTAAAAATAACCTCTTCAACTAGACGCCGTCTTTTAGTGCCACCAATTCGATTGGTCCTACTTGAATTGAACTGTGGGCCAGCAGATCTGGAAAAAGAATTTGCGACTAATCTACAGCAGCATATGGCGGCCTCCCTCCTGGTATTACCATCCTCATCTTCCAAATAAATAACCACTGCTTCTCTAGCAAACCCCAAGAGCTCATGACCCTGAAACATGGATTTTCGCTTCCAATATAATATCAAATTCAAATTAAGGTAACAGATGCCTTGCACAAATCCTATCTAACATGAAGATATTCTAATGCATCATGTTTATGGACCAAAAGCAAAACTTTTCACAGTGATTTTTCCCCGTCAATTCAATTTAATTAAGGATCAGCGGATAAACCAGGATGGGCTCTGTACATTTACTGTTTCATCCATTCACCAAAACACAAAAATTCTTGAGTTATGACTCACGTGCTTAAGTGGCCCTTGAGCTGAGCTTAAGCTCAAATTGGTTATCTATTGATTAATTTTTCAATCCGATATCACAGCCAAAAAAGTTCTGCACTTAGGCGACAGTTAATTGTGCTTAAATGATTAAAGATGATACTTGCTTTGGGAAATTAAGCACTTTGGGAGTGACACCATTGATTTCTACAGAGACTTGGATGCTAGCTTTGAAATATAATAAACATTAAGTTCAAGTCCTAATTTGGCTCTATTAAAATATGATGTACGATTTGGTAGAAAGAGCATGTACAAGTTCAAAATTAAGCAATGCTTAAGCGCCATCAAGTAGACTGCAATTTTACCCCTAGTCTCGCTTAGCACCTATTATAAGTTATAACATGGAATTTGAGAATCTCAAAATTCTCATATAAAGAAGGTAACTCACCGTAAAATTGAAATGAGCTAGAGTTTTCAAAGCAAGTTGCACAAGACTTGGTCCACTGATATCTGAAATATGTTGGATATTACTTGTTGTAGTTGTTCTAGTTACAGCAACAACAGACTTTCCCTGGCTTTTGGAGAGAACGTTTGAAATACAATCAAGAAGCCGTTCTTGTATTGTAGGTTGTAAAGATGGGATACTGAAACATTGCATATGTTATAGTGATTCTAACGTTCTGAATTAACAGTAAAAGAAATTCGGTCAGAAAAAATGAACGGAAGATACATCAGCACCTGATAGTTATTTGTTCGAGCGTGGCGATAAGGATCGGAGATAGACCAGAAGAATACATGGAATCTAATAGACTGCGAACATGAGGTTCCATAGATTGACGCATGGCTTTTGCAAAACTACCAACACAAGTCAAGGCTTCAGGTGATGGCCTCCCTCTACGTGGTGCAATCTATATTTCAATAGTAAGAAACAAGAGAAAGAAAAAAAAAAAAAACTCTTTAATTAAGATGATTAGAAAGAGATTACTAAAATGAGAAAGGTTGATGCACATACAGCTTCACGCAAGTGTGGAGTGATTGTTGGAAGATAAGGAACAAGTTCAAAACCTAAAGCACCAGCCATTTCACCGAGAGCAATAAAACCAATAGCCCTTTCAGCTGGTACACGTAGAACTGCTATAATATGATCCATGCATATCTGTAAATGGGAGAAGTTTTGTGAGGTACAAATTTGTCCTCAGATTACAATAGTTTAAAGTCAAAAGGTTGAAGTTAAATTTTCACGCTGATGATATACTTCCATCTTCAGTTAAATGTAGTGGATTCCTATAATGAAGTAATGGGTCTGAGTCTAAGCACTGCATTAAGATGTATATTACCCAGAAGGCTGATTCTCTGAAAAATCTTAGAAATTAAACCTTGGTAATAGGGAGCCTCATGCTTTGTTAAACATGCATTTTATCAGAGTGAAATTGCATATTTGCCAGCATATGATAATTGCAAACGGTGATTGTTTATGGTTTACAATGAAAAACTGGACTCTCTTGTAATTGTCATAACTAAAATAGGATTCTGCACCTCAACTTTAAATTAATATATCGTTTAAGGTGAATATCAAGGCAAATAAAATCAACTGTCAGTACATATGACAAAAGCTTGCAAAGGTGGATATCATGCCAAATGTTATAACTATATACTTCCAACATGAGTGTGTATGGTCACAATGATGTCAGATGCATGCACCACTTATATACAAATAAATGTTGCTTATATTAACATTACCAAAGGCGCAAACATTTCGCAGTTATAGGAAAACCAAATATCAGGTAAATTATGCCAGAACGTTTTTGTTTTTAAATAGATAACCAAACCTTTAGATAGTTTGATACAAAGCGATCCCGCAAGAAGTGAGCAATACGAGGAAGTAATGACGTAATGCTCAAGCGGACAAGTCGATCCCTGTGTTCTAAATATTTAAGAACAATATCTGCTACTTCTCTGTATCTAGACATCATAAACTCCCCAGTGTTTCTGCAAATCCAAATAACAATTTACCAAAAAAGTAATGTACATATGAACTGAAAGGAGAAAATGGCGCAAAGAACTAAAATGCCTTGAACACAATAACTGACCAAATGAGATACCTTCGTGCCTATAGCAAACAAATTGATATGGCAAAACCAACTCCGTATTCCTGTTCATTTTCCCTAAAGTATTGAAAATATGTTTGCACATAACTTCTACATCTTCATCTTACTCCACTTAACCATGACCAATTTAAGGGCTGCTTAACGGCTATGGATGTGTGTGACATGTAAAGATGATGCGCAAACTCACGATCTAACTGATGCTGTTGCACTAATCTATACTATCATACAGCAAATGTTTTGTTTGTACTGCTTCTTGTTTAATCAAACCAATACAAGGTTGGTTCATGTCTTTCATTTTACCCTTAGCCAGCCATGTAAAGTGCTGATGTTAAAAAATTAGGATGTAAACAGATGATCAGGCTATTTTCATACCAGCTTCCAAGAGATGCTTCAAAAGAAGATAGATGCTATTATGCTAAAGATTTACCAAAAAAAGATACAATACTGCCTTGAGGACAAACAGGGCTGCCATATTTGTTGTATATTCATACATGTATATACACAAGGGGTACGTGAAAGGTATGCTCGTAAATGTGTTACGATAATATACTTGGAACGAAATATGCAGGTTAGTTTGGTATTTTACTATAGTAATGAATCCTTTGTAAAATACCAATGGCACAAAATATATAAATACTTTGTAAATTCACCTAAGCAACACCTGCTCGCTACTTTAATTTGCTCGCTATAAGATTTAGACTAAAACCAATGTTTTGTGATTTTAGATACCAGAGAGCGATTTGGATGCATTCAATCAAGATAAGTCTTTACACCGGTGCATCTGATGAACTAGTAGTTATGGGGAAGAAATCAAATGTATATAAAGAAAGAGACATAAGTCATTTTTCCACCTCAAGCAGATAAGATTGAGATGAAAACAAAAGGCGTAAATCAGCATGAGGTTAAATCTCTTTAACGAAAAACAATAAACTGACAACAGGAACAACTAAGCCATTATTCCCGAACGAGTTGGGGCTGGATAGAGATGGAACCCAAAACCAAATGACAAAGTCAATTTAAAAGTAATAATAATGATAAGAGATTTAAAGGTGAAAACGGAAATCAAAATAAAATAAAGTAAGATAATTAAACTAATAATAATAAATCAATAACGAAGATGATGATGATGATGATGATAAAAGGTACTAGTACTACTAGTAATAGGTACCAAAGAACAACTCTACGTCTTATGCCCTTATTCACTAGCTTAAAAAAAAAAAAAAAAAAAAAAACACTCCACGAGAGCAACAGTGGCTTTACCTCAAAAGTTCACCGACTGCAAGCAAAGAACCATGGATGCTATGAACTGAAGAATTTTTTCCTAGTCCAACTTGGGCTGCTTCACACATTCGATAATACCTAAAAAGGACATCAGGTAGTTCAATACTATAAAATGATTGTAATTAGTTGTGCGACTACAATTAAATAACAAGCAACAGGACAGAACCTGAAAAATCGAGTACAAAATATATTAAGATGGCAAAACAACCGCAGATAACTAAAATTGACTGATCAGATGAAACCAATAACTCAGCATGTGATCAGGAGAAATTATAGCAGAAGAAAAAAAATGCTTTATTTTTCCAATACGGCCTACAGATACATCTTAAGATGGAATCGCCATTCTACTTCTTTAGTACCCTTACTAGTTCAAAGATGGTATCAGAGGGTCCACATAAAACAAAAGGATATTCTTGAAACACTGTCAATGTCAGACTCCATTATCAACAAAAATACATACAAAAGCTAAATAAGTAAACTAAACACCTGACTAGCAGACCATGAACGTTTCAAGTAATCAAAATCACTAACTCTAGCATACTTTCACAAATTAGTGCTTATATCACAATGCAACACCACAGCATCATGAGGAGGAAACTGGAATAAATATAATAACCAGGTTGGATGAAACATTAGCTTAATAAACTTACACATGAAATAGTATTTATTTTAATTTTAAGATGATAGATCGAAATTTGCATTGGTTAACAGACAAACCATTGCACACGCCAACGTGTTTCACGTTTCTCAATAACACCAAGGCAAGCTCGCAAAGCATCCACGGCACGTTCTCTGATAGCCAACGTGGGATCGCGTAGTGCAAACCATATTGCCTCGACAAATTCAGGCACATACACGTTGAAGACTGTAGAAGCATTTTCAGCCATTTCCTATAACAATAAAAGCAGGTGAAAATAGATTTACATCACAGAATGTTCCACTTTGGAGCTGTTGGCAGCTGGTGGCACTAATTACATTGGGTATTCATATGTGCTAATTAGGCGTTAGTCAAGATCGTAGAATATCATGAATAACCTATATGGTTGTTTTGAGTCTGTAACTATTAATGTTTGTTTGAACGGATTGTTTTTTTGGTGGTTGTTAACGTGTGTCCAGCTAGCCCGCATTAACATAACAAACTATATTATGTATCTAGTTTGAGAGGTTTTTTGTAGCAATAAAGAGTGAAAAAATGTGTCGATAATGAAGGTTGGTCTTTTAGCAGCACCTCTCCATAAATATGTGTGCACCTTACAAACTGAATAAGTCAACAAAAGGAAAATGGAACAATTAAACAACACGATGTATTGCAGATGCAGCAAGATGTGGACTTCCACTTACCTTCAAAATAAGAACAGCTGCAAAGCGACGGTACTCTATTCTTTCGGCATGAAGCCAATCCAAAGCTTTTTTAATCTGAACGTGAAATAAACTCATGTACCGCATAATGAAAACTAAGAGAACATTTACTAACTGCTTATGAGTAGTCCGAAAAAGTTTATGAAACCTTGTAAGGAGGATAAAATGGTTATCCAGAAGCTGATAAGTCTCATGCAACAACATTTCTTAATGGCTTTTAAAGCCCATTTGGTATAATCTCTTCGAAAGGAGAATTTAATTACAACTTATTAATAGTTTCAAAAGGTAACTTCTAAGTAAATATGATTTTCAGATACAATGACTTGCAAGTAATGAATGTATAACATACACAAAAGGATACGACTATGTACTTGAAATATGCATATTGCTGTAAGGTTAGTTTAATCATTTATGTCAAGATAGCTTATGAAATTTCTTCGTAAGTTGTAAGCAACAAATCGTTGTTTTTCAAAATTATATTTCTTAACTACTTTTGCAAGCTTCTAACAAGGAGTTCACAAACACTGTAATTCAAATGAGTTACTTCTAAATAGTTTTGATTATATACAAGGAGTTGTTGAACACCCTCTATTTCATCCTTCTCCAACCACAGATTATGTCAACATCTTCACTTATTTATCCAAAAAATTATGTCTTTGCTATTTTGTAGTTACAACTCCAACAATTTTTAAGTAGTTATTAAAAACTGTTGCCAAAAAATGGGATCTATAAACTCAAATGGTAAGAAATGGTAGCAGTAACCTGTTGTTCCACTTCATCAGCCGTCATAGCTCCACCAGCTCTAGCCAAATGACCAAGCACGTTACTCGCAAGAATCAACAACTCAGGATCGCGTTTTATTTCAAATACAGTTCGCATGTAGGTGGAAAATCTTGAAACCTTGGACGCACTTTCCCCAAGATCAACATCTATCAACACATCAATAGCACGTAAAGCTCCCATGTTCTCTGCAATTTCACTATTTTCTAACAGGGAAGAGATACGATCATATAATTGGTCCATAAAACGAGAGAAAGCTTCTCCACTAAGCTCTTGAGCTTTCTCTTCAACATGTTTTTTTAAGGCAATGGCAGCGCCATCCTGGAAAAAAAATTAAGAAAGTGTCTGGCAGTAGGGAAAATGTTGCCTTTGCAATTCAAGTGATTGGAACTAACTTTTTTTGCTTAAAGGTGGCAATTAAGCACATAAATCGTGATAAAAAATGGTTAGCATAGGAAAAAAAGTTCACAAATATCTGGTTTAATTCATATTTCACATTTAGATTTAAACAACTGTAAATGTTTGAGAACGACTTACATTATTTACTTCATGCCAAAAAAACTGCTCATGGCTTAATTCATATTTTACAATTGGTTTTTCTAGTTAGAATTTTAACTTATGTGGTCCGAACTTTTTTTTGCTTTTTAATATTGGCTTACTAC
This sequence comes from Allium sativum, assembly GCA_030737875.1. Lineage (NCBI taxonomy): Eukaryota > Viridiplantae > Streptophyta > Magnoliopsida > Asparagales > Amaryllidaceae > Allium > Allium sativum. The sequence goes on from CM060927.1 coordinate 173,593,379, forward strand.
TTAAAATTATGATTCAAAGTACTTTTGAAAAAAGTTGCTGCCAAATGGGATTCAAAAAAGAGCAACGTTAAATGGATTCCACACTTGACTATGATAAGCACAATACTAAATGATAAAAGCAAGTCAAATTTGAGGAAAAAACAATTAAAAAGTGCATATCCAATATTTTAGAAAGAAAAAAAATTGCTGTGCTTTTATCGTCTAATTTTGTGTCCCTACTTAAAAAACCCTCACAACAGCCCCTTCAACAATGACTTCAGAGAACTCTATTATGACTTAATGCCATTAACTTTTGTGAAAAAAAAGTTATACATATTTATAGCCTACACAAACTCATATGTGTTTTTGCTTTCACTTAGGGTGTGTTTGGTTTATTTGATCGCAAAAAATGTTAAAAATTACACTGATAAGTGCTCAGAACTTCTATTTCAATTCCAATAAGCGAGACATTAGTGATGTTACAACTTCTGAAGGTTGAATGATAAACATTTTCAGTTATACCTCGGTTGAATTCTTAAAGTAGTAATTGAATTTCGAATAACAAAAATCTCCAATCGCTTCTTTTTTTTTCATAATTTTTCATTCCAATTTCCAAAAGAATGCATTTTTACTATAATTTATCAATTATTTGAAAGGATATTACTGAGATTTTTGCTTGTTAAGAAAATTTGAAGTATTTGATTTGACCAAAGTTCATAATTTATCATCATCATCATCAATATAGTTTCTTTTTCATCTCTTTTCGTTGATTTCATGATTATTGAAAAAATTTAAGAAAAATATTATTAATTATAAATATGAAAGGGTGGCCATTGTAACTATTTTTCATAGTTTTACCATGGACTGAACTTACCACATAAAATCAAACTAACACTAAAAGTATCCTAATTACACCACGCTATTTTTATTATTTTCTATCAAATATCAAACGACTCTCGTTTTGGGAAAAAAAAATAACATCAGCAGTCTATACGTCAAAAATACTTTAAAACAACAAATCAACAAGCTTACAAAACCAAAGTACACACAGAAAAATACTTGTTTTGATATCGGATATACTGCAGGATATTCAAATCAAACAGCAGTAACAAAAGGTTTCAATAAATTTCAGTACGGCAAAAAAAAAAAAAAAAAAAAAAAAAAAAAGAGCGGAAAAATGGGTAGGGAAAAATTCAGTACTTGTGTGGTTTTATTAGAACTCTCTTTGAAATTGAGGTAAACAGAAGTTGTTCACAAACCTAATAGCTCAAATGCATGTTCTAGTGGTGTAGTCTGAGCCTCAATCAAGATAGGGTTTTAGATTTTAAAAGGAACAGCAGAATTAACGGAAAATACAAAACCTTAGCAGAGCTGCTTCCCCTTGTGCACAGATCATTCAGTATACGATTAAGCGTATCACTTATATCGCACGCAGTAGAAGAAGAGTTAATAGAAAGAAAAGAAGGCGAGAATCGGATTGAAGATGCAGTGCCTGCCATCGCCATCTGAATCAGGAACTGAAATAGGGTTTATTTTACTAAAATCACAACATGGATATCAGGACAATGTTACTTTTTGTGGTGTAAATTGAAATCTCTGTTTGTTAGGGAGGAAGATAGAAGCAGCAAGCCTATATACATTTGGCCAATTCTATTTGCACCCCACATTTTGCCTTTCACACCCCGTTGTTTGAACAAAAAACATTTCACCCCACTTTTTGCTTTTCACACCCCAAAAGTTATCAAAACTACCCTTTAATTTATATTTTCACACACAAATAACTCTGCGTTAACAACGAAAATAAAATAAAAGATAGATCCATAACCAAAAAAAAAAAAAAAACTGTAATTCATATTCATTTATTTTTATTCATTTTGCAGTCTAAAAACGTTGCATTTCAATTCAATTTAAAAATGATTGAAATATATATATTACAACAGAAATCATAAAATTAAACAACGTTAAGAAAAAACATAAAAGTTGAGAAAGAATAAAGTTAAAATAAAACACTATTTTTTATTTATTTTATTTTTGAGAAAAAACATTATTTTCTTCATGGAATCATTTGTCTTCTCAAAGTATATTAGTGTCATTGTATTTCTTTTTTATAATTAAAGTAACATAATAGAAAAACGAATAAGGGTATATTTGCCATTTTATTTTTTTAGTTTTCAACGGGGTGGGAAAGGCAAAAACAGGGGTGTTAATAGAATTTGCCTATACATTTTTGTGCTTGAACGGAGTTTCGAACTTCTTGCCTTACTTCTCTTTCTTTTTCTTTTTTTTCTTTTCCCTTTTTTTTTTTTCTTTTTTTTTAAGAAAAAAATGAAAATAAATATTAAACTGTTATTATTATCCATTCAAATCCCTGGCATCTTATTTGCTTATAAGAGTTTTTTCATCCTTAAAATGAAACATAATGCAAGACGGATATCTCTCTGGGTTTACATACAAAGCAGGACTCTACTTTACTATAACAACGATATTTCGTGATTTTTTGCGCTGCTATATAAAAAAAAATCAAAATATTGTAAATATTAACGGATGTTTTCTACAGAAAATTATTGAAATGTCTACACTTATTTTAAAAAAAGTGCATACATATCAGTGACAATTGCATAGTGTAATTTTTATACGGGAAAGGGAAAATAAGTTGTTAAAATGTATGCAATTATTTTGAATAACTGCCGACATATCAACAACTATTCCATAGTGTATTGTGTAAAAGAAAATAAATTGCTGAAATGTATGTACTTATTGTGAACAAATGCTAACATATCTGCAAAAAAAACAAAGTGTATATACGAAGTGTAAATTTGTCGGTTTCAAATATATGAAATTTGATTTATTTTAAATTTATAAGAATTTATGAATTTTATTTATGAATATAAATTTAAAGTATGTACATTTAATTTGAATGTAAAAAATTAAATCGAGCGGTTGAATTGGTATTTATTAGTTTTGAAAAATTTGACATGAAATCAGTTAATGATTAAACATTAAAATATTGACTTCAAAATACAAATATTATGTACAAACTTCGTTTAGAGAATTTTGTAACGGCATCAATGTTTATTTCGTCGAATTACGATTTCGCTAATTTCGTTTAAATCGATTTACTGTAGCGACAACCGATATAAGGTAAATAACAAATTTTCACACGATCTGTAATATACCGATTTTAAGTGTGTTATACCATTCGTACCGACAAACTGATCACAACGATATTCTATTTTGTATTTTTGGACACTCAATTTGATATGCGCAGTGTTTTTCTTCTTCTGAATTGTAAGTGTTTATGTTATTGTATTTTTTTTATTATATATATTTCACGATCCCAGTAAGTTCTAAATATAATACATTGTCATGTTACATGATAGTATAGCTGAAAAGAATGTTTGAAATTGAAATTTTGAACACTTGAATTTGTGAATAGAAAGCGTCAAAGCATGATCCAAGTTTTCAGCAAAAAGAAATGCGCTAAAACTATTGTTCGTGCATGCTTATCCGCCACTCCTCTTTCTCTTCTATCTCGAGCTTCATGAAATAAATAAATCAATTCAACTCAATTCCTACCAAAATCAAGCAAATTTTAGATCTTTTATTTTGTAAATATTAGTGTGTGATCTTCTTGTTTGTGAGTTTGGAGGGTTACGGCTTCAAACATGGAGGATGCAAAATCATGGCCTTGAGTTTTTCATAGTCTAAAGTTTGATTTTCCTTAGCCTATGCTTGTTATTTTACAATCCAAAAATGTAATAACCCGGAAATTCTGAGCCAATTTTAAATTTTTATTTTGGCAATTTTAATGAATTTTGAATATTTAAAATGAATTATTTTAAATAATGACAACGAGAAATTTATTTTGAATAGAATTAGAACGTATATATTTATTTGAATCGTCGTTAGAATATAAATATTTTATTTTAATTATAAAAGGAATTGAAAATGACGCGGTAGTTTGAAAATTCGATTTCAAAGTTCAAATGAATGTACATGATTCAAAATAAACTGAATTTTGGCAAAACCAAAAATATTTGAATCTAATAGAGAATATCTTTCCAACGAATCCGAAAAATTGAAATTTCACAGCGGGGATAAAAGTTATGCCTAGTTGAAATTTCAGAATAGTTACTATGGAATTTTGGCCCTTAAAAATGGAAATTTTGCAAACGACCTCTGTTTTCGATGAAACCACTTTTGTTGGATCCGTGATGTCAAGTTATTGCTAGATTCCAAAATTCATAATTTTTTGAATCAATATGTGAGCGTGGCAAAGGAAAACGTGTTTTAACAGTTTCAGTCAATTTCGATCGACCAGAAAATGGTCATTTTTCAGACGGTCTCAGAATTTGACGAAATTAGTTTTGTTAGAACCGTATCGTCAATACGAAGCTAAAAAAATATTTTTCGTAAATTTTTAGAGTCCGTATGTAGCCTCGGAAAATTGAAATGCGCGTTCAAATTCAATATATAGATTTATATTTTGATTTTGACGAAAACTGATCGAAATGACCGAATCAGCTTATGATATATATCCCATTGTGTTCGGAATGGGGATAATTAGCTATGGACAACAGTCGATGGGTTCGATTTCGAGTTCGAAATAAAAAGTTGCTTTTGAAATTAAATAATTAAATAAATTAATATAAATATTATCCTCACCCCTCTCTACTCTCTCTCTCCTCATTTCAGATCGTGATAATGAAAAAAAAGAAAAAAAAGGAACCCTCCAGAACTCCGACGCCCCGTTTCTTGTCGCCCCCCATAATCGCGCCACCATTGTCGATCCTCACTCCCATTCCCTCTCGCGCGTCTCCCTCCTCCTCTTTTCCTTCTCCAGTTGCAGCCCGACGCCCCTACGCCCAAACCCAGTGCCGCCTCCACCTCTTGGATGCCACCACCGTCCGACCAAAGCCCGCCGCCGCCTGACAACACCCAGCGTCGTCCGTACCTCACCATCCTCTGCCAAAAACAGTGAGTTTTACCTTGTTTTATTTTATTTTATTATTTTTATCTTAGGTAATTAGTTTAACAACATGAAAATCAGTTCTATATTTTTGTATAATACAGTCTAGATCTGAAAATTTTAATTAAAGAAAGATATGAATTTTAATTTTTATAAAAAATTAGATTTTTGAATTTTTTAAAGATGATATTTTTAAATGCGAGAAGTTATGATTTTTAATCATGAAAAGGCTGGGATTTTAATCGAATAAGGAAGTGATTTTTATATTATATAAAGAATAAAAATACGATTTTTATATTATATAGATAGTAAAATTTTGATCTTTATATATGTAGCGAAATAAAAATCTGATTTTTATTATATATAAGTTGAAAAAAAATGTGATTCTTATTTATTGAAATGAAGCAATAAAAATATAATTTTTATTATGAACAACGTGGTAAGGACTGGATTGAAATTTCAAACAAATCCAAACGGTTCAGAAGTTCAAGAATAGATAACGGCGGAGTGGAACCCTCGGTGAGAACTCCTCACTAAAATTTTCTATTCAGTTATTTATTTTGTTACTGCATATATAAACTGCTCCCCGTCGTCCACAGATCATGGACGACTTGTGTGATTGTTTGTGTTGTGAAAATTGACTGTTGGTTGTGAAATAAAATATTTATTCATGTGTTGAAATAAAATATATATTCATGTGTTGAAATAAAATATATATTTGTGTTGAAATAAAATATATATAATCATGTGTTGAAATAAAATATATATTCATGTGTTGAAATAAAATATATATTCATGTGTTGAAATAAAATATATATTCATCGGCTGAAATAAAATAAATATTCATTTACAAATCGAACGATTTATTTATGTACACCGATTTGACTGATATTGATTGGAACGATAAATTTTACACATCGCCCAAATGCACAAATAAAAATCTGTGTTTGTTGATTTGAAACCCCACACGAGTATTAGGATGATATTTGATGTACACTAATCCCGATTGTTTAGTTGTATGTCAATCGATGGCTTGACAGACTGTGTAAGCGTTAATTATTTATATTTAATGCTTGTGCAGTTGTGTGGTGCACTCTGGATGATGTCTGATGATTTATCGTTGCTATTATATACATGTGTTGTACGGAATCCATATAATTAACATTATATGGTAATTGATTGGGCCTCATTCCAATTGGGAAAATAAGGAATATTATAAAAGAAAATTCATGTGTTGAATAGAATAAAAATTCATGTGTTGAATAGAATAAAAATTCATGTGTTGAATATAATAAAAATTCATGTGTTGAATAGAATAAATATTCATGTGTTGAATAAAATATATATTCATGTGTTGAATAAAAATATATATTCATGTGTTGAAGAAAATATTCATTTGTTGAATAGAATAGCGAAGTTATTAAAATATATAAAGCCGTGTTGATTAGATATGCGCCATTTTGACGTGAACGATATTTATATCGATTTTATTCATTTTTATAATGAATATCGAAAAGGAAGTGATTTCAAGATATAACGTTTAGAAAATATTATCATTTATAGATTAATGATATGGAATATTCAATTTTGATTAGAAATTGAATATGAAGTTGAAATCGTTTCGAAAACGAATTTAAAACGATTTATAAAATACTTTTTAAAAGGAAATCGATGAAATGTATAATATATATATATATATATTATATATATATATATATTATATATTATATATATATATATATATATATATTAAATGGCCTGAATAGAACGCGCCGCGCTGCGGCAGTTCGCGAATTTCGACCATTGTCTTCGAATGGATATTACGGGAGATCCGACCGTCGGATTCTCCTAAAACCAGAACTGTTGGGTTCATATCGAAAAGAGCTTTCTAATGAATATTAGAGATTTGAAATCTAGCGGTTGGATTTGGAAATATGTTTAAATCAAATTTGGAAAAGGTGGTTGTAAGTGCAGTTCAATGGCCGTTGATGGAAATCGACTGTACGGGCCTTGATAAAATTATTAAAAATAGTAAAAATCTGTGTAAAATCATAAGAAATGATTTGAGAAGAATTAGGATGAAAAATTCCATATTTGAAAAGATAAAAATAGATTTTTATTGAAATGAACTAGTTTTGAACTAGAATTATAATCCATTCATTTTTGAAATAAATAAATTGGATTTGAAAGGGGTTTTAAAAGTAACCAGAATTTCCAATAATTGAATTGGAATGGATTTGAATCAGAATTGTCTTTGGGATATTTCGATGTTGGATTTCGTGATTATACAAATATTGTTATGGAAATTTGATAGATATATTTATATCATTATTTCCAATACGATATTTGTTGGTCGTAGAATTTGATATTGAATATAAGCCGATATATTTTCTATTCAAAACCTTGTATTTAATATCCAATGGGATTTGGGTTTGTCGTGAATGGTGTCTTCATTAATACTGTTCTTAAACCCAGTTGAGAAAAAGGTTAAATCTTTTTATTTATATTTAATGAAGTATACCGATTAAATGGTATTAATTGGAATTGAATTTGAATTGATTTCTGGGTTTATCGTGAACCGTGTTTTAAATGACATTGGTTCTTTAACCCAGTTAAAGACAGGATATGATTTCCCAAATTAAATAATCATTCATAGTGATTTTTGGGAAGATTAAAACCAAGTGGAGTTTTAATGAATCTTTAATTAGATTGAAATGATCGAGAATGGAGTATCACAAGTTTTGCTCCAGGCGATAGTTAAATCTTTAATTAGATTTGAACGTGAAATGGTAATTGAATTTACCGATGACACCGTGGTGTTACATATGAAGTATTACTAGTTTTACTTCATGGGATGAATAGGTTGGGATTGAGAAATTAAAACAAATTATTACTTCGGTAAGGTTCGTTAATCCCGACTAGTTTGGATAAACCATAATTTGGTTTGAATTGATACTCAAAAGAAGATTAAAGAATAAATTTAAAGAATTTATCTTTGATAAAATTAATGGGAACATTTCCCAAAGTATAAGAATATTTGAATAAAAGAATATTCTGAATTGGAATGAGGCGTATGTTGCGTTTGTGTAACACTTGTTTATTATATACGCAATTTATTCGGAAAGACCGAGTTTATCCCATTCTGAATAACTGATTCGACGATGTGTCGAAGATGAAGATGGTGGTCGAAGACCGGAGGTCTTCACGTCATTTGGGTGACTATTGATGATCTTGATTGGGCTGTACACCCAATAGGAGGGAATCAGTTGGTGATCGTCCAGACGTACTTGGAGATCGATGGATATGCGAGGTACAAGGTGCCTCCGGTTTCGTTCAGACCCAGAACGAACTTGTAAATGGACTCTATGTCTGACATTGGATTTTATTCTATGCGATTGATTTTTACTAAATATATATCTGTTTGGCGGCGGAGAATTTATTCTCTTGCTTAACGCCCTTCTCTGAGACGTACGAGCTCAGAGGTTATATATTGATGGATATCAATCGCATAGAGTGAATTGCCTGTGTGGCATGCCTAAGTGGAAAATGATTAAGGCTTTTGTTGAAAAGCAGAGTCTTGTGGTTGATGATCAAAGCACCGCCTGTGTGGCATAGCTTTGTGTAGCGTTGATTCGCGAGCCTCACACCCCGGTCGTGAACCAGAAACGGGAGAGGACATCAGGGAGGGCATGCGTTTCTTTCTAGCTAGGGTGGTGTCAGTGACCTACCAGCCCTGACATTTATAATATTTTCAGCTGTGTGGTTGTTGCTGTTGCGAGGCGCCACGGATATATCGGTGACTGTGTGGAGCCGATGGAGTCATTTGGCTCATTTACCCCCCAAAGGGTGGGGAAATGCAGTGTTCAGGCATTTTAATCCACATCGGTGGACCGACCCTGACGATCCAAGGGTCACACGAGCTCTGATCCTAAGGCTCGGGCTAAAGAGTCTCGAATCGGTGAGGACTATCTTTTTCCTCGGTTCACATATGAAAATCCAACTTCCAATACGTGACTTTGCGGTTTTGATTGTAGAACATATATATGGCGACATAGTGGTATGGGGCACTTATGCCGTCTATGATTAGTATTTATGATTAAAATTGTTTTGACACTATACACTTATAGTAATAATAAAAGGTGAAATTTAGCGTATCAAGCATTCTTGGCTATTATAAGATAAAAACCCTATCCTCCGGCTTGTGTTGCATTGTGTGATGGGACCTGGGTCTTATAATAACTTCATTTTTCTTTATTTAGCATTGCACAGTTTGTTTTATGCACTGGTACTCTTGGGAGGAAACCCGTTCCGTGTTATACGGCGTGGTCCCTTAATTTACCTAACTTTAAAATAAAGATTAATAACTATTTTAGTTCTCACACCAGTCACATGACTGACTTGGAGTTTATTGTTTTAACCTAAACTCTGGGTGCCCTTATTTTGACACGGGCAGCTAGTAGTTTTGGTTTTGCAGATTTATATTCACAGGAACCTGGTTTACAGCTGGAACGATATCTGGAAAGCTCTGTATCCGTATATCTCTTTCAGTTGTGTATTGTATTATTTTTCCGCTGCTATGTAATGTATTGTAATCTCTGATATTTCGTGATGTATATTATTTATTCATACTCCGTATATTCTTGTAATCTGATGAAATTGTTGTAATATACAATAAAATGTTCTTCTGTTGAGCTTCGGTTTACAAAGCTCGAGAACAAGACACATTGGAACCATACGAAAGAATTCACCAGAGATTGGATTAGTAATATCCAATGAGAATGACTCGGTATAGATGGGATCAGTAATATCCTAGAACGAGTGTGAAGAGTGATATTTTAAAAGTAAAAGCGAAAACAAGTTTTGTTTTGAAAATTTAAATCAATTATTCGTATTTGAATATTATTTTTATATTGATTTGGACAATCAAGTATATAAAGATTTTGCGTATACGTCTGATCCGCGTGTATTTGAAGTTTTAATATACTGGATGGATATAGAATCACACTCTAGTCGCTCGGGGATAATTCTGATGATGTCCGGACATCATCAGTATTTATGTTCGTGTTTCGAAGGTGGGATTTCTATATGATTCCAATTGACTGGTGTGAGAATCAAAACTAGATAGGGCTTATTATTGTGATTTGGCATCAAAAATTTAATTTTTGGACTATGTATCAAAGTTATGAATTTGAAAAGCTAATCAACTATTGATTGCATATTGTGTTGTTTGATTAATTAAAATTTGAACCATTTAGACAAATTGTATCAAATAATGAATTGTATTGAAAATTTGTCGCATTTGCATACGTATACATGAACTTACATTGAACAGGTCATAGCAAGGAGGCTAGAGAAAAGGAATAAAATTGTTTGCCCGACAAATAGGTACATGTTTATTGTATTTCTTTGGATTTGGATGATTTTATGAGCCGCTTGGCTGTTTCTTTTTCTTTTTGGATTAGTGAGGGCCATGGGAGGCTATTTGAAATATCCCAAAGCGCCCAGTGCAGGGGAGGTTATGGCGATTTTTTTTGAAAATTTAGAGTGTTAGCCAAATTTTTGAAAAATTTGAAAAGTTCTTAGAAACTGAAAAGTTGAAGAACTTAAGCCATAATGAAAATAATGGAAGTTGAGTTGATTAGTTAAACAACTTTCAGCTTTTTTCCTTTTCGGGGACGAAAAGTTTTAAGTGGGGGAGATTGTAATAACCCGAAATTCTGAGCCAATTTAAAATTTTTATTTTGGCAATTTTAATGAATTTTGAATATTTAAAATGAATTATTTTAAATAATGAAGACGAGAAATTTATTTTGAATAGAATTAGAATGTATATATTTATTTGAATCGTCGTTAGAATATAAATATTTTATTTTAATTATAAAAGGAATTGAAAATGGCGCGGTAGTTTGAAAATTCGATTTCAAAGTTCAAATGAATGTACAGGATTCAAAATAAACTGGATTTTGACGAAACCAAAAATATTTGGATCTAGTAGAGAATATCATTTCAACGAATCCGAAAAATTGAAATTTCATAGTGGGGATAAAAAGTTATGCCCAGTTAAAATTTCAGAATAGTCGCTATGGAATTTTGGCCCTTAAAAATGGAAATTTTGCAAACGACCTCTATTTTCGACGAAACCACTTTTGTTGGATCCGTGAGGTCAAGTTATTGCTAGATTCCAAAATTTATAATTTTCTGAATCAATTTGTGAGTATGGCAAAGGAAAACGTGTTTTAACAGTTTCAGTCAATTTCGATCGACCAGATAATGGCCATTTTTCATAGGCCTCAGAATTTGACGAAATTAGTTTTGTTAGAACCATATCGTCAATACGAAGCTAAAAAAAATATTTTTTGGGAATTTTTAGAGTTCGTATGTAGCCTCGGTAAATTGAAATGCGCGTTCAAATTCAATATATAGATTTATATTTTGATTTTGACGAAAACTGATCGAAACGATCGAATCAGCTTACGATACATATCCCATTGTGTTCGGAATGGGGGTAATTAGCTATGGAGGACAGTCGATGGGTTCGATTTCGAGTTTGAAATAAAAAGTTGCTTTTTGAAATTAAATAAATTAATATAAATATTTTCCTAACCTCTCTCTACTCTCTCTCCCCCCTCATTTCAGATCGTGATAATGAAAAAAGAAAAAGAAAAGGGAACCCTCCAGAACTCCGATTCCCCGTTTCTCGTCGCCGCCCCCCTATCGCGCCACCACTGTCGATCCCCACTCCCATTCCCTCTCGCGCATCTCCCTCCTCCTCTTTTCTTTCTCCAGTTGCAGCCCGACGCCCCCACGCCCAAACCCAGCGCCACCTCCTGGACGGCACCACCGTCCGACCAAAGCCCGCCGCCGCCTGATAACACCCAACACCGTCTGTACCTCACCATCCTCTGCCATACCTTGATTTATTTTATTTTATTATTTTTATCTTAGGTAATTAGTTTAACAACATGAAAATCAGTTCTATATTTTTGTATAATACAATCTAGATCTGAAAATTTTAATTAAAGAAGGATTTGAATTTTAATTTTTATAAAAGATTAGATTTTTGAATTTTTTAAAGATGATATTTTTAAATGCGAGAAGTTGTGATTTTTAATCGTGAAAAGGTTGGATTTTTAATCGAATAAAGAAGTGATTTTTATATCATAGAAAGAATAAAAATACGATTTTTATATTATATAGATAGTAAAAAATTTGACCTTTATATATGTAGCGAAATAAAAATCTGATTTTTATTATATATAAGTTGGAAAAAATGTGATTCTTATTTATTGAAATGAAGCAATAAAAATATAATTTTTATTATGAACAGCATGGTAAGGAATGGATTGGAATTTCAAACAAATCCAAACGGTTCAGAAGTTCAGGAATAGATAACGGCGGAGTGGAACCCTCGGTGAGAACTCCTCACTAAAATTTTCTATTCAGTTATTTATTTTATAACTGCATATATAAACTGCTCCCCGTCGTCCACAGACCATGGACGACTTGTGTGATTGTTTGTGTTGTGAAAATTGACTGTTGGTTGTGAAATAAAATATATATTCATGTGTTGAAATAAAATATATATTCATGTGTTGAAATAAAATATATATTCATGTGTTGAAATAAAATATATATTCATAGGTTAAAATAAAATAAATATTCATTTACAAATCGAACGATTTGTTTATGTACACCGATTTGACTGATACTGATTGGAACGATAAATTTTACACATCGCCCAAATGCACAAATAAAAATCTGTGTTTGTTGATTTGAAACCCCACATGAGTATTGGGATGATATTTGACGTACATTAATCCCGACTGTTTAGTTGTATGTCAATCTATGGGTTGACAGACTGTGTAAGCGTTAATTATTTATATTGAATGCTTGTGCAGTTGTGTGGTGCACTCTGGATGATGGTTGATGATTTATCGTTGCTATTATATACATGTGTTGTACGAAATCCATATAATTAACATTATATGGTAATTGATTGGGCCTCATTCCAATTGGGAACATAAGGAATATTATAAAAGAAAATTCATGTGTTGAATAGAATAAAAATTCATGTGTTGAATAGAATAAAAATTCATGTGTTGAATATAATAAAAATTCATGTGTTGAATAGAATAAATATTCATGTGTTGAATAAAATATATATTCATGTGTTGAATAAAAATATATATTCATGTGTTGAAGAAAATATTCATTTGTTGAATAGAATAGCGAAGTTATTAAAATATATAAAGCCGTGTTGATTAGATATGCGCCATTTTGACGTGAACGATATTTATATCGATTTTATTCATTTTTATAATGAATATCGAAAAGGAAGTGATTTCAAGATATAACGTTTAGAAAATATTATCATTTATAGATTAATGATATGGAATATTCAATTTTGATTAGAAATTGAATATGAAGTTGAAATCGTTTCGAAAACGAATTTAAAACGATTTATAAAATACGTTTTAAAAGGAAATCGATGAAATATATATAATATATATATTAAATATATTAAATGGTCTGAATAGAATGCGCCGCGCTGCGGTAGTTCACGAATTTCAACCATTGTCTTTGAATGGATATTACGGGAGATCCGACCGTCGGATTCTCCTAAAACCGGAACTGTTGGGCTCGTATCGGAAAGAGCTTTCTAACTAATATTAAAGATTTGAAATCTAACGGTTGGATTTGGAAATATGTCCAAATCAACTTTGGAAAAGGTCGATGTAAGTGCAGTTCAATGGCCATTGATGGAAATCGACTGTATGGGCCTTGATAAAATTATTTAAAATAGTAATAATTTGTGTAAAATCATAAGAAATGATTTGGGAAGAATTGGTATGAAAAATTCCATATTTGAAAAGATAAAAATAGATTTTTATCGAAATGAACTAGTTTTGAACTAGAATTATAATCCATTCATGTTTGAAATAAATAAATTGGATTTGAAAGGGGTTTTAAAAGTAACCAGAATTTCCAATAATTGAATTGGAATGGATTTGAATCGGAATTGTCTTTGGGATATTTCGATGTTAGATTTCGTGATTATACAAATATTGTTATGGAAATTTGAAAGATATATTTATATCGTTATTTCCAATATGATATTTGTTGGTCGTAGAATTTGATATTGAATATAAGCTGATATATTTTCTATTCAGAGCCTTGTATTTAATATCAAATGGGATTTGGGTTTGTCGTGAATGGTGTCTTCATTAACACTGTTCTTAAACCCAGTTGAGAAAAAGGTTAAATCTTTTTATTTAGATTTAATGAAGTATACCAATTAAATGGTATTTAATTAGATTTGAATTTGAATTGATTTTTGAGTTTATCGTGAACCGTGTTTCAAATGACATTGGTTCTTTAACCTAGTTAAAGACAGGATATGATTTCCCAAATTAAATAATCATAGATAGTGATTTTTGGAAAGATTAAAACCAAGTGGAGTTTTAATGAATCTTTAATTAGATTGAAATGATCGAGAATGGAATATCACCAGTTTTGCTCCAGGCGATAGTTAAATCTTTAATTAGATTTGAACGTGAAATGGTAATTGAATTTACCGATAACACCATGGTGTTAGATATGAAGTATTACCAGTTTTACTTCATGGGATGAATAGGTTGGGATTGGGAAATTAAAATAAATGATTACTTCAGTAAGGTTCGTTAATCCCAACTAGTTTGGATAAACCATAATTTGGTTTGAATTGATACTCGAAAGAAGATTAAAGAATAAATTTAAAGAATTTATCTTTGATAAAATTAATGGGAACCTTTCCCAAAGTATAAGAATATTTGAATAAATGAATATTCTGAATTGGAATGAGGCGTATGTTGTGTTTGTGTAACACTTGTTTATTATATACGCGAGTTATTCAGAAAGACCGGGTTTATCCCATTCTGAATAACTGATTCGATGATGTGTCGAGGATGAAGACGGTGGTTGAAGACCGGAGGTGTTCACGTCGTTTGGGTGATTACTATTGATCTTGATTGGGTTGTACACCCAAGAGGAGGGAATCAGTCGGTGATCGTCCAGACGTACTTGGAGATCGATGGATATGCGAGGTACAAGGTGTCTCCGGTTTCGTTCAGACCCAGAACGAACTTGTAAATGGACTCTGTGTCTGACATTGGATTTCATTCTGTGCGATTTATTTCTATTAAATATATATCTGTTTGGCGGCGGAAAATTTATTCTCTTGCTTAACCCCCTTCTCTGAGACGTACGAGCTCAGAGGTTATATATTGATGGATATCAATCGCATAGAGTGAAGTGCCTGTGTGGCATGCCTAAGTGGCAAATGATCAAGGCTTTTGTTGAAAAGCAGAGTCTTGTGGTTGATGATCAAAACACCGCCTGTGTAGCATAGCTTTGTGTAGCGTTGATTCGTGAGCCTCACACCCCGGTTGTGAACCAGAAACGGGAGAGGACATCAGATAGGGAATGCGTTTCTTTCTAGCTAGGGTGGTGTCAGTGACCTACCAGCCATGACATTTATAATATTTTCGCCTGTGTGGTTGTTGCTTTTGCGAGGCGCCTCGGATATATCGGTGACTGTATGGAGCCGATGGAGTCATTTGGCTCATTTACGCCCCCAAAGGGTGGGGAAATTGTAACACCCCACGCCCGCTAGGGTCACTCACAAAGGGAATGCCATAGCATCGGTGGAGTATTTTAGTGAATATAGAACAGAAAAATTACAACAAGACAGATATAAATAGTACTTGAAATTTCAAAACATCATCTCATAACAGCGGAAATAAACATGTCTGGTTACATCATAAAACCATGATAAAAGTCCAGTACAATATCCATCAAAATAAAGAAGTACATAATCCCACTCTCTCATACAATAGCCATAAGAAAAGAAAAGATAACTGGATAACTGGAGCTTTACATCAACCCAAGCTCCTCAAGACTGGAAACAGAAATCTGATCAAGCTCTACTACCGCTAGGATCCACCGTAGGACCTGAGGGTTGGGAAAAAGATAAAAACAACGGGGTCAGACATAAGTCTGAGTGAGTCCTATAACTTTAGCAATACAATCATTAAAGTAACCAGAGAAGACATAAACTTGACCTACGGTAATATCTGGGGATGAATGGCTACACTAAGCAGCTTGGTAGACTTAGGATAAACTAAGATAACCGTCAGGACGCATCTACCCACCCAAGGATAATTACTAACTGCACCACACCAGTCCTTCCTACTTAAAGGTTGATCCCTTCCAATAGACTTAGAAAATTTCCCCAGTAGTTCCATGTACCCCTAGCCCACTACATAGGTGCCGTCTGCCCCTATCTCCACTAGGTGTACCCGGTAATACTTACCCAGTAGTTTCTTGTACCCCTACATAGGTGCCGTCTGCCCCTATCTTCATTAGGTGTACCCACTACTCCCCAAGCGATCGGCTCCCTACCGTAGATACCCGTGCTGGTCCAACAGTGGGGTGTATCACTCCCCTAAAGTGGCTACCCAATACTAACGGTGCACGGCTTTATATCTACACGATGCAACAACGGCTTATCTACCAGCCCGGGCCCACACACGCATATGAAACCCGTTGGACTTGCGTTGCCACCGTTAACCCGTTTTGGCCTCTTATAATCAAGCCCAATATGCGTGTCCCGTCACTCGACTTGGGTCGAGCCCACAAAGATACGTTTGGGATATTGGTTGAAATGGGCCCCCACAAGCTACCCACTTAAGCTTGTCAAATATCTAGTGTATCCCACTTAACCCTTTAATCATGTTTAATTACATGTTTCACTTGGTTAAGTATTCTAATCGTATTTTCTATTGCCACCCAAGGCAACCCACTAGATTCCACATGCCACCCAAGGCAACCACCGAATTTCCTCATGCCACCCAAGGCACCCACTTAACCCCTCATGTCCCACTACATGCTATTATGGTTAAGTGTTTCTTAATTAATTAAGACCGTGATCTCCCGTAAAGACCTCCCACATTAGACTGGCTGTTATGACCGCCTGGTTAAGCCGGTAGAACCCGGGCAGTCTTACGTCATAACAGAGTCTAACCTCGTGTCTTTACCTTAATCACGTATTTAATTTATGGCTAAGACCTCTCACATTGGGCTGACATTTGTAGCAACTGGTTAAGCCGGTCGGGTCCGGGCAGTTTTACACTACAAATGAGTCCAACCTCATGTCTTAGTCGATTAATTACACCTAATTAATCACCCCCATATTAATTATCCCTAATTAATATCAAGTTTTCCATAACATGGGTAGACCTAACTCAATAGGTAAATTCCCATGGGGTAGACCTAACTCAATAGGTAAATTCCCACTTATGGTAATTTATTTTCATGGTATGCTTAATCATACCCAAACATTCATTTATTAACATATTTACCAACCCCATCGTTCCCCACGTAAATCGTTCTCGTTACATGACATAATAAGGGGAAGATCATCACAAATATCATGGGTTTAGCATACAATTTTGTCATGGGTTAAGAGGATGTCAACTTGCATATATGAGCATATATTAACCCAACTACATACAACCCAAACTTGCATATTATCATACACATGATTAGCATAACATGTTGCATATGAGCTTGCATATTATCATACACATATCTTGCATAACATGTTAAACTTGCATATAGGCATTCTCAATCTTGCATAACATGTTAAACATGCATTTAAGCATACACATAACTTGCATAAGCATTCACATACTTGCATAGGCATTCACATACTTGCATATCATGTCATTTAAGCATGTTCCTATCTTGCATAAGTATTCATATACTCGCATAAGCATGCATAACTTGCATATCACATAAATCTTGCATTTAAACATATACATGACTTGCATAAGCTTCCATACACTTGCATAAGCATGCATAACTTGCATATCACTTTCAACTTGCATTTAAACATACACTTAACTTGCATATCACTTTCAACTTGCATTTAATCATATACTTAACTTGCATATCTCACTTTGATAAACATGCATAATTCCACTTATTAAATATGCATAAATCCACTTATTAAACATGCATATATCAACTTGTTAAACATGCATAAATCAACTTATTAAGCATGCATAAACCAACTTTTCAAATATGCATAAACATAGAACAACATAGAGTAACATATCATTATGCATGATTCATACTCACTAATCCGCATTTAAGACCATAAGTCTCATTACACCCAATCTACTTACTTTAACAATTGATGTTAAAGTGATAGAAACTCACCAAACTCAAGATTAACCAACTTGTGAAGAGAGATTAGTTGCTAATTATGATGATGGAGATGATTAGAGAATGATATGAGAGGGATTAGCTTGAAACTTCCTTCTTAGATTAATGGAGACTCCTTTTTAGGATTTGATTTGGCGGCATGAGGCCATTATTTCTATTTTTGGTGAGAATTAAGGTAGGTTTAGGGTGTATTTATAGATTAAGAAAGTGTTTTAGGCCCTTGGATTAACCCTAGATTAATTTAGGTCCATTAGATTTAGGAAACCTCTAGAACCAGACCCAGCCCTAACCAGAAAACCAGATCTGGTGCACCCAAGCACCCTGGCTCGACACACCATGTCGACAGGCATGTCGACACCCCTGTCGACAGGCCTGTCGACAGCCCTGTCGACATGCTTAGGCGGGAATCCTCCCGCCTGGCCCCGCTGGTTCTAAATTTAAATTTAAATTTAAATCCCTAAATCTGTTTTAAGCTCTAATTTTTCTGCAAACTTCCTTGGGCCATAACTTGGTCATACGGACTCCGATTTTCGAAAACTCGGACTCTATTTCGCGTATTTTTCCGAGACGAACGCAATGACGCAGCCCGTTACCCCCAATTCCCACGTCTTAGATTATTTATTCGGTAATTAGTGAATTTTAGTATTAACTAAAATTCGGGGTGTTACATTCTCCCCTCCTTAAAGGATTTCGTCCCCGAAATCTCTAGGCTAAGGAGAATGCATATCCTACCATCCAAACAACCATCTACTCAAACCATCAACCACAGGCATCCATTGTCCTTAAACAGTTTCTAATGATGTATGAGCATATGCAAAAAATGTGTGTATATGTTCCCTGTCTAATGTATGAACATATGCAAACCATGATAGTGCCATGCATCCATTATGTATGCGAGAAAACCCTATCGACACATACAATATCTACATGAGTGCACAATCATTCACCAAAATGCATCATCCATGTGATAACACAACCATTATACATCCATAAATATATTTTCCTACACACAATTTTATGCAATATGCAATATGAAGTGATTGAGCCGATCTAGTGCCTAGAGTGTGTGTATATGCATCCACGAGCAACCACTAGCAAACACTTGCATCCACTTGCATCCATCAACTATAACATGTCTCAAACACATGTTTCAACCATAGGTTTACCCTATCTAAAGGTCAAAGGTACTAACGAGAGGACATACTAAAGATAAGATAAGTACTAGACAAGCGATAAAGGAGAAAGTAAGGACATACCCTCAAAAAGAAATGGGTACAATGAACGCATCTTCGCTTCCGTCTCCCAAGTCGCGTTGCTCTCATCTTCTCCCCATTGCACATTGACTAGTTGAACCTCTCGATTCCTCAATTTCCTAGCCTCTGACCCAAGGATGCGAGTAGGAGCTCGTCGAATCGTCGCATCACGCTCAACCTCTACATCTCTAAGTAAACTCGGCTCTACCACCTCTGCGGTCTCATGTAAGCACTTCCTCAAATGGGACACATGGAATACATCATGGACACCACTAAGTCTGTCAGGCAACTCCACTCTATATGCCATCCGTCCAATCCTTTCCTTAATAGGAAACGGCCCAACAAACCTTGGTGCTAACTTCCCAATGGATCCGAAGCGAACAACATTTCTCAACGGAGATACCTTAACAAAAACCCTATCCCCAACCTCAAACTCAAGATCCGTCCTTCTCTTGTCCGCATAAGATTTTTGCCTATCCTGCGCTGCTTTCATCCTTCTTCGAATCAAGTCAATCTTCTCAGAAGTCTCCCTAACCATATCCGGCCCAAGCAAGATCTTATCCGTAGATTCCCACCAACATGTAGGTGATCGACAAGGCCTTCCATAGAGAGCTTCGAAAGGAGCCATACCAATACTGGACTGAAA
Source organism: Allium sativum (assembly GCA_030737875.1). Lineage (NCBI taxonomy): Eukaryota > Viridiplantae > Streptophyta > Magnoliopsida > Asparagales > Amaryllidaceae > Allium > Allium sativum. The sequence continues at coordinate 173,613,492 of CM060927.1, forward strand.
GCTGTTATTATATGCGAACTCCACCAATGGAAGATGCTCTTCCCATGTACCTCCAAAATCTAAGATACAAAGCCTCAAAAGGTCTTCTAGAACATGATTCACCCTCTCAGTCTGGCCGTCTGTCTGAGGATGATATGCGGTGCTCAGACACAATTGAGTCCCCACTGCTTCTTGCAAACTTCTCCAGAACTCGCTAGTGAAGATAGGATCTCGATCACTAACTATGCTAGAGGGTACCCCATGCAATCGAACTATCTCTCGAAGATATACAGAAGCTAGCCATGGAGCGGTCCTCTTGCTCTTTACAGGTATGAAATGGGCGCTCTTAGTAAGTCTATCTACCACCACCCAAATTCCTGTATTACCCTTCCTCGACCTGGGTAACCCGTCAATAAAATCCATCGAGACGCTATCCCACTTCCATTGCGGAACCTCCAATGGGTGAAGCAACCCACCTGGTTTCCTTTGCTCCGCCTTCACTTGCTGGCACACCAAACATCGAGCGACATATTCGGCCACGTCTTTCTTCATACCGGCCCAGAAGAAAACCCTCTTCATGTCTTGGTACATCTTATCCCCACCGGGATGAATGGTCATCCTAGAACGGTGTGCGTCATCAAGAATAGCCTTCCTCAGCCCTTCGTCTTGCGGTACACAAAGTCTACCGTCTCTACGCAAGCACCCCCTATCGTCCAGGGTGTACCTACTCAAATGGCTGGACGACTCCCCCCTTATGAGCTTCCCTATCAACTCAACCAACTGTGGGTCGTCCCTCTGGGCTTCCCCAATCCGCCCCAAAAGAGTAGGTCTAACTTCCAAAGAAGCTAGCAAACCAGGTACATAGTCAACGGAAGGTCTGAAATCAAACATCGAGATAAACTCCAAGTTTCGTTGTTCCACGAACAATGGACTCAAGGACAACCTCTTCCTACTCAAGGCGTCCGCCACCACGTTACCCTTGCCAGGGGTATACGCTATCTCGAAATCATAGGATGCTAAAAACTCCATCCACCTTTGCTGTCTTAAGTTTAGATCTTTCTGAGAGAACAAGTACTTCAAGGATTTATGGTCAGTGAACAACTCGAATCTCTCACCAAGAAGATAATGGCGCCAAATCTTAAGCGCAAAAACAATAGCGGCCAGCTCTAGATCATGGGTAGGGTAATTTTTCTCATGTGCCCTCAACTGCCTTCCACCATAGGCTATTACCCTCCCCTCTTGCATTAAGACTGCGCCAAGTCCTGTCCCACAGGCATCGGTATAGACAACAAATGGCTTGCTCCCATCTGGCAACACTAAAACTGGAGCGGTGGTTAAAGCTCTCTTTAACCGTCGGAACGCATCATCACAATCTACGTCCCACGTGAAAACAAGATTCTTCTTTGTTAAGCGGGTTAATGGGGCTGATATCTTCGCGAAGTCTTTAATAAACTTCCTATAATAACCCGCCAACCCCAAGAAACTTCTTACTTCGGTAGCATTCTTCGGAACCTTCCAATCCTGAATTGATACTACCTTCGCGGGATCCACAGCTATCCCTTCCTTGGAGACCACGTGCCCCAAGAATCGTACTTCCTTCCTCCAGAAGTGACATTTAGAGAATTTAGCCTTAAGGCTATGCGCTCGAAGAGTCTTCAACACTTCCCCAAGATGTAGGGCATGCTCTTCTTCACTCTTAGAAAACACTAAGATGTCATCCACAAAGACCACCACGAATTTATTAAGGAACTCCCTGAACACCCTACTCATCAAATCAACAAAGTATGCAGGGGCGTTCGTCAACCCAAATGGCATCACCAGCCACTCATAGAAACCATCCGGAGTCCTAAAGGCAGTCTTGTCTATGCTATCCTCAGCCACCCTCAACTGATGAAACCCCGTGGCCAAGTCCAACTGAGAAAATACTGAAGCGCCAACCAACTGATCGAAAAGATCATCTATCCTCGGCAATGGGTGTCTATTCTTCTTTGTGAGCTTGTTGAGTTCTCTATAGTCTACACAAAGTCTGAGGGACCCATCCGCCTTCGTAGCAAATACTACTGGAGCACCCCACTCCGATATGCTCCGTCTTATGAACCCCTTCTCAAGCAACTCCCCTATTTGCTTATGGAGTTCCCTCCTCTCACGAGGAGCCATGTGGCGCACTGGTAAAGATACCGGTTTAGCATTATCCACCAAATATATTCGGAAGTCAATCTCCCGCTTCGGAGGTAAGCCCTTCACCTCCTCAAACACATCCGGATATTCCCGGACCACTCTAATAGATTGCAAACTCTCGACCGAAGCGTCAAGCGATTCAAGATAACTTAGCATAACAGAGTCCATGGGATTACAAGAAATCTCGAGAGTGTTACCCAAGCGGGTCATCAGCCTAACAACTCTCCTTTCGCAATCAAGAACGGCACCATTACTGGATAACCAGTCCATGCCCAAAATCAACCCATAGCCCGTGAAGCCCAATACAAAAGCATCACATCTAAACTCAATGCTAAGTATAGAAATCTTCAAACCCAAACATATCATGGACAAATAAGTGGAGCCCCCAATTGGGTTTGAAACAACCAAGGGATCATCTACCAGACTGGTGTCTAAGTGCAGTAACTCAACTAATGATGATGAAATAAACGAATGCGATGCGCCTGAATCAAACAATGTACGGACAGGATGGTCAAATAGAAAAACCAGACTTTCAACGGAAATAGTTCTACCTCTCTCCTGAATCGGTGGAACCGCGAGAGCCTGTACTTGCCCCCTAGCCTGACCCGGTGCCATAAGAGCTTGCACCTGTCCTCCTGAGGTAGATCCCGTCCTTTGCCCCTTCTTAGGGCAATCCTTCACTAAGTGCCCTGCTTCGCCACAGTGGAAGCAGCCGGTCTTTTTCTTCTTGCGACAATCCTTGCTTAGGTGGCCAGGTGTCCCACAATTGAAACACTTCTTCTTCTTGCCCTTGCAACCGTTGCCTTTCCCACCTTTGCTTTGCTGTTGTTGAGGTCTCTTTTGATCTCCCTTCTTCTCGGGTGCCTTATTAGCATTAGGACCCTTCTCTTCCTCATACATGAGTGCCATGTCAACTAGCTTCTCAAAGGTGGCCCCCATAGGGATGTGAGTCATAGCCAACCCATGCATAGGCTCATTCAAGCCTTTCACGAACCTCAAAGCCTTCTTCTCCAGTGTATTCACCATGTCTAGGCCAAACCTTGCCAATTGGTTAAACTTATTGACGTATTCCTTCACCGAAAGATTCCCTTGCTTCAGAGTCAAGAATCTTTCCATATACAAGTTTTCCTCCGCCCTTGAGAGAAACTTTGCCACAAATCTTTGCCTAAAATCCGCCCAAGAGTCAACGGGGCGTTCTCCATTAGTAACCTCCCACCAGAATGAGGCCTCTCCCTTCATTAACCAAGCAGCCAACTTGACTTTCTTCCCTTCTTCCATCTCAAAGATATCTATCAACTCTTCCACCTCTTTAAGCCAATCTCTAGCCTCCACAAAGGTTTCAGATCCTTGAAAAGGTTTCCCTCCCATAGCTTTAAATTCCTTGCAAGTCTTAGCAAAAGTATCCGTGCGAGGAGGAGGGGGAGGAGGAAGATCGGGTGCTACGGTTGGTGGAGGAATACTTGCTGGACCCGCAGTGGTGGCCCTAGCCTCCATCAATCTCCTATACCATACTGGTACCGTCACACCCTCTGGAAGATTAAGATTCTCGGCCATGCTGAAACGAAAAAGGAAAGATTCAAGACGGAGAATTCGAAGGATATAGATATGGCTATTGGGGATTATGCTTTTCTTTCAAAAACTTTTCTCTTAAAAGACATGTTTTTGAAAATATCTTTTCCAAAAATGTTTTAAAAATAGTTTTCTAAAAATTTTATCTGTTCCGGTAACCTTTGCTCTGATACCACGTGTAACACCCCACGCCCGCTAGGGTCACTCACAAAGGGAATGCCATAGCATCGGTGGAGTATTTTAGTGAATATAGAACAGAAAAATTACAACAAGACAGATATAAATAGTACTTGAAATTTCAAAACATCATCTCATAACAGCAGAAATAAACATGTCTGGTTACATCATAAAACCATGATAAAAGTCCAGTACAATATCCATCAAAATAAAGAAGTACATAATCCCACTCTCTCATACAATAGCCATAAGAAAAGAAAAGATAACTGGATAACTGGAGCTTTACATCAACCCAAGCTCCTCAAGACTGGAAACAGAAATCTGATCAAGCTCTACTACCGCTAGGATCCACCGTAGGACCTGAGGGTTGGGAAAAAGATAAAAACAACGGGGTCAGACATAAGTCTGAGTGAGTCCTATAACTTTAGCAATACAATCATTAAAGTAACCAGAGAAGACATAAACTTGACCTACGGTAATATCTGGGGATGAATGGCTACACTAAGCAGCTTGGTAGACTTAGGATAAACTAAGATAACCGTCAGGACGCATCTACCCACCCAAGGATAATTACTAACTGCACCACACCAGTCCTTCCTACTTAAAGGTTGATCCCTTCCAATAGACTTAGAAAATTTCCCCAGTAGTTCCATGTACCCCTAGCCCACTACATAGGTGTCGTCTGCCCCTATCTCCACTAGGTGTACCCGGTAATACTTACCCAGTAGTTTCTTGTACCCCTACATAGGTGCCGTCTGCCCCTATCTTCATTAGGTGTACCCACTACTCCCCAAGCGATCGGCTCCCTACCGTAGATACCCGTGCTGGTCCCACAGTGGGGTGTATCACTCCCCTAAAGTGGCTACCCAATACTAACGGTGCACGGCTTTATATCTACACGATGCAACAACGGCTTATCTACCAGCCCGGGCCCACACACGCATATGAAACCCGTTGGACTTGCGTTGCCACCGTTAACCCGTTTTGGCCTCTTATAATCAAGCCCAATATGCGTGTCCCGTCACTCGACTTGGGTCGAGCCCACAAAGATACGTTTGGGATATTGGTTGAAATGGGCCCCCACAAGCTACCCACTTAAGCTTGTCAAATATCTAGTGTATCCCACTTAACCCTTTAATCATGTTTAATTACATGTTTCACTTGGTTAAGTATTCTAATCGTATTTTCTATTGCCACCCAAGGCAACCCACTAGATTCCACATGCCACCCAAGGCAACCACCGAATTTCCTCATGCCACCCAAGGCACCCACTTAACCCCTCATGTCCCACTACATGCTATTATGGTTAAGTGTTTCTTAATTAATTAAGACCGTGATCTCCCGTAAAGACCTCCCACATTAGACTGGCTGTTATGACCGCCTGGTTAAGCCGGTAGAACCCGGGCAGTCTTACGTCATAACAGAGTCTAACCTCGTGTCTTTACCTTAATCACGTATTTAATTTATGGCTAAGACCTCTCACATTGGGCTGACATTTGTAGCAACTGGTTAAGCCGGTCGGGTCCGGGCAGTTTTACACTACAAATGAGTCCAACCTCGTGTCTTAGTCGATTAATTACACCTAATTAATCACCCCCATATTAATTATCCCTAATTAATATCAAGTTTTCCATAACATGGGTAGACCTAACTCAATAGGTAAATTCCCATGGGGTAGACCTAACTCAATAGGTAAATTCCCACTTATGGTAATTTATTTTCATGGTATGCTTAATCATACCCAAACATTCATTTATTAACATATTTACCAACCCCATCGTTCCCCACGTAAATCGTTCTCGTTACATGACATAATAAGGGGAAGATCATCACAAATATCATGGGTTTAGCATACAATTTTGTCATGGGTTAAGAGGATGTCAACTTGCATATATGAGCATATATTAACCCAACTACATACAACCCAAACTTGCATATTATCATACACATGATTAGCATAACATGTTGCATATGAGCTTGCATATTATCATACACATATCTTGCATAACATGTTAAACTTGCATATAGGCATTCTCAATCTTGCATAACATGTTAAACATGCATTTAAGCATACACATAACTTGCATAAGCATTCACATACTTGCATAGGCATTCACATACTTGCATATCATGTCATTTAAGCATGTTCCTATCTTGCATAAGTATTCATATACTCGCATAAGCATGCATAACTTGCATATCACATAAATCTTGCATTTAAACATATACATGACTTGCATAAGCTTCCATACACTTGCATAAGCATGCATAACTTGCATATCACTTTCAACTTGCATTTAAACATACACTTAACTTGCATATCACTTTCAACTTGCATTTAATCATATACTTAACTTGCATATCTCACTTTGATAAACATGCATAATTCCACTTATTAAATATGCATAAATCCACTTATTAAACATGCATATATCAACTTGTTAAACATGCATAAATCAACTTATTAAGCATGCATAAACCAACTTTTCAAATATGCATAAACATAGAACAACATAGAGTAACATATCATTATGCATGATTCATACTCACTAATCCGCATTTAAGACCATAAGTCTCATTACACCCAATCTACTTACTTTAACAATTGATGTTAAAGTGATAGAAACTCACCAAACTCAAGATTAACCAACTTGTGAAGAGAGATTAGTTGCTAATTATGATGATGGAGATGATTAGAGAATGATATGAGAGGGATTAGCTTGAAACTTCCTTCTTAGATTAATGGAGACTCCTTTTTAGGATTTGATTTGGCGGCATGAGGCCATTATTTCTATTTTTGGTGAGAATTAAGGTAGGTTTAGGGTGTATTTATAGATTAAGAAAGTGTTTTAGGCCCTTGGATTAACCCTAGATTAATTTAGGTCCATTAGATTTAGGAAACCTCTAGAACCAGACCCAGCCCTAACCAGAAAACCAGATCTGGTGCACCCAAGCACCCTGGCTCGACACACCATGTCGACAGGCATGTCGACACCCCTGTCGACAGGCCTGTCGACAGCCCTGTCGACATGCTTAGGGGGGAATCCTCCCGCCTGGCCCCGCTGGTTCTAAATTTAAATTTAAATTTAAATCCCTATATCTGTTTTAAGCTCTAATTTTTCTGCAAACTTCCTTGGGCCATAACTTGGTCATACGGACTCCGATTTTCGAAAACTCGGACTCTATTTCGCGTATTTTTCCGAGACGAATGCAATGACGCAGCCCGTTACCCCCAATTCCCACGTCTTAGATTATTTATTCGGTAATTAGTGAATTTTAGTATTAACTAAAATTCGGGGTGTTACAGAAATGCAGTGTTCAGGCATTTTAATTCACATCGGTGGTCCGGCCCTGACGATCCAAGGGTCACTCGAGCTCTGATCCTGAGGCTCGGGCTAGAGAGTCTCGAATCGGTGAGGACTATCTTTTGCCTCGGTTCACAGATGGAAATCCAACTTCCAATACGTGACTTTGCGGTTTTGATTGTAGAACCTATATATGGCGACATAGTGGTATGGGGCACTTATGCCGTCTATGATTGATACTTATGATTGAAATTGTTTTGACACTATACAATTATAGTAATAATAAAAGATGAAATTTAGCGTATCAAGCATTCTTGGCTATCATAAGGTAAAAACCCTATCCTCCGGCTTGTCTTGCATTGTTTGATGGGACCTGGGTCTTATAATAGCTTCATTTTTCTTTATTTAGCATTGCGCAGTTTGTTTTATGCACTGGTACTCTTGGGAGGAAACCCGTTCCGTGTTATATGGCATAGTCCCTTGATTTACCTAACTTTAAAATAAAGATTAATAACTGTTTTAGTTATCACACCAGTCACATGACTGACCTGGAGTTTATTGTTTTAACCTAAACTCTGGGTGCCCTTATTTTGACACGAGCAGCTAGTAGTTTTGGTTTTGTAGATTTATATTCACAGGAACCTGGTTTACAGCTGGAACGATATCCGGAAAGCTCTGTATCCGTATATCTCTTTCAGTTGTGTATTGTATTATTTTTCCGCTGCTATGTAATGTATTGTAATCTCTGATATTTCGTGATGTATATTATTTATTCATACTATGTATATTCTTGTAATCTGATGAAATTGTTGTAATATACAATTAAATGTTCTTCTATTTGTGTTTTGATGTGGCTTGTCCTCAGTATAATCCGTGATTTCCCATAAGGGGGATTTCGGGTCATCTCAAAAAATGTGGACACAGAATTTGATCTTTAAGATTTTATAATAGTTCGGCAATTGGACCTACGTCCACTTAGAGTAATCTATCCTTTTTATGCTGTATGATTACAATATAGTTAATTTGTATGCAAGAAAGTAGAGAGAAGGATTGAATTGGGCAATAGCAATGTCCTTGCACGAGTTCTGTTGGAGGAAAAGAAAGTCCCATCCTTAAAATGATGCCCTAGAGGTGTATTTATAGACGAGGAGGCAGTCTGGTTCGGCCATGCCACATGACAACATTATGGAGGTAGCGGAATTAGTGAGTTGACAACATTTGTGTAGTGGAGGTCGTGGAAAGTGTCCACATCCGGCTCGACTGACATAGTCGAGCCGGACCGAATCGACATAGTCAAACCAGGTTGTTCGATTCGGAGGGACATCCTACCCTTGATTTTGTAACTACCCTATTTTTCTAGCTAAACTTTTAGGTGTGTTAATTAAAAATATTGATTTTGAATTAGAACGATTTGTTAATTGAATAAACGGATTATATTTGATAAAGCTGTTTGTGGCATTAAATAATTTTATCTTATAAATGGTTGAAAATATTGGAAATATGATCCTTTTATACTGAATGTTGGATTATCAAATGAAGTACCGAGTGTTGTGTTAAATAAAATTATTTGTAATTAACAAACAATTGATCGAACGTGAGATGAATGTGTTTGTAACAGACATAAAATATTTTGGAATTATTAGATAATTTTATATAAATTAAAAACGACATGATAATTGATATTTTACTGTGTTGTACGTTGAATTAATAAATTGATCAAGCGAGCGTTGAATCAAATATGAATGGCATAATAACCGTTATTTAAAATATGCAAGTATAGTATGTATCTAGTTAAACCGGGAGGAAGTATGCAAATGAACTAATTAGAGGCAGACTCTAAGTGGACTCAAGATAATTAAAGCCCAAACTTACTAATTCACATTACTCCCTCTTGAAGCAACGAGATTCTCCCATCTAGTTCCGGGAATAAGTCCATCTCGCCTTATTCTCGAAGGATCCGGGAATTCCCCATTTTGGGAATAAGGCCAGAAAAAAAGAATCGATCTTGGATGGCTCGTTTGAGGGAAACATGCCAACGCAAGTCTGCGGTTCGATCTTGATCGCGGGAAGAACAGCTTTGAGCTCGCGCTCAACAGGGTGATGTTCCATATTTTGGTAGGGTGCGACGCGAGGCACGAATTCTGGCGATTTGATGTGGGTGCGAAGACGAACGTGGATGGATGTAGGAGCCATAACCTGATGTGTGGTAGTGAAGACCATAACTTGATGGTTATTGTTGTAGCATTAATTTTGGTTCAGCCTCACCGCAATTGCACGTAAGGATTTCTTTCGACAATTTCAGTGAGTAATTCTTATCTTTATCTAGCATAGTTATGTTCACATTATATCATATCATCCATTTAGGATTGAATTGCATGAGTATTTTGAGTTGTTGAATATAATTTGTTGTTTATGGTTGGATTAATTACCTGAGTGAAACAATTGGTGATTGAGTTGTTGGACTATTTGACAACATTATTGGAAGAATGGTGGAATTATGTGGAACTGAATCTGTTGGATGCATTATTGTTATACATAGCATGGAATTGGACTGTTGGATGTAAAAATAAATAAAAATACAATGCTGATGTTGTCCATTTCACTTCTAAATTGTAACATGTTTTAAGTTATGCAATTTACTGAATGTTTGGCGTTTAATTAATTTTAAATCTTAAGTATATTTACTTGTGTGAAATATTGCTTTGTTGTTAGAAATTATAAATGGATTCATTTAAATAAAATATTTTTGTGAATATTAGTATTTAATCTATATTTCAACAAATATACAACCAACATGAATCAAATTAGTTTGTGAATTTTTGGGTAAATTTGTTCATCTTATTAGAAATTTATATTTAGAAAGTTCTAATACCTAATTTTTATTAAATTATATAAAGCTAAATCTGTAAGGTTCTAACCGGCTTATTCGATAAGTTTATATTGTATTAGATTATGAATTATCCTCTATGTATAATCATTAAAGCAAGAGATTTTATAAATAAAATAATTCTTTATATATATACACTTATATACAAATACCTATGTCTTACATGTTTAAATACTCTTTTGAAAGTCTTACGTATGTTAATATTATGATTTTGTAATTCTTTTACTTCCATGGTTGTTTTAGGAACTTAAATATGATTACCTTTGCCTAATCTTTAATTATTTATTTTCCTTTATTACATGTATTATCATTCCCTTTTTTATAATTTTCTAATTCATGAATGATCCACTGTTGATATTGATTTGGTCCATGATTTAAAAATGCTACGGTAATGATATCTTTTTGTGATTTTATGATTTAGATCTATTCTATCTAATGAGAAATTTGAATAAAGATTTGGTGAAACCGTCTAATATGGGACTTTCGGTATCATCTTTCTAGTTATTCACTGGACTTGTTATATAGAGTATCAAAGGATGTGTGTAGTGACGAGCGATAAATAAACAGAGTAATAAACCAATGTGTGAGAACATGTGGCATGGGACACATTGTTACCACTGTTCGGGTAACTACTTGTAAGTTGAGGGCGTATATAAACCATTGTATATATTGAGAAGTCCTGAGCGACTATCTCCTTACCGGTACTAGATAGTCCTCAGCGGCTATCGATGTAGTCCTGAGCAACTATCTCATATTACAACTGAGAGTCTAACTTATGGAGATTTGAATATCTTCCATTACAGGCGCCAAAAAATTGTTTAGTACTGGTATATGATATTTCCATTGCACGTGCGACGTTGCTAAGTCTGACCAATATTGTTATGAATCCATATAATCTTTTATGTTTTTCTTATGTTTTGATGTGATCTACATATATGATTCTTGTTTATGATTTCATCATGTTATTGTATTTTGATGGCCTATGAGCTATCATGTGATTGTGATATTTTGATGATTTTATAAAGCATTATAACTCTTGAATGAGATTCACTTGAATTAGATTATGTTGTCATATACAGATGATCGAGACCGACTTGTTATTTTTTGGAACCACAAGAGTATAATTATTTTGCATAATATTAATCATCTTGTATTAAATGGATTGATTATTATATTGATGTGTAATAAGAAAAATGTGTATGCATTGTCAATTTAGTTAAATGTGTAAATAAATGTTAAATGTTAGACCAAAAAGTGGTTCTAACACCCAAATTGACTAAAAGCAGAATGAAATAAAATCAAAAACAAAAAGAACACACGGGATTTATAGTGGTTCGGCGAAGAAATGTCTACGTCCACTTGTCTTTCACTATTTTCAATGATGTAGTTGCAATTACAATGAAATATTCACTGGATTTCTCTCACAAATCACTTATATTCACTCAATTATCTAAAAACAAATAATGAAAGAGATTTGGGTTTTTCGGGAGTGCTGGAATTCGGATTATGAAGGTGGTTGAACTCTCAAAGTGCCGAAAAAGGATCCTTTTCTTTGTCTCCAGACAGGGTATTTATAGGTGAGAATTTGCTCAGAACCCGATCCGGATCGGAGCCACGTGTCATCCATCCCATCAGCCTCGGGTTCGGATGGATTTCTATGTTGACAACGCATCAGAGCAGTGGACGTTGTGGGTAGGAACTGGTCATAGTAGCTCCGAATAACCAGGCGCTCATGCAGGAGGGTGACGTGGAAGACAAGCTCGGATCGGAAGGGTGTGCACAAGGGGTTCGGATCGGAGTACCCGATCCGACCCGGATTGACTTAGGACTAATTCCTGTTTTTACTCTGCTCCGCTCAGATCTGTTGCTCTCCGCTCCAATTGGAAATAGGTTGCTCTCCGATCCGAACAGCCGTGCCTCTCTGATTCCAACAACAATAGTTCACTGATCCGAACAGCAGACTTTATCCGATCCGAACCGCTACACTGCTCCGATCCGACCCGCTTCAGTGTTTCTCAAGTTCTTCAATATTTCACATCTTGACTTTGTGTTGCCCAGTTCACAAAGTGGGCTAACATTTTGCCCCCTCAAATGATGCTTCTCTTGGAGACGGAGCATGCTTTGACTATCATTGCACAGCGCTCTTCGAGGTGATTTTTCTTTTGATTTTCCTTGTGTTTTCATCTTTTTCCTCAAATTTCAATTTAATTCGTTGCTGAGCTAAAGAACTCGGTTCGGTTCGGATTCCGATCCGAACAGACCCCTTCTCCTTCCTATTTTTCACTGGACTATTGGGCCAAGCTTTGCTTCTGGAGTGTCCATCCGATCCGAACGGGGGTACTTCTACTGGGTTGCCGATCCGAATGGGGAGACGAATGGACACTCTACTCCTCTATATAAGCTGAGTCTTCTTCCTTCTCTCACTTTTACTGTTTTACTCCCCAAATTCTGCAAAACGAGAAAAACCCAATTCGTGAAGCATCAAAATTCCTTTTAATTCTCGAAGTAATTACATCGGTAGGTCATAAAACTTTAGACAATTCCTTTTTTAATTGACTTCGATTCGAATTCGTAGATGATTAGGACGATCTGAGCATGGAATTTGGATGACCTTGCCACCGTGACCCCCCCTCCTCGTCGTCGCTAGTAGACTCGTCGTCACCTCGAGGTAGTAACAGAGGGGGTTAGAATTTGTGGTTGAATGCACCAGCGCATAGTCGCTTGGCTTTGATTTGGGTAATGGGCACGAAACTGGCCTTGGCGTTGGTTAGGGAAGAAATAGGATGAAGGAGGAGAAGAAGATAGTAGGGAATCGGTTCGGTTCGGAGGGATATGGAAGGTGAAAAAGATAAGGGAAAGAGGAGGGAAGTTCAGGAAGTCGGACCGGGTCGGAGCAAGTAAAGAAAGGAAAAAGGAAAGAAATCCAGGAGATCGGATCGGGTCGGAGCAAGTGTTTAAAGAAGGGGAAAAAGGAGCTTACCTAACCGGATCGGGTCGGACCGTAAGATAAAAGGAGGAGAAGTATGATTGCGTGATCCGACCCGAACCGTCAGGCGACTCTACCTCTGAACCGATCCGATTTTAATTTTTGAGTTCCACAGTTTATCCGAACTCAAGTCGAGGCCGCACCTCCGATCCGATCCCCATAAACGCGCCCGAACCGAACCGAAGAGTAGTTCACCCTAATGCATAAAAACTTGTTTAACTGGCCCAATCAACTTTTGGCATAATTTTCAATTTAATGGACAGTTAGGATAGTGCCTTGTGAACGTAACTGGACATCAAGAACTACTTCAACTCTTTATATTTTGCCAAACTTTTTCGTCGCACTTCTAAACATTTACTTTGCACTTTCCGCATACATTGTTTACACTTTAGTTTGCACACATGCACGGGGGGATACGGACTAATTTGCTCTAATTTGTGCTATTGCTTCTTCAATAGTTTTATGACCATGAAACCCAGACGCTCTTCCAGACTAGCTGAGAGGAAAGAAGCCCCGGAAACCTCCAACAAGATTACTCTCGAGGACATATCTTCTCCGTCGGATCCAGAATGGAATAATGAGGGTTCAGACTACGAGGTTGGAAATCGTGAAAGTGACGAGGTGTCTTCAGAGAATGAAGTTTCTCTAGGTTTTGAAGAGGAAGGAGGGGTTGGTGACGACCGGGCTCCTGATGAGTTTGAATCGGCTGTCATATTGGAATCACCCCAAGATTCTGTTGAATCAACAATCGACGACGACCGGCTTATCCGAATCTATTTAAAATACGGAATAATGAAAAAGGACACTTTAGTGCCTTCGAGATCTGACCGTCCCCACAACCCTCCAGAAGGATACATGGCAATTACTCGGTTGATGTGCATGGTCGGTGCTATCCCTCCATTTTCTCCCTTCATCGTAGATTTTCTAAGACAGATGCGGATTGCCCCCATGCAGCTGCATCCCAATTCTTATGCCTACTTACACACTTTATATATAGCATACCGTGAGATCCTAGGCATAGAACTCACTTTCGATGATGTTCATTTCTTCTATAACTTCAAGCATCGAACTCGAGAAACTCCTTCTTTTTGCAACTTTGAGTCTGTTCCAAAGAGGAAGATAATTTCAACGCCATTCAGTAGTAAAGCCGGAGATTCCAGACTAGAATGGTTTTATGTGAAGCGACAACCTGGGTGTGCTAGGAGGTGGACGAAATCAAGTAAAGCACTGATTTTCTAAATCCGGGCTCTATACACTCGAGTCATCGCCTTAACTTGTTTTTCTTTTTACTTGCAGTCGACAACCCAAAACAAATATCAGATCAGGTGTTCTTTGACCGGATGCACCAGCTCCTTAATGGCGATCAGAAGTTCCTGACTATTGATGCAGTCCTTAAGGACGAATATCTTCACTTTCATGGACTACTATCTGTTTTTCGTAGTATCGGTCATGGGACGACTCCATACGTATACATTCCTCCAGTGGATGTAGTCCCAGAGACAGGAGAAGGTTCAGGAGCTCCTGCAGTGCCTCTTCAAATTTCACCTTCTCCATCTTCTACTCAGGATGACGAATTGGCTAACTTAGCCGAAGAGCATCGTGACGGGTATACTGCCCCTGAGGAGGCTACTTCTCCGGAAAAGTCAACATCCTCCAAAGAGTCGCCACTTAATGCTTCCGAGGGAGATGTCCCTAGTACTGATGACCCATTATTTCAGGGTTTGGGGGATCTCCCCTTACCTGAAACTATATACACTTCAGAAGATTTTAGGAAGGATCCTTTAGTCTTTACCTCTTCTGAAAAGACTACTCCTGCTAAGGCCAAAGAGCCTGCACGTTCTAGTCTAGCTTCAGACTCGGGTTGGTTGGGGGGAAACACATCACTTAGGACACACTTTATACAATAGCATTAGCATTCATTGCACCTCTCTCTCTCTCTGCGAAACTATTGATTCTGAATTTCATTTGTTTTATTGTGCAGGCACGATGTCCCGATCTTACTATGATATCAGGAAGCTTCGCCGCAGCATGTCTAATCCACCTCAAGATATCGAGTATGATCGCCGCGACGATCGCGGTAAGGAGGAGAGAAGGCGTTATGAACCCTATCGTTCTCGAACCTCACGCTCTCGCTCTCCCGTTCGATCGGACCAAGAAAAATATAAAGGTTATCAAAGTCGTAGGGAAGAGGACAGGCCACAATCGAAAGACTCCACCTCTTCTCACGAAAAGCGCAGCAGAGAGAGAAGTCCTCCAAAGGATACCGAGTCTCGAAGTAAACGCAAGGTCCCTGCTACTAAGCGGCCTAGGACAGATAAAGAAACTATTGAATCCTCCACACACAGGGACACTGAATTGACGATCCCCGCTCCTCCACCACTAGATGCGGAAACTGCAATCAAGCGGGCGTATTTGGAGGAGCAATTTCCCGAACATTACTTCGAGACTTTGACTTTTTTACCTGCCCTCGAACCTATTTCTTCCAGGTGGGCAGACGAGGCCAAAGAAAAGATAGACGCGGTTGAAAAACAGTATTATGAAATGTTCAAATATTCACGCAACCTTTCCAGAATTATCCGTACTCTAATCACGAATGCTGATTCAATGCAAAAGACCGTGGAAGAAGATGCAAAGGCCTTAAAGAATTTAGGAAAAGATTTAGAGGACACACAGGCCCAACTCGCTGTTGCTCAAAGGGACGCTTCTAATTTCAAACAACAATTTGAAGATATGCAAAAACGTTATCATGATTTGCTGGAATCTCATACTCAAGAGCGTTATGAGTTAAAAAAGCAAGTTGATGATGCTAAGTCAGAAGCCGCCAAGACGCGCCTTTCTTACACTGATCTTGAACTGAAAAATGCCGTGTTGGCAAGGAGGAATGCTGAGCTAGAAAAGAAAAATGCTGACTTGGTTTCAAAGCTATTGGAAGCGGAGAACAGAGCTGCCCTGGCGGAGGGCAATGTTGAGTGTGCTATCAGATCTGCGGAGGAGGCCCGCAAACAATTGTCAGAGGCGGAGGCAGAGATTCACGGTTTCGGCGAATTAATGATTGAATTCTTCGCACATATCATCCGTCGCCGGAACATTTCTTGGATTGAGGATTATCCATCCACTCTAGTCCAAGTATGGAGTCAGATCGTCGAGTGGGAAAAAGAGGAGCTCAAGGTCGATTCCATCGATGAAAACAAGTTGATGGAGAAATACTTAAGGGATGATGAGCCAGAACGCCTAGCTGAAGGGCGCCGCTTCATTGCTGTTGCTATGGAAGAAGAGAGGCGAAGGACTAAACAGAAGGACATTCCCGAGGCTGGTTCCTCCTCTGCTGCCCCCACAACTCCTGAAGTTGAGGGATATGATCCTGAACACCCGGGACTCCCTCGAACAACTCTGCTATCCCCTATCCCTGAAACGGCATCATAGACAGCAGTTACCCCCGTTGAGAAGTCTTCGGAAGGTATCGCTACCTTTTCTCCTCAATTCGTCAAGGCTATTTCTACCTTTCGCCACGTGATTGAGCAATCGATGAAAAACCCATTATTTTCTCCTGAGTTGATAACTGTTGCTTCCCATTCTGTAGGTATTGAGCCATCCGAAAAGACAGATGTGACTCAGGGAGCCGCCTCTGGGGCTGAGCCTACGGAAAAGGCAAAAGGAGGGAAGGACAAGGCTGCTCTTATAGACTTGGGAGAAGGAAGTGAGCCGACTAAGGCTGACACTCCCCATGATGAAGAAATGATAGCAGCCTTAAAGGATGATGGCGATGACGATGACGGAGGACATGAGGAAGATCCAGAGGTGGCAATAGTCGGGGAGTCGAAAAGTGCAGATGATGTTACTTTGGCTGCAATGAAAGCTGATCAAGACAAGCGCTTGCAGTTAAAAGCCGAAGACCTAGACCCTGAAGCTCTCAAGCCTCTCGCAGTTGTGGATGCGGGATCAAGGTTAGTTGTTAAGCTCTCAACTAGATCTATTACAGAGGAACTCGCTAAAAAATCTTCTCTTGATTCCAGCGCTCCGCCCTCCGGGAAGAAGTCAACCAGTTCCAGCACCGCACCTTCAGGAAAGAAGAAATCAAAGCGCATCTTGACTGAAGCTGAGAAAGAGGCAAAGGATGCGGAGAAAGCCGCCAAGAAGTCCAAGACTCCCTCAAAATCCAAATAGTGGGTTGTCCTGCATTGTTTTAGTATTTGGTAGATCAATAATTGCTGCTGTAAGGGTGGTTCTTGCACCTTCTTTTTTTTTTAGCTATTTTCCTGTACAAATTCATTCATTTGTAAATAAAAAATAATTCATTTTCTGCAATGTCTGTTTGTTAGTAGTTCTGCACTTATGTAAAAATGCCTGTCATACTATAGTTATGAAATGAAGTTACGGAGGGATGTGTATACATATATGCCCCCAGTCAATTCTCAAAAATTATTTAAGGCTTAATCAAGCAATCTGAATGCTCCCGATTTTCTGACGGGATAGCATTTTCTTGTGTTGTCAATGCCTGTCGTTTTTCCTGGCATTTCTTTTATACTCTCCTGTCTTATACTCAGGTTAGAGTTCTTACTGAAGCGGTCCCTTGTCTGGATGCACCTTCACTCTTCACAGGACGCCGCCTTCCCGTCCTTTTATACTCTCTCTCTCTCTGGAGAGTTAGAGTTCGAACTCAGCAATCTATTCATTCCCCGATCCTTCAGCGAGGAGGGATCTCTTTCTCAGCGCTCAGTCGGAGACGCTTTTATACTCTCTCTCTCTCTCTCTGGAGAGTTAGAGTTTGAGCTCAGCAATCTATTCACTCCCCGATCCTTCAGCAGGGAGGGATCTCTTTCTCAGCGCTCAGTCGGAGACGCTTTTATACTCTCTCTCTCCGGAGAGTTAGAGTTAAGAATGTCGTTTTCTCATTCTTTTATGTCTTGTCGCACAAATAGTCGTTGTGCTTTTTCTTATGTTTAAACTGTTTTCAACCTTTTCAGGTTTTGAATCATCTTATATTCCATAATCACAACAGAATAGTCGATGAATGTATATATGTAATGCATAAAAGTAAATAACACACAATATTTTTATAGTGGTTTGGCTAAGTCGTAGCCTACATCCACTTTATAGTCCTTTATTCATATCATCAGATTTTCCTAAGGCAAGTCGTGCCTTATTACAGAGTTCATAAGAAAAATAACGAAGAGTACAACATTTCTAATCCAAATATCGCATCAAGTGTTGGGCATTCCATGCTCTAGGACTACTTCGCCATCTACGTTCGTTAACTTGAAGGTTCCTTTTTCAAGTTTCCGTTGGATGACAAAGGGTCCTTCCCACTTTGGACCGAGGTGAGGAAGGGATGGAAAGACTCTCTTTAGCACCAAATCTCCTGGTACAAAAGTCCTAAGGCGAACTTTTTTGTCGTAATAGCGTGCCATCTGACGTCGATATCTTGCTGCACGCAAATCTACTTCGTCCCTTTTTTCTTCGATTTCATCAAGAGACTCAAGTAAGAGTGCCCGATTCGTCACCGGGTCATAATATGTCACCCGGTGGGAAGGGACTTCTAGCTCAACTGGAATTACTGCTTCTGAGCCAAAAGAGAGAGAGAAAGGGGTATGACCAGTAGCCGTCTTAAATGTTGTCCGATATGCCCATAAAGCTAGGGGCAATTCGTCCACCCATTTTGCCTTTGCGCGCTCTAACCGTTTCTTGAGGATATATTTTATTACTTTGTTTATTGCCTCTACTTGCCCGTTCGACTGCGGATAAGCAACCGCAGTGTATCGCTTGTCAATCTTATACTTCTGGCAAAAATTTCTGAATTCAGTACCATCAAACTGGGTTCCGTTATCAGTTATAATAGTCCTTGGGATCCCGAATCGGCATATAATATTTCTGACCACGAAACTTATCACCTTTCTCACCGTGATTTTGGTCAAGGGCTCAGCTTCCACCCACTTCGTAAAATAGTCCACAACGACTATTGCATATTTCGCTCCTCCTTTAGCAATCGGTAGAACTCCAATGATATCAATTCCCCACGTGGCAAATGGCCAAGGACTCACCATCGATTTGAGTTGGGTCGACGGTGCTCTGGGGATTTTGGCGAATCTCTGGCACTTATCGCAGCGTCGTGAATAATCAGCTGCATCTTTATTAATTGTGGGCCAGAAGTATCCATATCGCAATATCTTTTTTGCTAAAGTCTGACCTCCTGTATGATCTCCACACTCACCTTCGTGCACTTCTCTTAATACACGTTTGATGTCGTCGTGTGCTATACATCGTAACAGAGGCATAGAAAATCCTTGCCTATAAAGAGTATCATCTTGCATGACATATCTGGTAGCCTTGCGAACTATAGCCCTTTTCTCACTCTTCTTTGATGGGAGTGTCCCATTCTTAAGGAAGTTCTTAATTGGGGTCATCCATGACTCCTTCTCCGGTTCTGCTTCGAAAGCGAATTCAATTTCCATCGACTCGAAGCTTGGCGATTCCAACGTTTCAATTGGAATTATTTCAGTCTCTTCTGGATTGTCGGAACTAGCCAGCTTTGCCAGCCTATCCGCCTTCTGGTTTTGGGCTCTTGGGATATGTGTTATATTGTACCGCTCCAAGTTGCTCAATAGCTCTCTCACTTTCCTGAGGTAGGCGATAAGTCGAGGTCCCCGAGCCACAAATTCCTCTCGCACTTGGCAAACAACGATTTTAGAGTCAGTCACAGAATATGTCCAACATTTTTATTCCTAGGTCTTTAGCAAGCTTCAGCCCGGCAATCAGGGCTTCGTATTCAGAGTCATTGTTAGTCGCCGAAAATTCTAATCGTAGAGCGTAATATAACGACCGTCCTTCAGGAGCGACTAAGACGATTCCAGCTCCGGATCTTCGGTCGTTCTTGGCTCCATCTGTGTATAGCTTCCATGAATCTATCTTTAACTCATCTTCGGACTTGACCACTTTGTCGTTGATCACTTCCTCCTCTAGGATGGTGAACTCTGCTATAAAGTCTGCCAGAGCTTGCCCCCTGATCGACCTTCATTGTTGAAAATTTAAATCAAACTGACTTAATTCTATATTCCATTTGATCAACCTTCCCGATGCTTCGGGTCTCTGCAACACCTGCCTCAGCGGCTGGTCAGTGTATATGGTTATTGGATGAGCTTGGAAATAGTGACGAAGTTTTCGGGATGCGATTAGGAGGCTGTAAGCGAGCTTCTCAATCTTTGGGTAGTTGCATTCTGCCGCTGCTAATTTCTTGCTTACATAATATACTGGCCTTTGCACTTTGTCTTCTTCTCGAACCAAGGCTGTGCTAACGGCGTGAGCCGAGACTGCCAAGTAAACAAACAATTCTTCGTGATCCACTGGCTTTGACAAAATCGGCGGTTTTTCTAGTAGTTCCAATAAATTTCGAAAGGCCTCAACACAGTCCGGAGTCCACTCGAAGTTCTTCTTTCCCCTTTTAATCAAATCAAAAAACGGAACGCATTTGTCTGTGGCTTTGGAGATGAATCTACTCAACGCGGCTACTTTCCATGCAAGACTTTGGACATCTTTAATTCTTCTCGGCTCTTCAATATTTCTAATCGGTGCTATTTGGCTGGGATTGATTTCAATTCCTCGGGAGCTCGCAATGAAGCCTAAAAACTTTCCTGATGCCACTCCAAATGAGCATTTCAGAGGATTCAACTTCATCCGATACTTTCGCAGGATACCAAACATTTCTGCCAAGTCTTGCGTATGGCTGGAGGACTGTTTCGATTTGACAAGCATATCATCCACATAAACTTCCATAGTCTTCCCTATTTGATTATAAAACATTCTGTTCACCAAGCGCTGATAAGTGGCTCCGGCGTTTTTCAATCCGAATGGCATCACAACATAGCAATATAGCCCCAAATTTGTAATGAAGCTCATATGCTCTTGATCTGGTATGTGCATAGGAATTTGGTTGTACCCAGAATATGCGTCCATGAAAGAAAGAAGTTCATGACCTGCTGTCGAATCTACAAGCTGGTCAATCCTGGGAAGTGGGAAACTATCTTTTGGGCAAGCTTTGTTCAAATCTGAAAAATCAATGCAAGTCTGCCACTTTCCATTCGACTTCTTTACTAAGACTGGATTCGATATCCAGTCGGGATATGTCGAATCTCGAATAAATCCGTTCTGCTTCAGCTTCTCCACTTCTTCCTTGAGAGCAGCCGACCTCTCTGGGCCCAGCATACGTCTCTTTTGTTTCACAGGAGGATGTTTTGGGTTTACATTTAGTGTGTGACTTATGATGGATGGCGATATCCCACACATGTCAGCATGGGTCCAGGCAAACACGTCCAAGTTCGCCTTCAAGAAGTCCGTTAGTTCTTTGGTCCGACGTGGATCCAATTGAGACCCGATCTTCAAAACTCTTGTTGGATCAGCTTCATCAATGGGAATTTCCACTGTCGCTTCATTAGGAGTTGCATTTCTAGTCTCTGGTTCCTCGTCTTTTCTGGGATCCAGGTCTTCAGGCGTTCCTTTGGGCAACTCCTTCGGGGTCGATTTCTCTAATTGCTACGCCGAGCCCCCCTTTGGGGGAGGCGAGGCATCTTTACTCTCGATGTTAAGTCCTTTCATCAACATCTTTAATTCGGCAACATAGCAGACCCGTCCGGAAACTTGATCCCCTCTCATTACTCCAGTTCCGGCTTCAGTTGGGAACTTAAGCAATAAACACCAAGGGGCGATGCAAGCTCTGAACTCAGCAAGGGCAGGCCTTCCTAAAAATGCATTATAAGGCGAATCTACATCCAAAACTACGAACTGAAGCATCCGCACTCTTCGGCGTTCTCCTTGCCCCAAGGTCACGGGCAACTCTATGTACCCCATGGGAGCCGTTGACGCCCCGTTGAAGCCTCTGATCCATCCTTCACATGGCTTCAAATCTTCAGATTCAAGCTTCATCTGATCGAATGACTTTTTAAATAAAATATTGACAGAACTTCCGTTGTCTACCAACACCTTATGAACCAAGGCCGGCCCAATGGTGGTAGTAATGACCAACGGATCATCAGTGGGTGATTGGATCCCAGTATTATCTCTGCTGCGGAATACCACGTCGTCAAACATTGTCTTCTGTTGTTTTATGGGGGCGATATCTTCCAAATCATCACCTTCATTCACATCTATGTGCTTGGCAGCATTTACATATTGATCCATCGCTCTGAAACTACGGATTGCTGGGTGAGGTCCACCCACTATGGAGTTGATAACAATTCCTTTACCTTTCTGCTGCGCTGTAGGCTTGGGAGCAGATTGAATCTGTTTTGGTGCCTGCTCTCCTTGCCCCCTGTCCCTCGGGGCAACCTTGTATTAATCCAGCTTCCCTTCACGCACCAGCTTCTCAATCACATCCCTCAAATGCCGACATTCATTGGTTGAATGCCCATGAGTTCCATGAAACAAACAAAACTTCCCAGTTGCCATTTCTTTCTCTGTCGAGTCACGAGGTGGCGGTCTTTTATTTTGCAAAACGTTGTACGTATCCAGGTAAATGTTCTCCAGAGTGTCATTCAACGGTGTATAATTCTCATAAGTCTGGAATCGGGGTCTTTTGTCAGAATCACTTCCCCTATTTCTATTCCTTCTGTTACCGTTCGTGTTACGGTTATTGTTGTTGCCCCCATTTCCAGCATTGTTGTTTCCACCCTTGTTTCCCACATTTACTTCAACTTTTCCGGAACTTTCCCCAGACTGCTTCATGGCGACGTTACTCTGCACATTTTCTTTTGAAGCCGCTTCAGACTTTCTCTTTCGGTTTGCCCTGGCCTCCTCTCGTCTTAAATAAATATCGGCCTTCTCATATAATATCTCTCTCGTGGAGGGTGTCTTCCCAGAAAGGTAATCTCCAAACTCAGATTCAGGATCGACTCCTTCCTTTAATGCCATCAAAATGGTGGGCTCATGCGGGTCACTAACTTCAGTTACAACCAAGTTAAAACGGTCAAGATATGACCTCAAAGTCTCTCCTGGCGCCTGCTTAATTCTTGATAATTCAATAACACTTTTGGACTTTCGGGTATGGAGTCGGAACTGATTCATAAAACGCTCGCTCAGTTCCCTATAATTTGAAACCGAACGAGGGGGAAGTCGGGTAAACCAGAACAGCGCCACATCTTCTAAATAGATCGGGAATGCTTTACACTTCACTACATCAGGAGCAGCAGCAGCATTCATGAGCCATGAGTATCGCATCAAATTCTGTCCCGGATCAGTTCTCCCATTATACTTGTCCATCTGTGGCAGGTTAAAACGCCGAGGAAACTGAAAGTCGAGGATGTCGTCAGTGAAAGGAGTATGACTTCGTTCAGTGCCATAATCTTAATTGGTATAGTTCCGGCTCTCGGACATAATCTGGCGCACCATTGCCTGTACATCAGCATTAGTTAGGGGCCGTTCAGGTTCCCTGGCCCTGGTATCCGGGTTCCTTCTGGGCTCTTGTTCAGGAGATGCCCTTCTTCTTCGAGCTGCTTCTGCTCTATTCCGTTCCCTACGCTCCCGGTCGATCTCGGGAGGAGGGGACTGGAGCCTTTGCCCCTGAGTGGGATCATTGTTTCCTAGTGCTCATGCAATATCCTCGCGAGACCCCAAAGATCCGAATGTCAGCTGCTCCAAATTCTGAGGTCGTTCGAGCGGCCTTCGTTCCCGGGGCCACTCTTCCTCGGAAGAAGAAGACTGATCCACTAGTGTGTGATGAACCGGTGATGGGGTTCTCTGTCTACGGAGTTCACTAATCTCCCTGCTCATGAGTCTCATATTTTCTTGCATCATGAGATTGGTGCGCTCGTGGATTTTCATAGCCTCCCTGGTACTCTCAAGCATGTCAAGCAGGCGCGAGAAATCTCCTTGAGTAATGGGCGCGGATGGATTGACCTGATCATTGACCCTGGTGGCTGGAATTGGAGCATTTGTAGGGACTCGAGTAGAGGTTCCAACATCACCAAGTGATGGGTCGGTTCGGAGATGGGAGATTGGGTCGGTTCGGAGCTGGGAGATCGGGTCGGTTCGGAGCTGGGGAGCCTGGTCGGGTCGGTACATGGCAAGCTGCTCGGGTCGGTTCAGGTTGGGGGAATGCACTGCTTCAGAATCTCCTACCCGGATCGGATCGGAGCTCTCCCCCTGAAGGCGGTTCGGGTTTCCTGCACAGGTTCGTCCTGCTGCTGAGCTCTGCCCACGAGACCTTGTCACGACCGCATTTTGCTGATCTTCGCCAACTCCATTTCCTCGACCAGATTGAACTTCTTTGCCTTTTCCTTTGGCCATGGTTCTTCAACAATCAATTCAACAAATATCCAAAAACGTCGAAACTTAAGGATTAACTTCTTTGAACTCAACGGTCCAAAAAGTAGAACGATAATCCCGAAAAGCTAAGAATTCAGATGATTCTCAGTGAAAGCACCAAAATGTTAGACCAAAAAGTGGTTCTAACACCCAAATTGACTAAAAGCAGAATGAAATAAAATCAAAAACAAAAAGAACACACGGGATTTATAGTGGTTCGGCGAAGAAATGCCTACGTCCACTTGTCTTTCACTATTTTCAATGATGTAGTTGCAATTACAATGAAATATTCACTGGATTTCTCTCACAACTCACTTATATTCACTCAATTATCTAAAAACAAATAATGAAAGAGATTTGGGTTTTCCGGGAGTGCTGGAATTCGGATTATGAAGGTGGTTGAACTCTCAAAGTGCCCGAAAAAGGATCCTTTTCTTTGTCTCCAGACAGGGTATTTATAGGTGAGAATTTGCTCAGAACCCGATCCGGATCGGGGCCACGTGTCGTCCATCCCATCAGCCTTGGGTTCGGATGGATTTCTATGTTGACAACGCATCAGAGCAGTGGACGTTATGGGTAGGAACTGGTCATAGCCGCTCCGAATAACCAGGCGCTCATGCAGGAGGGTGACGTGGAGGACAGGCTCGGATCGGAAGGGTGTGCACAGGGGGTTCGGATCGGAGTACTCGATCCGACCCGGATTGACTTAGGACTAATTCCTGTTTTTACTCTGCTCCGCTCAGATCTGTTGCTCTCCGCTCCAACTGGAAATAGGTTGCTCTCCGATCCGAACAGCCGTGCCTCTCTGATTCCAACAACAATAGTTCACCGATCCGAATAGCATACTTTATCCGATCCGAACCGCTACACTGCTCCGATCCGACCCGCTTCAGTGTTTCTCAAGTTCTTCAATATTTCACATCTTGACTTTGTGTTGCCCAGTTCACAAAGTGGGCTAACATTAAATATCATAGCTATTTTTATATATATGTATATATTATAATTTATCGTTGCCATTGACTTTGTGACCACTGTATTTCTGCATATTAAGCATTGTTCTATCCTGGAGGCACACGTGTTATCACTTCGTACTAAACTGTGTACGTTCATGTGAGTTCTACTTTAGAAATTTTGAAAAGTACCAGTGTTAGTTCAAGAAGATTTACACGTGTGCCCCCTACAGCCTCATTCTTCGTATTACCCGATAGTACTACTTCGTAATACTCTTGGGCAATATGGGTATAGAGGTATGAAGTGATTGTAAGCCGATTAGCAATATCCACATTAATAAAGCTATAGAGAAATTTCTTATCTGGCTTAGTTGTGATTTAACCGATCGAATATTGATCAGAGTTGTGCAACGGAGATTAATATGTAAATTTCCGCTGAAGGCGTTATTTGGTTGTTGAGAGTTTATTAAATGTGTTGAAATTGGATGTAGAATTTAATGAAAAAGCGTGTATAGAATAACTATTTGCAGGCGATCCCTCTAAAACCATGTCTTAATCCATCTACAATCTCTGATTATAAATCTTTTTACTGTAATTGATTTCATTGCTTTTGCATGTCACAATAAAACTCTTATTAGGCTTTGAGAAGGCAATTTCAAGCTCCAAATCCCAAATTTGCTTCAAATTCTTGTTGTTGATTCTCTTTTCAGGTGAGTGAACCTCACAACTTCTAGTTGAAATCATTTACAAGTGCTATTCTCTGAATTTGTTGCGTTTTTGAGATGATTTGATTTGATTCGGTGTATTGGATTATTTCTGAGTTACAGCCCGTATTCCTGAAAATGCAGTGTAGTAAAACAAGCATATATTCCACGTTTCTTATCCGATTTGGCTCAATTTTTTTTGAAAACTAGACTTAATAAGATACATTTTCTATTCAGATTGTTTTTCGAAATTTTGTCATTTGATAGGCCTGAAACAGATTTCGAAATGACGCTATAATTCCGTCTTTTGCCTAATTTTCTGGGCTGAAACTTGAAATTGTTTTAGCCATACCTTTTCGTTTTTAATCGAAATTTGATAATTCTTGACGATTTGGAAAGCTAAAAACCTAAGCTACAACTCTCGTTCAATATATTCTGCAAAATTTTGAAGTTTTCTAAGCTTAAATCATCATTGTTCGTCGCTGTTCTGTCGAATACATGCAGCAGACTGAGTTTTAAACTGTTAGTAAAATGACCATAACTTTTTCGTTTTTTATCGGAATTTGATCATCTTGATGATTCGGAAAGCTGAAAACCTAAGCTACAACTTTCGTTCAATATGTTGTGCAAAATTTTGAAGTTTTATAAGCTAAAATCATCATTGTTTGTCGCAATCCTGTCGAATACATGCAGCAGGCTGAGTTTTCGATTGTTAGTAAAATGATCATAACTTTTGAATTACTGATCGGAATTCAATTATCTTAGACATTCTGGAAAGCTTGAATTATATGCAACAAAATTTTATTCATAGCGTTTAAATATCTTGTTGTTTAGTAGCTTGAAAGAACGGATTTTGTCCGTTGTCTTGTATTATGCTTCATGTTATTGGGGCATTAGTTATTCCCAAGTTACTTAAAATTGTTTTGCATCTTTTTGGTGTCGATAATCGTCGTGTGAATGGCATTTCTAGAAAGAAAAGCCGCATTTAGCTACGATTCACATTATTGAATCGATGTTGTTTTTGTTGATAATCGATGGTGTAATCTCGTTGAACCTTGTCGTCTCTGTACATGCTTTCAAAACTGGTTTTAATAAAATATTTCCAAATGATTTATGAATCTAACAACTAATTATTATATATATATGTATGTACTTTATTAATATAAAACCTATTTTATTCCCGTTATAGAGGGAAAGATTTCTATGTTAATAATTACATATACTAATTGGAAAACTGTTTTATAACTTGCTTTCGTCAAAAGTTATTTTCTAAATTTATAAAAGTATACACACACTATTGCACTTTTCGAGAAGACGTGTTTGCAATTAAACGGTATTGTAAACCTTGTGGTATGGGACACATAGGGATATAATATCGGTTAATTTCATACTTGTCAATCAAAACCAAAATGATGTTTCCCGATGTTGGGCATTTCCGTTGAAATGGGGTATTCCTGTGATCTTACGGGTTTTCTACGTCGCTTTGAGATTCCTAGTGTGGAATAGACTATATTATGGTAAGTCGATTAGTGAAACATGCGGTATGGGACGTATTGATTTCACTTTTCGAATTACTATTTGTAAGTATATAACACGTCTTGTTGGTGTGCCAGTACTAGACTCGAGAGGAGCCTTATATATACGCATTTAGTTGATCAAAGGGGTCAAATATACCCAACCGAGGCGGGTTGCGGTAAAATTATGTAGTACTGAGACGATTCATATACTCAACCGAGACAAGTTGTAGTATGGGTGCGCACCAGACTGAGACGGGTCATTGTGTTAATTATACTCGACCGTGACAGGTTGAGCCTACCTGATCGTAGCGGGTCACAGTAGAAATTTGTTGGACCGAGACGGGTCTTCTTACTCGATTGAGGCAGGACATAGTGAATTGCGTATTTAAAGCACTTGGCAAGTAATTCTTTCTATTGTTGATGGTGCAACTTGATTGCCATAGGATTCGTCGTTATAATTGTATTAATGCGGGGAAAACTGTTGTTTTGGATCCTTATCTATGTCTCATTGATTCTTAGCCTTTAGGCTATTTGGTGTTATTTTATATGAAGCAACCTTATTGCTTTAAGACCAGTGGTTGGTTTTTATGATGGAGTGTTAGTGATGCTTTAAATCTGGTTGTGTAATCTTGTTGATCCTTAGTCTTTCTTGGCTGGTTATTGATATTTCATGAAGTGTTCACTTCGGGTGAACAACCACACACTACAACAATACAGGCTTTTCATAGCGTTTGAAAAACGCTATTGTATGCTAACATAGCGTTTCAAAGAACGCCATGTAACGACATGCTATGTTAGACCTTCTTCTTTAAAATAGCAAATATAAAACGCTATGAAAAGTGATTTTTCTATAGCGTTTTTTGTTTGCTATCGGACGAAAACACTATGGAATATATCGGCCAGCACTTACTTTATATAGCGTTTGTCTGTGTGTTTCTATAGCGTTTCTTCTGTATTTCTCAGCGTTTGTTTAGTTATACTATAGCATTCTCAATGTGTGTTTCTATAGCGTTTTTTATTCAATAGCGTTTATGAAACGCTATTGCATTAATTTATAGATTTTATATGTTATCCTTTTAGCTTATTACACACACACACACGCACACACACACACACACACACACACACACACACACACACACACATATATATATATATATACACACACACACACACACATATGCACACGGCATCTTTTTACAAACAATAAATTTATAAACTACAACATAATATTTCATGCATATTATTCAAATTACTTTTCGTATACCAAAACATAGTACTTCGTACACATCATTCAAACAACTCTTAACATATTCAAACTTAATATTTTATACATATTGTTCTACCAATTTTTCCATGTTAATATATCATAAAAAAATTCCAGCATCAAGTTTACAAAACGGACAAACGATAGATCTAATCATGCTTTGCTTATGAAAATTTCTTCTTAACCTCAACAATAGCAGTCCTGTTAATGTCAAATAAACAAAGAATATTAGTAATTGTTATATCATATACTCTCAAAGTAAAAGAAACCTAAAAGAGAAGAAAAAAATATAACTGTGACATAAAATATGATACACTTATACAATAAGTGAGGAGCATGAAAATAATATCAGTTTGGTTAGTTAGAATGAAAGAACTTGAAAGATAGGACAAATAATTTTTACGTTTTTATTGCGTCGACAAAAAGAGGTAATTAAAAAAGATGTAAGAGGAACTCACTTGGAAACATTAAACAAAGCATCAAAATCTGTAAGCCACCATTTTGATTTTTTGCAATGCAATTTCGGCATTCCAGCCCAAACACTAAATAAAGATGCAAATTTGATCTTCCTTCATTTTAAATGCAAATTTAACGCTAAAATGAGAGATCTAAAGAGATGCAAATATGTTAAAGGGCTCTATTTTTATTCCAACAGCTAAAGTATCTTCATCATATTTGCATATCTTATGTCTTCCTATCATCATTCTATCTCTAACCTTTCTATAGTGAATTTATGAGAAAGCGTGTACCTTACGAGCTTCAGTATTAAATATGCGTTCAACATTTTCATTCTATATTTGTCAATTTTAGCTTCAACTGAAAAGACATTGATTCCTTTAATTAGGTAAAAAACTACAAAATGATAATTAAGTTAGCAATTATCCAATGACGTTGAAACTCAATAAATGTTATAAACTGAAAAAAAAGCAAAAACAAATTATAAGACAAGAAACTACTATATACTTATCAATGTAACTACTAGATGACTTGCTATAACAAATTAAGTACCCATAAAAATATGGTTAAACTAGATGAAAACAAATAACCTTTTTCTCAACTGCAAATTCAACGCTCTCATCTCCGTAGTCAACTAAAACATAGAAATACCATAGTGATTAATTAATACAGTTTGTGTATAAGAAATAATTATAAGACAGCTTCCACTTTTGCAATGCTTTTAACTTGGTGCCAAGGGTTGCAAATATTATACCAAGCTACGCAATATAAATTATCACCACTCATAGATCAACTTTTACTGAACTAAACAAGGATTTTGAATGAAATGCGAGATTTTCAAGATTTAGATGAAGCATTTAAAGTGAAGCAAGTTGACATAATAGGAGCAGATGTCACATTTTGATTAACAGATGTCACATTAGCCCTAGTACCTTGTATCCATTCTGCAACCTTTTCAAAATATAAGGAAACAAGGAAACAACAATAAAGTTACAAAAACATTAGCCTTGGTACCTTGCATTTCACAGCATGTTGATCCAAAATTACCATTTATATCCCTTAGCAAAGCCTGGAGCTAAATACCTTAAGAATGATGTCTCAAGTTATTCCATAAGCACCGAAAAATCCTCGGCATCCACTTATTGTTCTTTCAGGGCCTTCTTTGCATTGGAGTTAAAGAATAAATTGCCAACAAGTACATATAGATTAGTCACTAATAACTACATGAGATAAATGGGATACATGAGTATAGTGGCTTTTGCCTTCTATTATTTATATCTACTTCTTTTAAAGAAGCTGGTAGGAATTGGAAGGTTGATATAACTAGCAAACTGCAGCACTAATAACACCTTCATATCTGATTCTACCTTGATTATGGGTTTTACACAATTCCGAAGCATCAGCCAGTCCTTACCTTGAAGCTGTATCTCTTTTGTTCTTTTATATTTCTCACTCATAAAGCGTACATTTTTTATTTTGCATTTCAAAAAAAAAAAGTTATGCTGTTACGACAATAAAATTACAAAAAAATAGTACCTGTATATGTGAGGTCAATCTTGTATCGTATCATCAACTGATGTTGCAAGATATGATGCTGCTGACTTCTGACTAGGCCAAAGCGGAACAGGCGCAGTAAACTAATTATTTAGTTGTCATATCATAAAACAGAAATTGTTGAACAACATAATCCTATTTGGGAAAGAAACACTTTCACCGTATTACCTGCTTTGCACATTACATCCCACAAGATTAGGCCTGCCTAACTAATCTTTTTACCATGCATAAAACTGATATTTGACGAAAGCATTCAAAGAAGCACACTTACTTTAGAACCATCTGTCCAGTGAATGAAGTGCAATCAACCACCTACAGATAGAAAAGAATGAGACAAGTCTGAGTCTTTACTTAATATCACAGTGCAACTTAAATAAACAATATATGGGAGGAAGAGAGAAAAGGTAGCTAATGAAGATTGCATCCACCCTAACCTTTCTGTGGTGAATTTGAAATGACCACTCTTTCAAACAATCATTTTCAGGTCGATCTCAAAGTGCGCAATGAATTATACCCATATTTCAGTTCCCATCCTAATATTCAAAACTAAATCATATTGAAGTTCATACATATATCTCATAAGTAAATCAGAAACATTCAAAAGATAGTATATATGTAAGTTGTACCTATTTTCATGTCATATCCTTTGTTTTCGAGCTTTCAATACTCCTGGCAATGCACACAATTTCTCACAACAACAAAAAGGCAGCAGTCATTGAATGAACTTGATTCCAAGTTGTACTGAGCCATGTGTCTTCATCAGGTAACCCATTGTCTTTAGCATCGCAATTAAACGTACCTTTGTAGAGTGCTTGATAATCAAAATCTCCTGTATCTCATTCACTCGGTTTTATTATGTTAAATATACTAATTATGTATGCCATTTGCTTACAAGTTAAGCATTGCCAAACCAGTTAGGTCAACAAAAAGAAAATAACGACTAAATTACAAATCGACCATCACTGAAGATCAATCGATCACGGCATTAAACACTACATAATAGATCTTGGATCAGTTCCCACCAAATGTGAAAGCATGTAGCAATGAACCTTTTTATCTACTAAGAAATCATACTCAAGAAAGCAATAGTAAAAGGGGAATAATTTTACAGTGTAAAGGAATATCTACACGAATTTTTATGAAACTGCCGCTGAAGCAATAAACATGTATATATAGATTTATACGCAAAAGAGGAATCAAAAACTTGCACAATTTGATACATGTTCCAGAGAACAGAGTAAGCATGGTAGACTTTAGTTGGATCAAACCATAGATAAATTCTTTGCTCTATGTTGCCTTTACCACCAGTAAAAACATTGTTTTGCAATATGTATGGTTGGCCAGTTCATTTACCCAAGAAGTTTATTTCATCATGTTCTGAGTTTGGAGAAGATAGCTGCAATTTAAGTGGAACAGAAATAATATTAAATAATTCCATATGCATGGACCCATAGAAAGTGTATATCATATATGGTAATTTTAGACGTAGAAAGACCCATAAAAAATCTCACTCAACTTACTTCTTAATTCACATATATCCAAAATTCAAACTGTTCGGACTATAGACTACAAGCCACTAGATTTGGTATTGACTTGAATGGCTTAGTTTTATTTTCTGTTTGGTATGCTTTAAGTAGATCTTCTGAAACATAACCATGAAAAACAAAGATGTATATGCCCATGTTTTGAAATAGTTATTATATATTATGTAAATGAAAGTGTGAACACATGTATTTTTCGCCTGGCTATGACAATATTTGTTAAGAAAATTTGGTAGAAATGTTGGTTTTAGTCCTTTTGAAATACAAAACAATATCAAAATGAACATGAAAATATTTATGCAAGCATTGGACTTTTAAAACAATCCATTTTCCTAGACTAAAATGCCACCATCCACTACAATATAATCACATGCGCAAATTTCTGCACATGCACCATAGTTATCTTTTATTATTCCTATATCAGATGCATTCAAGACTTCACATGCGCATGCACCAATTTATCTAATCCATCATCATCATAACCAGTTATAACTGGCTTTAGTAATAGTATTTCTTCTCTCTGATCATCAATAAGTCCATTTTCTGGTATATACAAATAGGCTCTATTCATTTATGCAATATTTCACCTTAACATCAGCTAATTTTATAAGGCCTGCACTCATTTTATCCATATTCTACTGCTTTTAATTACTAGTTTCTTGCCCCAATTATATTCATGAATTGTCCATATCATACTTTTCAGCCTCAAACCAGATTCAAATTTAGAGAGTAAAAAATGTCACAAAAGTTTAGTAAAGAGATATAACTTCCTCTTGCTTTTCAAAAACTTCTTCAAAAACACATTCCTGGTTTTAGATATTACAAATAGAATTAATATTCATTTCCATATTTTAGTAATATAAATATATTTACCTAACAATGTTTTCCTTTAGCTGCTACTCTTGAACATGTGCATTCCAGCCTGAAATAACAAAGTACATCATCAATACAAGCTGAAGTATCAAATTTAGTTTAAGGGTGTATAAATGAAATAACGAAATACACAGTTAATAGTTGAAGGACATAAAAAATGATATATGCAATGCCAAACTCCATGCTTATATGGGCGTCATGAATGATGCTTAAGAACCTGGCAGGCAGACCAGCCTTCATTGCTAGTTCAGCAAGTAACATGAAAATACCTAGAAAAATATAAGCATGGTCGTCTTTAAACACAAGAAGTTAAAATAAAATTTCAACATGAATGATTTATAATCAATAACTTTCATTAATCCTTTTAATGATATTTATAATCAATAAATTTCAGAATTTATTATATTTCTAGGAACTGCTAAATATAGCACTAATATTAGTACACACTAGCCAACGTAATAGTAAATAGTAAAATAACAGAAGATAATATAAAATTTTAGCGCTTACATAATTGGATTATATAATCAAATAATTTCTTCTGTGAGGTCATAAACGTTTGCGTCTCATATCGCTGGCCGCATCAAGTTTTCTTTGCAAACTATATTCAAGTTGCTCTCAAGGTAATAATATACATTGCTTTCATTATATTTATTTGTATATAATTAGAGAATTCACATTTATGTTACCCAGATATGATCAATAATCAAGTACCTAATAGCTAAATATAGTATTCAGGCATATTTGGTAATGAATAAATTTTATGGATGATCATTTAATTTTCCATGATTTGAATTAAATAATGTTAAAGCACCATTTTGCTGAATAACTCAACACCCTCAAGTAATCACAAACAAAAATATTAACCAGTAATTTCTTATATAGCTCAATTTCAAATATCTTGTTCTTTTTTTAAGTAGAAGGTCACACACATATATTAAACCGCTACTGATGCCTACACTTAGATTAGCCAAAAACATTAGTACTAATTCGAGATATAGACTAAAATCGTTAAATGACTAACCGTGTTAACTCTTTCTCATATAGCTTCTCACCCGACATTTTATTGACTTTTCCGCTGAAATTAACCTGAAATCCACAGCAAATTAAAATGCATACACCACCATTGAAATTAAGACCACTTAGAAACTTCTTAGTGAAGCTCCACTTCTTTCCATATACTCTTCAAGGTGCAGTATGTCTTGCTCATGGATACACCAACAACTGCAAAGTCAATAGGTCCAACCAAATGCTAAAATGTGAGCATGTATGATACTTAGTCTGAAGATGGAAGATAGATATTATAATGTAATTTTCATCTCTACTTGATCAAAGATACAATTGCTAATTTTTTTTTAAAGTTCATCAACCCAAAATATTGTAGCATTAAAATTATCAAAGAAAAAGATATATGATTTGGCTATTTACTTTAAAAAGAACAAAGAAGCTAGATGAAATCATGTTACAACACATGTACTCTATATGCTATACAACAAAAATAATTGCAGTACTTATATCTTAATTCAAAGCATGAGTCTGTAATATAAAAACGTCATTTGCAATAGCCATTAAAAAGATTGTAAGTGAATCACGGTTAATTTAGTAAGATAAAATGTATACTGGCAAGAACCCGACATGAACCAAGAACGAAAAACATCAATACCCCAAATCGGAGTAGTATTAATAAAATTTAATGCACTGTTTATAAAGCAACTCAAAATATCATCTTGAAGACTGCTTACTCAAACTTTCCAACTTTTTCAAAGTATTTTTTAGCTAATGAACTTCAGTTCACCAATTATTGAAGTTCAATCAACAAAAATTAAATGATTGATCCACACTATTCTTAACTTTTGATTTCTAATGCTAAAATACACATTAAAGAATGAATTATTCCATCTTAATCATGTGTAGGTCATAGATAATAAAAGCCTCATACACCACGGAAATAAATTAAAAACAACCTTCCATTTAAGACATGCTGATAAAGCACTTAAAAAAACAACAAACTCATAAATGTGATCTATATCATAATTTTGGTATGTTTGTATATTGATATGAAAATCTAAATATTTGATTAATAATCAAACTAAGCAATAATTGAACCACAAAGCATAAAAAAAGTTTGATTGCTAAAACCATAGGCGTAAGCAATACTACCTTTGCTGTTCTGCAAATAGTTGGTAACTCAAGTTAAAGAGCCATGTATAAGAATCGATAATTTATAATGGGTAAAGCAAACGGTTTTGGTGACGAAGATAAAAAAAGAATCAAAACATCACAACTCAATACAAACATTTCCTGACAATCAAGAAATGCTAAATCTAGAACTGGTATGATTTTCAAATAGTTGCCTAGAACGTAGATAATTTGTAGGTGAATCGTTCTCAAATACTTATTTTATCATTCTTTTTTCAGTTACTCAAATCTAATTAGACAAATTAAAATGTGACTGCATTTTTCATAAAATGCGACTGCTTCAAATTACTACCATATGAGCTTGCTTCTAATTACAGTGTGACTCAATAATGCATTTTGTAGCATTTTTCAAAGCATGTACAAAGTTTTGTTTACGTATATAGTAGCACCTCTTAATGAATATTTACCCAAATTCATAATTAAATAGATTTAACTTCCATGATTGCCTTCAGGATCTATGGTTCCACATATCTTAACTTTTTTGCAAATGTAGGGCCTTAATCATCATTGATATATTTAAAGTTACCAAATATTTGGGTTAATAAACGCTTTAAGAATTCAAAAAGTTTGGAAGCTACAGTTTCCCACTGTGAAATAAATGATTTTAATCATCAAAATATAACCTCCTAATGTATGATAACAACAAAAAGTTTATGGAAGCATCGAAAATACTGTTCTTGCTAACAAACATGCAAGCAAGACTTATTTAGAAGAAAGAAATACAAATGCAGAGAAAACGAGTCTTCAGATAAAATTAACTTAAAATTTTGCAAGTAAGAGGAGTATAGTAACACCTTTATTGACCTATCTGCTTCAGGAATTATGTAAAGTATCTTTGACCTTTATACTTCAGGAATTTTGCAAGTAAGAGTATAGTTACACCTTTAACCTTTATACTTCAGAATTACTAAATCAATTCAAGGTGGCTATTGATTTTTGGAATCGAATCCGATTCGGTTTGGTAACGCAAGCAAGTGTGGAAAAGTTTATTGTTTGGCTACATGATTGAGATCGAGTATGACTCCTTACTTGCATTTGAGACCTAGGAATATTCCATCTTGGAAGCTTTGAACGTATCCCTTCGTACATATGCCTATGGACTTTGGAACCCAACATTAAGTTAGGATTAAAGCACAGGATCAAATCTTCCTCAACTAGAATTTGAACCGAAATCTATGCATATGCATAATCATTCTAACCATGAACAAAACTTGAATATGACAGCAACATTCCTTAGTGTTGATGATCGATTCTAAAGGTTATTCAGAATCCACACCCATCGTTCGAAGGGTTATGACACGATCAGCGATGACAATCGCTTGGCTCAAAACCTGAATCCTGTTATTGCTGGTGTATATTTCTGAACTACATAATTTTACATTATGCCGCACACACTGCAATATTTTACACTTAACGTAGAGGGTACATGTTAATGGCTCTAATTACAGTTATTTGTTGTGTTCCGTAGCTTATAGGACCCATAAGTTTCAGTTGCATTACAACAACGACTGTTTAAAAAGTTGTAGAAGCTGGCACTGCTTGTCACGACTTTGAAGGTGAATTAAGTTCAAGCATGGTTTTTTTTAAGATTAAGTTTAAGCATGGTTAATTTGAATCATATAAACGTTTGATATTCACAATAAACTAAGACAAAGACATGATTAGCAAAAATCATGAGTTCAAGCTATGGTTACAGCATCTGCCAAATCAGTTGTCTTTCCAGAATTTATGCTGTTAATCAATCTACGATTTTCAGAATTTCTAAACAAGAAAGTGACGTGCAATGAAAACTGAAAGTTATTATATTTAAACCATGTTGCATCGAAATTTCAGGTTTACTGAAATTTAAAATAAAATGGTTGTATTTTTTTTTTAGAATTTATTTGATTATTAAACCATCGCAAGAAGTTATTATATTTCAGAAATCTATTTGTCTTAGTTGTAGAAGTTAAAATAAAATTTCAACATCTACAATAATCCTTTCAATCATAAAATGATTTATAATCATTCACACCACATCATATTTAGCTTCAAGTAATGAAGCTGGCCACTTTAGAAAAATGTCAGACAAAAAAGTTCACTGTGCAAATTTTGATTTTTCCCAGGTAAGATTCCTCTATCTAATAAGTACTATTTCGACTCATCTACATATAGATATGTTATTTGAAGCATGAATATACTATAATAGAACAGCATAACCTACTGTGAAGGTTGACCATAGTAGAAAAACTAATGCCAAAAGCATATAGATAGATGATAATAAAGCAATTGCAATAAAATGAGTTGTTCACACAGTATGCTACTTAAAATTATATGAAATATATGTAATAATACCTCCCAGCGAAGTTCAAATCATAGATGCTTCCTAGGGTTAGGGCCTAGGATGACTGCATCAAAGAGAGATTGTGGCATCGATCAACTATTGATAGTAGGGTTATTGGGGGCATTGATCGACTATTGATGATAGGGTTAATTAATTTGAGATTTCTAGAGGTGATGATGATAGAATAAAATGAAATAAATTTTCCGATCGAGGGAGTGACAAAGCGATACGGACTTTTCTATTTCCCGCACAAATTTGGTTTACCGCCTAACTTTTTTACGTATAGGGTTGTTTTCTAAATTGAGCAAGTAAAATAGCGTTGAAATCAAAAGCTTGCATAGTGCACCAAAGCTGGTTTGCGGAAGGTGCTATGAAAACCTTAATTTGTTGTAGTGACATATGCGAGTATAAGTCACATACATGATGATGATGATTGTATTATTTCCTTATTTTTGATCTATTCTAGAGATTACAACTCTTGGAATTTCTTGTGGTCGTCAACTTGTGTGAATCTCTAATCGTCATGACGGGGAGTTTTCACGTCATATTACCCTCTAAAGAATACCACTTATCTGTGCTTATTATTTATTATATGATGTTATAATATTTCAACTAGACTGATCCATGTGAGTTAATGCTCGGGTCAGACCGGGTATTTGCAGGTAATTATGGAAGTTGTTCTTTATTTCGTAGCTTGCCCTTTTGATGGACTCCTTCGCTTTATATTTTTTGGACAAGCTTTGTTATACTCATATTCGTGCTTGACACCTTTTGATGTATATATATTCTTTTGTGGGAATGTAACGGTGTATACGCATTTGTATTGTACCTGATGTGTGTAAAAGTTATATATATGTAACTGTGTTATGTGATCTGTGATTTACTATATTATATTTGTCTTGTTCTGAATCGATCCTGAAACCCTAGTGATATTGTATTAAGTAAGTAATAAGTATGTCGAACCACAAATAAAATAAAATAAAACTAGAGCCTTCATCGACGTACTTAGGACTTGTTTAATACAAGATTACAAGAGGTTGCTCCACCTCTATACCCATATTATCCAAGAATATTAATGAAGACAATAGAGCCGTTAGCGTGTGAACACATTTTATCATATTTAGCATGTTTTGTAATTATCTACTAGCCATTAGGCTCATGCATACTTGGTATATTTAATACTAGCCGTTATGCTCATTCATACTAGGTATATTTAACACTAGTCATTAGGCTCATACATATTTGGTACATTTTGTACTAGCCATTGGGCTCATAGACTATATATATGTGCTCTTTGTATCATGTTTTCGGATCAATAAAAATTACAATTGTTCCTCACTAATAACTCTGCTCCTCATCTCTTAATATGGTATCAGAGCCTTAATGCTGAAAGGCTTACTCTTTATCAAAGGTGTTGATCACAGCTACAACACCAACTCTGTAGTGCCAGACCTCTGTCAACCTTCATTCTTTTCTGGATCTCTATATGTTGTCGTGAGATTTATCATTGAGACAAAAAGGCTGCAACTATAAGTAAACTGCCACATTATATTCTCATATCTAATGGCCTATGATTCCGGCGCCACATCAGCTGTATCAGCAAGCGCCATCAACA
The DNA here is from genome assembly GCA_030737875.1 of Allium sativum. Lineage (NCBI taxonomy): Eukaryota > Viridiplantae > Streptophyta > Magnoliopsida > Asparagales > Amaryllidaceae > Allium > Allium sativum. Next base: position 173,652,858 of record CM060927.1, read on the forward strand.
GCACCCACCAAACCATCATAACCTGATCAAACCAAAAAGTCAAGTCATTACTACATCATTGGACGAGGATAACTATATACTATGGAAATACCAAATTGAAATTGTGTTAAAGGGCTATGGACTACAAGAGTATGTCAATGGAACCATAACTATACCACCAGTGATGATAGCAGACCAAGATGGCAATCTCTCACCGAACCCTGACCACGTCAAATTTCAAAAACAGGACAACCTGTTATCATCATGGCTGCTATCATCGATAAGCCCAAGTTTGTTATCACGGATAGTAGGTTGCAACACATCTCATGAAATATGGACCACTGTGCAACAGATTTTCAGTTCACAATCAACTGCTAGAATCATGCAATATAGAAGGGAATTACAAAATTATAGAAAAAAGGAGGCAAGCATGAAAGAGTACTTAGGAAAAATTAAAAACCTATGTGATAAACTAAATGTTGTTAGCCATAAGATCAGCGACAATGAGAAAATCCTATTTATTCTTGGTGGATTAGATGAAGAATATGAATCTCTAGCAACTGTGTTAGCCACACAACAAACCTTACATAACTTACAGTTCATTCGATCAGCACTCCTCGCTCATGAATGCAGAATCGACCAAAGAAAAACAACACAAAATAAGTTCTCTGCCAATTATGCCACTGTCAGAAATAAGAAGATACAAGCAGATAACAACAACTATCGTGTGAAATATCAAATATGCCAAAAGTTTGGTCACATGGCGAACAAATGTTACTTCAGGTATAATTCAGACACAGGTAGACAAAAGGCAAGCCAAAATTACTCTTCACAAAGAAGAGCACAAGCAAATATGACAATAACATGGAATTCCGCTCAAAATAATAATGACGCAAACTGAAGACATAATGCTGCAGATGATGATGAAGTAAAAAATGAAGACAATGGCTTCGAAGAATGGTACTCTAACTCAGGAGCGACTCACCACATAACTAGCAATCTTCAGAATTTAAACATTGGGAGCATAAATTACTCAGGTTTGAGGAATTTGCATATGAGTAATGGTAGTACTGCTAGTATCACACACGTAGGCAAAGGGACAATTTTTGGGAAAAGACAACTTAAATTAAACAATCTTCTTAGGATACCTATGATTAATAAAAATTTGTTAAGTGTATCAAAATTTGCCAACGACAATATTGTTTACTTTTAATTTCATCCTTGGTTTTGCTTAGTTAAAGATTCCCTAAATCATGAAATATTACTTCAAGGTTACCTATACGATGGTTTATACAAATTCAACAACTTGAAGTACAAACTCAAGTGGATAATTCTGGTGCAATAATGTAGACGCTAGTAGTGACAATGACTGTATTAGGAATAGCTGCAATAACATCGATTATGACAATAATAGTAGTAGATGTAACGTGATTAATTCTTGGCATGTAAAATTAGGACATCATAATCTGGAAACTGTTAAGATTGTTCTGCATAATAATAACTTTCATTATAAAAATGTACCTATTGAACACACATGCATACACTGCCAACTCGGCAAGAGCCACAAGCTCCCTTTTAGTGATTATGAAACCAGCTATAATGAGCCATTAGAGCTTATAGCCACTGACTTGTGGGGACCCGCGCCTCTAAATTCATATCAGGGACACAGGTATTATCTTTTTTTTTGTGGATGCTTATTCTAAATATACTTGGATATACATGCTGAAAACTAAATCAGAAGCTTGCAATAAAGTTATGCAATTTATAATTCATGTCGATAAACAAATGAACAGTGTTGTTAAGGTTGTTCAGACAGATGGGGGAGCTGAGTTTAAACCTCTAACTAATTACTTTCTCAAAAGAGGGATCAAACATAGATTAACTTGCCCCCATACGTCCGAACAAAATAGTCTAGTCGAAAGAAAACATCGAACACTTGTCTAACTTTGTTATCACAAAGCTCATTACCCATGAAATATTGGAATGAAGCTTTCTACACATCTGTATTTCTCATTAACAAGTTGCCAACCAAAGTCTTAAACAATAAAAGCCCTCATGAAATGATATGCAGTGTTAGACCAGAATATAGTTTTCTGAAAGCCTATGGGTGTCTATGTTTTCCATGTTTGAGAGACTATAATAATCACAAATTAAGTATGAGATCAAGCCCATGCACATTCATTGGGTACGCACAAAACCAAAAAGGCTATAAGTTCATGGACAAAAATGGAAAAATGTATGTTTCTAGACATGTGATATTTGATGAAAACTAGTTTCCTTATGTAGAAAAGCAAATCGACAAAAAGGATGGGGAACAAAGCATAAACAATAACATATGGTTCGAGCCATTCATTACTGAACCACCATCAATTAATAGAAATGAAGGGCAAAAACACACAGACAATTTAAACACATAGGAAGAAACTATGGACCGAACAAATGAGCAAACTAATGAGACACACAATGACTCAGAAGATACAAACATACATCAATCAAATCAAAACATGCAGTATAGTGAAGATATAGAAAACAACAACCATGCTGACACTACCATCAACAATGATACATAGCAGCAGACACCACCACAATCAACTAGACATCACATGATCACCAGGTCAAAGAGAGGCATCTTCAAACCTAAAGTATATAATATTTCTGTCAATGAGATCGAACCATTGAATTTCACTCAGACCATAAGATCAAACAAATGGAAGGAGGCAATGGACACTGAATATAAAGCTCTCATAAGAAACAACACTTGGAGTTTAGTGACTCAACCAAAACACAAAAGTGTGATTAGTTGTAGGTGGACATACAAAATAAATAAAAAAAGATAGATCTATTGAAAATACAAGGCCAGACAGGTTGCAAAAGGTTATGCACAACAATTTGGTTTTGATTTCAACGAAACTTTCTCCCTAGTCATAAAACCTACAACCATCAGAATTATACTGACCATTGCTCTAAACAAAGGATGGAATGTGAGGCAACTGGACATCAACAATGTTTTTTTGAATGGGGAATTGATTGAAGAGGTATACATGCAACAGCCTGAAGGATATGGTACTGGTGAAAAAGTATGCAAACTACACAAAGCAATATATGTCTTAAAACAAGCTTCGAGAGCTTGGTATGAAAAGCTAAAGTCAACTTTGTCTAACATGGGTTTCTCACAAGTTAAATCAGACAGTTCTCTATATATGAAGAAGGGCATACATGGAATTGTGTTCATTCTAGTATATGTTGATGACAAGTTAATAATAGGAGACAACAACGAAGAAATAAATAAACCGTACACAAGTTGGATCAAAATTTCGCCATTAAAGACTTGGGGGAACTAAAAAAAATTCTTGGAATACAAGTGATTAGGAAAAACAATGGTGAATTAATATTATTCCAACAAAATTATATCACTGAAATACTGCAAAGAGCAAATATGCACAAGTCAAACCCATTACCTACGCCTATGATTAGTAACCTAAGACTATCTAAGCACAAAGGAGAAGTTATCGACAATGCCAAACAATATAGAAGCATAATAGGAGCGTTACAATACGCAACTATTACTCGACCAGACATATGCTACAACATCAATAAACTCAGTCAATACATGCATAACCCTTTATCAGAACATTGGTTGGCATTAAAGAGAGTGTTACGATGCTTACAAGGCACAAGACATTACGGCATACGCCTAAAGTCAGATAAGGAACTTAACTTACAGTGTTTTTGCGATGTCGATTGGGCTAACGATATTGACGATCGAAAGTCTGTCTCAGGATACTATGTTTACCTCGGTTCCAATATCATTTCCTGATGTACGAAGAAACAACAGACCACATCCAGATCTAGCACAAAGGCAAAGTACCGTGCACTGGCAAGCGCTACAGCTGAAATCACGTGGATAGAATCACTGATGGAGGAGCTTGGTTTCACTCCAAGACGAAAGCTGATCATTTGGTGTGATAATAAGAGCACAGTATCTTTATCTCTAAACCCTATTCAACATTCAAGGACGAAACATCTTGAAATTGATCTCCACTTTGTGAGAGAAAGAATGCAATCAGGAAGACTTGCAATATGTCATGTGCCCGCATACTATCAGAGAGCAGATGCTCTCACAAAGGCCCTTTTGACCAAGAATTTTATCAGAATGAGAGAGGAACTTCGCGTTATCAGTGGAGGCAGAAGCCAGAATGAAAAAGGAAACTCTAGTTCGAACTGAGAGGGCATAATGAAGACAATAGAGCCATTACAATAGAGTCGTTAACGTGTGAACATGTTTTATCATATTTAGTATGTTTTGTAATTATCTACTAGCCGTTAGGCTCATGAATACTTAGTATATTTAATACTAGCCGTTAGGCTCATGCATACTTGGTATATTTAATACTAGTCGTTAGGCTCATGCATACTTGGAATATTTAATACTAGCCGTTAGGCTCATACATATTTGGTATATTTTGTATTAGCCGCTGGGCTCATGGCACTATATATATGTGCTCTTTGTTTCATGTTTTCGGATCAATAAAAATTACAATTGTTCCTCACTAATAACTCTCCTCCTCATCTCTTAATAAATATTACTAAATAATACCGTCAGATAATATGGAGAACGAGGCTATAGGGGCACAACGTGCAAATTCTCTTGGACTAACACTAGTACGTATTAAAATTTCTAAAATATCACTTTCCCTTACGTACACAATGTCGGTACAAATTAACCAAATCTTGTCATATACATAAAATTTACTACATAAAGTTTCTCCAAACATGAATTTATGTTTTACTTTGAGCGAATCCATCATTTGAATTATAATACATACTTCAAGTTCGGTTAAATCGATTACCGACCGTATTCTTAAATCACTACTCGACCAATTGACACAAAACTAATTCCTTTACATGTTTACTAGAAGGTATATTGATTTAAGAATTCTGGTCGGTACGACTGATAAATGTGAATTATTAAAAGAATATACCTGCCAGTAAATATGTAAAGGAATTAGTTTTGTGTCAATCGGTCAGTATGACTGATCAATGTAGGTTGTTGTCATTATTTTTCACATCTTTCTCAATTTTAATGGCGGAGGCGCGGAAGTCTTCGTTCTTCCCGCTGAAACCTCTCTCTTCCACAAATCAAAATCGCAATCCCTCTTAACCTATTGAAATCCCAATTACATCAAATCAAAGTATGAATTCAAAATCAGTATCGGATAATCTTAAGTTTGTTCAGCCATCTTCGGAAAGGATTGTAATATCTGAAATCATCTTTAATTCATCAGCAAATATTTGGCATGACACAATTGCTCTTCATCCTATTGAATTCAAACTTTCTGTTGTGAAGCTAAAGGATTTTATTCGAAAGGTTTGGAAGCCGAAGGGTAATTTTGTAGTTCATATTGTTTCTGGATTCCATTTTGCGGTTCAATTTGAGATTTCTGATGATTTTTTGGAGGTTTTAAAATCATCCACTCACTCTTATTTTGGTAATCTTTTAACGGTGGAAAAATGGTATCCAGGATATGATTTTGAAAAGTTTTCATTCGATAAAGTTCAGATTTGGATTAAACTGCAAAATTTGGATATGGAGCTTTGGTTGAATGATGCTTTGTCAATTATAGCTAGCTTCATTAGTGAGCCGATTTGTATTGATTCTTATACTGTTTCTAAGAAAATAACTAGGTACATTAGAATCCTTATTGCCATTAACATATCGAGCAAGTTGCATGATAAAATACCTATTCAGCTTCATAATGGTACTCAGAAGGATATTGTAGTGGAATATGAATTTGTTCCCCCTTGTTGTGATTCATGCAAGTGTTTTGGACATGATTCTATGGTTCGTGAGTTAGATCCAAAACCTACATGGGTTAGTAATAAGGAGAAAGGAAGCCTCTTCATCAAATGCAAATCCTCAAGATAGAGCTTCTATTTCTGAAAATCCAAATGCCGATGCTAATTTAGACAGTGTAAATAGTGATCTACCTCCAGAAATTACCCCTGATGTTATTAGTCATGTAGCTGATAGTTTAAAGGAAAATGTTCTGTCTGAAGAAAATTGTGATGTTTCAACTGATGTTGACAAGAATATGAGTACATGGCTCATTTGAAAAGAAAGAGTCAATCCACTTATGTTTCTCCTTCTAAAAGAGAAACCAGGAGCTCATCAGTAATTAAATGACAATACTGAGTTGGAATGTTAGGGGGATGAATTCTCCACAGAGAATGCGCGAAGTTTTATCCCTCCTAACAAAATCCAAGTCAACTTTTGTTGGCTTGGTTGAGAATAAGTTGAGTACTAGAAATTTAATTTCTTTTAAGAAGCTTTTGCCGACTAATTGGGATTTAATTCCATTTCATCAATCTATTTTTTTGGGGTCGAATTCTCATTCTTTGGAATACTGAAGTATGGACAACCTATTTAATTTCTCCTTCTAAGCAACATTACTTTGCAAGTCAATAATGCAGGTGGGCTATCTATCTTTTTATCCATAATATATGTGAGAAATAGTTTTTGTGAGAGACAGGAACTGTGGCAACAAATTATACAAGAAGCAAATCAGATTAATGGTGTTTGGGTGCTTATGGGAGACTTTAACAATGCTTCATCTCAAAATGATAAAAAGTGTGGCCTTCCAGTTCCTTTTCACCAGCTAAGGGCATTTAATAACTGTTTGGCACAATCTGGATTAGTAGAAATCAAACTATTGGATTCAAATATACGTGGAGAAGGAGAGGTATAGCAAATCACATAGATAAATTTTTTGTTAATCATAAATGTCTACATAAGTTTAATGATATGAAAGCATTGTCATTATCTCAATTATCTAGTGATCACAATCCTCTATTGCTTGATCTAATTGCTACATCTTCATCTAAGGGATTTCCTTTTAGATATTCCAACGATTGGTGCTTTAAACCTGGTTAGTGAGTGCGTAAGGAAAGGCCTTCAAGTATATAGTTGGGGTTTTCATAGTTACGCTTTTCAACAAAAATTACTTGCGTGTAAAAAGGAGTTAAAACTATGGAATAAGTTGAGGCCTAAAGACAATGCTCTTTTATTGGAAGCCGAAAAAGGATTCAACGAGTTAGAAGCACCAGTTGATAAAGAGCCAGAAAATATGGAATTATATGAAGTATTTTTGGAAGCTAAACATCAATTATCTGTTCAAAAGCACAATAAATTCTAGAATTTTAAATAGAAAGCAAAGGTCTCATGGCTTCAAGAGGGTGACACAAATTTGAAAATTTTCCATTCAAAAATGTCTTCTCGTAGACAAAGCAACAATTTGAAAGCGCTTATTAATTCAGAGGGGGAACTCTTATATGAGCAAGAAGAAGTTGAGCTTGAGGCTATCAATTACTTCAGTTCTTTATTTAATGGTGCCACAACCTGTGAAATGCCTTTGTTTCAATTATCTTATGTCATAAATCAGAGAGGAAAGCAGGACCTGATGTGTCCAATATCCTTGAATGAGGTGGAGAAAGCTGTTTTTTCAATTCAAGTTGATTCGAGTCCGGGTCCTGAAGGACTTAATTCAAAATATTTCAAATTACATTGGCAAGAGTTGAAGATGGATTTATTAGCAGCAATTCAGGATATGTTCAAGTCTGCAAAAATCCCCAAAGGTTGTAACCATACTTTTATCTCTTTAATTCCAAAGATTGATAGGCCTAGTGATATTTCTCACTTTCGTCCTATTTCATGTTGCAATGTTTACTATAAAATCTTTAGTAAAATTCTCTGCAATAGGATAAAGTGGTTCTTGCCTCATTTAACATCACCCAATCAATGTGCATACATTCCAACGAGATACATCGGCGATAACATATTACTTGCTCATGAGCTCATTAGGGATTTTAAGAAACCCGGTGTTAATAAATTTTGTGTCAAAATTGATCTTCACAAGGTGTATGATAAAATTAATCGTGAGTTTATTTGCCATATTATGAAAGTGATGGGATTTCCAATACATTTTATAAATATTGTTTATGAATGTATATCAACCCCAACTTTTTCTATTATGTTGCAAGCATTCCCAAAGGTTTCATATCCTCCAATCGTGGCATTAGACAGGGAGATCCACTATCTTCATATTTGTTCTCAATTGCAATGAGTTCTTCACCTTTTGCATGAATGAAATAGTGCTGCAGAAGAGGTTTCTTCCTTCTCATTCTGTAGATCCTATTGTCACTCATCTTTTGCATGTTGAAAATCTAATGGTTTTTGGAAAGTGTTTGAATATGTGTGCTTCTGCTCTTAAATCTGTCTTTGTCAAATAAGGAAGCATAATGGGATTCCGGTGAGTGTGCTTAAAACGAAGATATATTTTAGTTTTGATGCATCGAATACATCTGAATTTGCTGATATTCTGGGTGTAAGCATTGGTCAGCTCCCTATAAAATATCTTGGGGTTCCTTTATCCACCAACCATATTCATTACAATGATTGTCAAGATCTCCTGCATAGAATTCAAATTAAATTGCAATCATAGGATGCAACATTTCTGAGCTTTGCTGGTCATGCTGAGTTAATTCAACCTGCAATAACCCCAATGGTTCTTTATTGGCTTTTCATTTACCAACTTCCAGAGTTCACTCTTGAAAAATTAAACATAATGTGTGCGGATTTTTTCTAGGGTGATTCAAAACATAAAGTGAAATGGGAAACTTTGTGCTCTCCTAAACTTGAAGGAGGAATTGGTCTCAAATTGTTTAAGGACCTGAAAAAAGCGGCTTGCATTAAACTTTTGTGGAAATTCCTTACTGATACCTCGTTGTGGAGTAAATGGATGGCTTCGAGATATTGTAGTGGTAAATCTTTTTGGTTTATGAGTTTGGTAATAACTCATCTTGCACGTGGAAATCTATGTTGAGGCTGAGAACAAATGGGGTTCAACTGTTTAACAAAGGGATATATGATGGTGATTCTACTTCCATGTGGTTCGATCCTTGGATAAATGGAAGATTCCTTATTGAGCTGCTTGGAATATCTAGAATTCAATTTCTGGGTAATCAATATAAAAGAGTTTCTGCTATTGTTAGTGATGGTATATTGAATGGTAATATGCATGCAGGAACAAGAGAGGTGCATCATTTAATAAATGAGGTATTAGTAAATCGTACTGCAAGTAGTGACTATTATGAATGGTTTGCAGGAGGTGATTTTAGTTTCCATAGTGCATGGGATGTAGTAAGAAATGAACATCCAGTTCAACCTATTTTTAAAGTAGTGTGGCACAATAAAAACTCGAGGAGAATGTCATTCATTATGTATTTTGCGTCTATTGATAGGTTAAGTACAAGGGATAGGCTGTTATTTGGGATTATTGATGATTCTAGATGTTTATTATATGGAACTGATGTTGAATCTGTCTTGCACTTGTTTTTTTCATGTGCTTATTCGAACTACATCTTGAGTTCTTTAAAGTGGAAACTGGGTTTGACACCATATGATAATGGTTCTTTGCAAAATGAAGCTGCTGAAGTCTTGCATAAATTTAAGGAGAAGGATCAGTTGAAGGATATTGGATGTGCTGCTTTATCAGTGACAATTTATCATCTTTGGATGGAAAGAAATGCACGTTTGTATAATAATATTTCAGTTGCCAAGGAAGTGAAGTTGCATATAATTGAGAGAGAAATTTGTTATTTAGTGAAAGACAATGGTAAGTCTATCAGATCGGCTTTCAATGACAAATTCTTGCATAGATAGGGAGTTGAGTTAATAGACACTGGTGATGAGCATGAAGACGTGATATTTGGTCTTGTTGAAGCTTGTTATACTTTACTTGTAGTTAGTTTTTGGTTTTCTTTTCAGTCCATATTGTCTTACTTGTTTGTAATTTTGGTTTGATGTTTTGTGCTGATTGTATTGTTAATATATGGATTTTATATGTGCTCTTTTTCCTTGTTGTCGCACCCATCTAGGTTAGGGGGCACAAGGTTTTGATGAGGCATATAAATGAAGTATAAGATTGGTTTTAGCAATAAAGGTGAACCAATTTTCAATATATATATATATATATATATATATATATATATATGACGCCCCACCTCTATACCCATATTATCCAAGAATATTACTAAGCAATACCGTCAAATAATACGGAGAATGAGGCTATAGGGGCACACACATGAAAATTCTCTTAGAATAACACTGGTACGTATTAAAATTTCTAAAATATCACTTTACCTTACGTACTTAATGTCGGTACAAAACAATTACACGTATGCCTCCAGGATAGAACAATATAGAACATACATGAATACAGGGACCACAAAGCCAATCGCATCGATAAAATATAATGTATAATATTTAACTTTTTATACACATTTACATATTACACATCAATATATACATCAATCCATACAATACACGATAATAAATGATATACTAAGTTACTATACTCTTCTAAGCCCAATAAATACTAGCCGGTCTCAATGTGTCCCTGAACCTGTAATGTTTCGGTTTGACCCGAGTGTTATATAAATAATAAATAGATCAGTCTATATTTAAATCCATTATAGTTAATATAAAATGTTTGGGTGCTCTAAACTCGAAAGATCATTCAAGACATAAACCTAATCATTAGGTTCAGTCAAATATCAACATTAATAATTCATGCCTCGTGGCTAAATATTATGGAAGCATTACCATATAGAAATATATGCAAATGACATCATAATCTTATTCAAATGAATTTCATTCAAGAGTTATAATGCATTATGAAATCACCGAGATATCACAATTACATGATAGCTCACAGGCTATCAAAATACAATAACGTGATGAAATCATAAACAAGAATCATATAATCACATGATGGCACACATGCCATTAAAATACAATAACATGATGAAATCATAAACAAGAATCATATACTCACATGATAGCTCACAGGCCATCAAAACACAATAACATGATGAAATCATAAACAAGAATCATATATGTAAATCATAAAAATATAAGAAAAATTATAAAAAGGTCATATGGATCCATATCAACATTGGCGAGACTCAGCAACGTCGCACGTGCAATGGAAATATCATAAACCAGTACAAAACTATTTTGACACCTATAATGGAAGATACTCAGATCACTATAAGTTAGACTCTCAGGCCTAATATAGGATAGTCACTTAGGACTACCTCGATAGCCGCTCAGGACTATCTAGTACTGGTAAGGAGATAGTCGCTCAGGACTTCTCAGTATAGACAATGGTTTATATACGTCATCAACTCACAGTTAGTAACCCGAACAGTGGTAACAGTGCGTCCCATACCACGTGTTCTCACTGCTTGGTTTACTAATCGCTCGCATACAACACTTATCCTTCAATACTCTATATAATAAGTCCAATGAATAACCAGAATGATGACACCGAAAATCCCATACCAGATGGTTTCACCAAACCATTTATTCAAATTTCTCGTTACATAGAATATAAATATTGTAAAACCATATAAAAGATATCATCAGTGTATCATATTGAAATTATCAATCAGATTATATCAACAGTGAATCATTCGAAACCTAAGAATTCTCACAAGAATTGAAAAATCAGAATTATGCAAATAACGATTGAATTCAAAAATCATTCGAAGAATACATGGAGTTCCAATATAATTCACAATTAAATAAAATAAAATGATAGTACTCAAAGAATAACTCAAGTATATAAAAAAATGACATAATAGTTCACAAACTAGAAATGCATATAGAAGGAAATGAAGAATAAATAAATCTATAAGGGGACCAAAATAATTAAAGAATATAATGAAAGTCATATTTGAATTCTCAAAACAATCTTAGTGGTAATACATTTCCAAATCATACTAGTAATATTTATAATTCCACCAAAAAGTATTCAGACATTTAAAGCATAATTATTTACATGTGAGTATATAGTAAATATCATTTCGTTGAATAAATCTCTTATTAAAACTTGAACGATTATGTATAAAACATTTCACAATCTAATATAGTTTAAAATTGTCAAATAATTTGCTAAGACTAAATATTGCTTAATGTATTACCGATTTGTAAAATCAGGTGAAATTATTCTAAATATAAAAAATTTATATGGTAAACAACATAGAATAATTCATGTAATCGATTTAATTTACCTTGTTCGAACCCTTGTTGAAATAAAAATTAAATACTTATTTTTGTTTAAAATATTATTATTTAAATTCAATCTATTTATAGTTTGAACCACTAATCAATATTGAAAATTGCATTGTATGCTTTAATTTATAATAGCATAATCTTGAAGGTCATACTGTTATTATTTGTATATCTTCATAAACTATCTCAAATTACTTAGGACTAAATATTCGATCAATCATCCAATTAAACAAATTATATAACTTATAATTTTAAACAAAATTAAACAACATCCCCTCTATATTTTTAAACATGCAATTTACACAAAGTCTTTCAATCGGTTTAAATTCGTAAACATTAATATCCTACAACAACCATATCAACCAAACAACCAATTTAATCATCCAAGTTGTTCAATCATAAACTGATATATATATATATATATATATATATATATATATATATATATATATATATATATACACACATACATACACAACTAGAATGAAAGTAAACATAGATGTGAGTTAGGGGAGAAACTCACCTTGGCAATCTTGGAACTGCCCCGAAGTAGAACAACCTTCGCCTCAGCGTATCAGCAAATGATTCTTTATCATTTTCTAACTTATACGTCGTCTCCATCACCCTCCAAAACTTTGTTGTAACTGCAGATGACAGCAGCAAATGCTGGTCGACAAAAACCCATCACATGCCTTCAACTCACCATCATCGAGCATCCACACAATCTCCCCAAAATCTTGTGCATCAACGTCCTTCGCGAGTTCAAGTAGTGTCGGACCTCCTCAGCTTCGATCTCCCACCACCATGGTCACCCCCTTTTTATTTCCAAGCGCCGACGCCTCACCATGTCATCGCTCTTCCCTGCGTCGACTCCAAATCGTGACCTGAAGTCGCCTGAGCGTCTGCACCCCTCAAGAGGCTAGCGTGATCAACCCAATAATTTTTTTAATTCGATTTTCTCCGAAGATTGGGAATTCTGTTCCAAAAAAAGAGAGGATAAGACATCGGCTGTTGTGTGTGTGTATGTTGTATCAAGTCGGCCCTCTTCTATTGGCTTCTAGAGAAATAAATAAAGAAAAGGGGATTCTAAAGTCCTGGTCTTTAACTATTTGGGCTTACTTACATTAGGCTCAGACGTTAGTCCAATTCAGTTTTTAGCAATCCTAATATAAAATGATCCATAACACATTATACAAATCATGTCTTGAGAACTAATTGTTTTGTTTAATCCGACGACCATTTAATTTACTTGTTGACCCAAGTTCAATAAAATAAAATTATTTATTATCTTATTGTTTTATTTATATGAGATCATTTAACAATTTCAAAACTATTTTATGTTCGTTATAATTTGATTCACGTCACGTTCAATGATTTGTTTGTCGAACATGGATAATTTCATTAACTCAGCGCTTGGTAAGTTATTTGATAATCCAACGTTCCATATAAAATAATTATATCTTTTATCTATGACAATTACATATTTAAGTAAAATAAAATTTCTTAATATCACAGACAGTCTTGTCTAATTTGACCTGCTTGTTTATTAACAAATCGTCATAATCCAACCTTAACACTACTATTATTATTTAATTAGATACACGTAAAATTTTGATAGAAATAACCGGGTTGTTACAGACTTCCCCCTTAACAAAATTACGTCCTCGCAATTTCTTACAGGGAAACATGAACAACTTATATTCTAATCCTAATGTACTCTATATTATTTCAATATTTGGCTTATACACTCGATTCAATTGCATGTACAATGTGTTTTAATTGAGTTAACTTTAACATCTTATCTTTCCCATATGCAATTTTAGTTTTGGGAAAATTTTCTATCTCCGGAAATTCTGAAAAATTTCGGCAAAGTCTTCTTTGCACAGAGGACGTTTTAAAAAAACCAAATACAATATAATTACATAATGTATGTCTCCGAAGAGGCATCCCATCACGGGGCATCCCGAAACACAGGGAAAAAGCCAATAACACAACAAAATATTTCGTAATATATAATCTAAAAACGTACCTTTATTTTAGCGTTTATAAGCTATTTAGCTTATTATTTAGTGAACATTAGCGGCAATTCATGCAAACCCCTCACACGAGCTTCATATGCACCTGTGCTAACTCACATTCAAATATTAATGACAAAAAAAGGATAATACAATTTCATTTAATAAAATATACAAATTTTCACTTCAGGCCTGCAATATAAATGTGGGTTTTTAGCCTAGTAAATGATAAAATTTCACAAAACACTTAGAATAAAAGTTGTAGCTTAGGTTTTGAGCATTCCGAAATGTATAAGATTGTCGAATATAAACCGTTCAGAAGATATGATCATTTTTGTTCAGCTTAGTTCTGACAAATTTCATTTCAGGACAACGAGATATAATGCCATTTTCGGCTTAGTAAATGACTTTTTTTTGTACAACACTTTAAACGAAGGTTATTACTTAAGCTTCTAGCTTTTTGGAATGTATAAAATTGTCAAAATCTAGTAAACCATTTGAAAGTTATGATTTAACGAATGTTGCATTGACTAACAACTCAGATTCGAACATCATTTGCAAACATTTTTCACTATGCACACATTTAGACTCGGGCCTATGATCCACCCACACTCGCACTCTATATTATAGCCTACACATGGTTGCTGCACAAATCCATATATACATATAATTCAATGGTACGCAAAGGTGAGCGTAAAACTGGATGCTTCAAATTTAAAAAATTATATTCCTACGAAAGCTAAAGCTCGCCTTATGTAAAACCGTACGTGCGAATCATAATGGGAAAATGAGCAAGCAACGCATGCATGGTGAATGATTAACTTTTACAAAAAAAAAATCTTTATGAAAGAAGCTGTCTACTATTTATTATTATTATTAGCTACAGGATACAAAGGAAAATAGGCCAGATAGACACATAGTATTTTATTCTATCATTCAGCAAGGTACCCATATTTTTTATATGCCCACTGCTTCTTTAATGTCACAAGCAACGAGAAATAATAAAAATACTAAATAATTTGTTCATTATGCACACGACAACATATAAGAGCTATTCAGCTTCTTGGATTATATATATATATATAAAACCTTTTATTTATTTTTTCCTTTTGAAATGCATAGAACACCTACACAACATACACTCATCCACAAACAAGAAACTGCCACCGCCAATGCGACAGTTCACGTTTTCTGCAACCACAGCGTTGCTGCTTTTTTTTCCGCCAGTTGTATTTCTACTTCCTCAAGTTGTAATACCCTCGTGTTGTATTATTTCTTAATTTTAAGTAATATAATTGTAATCAAATAATGAAATAAATATGTACTGGTCCGTAGGTTTACCGTCTCCTCTTCGCTCAATCATTTCAAATAATCAATTTTTTTTATTCAGCCAACTTCTTCCAGATTTAGGCAGCACAAATGAAAATACAAACATAAAAATTGAAAGCCTATGTTTATTAAGATTGGAATACTGAAATTTATGACTGAAATAAAAAAGAAACAATTTCTAAGACACAACCAGATAGACCACCAAAGTCCTTATTACCTATATAGCATGAATAAATTAAGATAAAACATGAACACAATAATAATGATACCAGAACCAGCTGATCTGAAATGAAACAAGCATATCACTTCTTTGCAATTCTCCTATATCAGTGCATGGAAGGAACTTTTTTTCTTCTTCCCAAAATGTACATATGTGTATATATATGTATTAATACTTCAATGGTGAGCAAGCCAAAAATAAGTAATCGTTCAATTAAATAATCCATAGCGAAAGTGAATAGCTTTGAAAATTTTCAAAGTCAAATTTACTAATGAAAACATAGCGAATTATAATCTATATAAACACGGTTATAGTTGTATATGATTACCTTTGCCTAATCTTTAATTATTTATTTTCCTTTATTACATGTATTATCATTCCCTTTTTTTTTATAAATTTCTAATTCACGAATGATCCATTGCTGATATTGATTTGGTCCATGATTTAAAAATGCTACGGTAATGATATCTTTTTGTGATTTTATGATTTAGATATATTTTATGTAACGAGAAATTTGAATAAACGGTTTGGTGAAACCATCTGGTATGGGACTTTCGGTATCACCTTTCTGGTTATTCACTAGACTTGTTATATAGAGTATCGAAGGATGACTGTAATGTATGAGCGATAAATAAACAGGTTAGTAAACCGATGTGTGGGAACATGTGGCATGAGACACATTGTTACCACTGTTCGGTTTACTACTTGTAAGTTGACGGCGTATATAAACCATTGTATATATTGAGAAGTCCTGAGCGACTATCTCCTTACCAGTACTAGATAGTCCTGAGCGGCTATCGAGGTAGTCCTGAGTGACTATCCCATATTAGTCCTGGGAGTCTAACTTATGGAGATCTGAGTATCTTCCATTATATGCACCAAAAATTGTTTAGTACTGGCATATGATATTTCCATTGCACGTACGACGTTGCTGAGTCTCGCCAATATTATTATGGATCCATATAATCTTTTATGTTTTTCTTATATTTTGATGAGATCTACATATATGATTCTTGTTTATGATTTCATCATGTTATTGTATTTTAATGGTCTGTGAGCTATCATGTGATTGTGATATTTTGATGATTTTATAATGCGTTATAACTCTTGAATGAGATTCACTTGAATTAGATTATGTTGTCATATGCAGATGACCGAGACCAACTTGTTATTTATTGGAACTAGAAGAGTATAATTATTTTGCATAATATTAATTATCTTGTATTAAATGGATTGATTATTATATTGATGTGTAATAAGAAAAATGTGTATACATTGACAATTTAGTTAAATGTATAAATAAATGTTAAGTATCATAGATATTCTTATATATATATATATATATTATAATTTATCGTTGTTATTGACTCTTTGACCACTGTATTTCTGCATATTAAGTATTGTTCTATCCTGGAGGCACATGTGTTATCACTTTGTACTGAAACTGTGTACGTTCATGTGAGTTCTACTTTAGAAATTTTGAAAAGTATCAGTGTTAGTTCAAGAAGATTTACACATGTGTGCCCCCTACAGCCTCATTCTCCGTATTATCCGACAGTACTACTTCATAATACTCTTGGGTAATATGGGTATAGAGGTGGGGTGTTAAAGTTGTATCAGAGCAAGGTTTAGAACAATACATTATATATATGAGAGACGAAAGTCTGGACTTTAGGAGAGACTTAGAGTCCTCGTTCCCCGTGCGTGCGCAGAAGATTTTATTGTAATTATATGATAATGGGACTTGGGAGTATATGATGACTACGGGGGTAATCATATGGGGGCGTACTGGTTATTTTTCTATTGTATAGTAATATATTGACTTACTTCCCCCAAAAATTTGGTATTTATCTTTATTTAAAATTAAATAATTGAGTGTGATTAAGAAATAAGAAGTTGTACTGCGAGATCGAAATGTGTATCACTGCTGAAGCTGTTTTTTTGTTTGTTGTTCGATTGATGAATGTAGTATAAATTGTTGTTGAATTAAATATAAAAGTGAGTTTTGAAATAACCATTATTTTTAAACCAATAAATAAATTAGAGAAATGATAAAAAAATTCAAAAAAAAATGATTGTTCTTATTAAATAAAAGATTAAGGATGTAATATTCATATAGAGAGAAAAAAATGGTGTTGACTTGTCCGTTTAAGTGTGTTGAGAAAATTAACTGATACGGGTGCAGACATATTCGGTAAATATTCATAAGCACCAAAATGGGACGTTTCAACACAATAAATTGAAAAAAATGGAGATGAAGAATCCATGTTATATCACCTACAAGTTTATAATCGCAGATGGTAGTCTCTCATAACCCTGCAAATTATCTTTTGGTGCAGTTCTTTTAGGATTATCCGTCTTAGTTTATACAGACAATATTAACCCACAAAAAAAGTAAGGAAGAATTTTTTTTGAGATAGAGATGACAAAAGAGTTATGTGGTATAGGGAAGTTACGCAATAATGTTTTCTTTTTAGGGGAAGTTAAGTTGCTCTCTCTTTTATTCAGAAAGATATAGCAAATGTTTGTTGGTTATGCATTTGTTATGCCTGTAATGACGATGAAGTTCTGACTTAAAGTCAAATGAAACAATTGCAATGATTTTATAATGTAAGTCCCTTTTGGAATGCAGAAGCAAATTGCAACACTAAAGAAAAATTGTAAAATAGCGTAAACAGTACAGGTTATTTGACAGTATAAAGAAACAGAATAAAGTAAAGCATTTGAATTACATTTGTCGTATGACCTTGTATCAAAAGATATCCATGAAAACAACAAAACGTGTATGGGTTATGTTATTCAAGCTTTTAATCTAAGTATTTAGTTCATAAACCATACTGTACTTTATTTTGGCTTCCTGGGAGCTGACTAGTCTCTTTATTCATGCTATAACTAAAATATTTCATTTGATGCATTATTAGGAATAATAAGCTGTGATGAGTGGTGAGTCGAGATACTTCACATTTAATATAATGCTAGTAACTAATAATAAAAAATATAACCGTGGATGCATTCTTCCTCGAATTAATCAACACAAACACATCTTAATATCAGGTAGATTGTATATGTATGCGGGGTTTCAAACCTGAAAGTTCTGTATATGTATTAAGCTCCAAATTTATTTTAAATGTTACACTTGGTTTTTTTCAGTGTATTAGAAGTGCAAAAGGTTAAAATCCTGTTTCTTTCAATTTAATTTGGTTTGTGATTTTCACTGTGCATATTTATATTGCCTATGCATTGTCAAATTGAACTCGTTGGCTATTGCATTTCCTTCAGTGTTTGCTGCCTGCTTTACTTGTATCTTAGATTTGCCGCTGCTTTGATTTTTGCAGTTTATAACATACATGTGTGCATAAACATGTATATGGGTTAGTGCGCTGCGTATCATCCGAACTTCCTGTATTCTTGTAGATTTTTGTTGTGCTTGTGCATACTTTCTTGCTAAACTTACTGTTCCCGCATTGCATTAGTTGCTGCCGCTATTACTCATTTTTACTGGTCTGAACTGCTACTTGTTTTGACTTTTTATATGCTTTTTTATATTCATGTTTCTTTTGAACTTAGCTCCTTTCTCCTTTTTGCTGGTTTGAACTGCTACCTGTTTTGACTTCATGTATGCTTGCATAAATTCATGTTTCATTTGAACTGGATTTGCATTTGTCCAGCCAATATGATTCTGATGAATTTCTTTTAGTCCTTGCTACCTATGCACTGATGACGATACACATTTTGTCTTATTCAATTTTTTGTATATTTCTCATACATGCTTGGTTTTGGTTACTTGAGCATGTGCATTGCAAGTTTTGACATGTTTTGTGCTCTTGATCTGGACCATCCCCTTTGTTGAAACTGCACTATTTTATTTGGTGATCATGCGTGTTGGCTCTGCCCATCATGCTCCATCAGATATATAATATCAAAATAGACTGACATATGCATCATTTACTTGATTTTCTCACATTACATAACCATTTCTATATTTTAAAATATAGAATTAGCTCTCTGACACATCACAAATTATTATTATTAGTTTAAGAGTACAAGGAAAAAAAGTCGTAGTGTGAAATGGTTAGAAGTATTTGCTATGATAGAAGCCAATATATTTATGAGTAGGGTTCAGAGTATGCTTACGAGCATGAATTATGGCTACGAAATGTATATGCTTTAGAAAGAGAGTTAATAACATATTATTATTTTTATTAAAGTACCTTTATTTGTACAGTAAGGTTTCAAGGGAAAGATATATGTTGTGTAACATCCTAAGATTTTGTGATAATTTAGAATATTAAATTTAGTGTGTTTTTGAACAAAGTTATTTTAAATGTTAAAATTTTTATTTTGTTTATATTGATAAATAATGAAAGTTGAAACTTAATATTGAAATATTTTGCTTTATGTAATTTATAATTGAAATACAAAAATTGAAGTGGTAAACAATCAACATTGGAATGTAAACAAAAACAAAGTTTATTTATGGAATTAATTTGAATTATATTTTGATTTGGATAAAGATGATTATTTGGAAATGGAAATATCCAATTAAATATGATCTTCGATTATCTGTATGGCTAAAATAACAAAATCTAAGGACATGTTTATTTACTTACGTTTTCATATATAGATAGTTTTGTAATATTTTGACATCATTAATTGTTGTACATGCTTGAATGGTCATGCACATTTTTATTGCAAATTTCAATGATAGAATAAATAGATTTAAAAGTGGAGCATTCATATTCTCAGGTCAACGAATTTTATACTTTCTTTTACGATGACTAAATTGTTGTTGACATTTAATGTAATGTAGCAAAAAATGGAAGCAACGGAATTGTAATGAATGTTGAATTAATACAATAAAACGTACAAATTAATTCTAAAATTGAAATATAATGTTAAAGTTAATGTGATTTTTGAACCATAGTGGGATAAATATAGAATTTAATGATTTGTGTCTTAAATTATTAAGATATAAATTTTACTTGATTTGTTAAACAATGAATTACAATAATTATATACGATAATAACTTGTGCTTGGTAAGTTACTTATATTGAAATTTTAATTAATATTTAATTAACAATATATAAAATAGATTAGCTTATTTTAGAATTTCTTATATATTGAATTTTTTTATGTATTGAATACGATAATAATATAGATACGTTGTTTGTACAATGAATGTCAACTGTATATAAATGTAATTATCTGCATGGATTGGAAGAATAGTTATATTTGAAAGGAACGATAAATGAAAATTAATTGATTACTTAAAAAAAATGTTCAATTGAGATTGTTTAATAATTGAGTTTGATATTTATAATATATATAATTTATTCCTATAACTACTCTAATCGTATTTCGAATAAATTAGACATGTTGGGTATTGAATTAAAGATGAAAATGGAAAGATTTGATTTCTTTAATTAGTAATTAAACCATTGAAATTCTAACTTAATTCTCTGCTTAAACCTAATTGACTGTTTCTCCTGTAGCAAAACATAAATAAATCACCATTTTTTGGGGATAAAACTCATGGCGTCTCCTCATTTCAAAAAAAAAAAAAAAAAAAAGCAAAAACAAGTTCCATTCAACTAGATAAATATTCTCTTCAATCCTATACTTTTGTTGGAGAGTGCTGTATAATTTGGTTTGAGGTTTGACATGTACAGTAAAGGCATGAAATTAGGGTTGAGTTTTGCGTCTTAATTAGTGATTGACCTGCAATTTGGTTATCGTATTTGAATCCATGGCATCAAATAGCAACAAGTGACAAAATTTGGGTAGTTTTCACGACAAAAAGTGTCGATATTTGTGCTAGGCTGTTCATATAGGGATGGAAACGCGGTTGTGATGGTGAGTCCAAGAGTGGGTTGATGGTGTCGGGGAAGAAGCACTCGAGAAGTGAAATTCGACGGTTAAATCGGTTTGATGATTCGTTGAAGGAATGAGGAGAAGTGGAAGAGAGAAGGAGGGATAGACACAGGCTTCTTTGCTGCATTTTTCCTGGACATATTTTTAAATAAGGGGAGGGGAAGGAGATGAGATAGCTGACATGGCACATTTTGTTTGGTAAGAGATTGTTTATTTTAATTTAAAATTTCCAATAGTAAAAATCGTATAACTTTTGCATACGACTTCAGAATGACACGCGGTTTATTGCATTGGAATCGTATCGACGAGCTCTTCGCGATGCCGCTAGTTTGAACTAATTCTAAGATGGTTGATTTTTGGACCAATTTTGGAGTTCAATAACATTCGAAACCAGAGGTGAGTGATTAAACCCACTCACGCGTAACTAAAGTATTCTAATATTAGTTGAATTAATATCATGTCATGATATGATTGTATGGATTGATGTTTGATAGTTTACATTACATGTTTATATTTATTCGTATCGATGGTGTAGTTAAATTTGACTGTTAAATATAATTTTACAGTTAAGTTAATTCGACATTTAATTTCTGTTTAAAACCTGACATCTGTAAATTTATATGATATTGGACTGTTTGTATGTATTGATGTGATGAATGGCGTGAATTTGATATGTTTGACCTATTGATGTTAATTGTGTGAATCTACCTATTATTCATATATGACCATTGTGTGTGCTAATTAATCCCAATCATTACCCCAGATGTTACGGGTATCGAATAAACCCGGGATTAATCATTAAAATGAATTAAGAACGTAGGTTGAAATGATAAATACATATGACCTTGATTTGGATTGAAATGATATGCATCCTTTCCCAAAATACTAAAATTAGAATTTAAGTATCACTTGGCCATAGGATAGAAAATTATATTTGGACACCGGTTGGTTAAATAAAACTTGTTTTATCCATGAATTTTGAAATATTGTTTTAAAGACAATATAAGCGATGTTCTATAATTTATTTCCTTTGAACTTGAACCTTGAATTTTGAAATATAAACAAAAAGGGAAATAAATTAGTATTGTAACTAAAGCTAAATAAAGTGAAATATAATGTAAATCGAATTTATTGAAATTGAATTCTTTCAGTCACCTATGAAATTTATTATGAATCAACATTGATTTGAATTATATACATGAATTGTGAACTCGATATTTATTATAAATTGAAATCATTGAAAATGAGAATCTGATTTGGAATGTAACTATTTGAATTAATTTGATCAAATTGAAATGAATGTAAATTGGAAGTTTAATCGATGCAATTATTTAAAATTGAGTTGGTTGAATTGAAGTTGAAATACGACTTCAAGTTTAATTGAAATGTTAGAGAAACAATTCTAATTCCAACTATAGTATTTCAAATCATTTTATAAACTATTTTAATAATAATTATATTATTGTTTTTCTTTATAAACTATTTTACTTTATTACTATTTTATTTTATAAATTATTTCAAATAAATCATTTTATAATTAATTAATTATTTTATAAATTACTTAATGTTTTAACTATATATTTTAATAAATATGATAAATTCTATTTTAAATTACAAACTATTTATTTTCAAACTATTTCAATTATATATCTAAACTATTTTAAATATACTGTTAACTATTTTATTTATTCAAATTATTAAAAGTTGGAATTATTTCAAGATTTTAATTGGCTTAAATGAAGATTTTAGTGTGAATAATATTCTATTTTTAATATTAAATGATTTTGAAAATATGATATTTTGATATGAAATGAACCTCTTCGAAGTGTAAAAGAACTGACCGGTGTGAAAAATGTAAACGTTTGGTTGTTAAAGAGACCGGGATCGGATATTGTCATACTCTCTGCCAATACTGAAAACCACTTTAACAACTGTGTATGCGGTGAAGTTCCAGAAATGGTGTTGGATGGATTTGGAGGCGATTACTGGATTTGAAGAAAGAAAACGATGATGAATAGCCTTGACCTTCGGGTCATAATTAAAATGACTAAAACAGGAGCCATACCCAGGTTAATTGAGTTAGCTACTCTGAGAAGGCATACTTCTTCGATACCATATATATACTTTGTGATTGATTGGCTCCTTTGATTGATTTGGGGGTATGTCTGGGGTGGGCAGTAGTTGCGGCTATGCGTTACCATCGGCCTGGGTCCGCAATCCGGTAGAATCCTACTAATGGGTATTGCCTCGATACCTTGTCATATTTATCCTGATCGAGCCCCTACGATTTTGATTTAACGTTGTCGTATCACAGCACATCCCTATCCACCGACGTACCGGTGTGTTATATGCAAACTGTACGACAACGGTATAAACGGTGTAAGGGTAATAATGGTAATCCCGCTTACATTATTTTATTATGTTATATTCAACCATAGACACTATTATTATAGCGTATTATATTATATGATATTAGTTTGACGGATCCTTAGGAGATGGAAAATCCTGTAACATCTCCTAAGTTATTGCACTCATATTATCACAGGAATTTTATTTATCTAATACGAGAATGATTTAGTTCTGATCTGAGTGCTTGTTGTGTTTCTTTTTATGCAATACGTTCGGGTCAGACCGAGTTGCAGTTAGCGAAGATTTCCTTGCTTTGAAGATACCATTATGAAGATGAAGATGGAGCTCAACAGACGTATTAAAACTATTATTCCACTGCATATATTGGCATGTTGTATGTTAATTTACTCTGATAATCGTTGTAAAATATAATCAAATGTATGTTTTAACAGCTTCATGAACTGTTATTTAATTATTATATTTTGTCCTTCCGCTGTGAGATTCTGTGTTGTTTTCTTATTCTCTTCTTTTTCTTATATAAATCCCAATAACTATCCGTATTTTTGATTTCTTTAAGTCGACATTGAGGATCATTGTCGATTTGAACGGTCAAAAATCGTAGATGTTAAATTTGGTATCAGAGATTTGGTTTAGCGAAAACCTTGGCTCTATATGGGATTAACTCATTAGAGATGGAGTGGTAATGCTCTAGAATGAGTTTGAGTGTATATGAGAGAGCGTACGTGTATTTTGATATAAAAATGATTTTGTATTGTGTTGATTTGTTCTATTGAGTATTTATGATTTTTGGTTGGTACTTGGGGCCCCAACGCATCGATAGGGATTCCCAAACACTCGAACATATCTTATTGACGTAATATTGTTTTGAATTGTATTTTATATGTATATTTATAGAATTAATGGAAAATATATGAGTTTTGATTGTGTTGATGATAATATTAAATTTTCATCATTTATTACTCGATTAATTAATAATTAAACCATTGGTTGTTGATTGGTTTAAGAAAAATCAAATATTGAAAATTTATTGATAATGAAATAAGAAGTAAATTATGAATTTGAGAATTTGATTTTGGGTGATTTTGTAATATTGATTTGCAAATGGTTTGAAATAATATATTTATATTTTAAAAGTGTTTCATACAGAAATTGGTTTTAAATGAATTATTGGAAAAAAAATAAGTGTATACCCTCTTTTCTTTGGAAATGATTTCGATTATGAGTGCACGCATCATCGATGTTTATTTTCAAGAGTCTAAGTAGGGAGACATTTAATATTTTTTATTTTGTTTTACGAAATTGAGCTTTATCTAAATCCCTTTTATAGTACGGTTTTATGTAAAGGATATATTATATGAAAAAAAATTTGGAAAAAAGAACCTGAAATTTAATTTTTGAAATCTTGAATAAGCAATGAATTGAAATTTCTGAATATTAAGAGAGTTATAATTAAAACAAAATTCTTAAGGATTGGATAATAAATTGAAACGAATGGTAACCACTGAAACTTGTGTAATAACAATTCTGTTCTATAACATGAATAACTTACCAATTAACTAAGAAGTTGAATGTTATAAGAATGAGCACTCGATTAATGCACAGGTATAAGAATGGAAAATCAAAGTGGAAAATTTGATTGGTTATAAATAAAGTTTAAGTTATGTAATAAAACGAGATATACTTAGTTACGCTGTGAAAATCAATTTAACTAAGTAACATGAATTAACTGAATCAATGAAAAATCAACTAAGCAAATTATTTAGTAATACACTAAATGTATTGATATTAGTGTTTTGTTTGGTGAAAATATTAGTGAATAGGCTTATAATTATAAACTTAACGATTGTTGAACGAATTAATTAAATTAATTAAAAACGAGCTCGTCGCGTAGTGGTTGTTCGTAATTTTCTGAATTGAAGTTTAAATGAATGTATAGAATCCAAAATAAGTCAGAACACTTTGAAACAAGAATCTTTCGGTTCTATTGGATTACAGTTTTCTAATGAAAGAGAAAATTTTAAATTTCAATTTGTAGATTTCAAGATATGTGTAAACAAAAATTTCAGAAAAACAACGCCTGGGAAATTCTCGATTTAAAACTAGATTATATAAAAAAGGATGATAGTAAAGTTTAGGTAAATTCTAAATTTGGTCGATAGATGTATTGGAGGAAATTAAAATTAAATGTGAAACATAATTCAGTGTAAGTCAACTAAATATGAATCGGAAAATTTTGTGTTTAAATAAAATGGAAATAACTCATGACTTGGGTAATTAATAAGTGAAATTATGACTTATAAAATTTTGGGAAAATGTGAGTTTTGTATAAGGTAATTGTTTCTAAGTTTAGTAGAATTATTTTAATTTTATCTTGCCACTTCATTTCCTTTTCGAGGGCGAAATAAGTGGGGGCGAATGTAACATCCCGAGATTTTGCGATAATTTAGAATATTAAATTTAGTGTGTTTTTGAACAAAGTTATTTTAAATGTTAATTTTTTTATTTTTTCATATTGATAAATAATGAAAGTTGAAACTTAATATTGAAATATTTTTCTTTATGTAATTTATTATTGAAATACAAAAATTGAAGTGGTAAATAATCAACATTGGAATGTAAACAAAAACAAAATTTATTCATGAAATTAATTTGAATTATATTTTGATTTGGATAAAGATGATTATTTGGAATTGGAAATATCTAATTAAATATGATCTTTGATTATCTGTATGGTAAAAATAACAAAATTTAAGGACATGTCTATGTAGGATCTAAATTAACCCTAAAGGGCGGGGGGGGGGGGGGGGGGTGAATAGGGTTTATCGCAGATTTTCACAGAGTAATTAAATAATCACAGCACATATAATAATCATAATAAATGCGGAAAATAAATAACACACAGATATACCCAGCTTCGACAAAACCCTGCCTACTGCTGCATTCCCCAAGGTTTCTACTAGGAGTTAAAACAATCTCTACGCTCACAATCCCCTGTAAACTCGCGACACTCGCTCCCAACTGTTCTTAACCCTACGCTCAAAACCCTGCACTGGTTTTTATCCCCAAAACCAGATTTCCCCGAATTACAAACTCTGTAATTCGTCTCCCTAGTTTTAGAGACAAACTAGAAAACTCTGGACTTGATAACAAATTGAAATTAAAGACGAACAAAAACAAAACAACAAAAAACCCCTTTAAAAAAAACTTTGAAAAACCTAGGAAATAAATAGGGGTTATCCCCTTTGATTTAAAGACTTGGCCGGCTTCTTCTTTTTGCCCTAGCCCCTTTATTCTTTGACCCGATCTCCTTTTTCTCTGTGAAAAAATTGGCGGCCTAGGGTTTCTTCAAATCCCTAAATCGCGATTGTATGATTAATTCTATGATGCTCGAGTCTGTTTGGCTTCGATCTCTGGAGGCTGGCGCTTTTTCTAGGGTTTGTGCTTCTCGTTAAACTTGACTTCGACGACTCTAGGGTTTCTATTTTATTCAACTTGAGGTCGCCACTTTCTCGTGTGATGATTTCGAGTTATTCAGTGGCTATCCTGTTCTTCGATCGAACGTTGATGAGTGTTGAACTGGATCCAAGTAATCTCCTTTTTACTGGTATGAATTTAATTTGGATTTTTGCTTTTTGCTTGTTCGAACTTGGATGATCTTACTGCCGATGAGGATTGGGTGTTTATATAGGATTAAAAGTCCTTAAATTTTGCTCTGATTTCGTATAGATTAGACTTGATTTGATATATTCGAAAATTTTGGCGCTTTTGAAATCGGCTTTTAATTTTTTTTGAACTTCTGGAAATTTCTTCGATTTGAATATTGCTATGAATACTTCCACTATTCTGGAGTTACTTGCGTGTGAAAACCCTGAACTTTGAAATGGTCTCTTCGAATCAAAAAACCGTATAACTTTAATAAATTTTCTGGAACTTTGATGATTTCAAACTGAATATTCTGCTACCTTAACAACTGGTATAAACAAATGCTTTTGCTTATCATTGAATCAGATTTAATACTTGATTGATCTTGCCATAGACTTGAACAGATTTAGTATTCTGATTTTTGAACTGGTACTTCATTTATTCTTTGACTTCCTACTTGAGTACACTCCACTTAGAACTGATGCTAAGTTCTGATTTGAACTGATAAGAACAGATATTGCTACATAAAAATTGTGCTAGTTTATTATTGAACTTGTGCCATGACCGATTGAACAGATCCTATGTTTTGCCAAACATTTGAACTGGTGCTATATTCTGGTTGTTTTCATGTAGTCTTGTTGATCATCTTTTAAGCCTAGTACTTGTTTCACTTCCATGTTTCTTGTAGTTGAGCTTGAGTATTCTTGAACCACTTTGGACTGTTTTGACTTGCAATGCACTGCTCGACCATATTGTCTTCATTGCTGCATCCATGTATACGTATGTTGTGCACTTATGTGTACATTATCACCATCCATTTCTGTTGCATCATGCTGAATACATACACAGACATTAAGAATTGCCCAGCGTCCTTGTCTTGTCTTCACTGACCCATACACATACACCATTTCCATGCTGTATCAATTGAACTCCACACTGTAATTACATCTGCCTTGACCAATGTTCTTAACTGAATATCATTTTTATTTGTTCTGCCATTTCTGAACCATGAAATTTGTCTGAGCTTCTGAGCTTTATGTTCACTGCTCCATGCTGTTTTGTGTTGATCATTCTTGAAACTTCCTGTATCCACACACATACAAGCACATGCACTTTGCTTCACACTCTGCTGAGTTATGATTCATATTGTTCCCTTGACTGTTGCACCATATATATACTTGGTTGTTCATGAAGAGACATGCTTTTACCATGTTGTTGTACTGAGACTTTGTTTCTTAATGATTTGCACTTCCCTGACTTGTCACACAAACTCCTGTACACTCACTTGTTTGCATTTGATTATAACTTGACATTTGCTTTGTCTCTTTTGTAATTGGTGCATAATCATTTTACTTGTACTTTGCTGTGTACACTTTCATGCTGCTTGTCATTTTTTCTACTTGATTACTTTCCATTAAGCTATTTTGACCAATACTTTGTATGCTTGTTGCTCTGCCTTGTTTACTTGTACCTGTGTTGATCATATTTGTATCTCTATGATCCCGATTCATTTCTTGTTGTATCCTCTTCCTTTAAAACTTGAAATGTCATGTATATGCTGAAATGAACACTTGTATTTGGGCTGTTTGAATATTTGTTTGACTTTTACTTTTGGCTCGATTATGAACTGTGCACTGAGTTGAGACGGTCCTTGTGACTACTCCTCAGTTGCACTCTGGTTTGGCGAGGCAGTGCAAACGTGTATATGCACGTATATATGCAGCCATCCAGACTAGTTTTTCTGTCCCTGCATATCATACCAAGTCTAGAAAAATGATGAGAAACACACCGTAATTCTGAGGCAAATATTTTTTTTTTTAAAAAAACTTATTTGTTTGTATTGAATTTTATTTTTGTTGTAGTCTACTGTGTGTGTTCTTCTGTATGAACAGGTATGAAGATGACTGAATTGACTGTGGAATGCTGTGAAGTCAAGAAGACTGAAGATGATGATATTCATATGTGTCGGTATATACGAGTGAACTGTATAAAAATGTAGTGTATATGAAAGTGTAAGTGTTGTAAAGAGGAGCTGAGTATGAAATTGAAAATTTTGAAATGTATATCAGTGATGTATATACAAATAGTGAAGTTGTAAATCTGTACTGTTTAAATATTGAAATAAAATATTCTTGTTCAAATAAAATACTGTGTGAATATTTAAATTTTTGTATAGTTGTATTTTATTCAAATAAAAATATTATATTGCTATCTATTGTGTAGTATACCATTACAGTTACAAACACATTCAATAATAAAATAAATTTGGTTGTTATCATCAAACAAAAATCGTACAAAATCATATATTCGTGTATACAACACTGTTATATACAACAATCTTCCCCTTTTGATGATGACAAACAAATAAAAGATTTTGAATGTGTTTGAATGTGAAATATATTACTCCCCCTATTTGTATGCTCCCCCTACAACTGAACTCCCCCTATATATGTGGAAAAAATATGAATGATGAAATCCAATTGACCAATCTCCCTCTAGATATTTAATTTCCAATCTTAAAATATTTTTGAATTAAATACTCATCAGTCAAAATCTTGACAATTCTCCCCCTTTTGTTATCATCAAAAGGATAATAGAAATTGAAACAGTGATGAATATTGACTATAAATATAAATTCAAATTAAGAGAGAGAAAATATATCGCAAATCCCATTTAATCAAACAAAAATCATAATAGTCTTTAAATCAGAAGCAAATTTCACTTTCAGAATGAATTGAATTACGATGGATTTTATAGAATGAGGAGAGTTCAATAAAAATTAAATATTTGAATATAAATTTTAAAGATTTTAAATATGCTCAAAAAAAAATGTGTTAAGCACTTTCTAACCACGCATAGCCCAAAGGTCTTTTTAATGGGGTTAGTAGTAACTTAACTTTATCCTCTCTAATGAGTTCCATCCATGCACAAGCCAAAGGTCTTTTAAGTGAGAATGGAAGCACATAGAAATTAAGGTAATTCACCCACGCATAACCGCGAGGATTTTTAAATGGGAGTGAATACCAAGGATAAATTATTTATTATTTTTTTTTTTTTTAATTTCAAGAATAATTAGAACTCCCCAAATTAAATAAAACCATGATGAATGACAGAAATATGGTAGATATAGAAGAAGGTCGTGAAATAAGCTCTAATTCAAAGATATTGTAAAATCTGTCTAATCATCATGAGATTTAAAATTATATCTCCTCTAGTTATGAATTATACCATAGTCACAACTCATCATAGTTTCATAAATCTATCAATAATTTTGATGAGTCCCAAAACGGTTCAAATTAATCAATAATTTTAATTTTTGAATAAATAATCAAAAATAATTTTAAAATTGAAAATATCAATTTCAAGAGGAGTTTTTTTTTTGAAAATATCAATGCAAGTTTGAAAATCAGTTTCAAAAATCAATCAGTAGAATATGAAATTATCTAATTTTTCTAATGCTGATTGTTCCTAGGCAATTTTGAAACAACTTATATATTTAATTCAAATTGTCTATGAATTTTAACCAACTCCAGTTACTGATTTTCTAACTTATCATTTAATCACCAACACACTTAAAATGAATCAAATCAATTTCCTTATCAGAGCAGCACAAGATTATTTTCAAAGCAAGAATCACAAGTGATATTCTCTGAGAATTTTTGGACAAACTCAAGAAACAGTCAACTTATCCAATCTGAAGATAATTATTTGAAATCACCTAAAAAAATCAATTTTTTTTATAATCCAAGAATTTCAACAATCCATAACGAATGATTTCAAAAAAAAAACAGCCAAGTAAAAATAAACTAAAAGGAATAAAAGTACGAGTTTAGAGATCATACCTGACTTACCATAATCAACGTGATGCAATGAATCTCCAACTCTGAATCTATGGCTAAGGAACTCCAAATAATTCGATATATGAATCAACTTGAATTTTATCTCACTTAAGCACAGTTGTTCCTTAGCCTCCTACGATACCTAAATGTTTATATGATCGAGTGGTCTAACAAAAGTTGTTTTACCACTCTTATCTTCGTTTACACGTTTTGGTACCCAAACCCGTTTATATAACAATCCATTACTATTCACTAGCGTACCCTTTGGAACCCAAATTTGTTTAGATTTGCTTAAATTTATTTTGTTAATTTTTGGAATCCAAAAAAATTTAAATGAATTGTTTTTAAACGAGTTATCAACTTGTTTATGATTTAAAAACCCTTTGAAATTATTAAATTTCAAAAATTCAATTTGATCGTTTTCAAAGCCAATTAAAGGATTTTTAAAATCATTAAAATTTTGTTTTTCAACTTGATCAGATTCAAATCTAAGTCCCTTTTTATTCTGAACAAAAAATTGATTTTTTAACAACATATTCAACGATTTCTCTCCTTTAGAAAATTTAGTCAAAACTGACTCCGGTCGTTGAATTTTAAATTTAAGATTGCTATTTTCTTTCATTAAATTTGAACAACGATTAATAGCGATTTTCCTCTTTTCAGCATCAGTTTGTTTTAAAATCAAAATTTCGTTTTCAAGTGCTTTGATTCTAGCATTGGACTTGGAAATTTCAATTTCAAATTGTTTTCTCTTTTCAAAATCAAGTTTTTCAGATTCTCTAAACTTTTCAATCACCTTTTCAAAATCATGATTTTCATTTTTCAAATTCATGTTTTCACTTTTAAGTAACTCAAGATTAGTTTTTAATTTCAAAAAATCGTTACTCAAAAATTGACATTTTTTGCATTCTGAAAACGGTGAATTCTTAACTTTTTCAAGTTTTGTTTCTAAACTGTTATTTTCTTGAACTAGTTTTGACCTATCAGATTTTAATTTCTTAACTTTTAGTTCAAGAGAATCAACGGTTTTTGTGAGATCGTGACACATTAAAATTAAATCTTTATAAGTAAAATTCGATACCTCACTTGAATCCTCTTCACTGCTTTCTGAATCAGATTGAGCCATAAGACACAAATTAGCTTCCTCTTCTTCACTTTCAGAAACTTCTTCTCCTTCTTCGTCATCCCATGTAGCAGCAAAAGCTTT
This sequence comes from Allium sativum, assembly GCA_030737875.1. NCBI lineage: Eukaryota > Viridiplantae > Streptophyta > Magnoliopsida > Asparagales > Amaryllidaceae > Allium > Allium sativum. The sequence continues at coordinate 173,685,464 of CM060927.1, forward strand.
CTTCTGAACTTCTTCTTCTTTTCATTTTTGAGCTGTGGACAATTTGGTTTGATATGTCCGGGTTTCTTGCAGTTGTAGCAAAATACTTCATCGTCTGAACTTTCTGAACTTTCAGATTTGACAGTTTTCTTCTTTTGTGGCTTGTATTTTCCTTTGGCCCACTTCCTCAAAACCATGGCTAGCTCTTCAGCGGGATCATCATCATTACTTTCAACAGAATTATTTAGAGCGATCGTCTTTTTCTTTGATTCAGAATCCTTTCGTTCTTCTCTTGCTTTTAACTCCATCTCGTAAGTTATCAGATTTCCGATCAACTCTTCCATGCTTACTTTATTCAGATCTTTTGATTCTTGTATCGCCGTCACCTTAGATTCAAAATTCATCGGTAGCACTCTCAATATTTTTCTGATCAATTCCACTTCGGTATAGGTTTTGCCAAGAGCTTTTGCATTGTAGACTAGTGACGAGAAGCGTCCATACATCTCTTTTATATCTTCATCTCGTTGCATAGAGAAATTTTCATATTCGTTGCTGAGAAGAGCGAGACGAGATTCCTTCACTTGAGATGTACCTTCGTGTGTGACCTCCAACGTATGCCATATTTACTGCGCAGTCTCACAATGAGAAATTTGATTAAATTCAGTTTTATCAAGAGCACAGATTAAAGCATTCATCGCTTTGGCATTAGTTGAAAATAATTTTTTATCATTATCATCCCACTTGTCTTTTGATTTAGGAATTTCAACACCACTAACTATAACAGTGGGTGATCTATAACCCGTTTCAATAATATCCCACACGTCATAGTCGACTGAACTCAAATAAATTTTCATCCTAGCTTTCCAATATGCATAATCAGTTCCATTAAACATTGGTGGCCTAGCTATGGACTGACCCTCAGAAAACGCGTTATTGGACAGATTCATGACTCTAGAGTTAAAATAAAATAAAATAAAACCTGCTCTGATACCACTTGTAGGATCTAAATTAACCCTAGAGGGGGGGGGGGTGAATAGGGTTTATCGCAGATTTTCACAGAGTAATTAAATAATCACAGCACAGATAATAATCAGAATAAATGCGGAAAATAAATAACACACAGATATACCCAGCTTCGGCAAAACCCTGCCTACTGCTGCATTCCCCAAGGTTTCTACTAGGAGTTAAAACAATCTCTACGCATACAATCCCCTGTAAACTCGCGACACTCGCTCCCAACTGTTCTTAACCCTACGCTCAAAACCCTGCACTGATTTTTATCCCCAAAACTAGATTTCCCCGAATTACAAACTCTGTGGTTCGTCTCCCTAGTTTTAGAGACAAACTAGAAAACTCTGGACTTGATAACAAATTGAAATTAAAGACGAACAAAAACAAAACAACAAAAAACCCCTTTAAAAAAAACTTTGAAAAACCCTAGGAAATAAATAGGGGTTATCCCCTTTGATTTAAAGACTTGGCCGGCTTCTTCTTTTTGCCCTAGCCCCTTTATTCTTTGACCCGATCTCCTTTTTCTCTGTGAAAAAATTGGCGGCCTAGGGTTTCTTCAAATCCCTAAATCGCGATTGTATGATTAATTCTATGATGCTCGAGTCTGTTTGGCTTCGATCTCTGGAGGCTGGCGCTTTTTCTAGGGTTTGTGCTTCTCGTTAAACTTGACTTCGACGGCTTTAGGGTTTCTATTTTATTCAACTTGAGGTCGCCACTTTCTCGTGTGATGATTTCGAGTTATTCAGTGGCTATCCTGTTCTTCGATCGAACGTTGATGAGTGTTGAACTGGATCCAAGTAATCTCCTTTTTACTGGTATGAATTTAATTTGGATTTTTGCTTTTTGCTTGTTCGAACTTGGATGATCTTACTGCCGATGAGGATTGGGTGTTTATATAGGATTAAAAGTCCTTAAATTTTGCTCTGATTTCATATGGATTAGACTTGATTTGATATATTCGAAAATTTTGGGGCTTTTGAAATTGGCTTTTAATTTTTTTTGAACTTCTGGAAATTTCTTCGATTTGAATATTGCTATGAATACTTCCACTATTCTGGAGTTACTTGCGTGTGAAAACCCTGAACTTTGAAATGGTCTCTTCGAATCAAAAAACCGTATAACTTTAATAAATTTTCTGGAACTTTGATGATTTCAAACTGAATATTCTGCTACCTTAACAACTGGTATAAACAAATGCTTTTGCTTATCATTGAATCGGATTCAATACTTGATTGACCTTGCCATAGACTTGAACAGATTTAGTATTCTGATTTTTGAACTGGTACTTCATTTATTCTTTGACTTCCTACTTGAGTACACTCCACTTAGAACTGATGCTAAGTTCTGATTTGAACTGATAAGAACAGATATTGCTACATAAAAATTGTGCTAGTTTATTATTGAACTTGTGCCATGACCGATTGAACAGATCCTATGTTTTGCCAAACATTTGAACTGGTGCTATATTCTGGTTGTTTTCATGTAGTCTTGTTGATCATCTTTTAAGCCTGGTACTTGTTTCACTTCCATGTTTCTTGTAGTTGAGCTTGAGTATTCTTGAACCACTTTGGACTGTTTTGACTTGCAATGCACTGCTCGACCATATTGTCTTCATTGCTGCATCCATGTATATGTATGTTGTGCACTTATGTGTACATTATCACCATCCATTTCTGTTGCATCATGCTGAATACATACACAGACATTAAGAATTGCCCAGCGTCCTTGTCTTGTCTTCACTGACCCATACACATACACCATTTCCATGCTGTATCAATTGAACTCCACACTGTAATTACATCTGCCTTGACCAATGTTCTTAACTGAATATCATTTTTATTTGTTCTGCCATTTCTGAACCATGAAATTTGTTTGAGCTTCTGAGCTTCATGTTCACTGCTCCATGCTGTTTTGTGTTGATCATTCTTGAAACTTCCTGTATCCACACACATACAAGCACATGCACTTTGCTTCACACTTTGCTGAGTTATAATTCATATTGTTCCCTTGACTGTTGCACCATATATATACTTGGTTGTTCATGAAGAGACATGCTTTTACCATGTTGTTGTACTGAGACTTTGTTTCTTAATGATTTGCACTTCCCTGACTTGTCACACAAACTCCTGTACACTCACTTGTTTGCATTTGATTATAACTTGACATTTGCTTTGTCTCTTTTGTAATTGGTGCATAATCATTTTACTTGTACTTTGCTGTGTACACTTTCATGCTGCTTGTCATTTTTGCTACCTGATCACTTTCCATTAAGCTATTTCGACCAATACTTTGTATGCTTGTTGCTCTGCCTTGTTTACTTGTACCTGTGTTGATCATATTTGTATCTCTATGATCCCGATTCATTTCTTGTTGTATCCTCTTCCTTTAAAACTTGAAATGTCATGTATATACTTGTATTTGGGCTGTTTGAATATTTGTTTGACTTTTACTTTTGGCTTGATTATGAACTGTGCACTGAGTTGAGATGGTCCTTGTGACTACTCCTCAGTTGCACTCTGGTTTGGCGAGGCAATGCAAACGTGTATATGCACGTATATATGCAGCCATCCAGACTAGTTTTTCTGTCCCTGCATATCATACCAAGTCTAGAAAAATGATGAGAAACGCACCGTAATTCTGAGGCAAATAATTTTTTTAAAAAAAAAACTTATTTGTTTGTATTGAATTTTATTTTTGTTGCAGTCTACTGTGTGTGTTCTTCTGTATGAATAGGTATGAAGATGACTGAATTGACTATGGAATGCTGTGAAGTCAAGAAGACTGAAGATGATGATATTCATATGTGTCAGTATATACGAGTGAACTGTATAGAAATGTAGTGTATATGAAAGTGTAAGTGTTGTAAAGAGGAGCTGAGTATGAAATTGAAAATTTTGAAATGTATATCAGTGATGTATATACAAATAGTGAAATTGTAAATCTGTACTGTTTAAATATTGAAATAAAATATTCTTGTTCAAATAAAATACTGTGTGAATATTTAAATTTTTGTATAGTTGTATTTTATTCAAATAAAAATATTATATTGCTACCTGTTGTGTAGTATACCAGTACAGTTACAAACACATTCAATAATAAAATAAATTTGGTTGTTATCATCAAACAAAAATCATACAAAATCATATATTCGTGTATACAACACTGTTATATACAACAGTCTATTTACTTACATTTTCATATACAGATAGATTTGTAATATTTTGACATCATTAATTGTTGTACATGCTTGAATGGTCATGCACATTTTTATTACAAATTTCAATGATAGAATAAATAGATTTAAAAGTGGAGCATTCATATTCTCAGGTCAACGAATTTTGTACTTTCTTTTACGATGACTAAATTGTTGGTGACATTTAATGTAATGTAGCAAAAAATGGAAGTAACAGAATTGTAATGAATGTTGAGTTAATACAATAAAATGGACAAATTAATTCTAAAATTAAAATAAATGTTAAAGTTAATGTGATTTTTGAACCATAGTGGGATAAATATAGAATTTAATGATTTGTGTCTTAAATTATTAAGATATAAATTTTACTTGATTCGTTAAACAATGAATTACAATAACTATGTACTCTAATAACTTGTGCTTGGTAAGTTACTTATATTGAAATTTGAATTAATATTTAATTAAAAATATATAAAATAGATTAGCTTATTTAGGAATTTCTTATATATTGAAATTTTTTATGTATTGAATACGATAATAATATAGATACGTTGTTTGTACAATGAGTGTCAACTGCATATAAATGTAATTATCTGCATGGATTGGAAGAATAGTTATATTTGAAAGGAATGATTAATGAAAACTAATTGATTACTTAAATAAATATTCAATTGAGTTTGATATTTATAATATACGTAATTTATTCCTATAACTACTCTATCGTATTTCGAATTTGGAATAAATTTGACATGTTGGGTATTGAATAAAAGATGAAAACGGAAAGATTTGATTACTTTAATTGGTAATTAAACTATTGAAATTCTAACTTAATTCTCTTCTTAAACCTAATCGACTGTTTCTCCTGTAGCAAAACATAAATAAATCGCCATTTTTCTGGGATAAAACTCATGCAGCTCCTCATTTCCAAAAAAACCAAGTTCCATTAAACTAGATAAATATTCTCTTCAATCCTATACTTTTGTTGGAGAGTGCGGTATATTTTGGTTTGAGGTTCGACATGTACAGTAAAGTCATGAAATTGGGGTTGAGTTTTGCGTCTTAATTTGTGATTGATTTGCAGTTTGGTTATCGTATTTGAATCCATGGCATCAAATAGCAACAAGTGACAAAATTTGGTAGTTTTTACGACAAAATGTGTCGATACTTGTGTTAGGGCTGTTCATATAGGGATGGAAATGCGGTTGTGATGGTGAGTCCAAGAGTGGGTTGATGGTGTCGAGGAAAAAGCACTCGAGAAGAGAAATTCGATGGTTAAATCGGTTTGATGTTTCGTTGAAGGAATGAGGAGACGTGGAAGAGAGAAGTAGGGATAAACATGGGTTTCTTTGCTGCGTTTTTCTTGGACATATATTTAAATAAGGGGAGGAGAAGGAGATGAGATAGGTGACGTGGCACATTTTTTCTGGTAAGAGATTGTTTGTTTTAATTTAAAATTTCCAATAGTAAAAATCGAATAACTTTTGCATACTACTTCAGAATGATACGCGGTTTGTTGCATTGGAATTGTATCGACGAGCTCTTCGCAATGCCACTGGTTTGAACTGATTCTGAGACGGTTGATTTTTGGACCTATTTTGGAGTTCAATCGCATTCGAAACCAGGGGTGAGTGATTAAACCGACTCACGCGTAACTAAAGTATTCTAATATTAGTTAAATTAATATCATGTCATGATATGATTGTATGGATTACTGTTTGATAATTTAAATTACATGTTTATATTTATTCGTACCGATGGTGTAGTTAAATTTGACTGTTAAATATAATTTTACAGTTAAGTTAAAAATTCGACATTTAATTTCTGTTTAAAACCTGACATCTGAAAATTTATATGATATTGGACTGTTTGTATGTATTGATGTGATGAATGGCGTGAATTTGATATGCTTGAACTATTGATGTTAATTGTGTGAATCTACCTGTTATTCATATATGACCCCTGTGTGTGCTGATTAATCCCAATCATTACCCCAGATGTTACGGGCATCGAATAAACCCGGGATTAATCATTAAAATGAATTAAGAACGTAGGTTGAAATGATAAATACCTATGACCCTGATTTAGATTGAAATGATATATATCCTTTCCCAAAATACTAAAATTAGAATTTAAGTATCACTTGGCCATATGATATATATCTAAACTATTTTAAATATACTGTTAACTATTTTATTTATTCAAATTATTAAAGTTGGAATTGTTTCAAGATTATAATTGGTTTAAATGGAGATTATAGTGTGAATAATATTCTATTTTGAATACTGATTGATTTTGAAATTATGATATTTTGATATGAAATATGAACCTCTTCGAAATGTAAAAGAACCGACCGGTGTGAAAAATGCAAACGTTTGGTTGTTAAAGAGACCGGGATCTGATATTGTCATACTCTCTGCCAATACCGAAAACCACTTTAACAACTGTGTACGCGGTGAAGTTCCAGAAATCGTGTTGGATGGATTTGGAGGCGATTATTTGATTTGAAGAAAGAGAACGATGATGGATAGCCTTGACCTCCGAGTCATAATTAAAATGACTAAAACAGGAGCTATACTCAGGTCAATTGAGTTAGCTACTCTGAGCAGGCATACTTCTTCGATACCATATATATACTTTGTGATTGATTAGTGCTTTTGATTGATTTTGGGGGTATGTCTGGGGTGGGAGGAAGTTGCGGTTATGCGTTACCATCGACCTGGGTCCGTAATCCGGTAGAATCCTATTGATGGGTATTGCCTCGATGCCTTGTCATATTTACCCTGATCGACCCCCATACGATTTTGATTTAGCGTTGTCCTATCACGGCGCATCCCTATCCGCTGACGTACTAGTGTGTTATATGCAAACTGTACGAAAACGGTATAAACGGTGTAAGAGTAATAATGGTAATCCCGCTTACATTATTTTATTATGTTATATTTAACCATAGACACTATTATAATAGCGTATTATACTATATGATATTAGTTTGATGGATCCTTAGGAGATGAAAATTCCCGTAACATCTCCTAAGTTATTGCACTCATTTTATCACAGGAAATTGATTTAACTAATATGAGAATGATTTAGTTCTGATCCGAGTGCTTGTTGTGTTTCTTTTTATGCAAAACGCTCGGGTCAGACCGAGTTGCAGTTAGCGAAGATTTCCTTACTTTGAAGATACCATTATGAAGATGAAGATGGAGCTCAACAGACGTATTAAAACTATTATTCCGCTGCATATATTGGTATGTTGTATGTTAATTTACTCTGATAATCGTTGTAAAATATAATCAAATGTATGTTTTAACAGCTTCATGAACTATTATTTAATTATTATATTTTGCCCTTTCGCTGTGAGATTCTGTGTTGTTTTTCTTCTTCTCTTCTTTTTCTTATATAAATCCCAATAACTATCCATATTTTTGATTTCTTTAAGTCGACATTGAGGATCATTGTCGATTTGAACGGTCAAAAATCCTGGATGTTACATGTTGAAATTGTAATCTCAGTTCGATTTGAATAGTTTCATGTATGTGTGTTCTTGTCAACTTTAATTCGCTCATCTGTGTTGTAGCCTTGTGATGTTTGTGCTATGCATGGTTGTTTTATTATGGCAGTGTTCATGTTTTGCCTCGCATCTATTTGCACTTGTGAGCTGATCTGTTTGTGCCATTTGGACTTGTATTGATCTTGTATATCTGAAGCGTTTCATGAAAATTATGATGTTTGATAACTCGAAAATGGGCTTTTTCCTGGCTGACCAGTAGCATCGCCAGGGCCGAGCTGAATACGTCTACTAAATTAAATATAACTCCTAAATGGCTTATCCGATTTCAGCTATTTCAGACATTTCGGAAAGCTTAAATCATGAGCTACAACATTTGTTTAGACTGTTTCATGAAATTTTGAGGTTTGCTAGTCCGAACGAGCTACTTTATACCGCTGGCCTGCACTTTAAATTGTGGTTCAGATTTGATTTTTAATATATTAGTGTAATTCTTCGCTATACTTGATGCTTAATGGTTTGGTGTATTGAGAAATGATTTAAAAGTAATGTGTTAGGCTAATTATCTATAACATTGATCTATATTTATATTGTTTCTTATGTGCGACTAACGTTTACGTTCGAGATGAGTGTAGGAACATATGGAGCATTTGGGCAAATTGACGGCTTTTACATGCTTGATTATAAGGAAAATTGCTTTAATATGCTAATTAAAAGGTATGTTTTCAAATTAAATATTGCAAAGAAATGATGTTTTTTGTTTCCTCGTGTTGGGATGCCTCTTTGGAGATGAGTTCTTTTGTGTTTATATTGTATTCGGATTTTCTGAAATGTCCTCCATGCAAAGGAGACTCTATCAAAAATTTTCAAATTTTCGGGAGTTAGAAAATTTTCATAAACTAAAAATTATATAGAGAATATAAGACATCAAGTTTATTCAATTAAAACTCGTGTTTGTAATTAAATCGAGTATATTAACCACCTTTTGAAAAAAAAATGTAGGATATATAGAGTACTTATGCGTTAGAATATAAGTTGTTCACTTTTCCCTATAAGAAATTGCGAGGACGCAATTTTGTTAAGGGAGGAAGTCTGTAACAACCCTGTATTTCTGGTTAGGTGTGTTAATTAAAAATAAAAATATTAATTTTGAATTAGAGCGATTTGTTAATTGAATAAATGTATTATATTTGATAAAGCTGTTTATGGAATTAAATAATTTTATCTTATAAATGGTTGAAAATATTGGAAATATGATCCTTTTGTACTGAATGCTGGATTATCAAATGAAGTACCGACCGTTGTGTTAAATAAAATAATTTGTAATTAACAAACAAATGATCGAATGTGAGATGAATGTATTTGTAACAGATATAAATTATTTTTGGAATTATTAAATAATTTTATATAAAATAAAAACGACACGATAATTGATATTTTACTGTATTGTACGTTGAATTAATAAATTGATCAGGCGAGCGTTGAATCGAATATGAATGGCATAATTATTGTTATTTAAAATATGCAAGTATAACATGTATCTGGTTGAACCGGGAGGAACTATACAAATGAATTAATTAGAGGCAAACTCTAAGTGGACTTAAGATAATTAAAGCCCAAACTTACTAATTCACATTACTCCCTCTAGAAGCAATGAGATTCTCCCATCTTGTTTCGAGAATAAGTTCAGCTCGCCTTATTCTCAAGGGATCCGGGAATTACCCATTTTGGGGAAAAGGCCGAAAAAAAGAATCGATCTTGGATGGCTCATTTGAGGGAAACATGCCAACGCAAGTCTGCGGCTCGATCTTGATCGCGAGAAGAACAGCTTTGAGCTTGCACTCAATAGGGTGGTGTTCCATATTTTGGTGGGGTGTGACACGAGGCACGAATTCTAGCGGTTTGAGGTGGGTGCGAAGACGAACGTGGATGGATATAGGAGCCATGACTCGATGTGTGCTAGTGAAGACCATAACTTGATGGTTATAGTTGTAGCATTAATTTTGGTTCAGCCTCGCAGCAATTGCATGTAAGGATTTCTTTCGACAATTTCATTGAGTAATTCTTATATTTATCTAGCATAGTTATGTTCATATTATATCATATCATCCATTTAGGATTGAACCGCATGAGTGTTTTGAGTTGTTGAATATAATTTGTCATTTATGGTTGGATTAATTACCTGACTGAAACAATTGGTGGATTGAGTTGTTGGACTATTTGACAACATTATGGGAAGAATGGTGGAATTATGTGGAACCGAATCTGTTGGATGCACTATTGCTATACTTAGCATGGAATTGGATTGTTGGATGTAAAAATAAATAAAAATACAATGTTGACGTTGTCCATTTCACTTCTAAATTGTAACATGTTTTAAGTTATGCAATTTACAAAATGTTTGGCGTTCAATTAATTTTAAGATCTTAAGTATATTTACTTGTCTCAAATATTCCTTTGTTGTTTGAAATTATAAATGGATTCAATTTAAATAAAATATTTTTGTGAATATTAGTATTTAATATATATTTCAACAAATATACAACCAACATGAATCAAATTAGTTTTGTGAATTTTTGGCTAAATTTGTTCATCTTATTAGAAATTAATATTTAGAACAGTTCTAATACCTAATTTTTATTAAATTATATAAAGCTAAATCTGTAAGGTTCTAATCTACTTATTCGATAAGTCTATATTGTGTTAGATTATGAATTATCCTCTATGTAAAATCATTGTAGCAAGATATTTTATGAACAAAATAATTCTTTATATATACACTTATATACAAATACCTATGCTTTACATGGTTAAATACTCTTTTGAAAGGCTTCCGTATGTTAATATTATGATTTTGTAATTCTTTTACTTCCATGGTTGTTTTAGGAACTTGAATATGATTACCTTTGCCTAATTTTTAATTATTTATTTTCTTTTATTACATGTATTATCATTCCCTTTTTTATAAATTTCTAATTCATGAGTGATCCACTATTGATATTAATTTGGTCCATGATTTGAAAATGCTACGGTAAAGATATCCTTTTGTGTTTTAATGATTTAGATATATTCTATGTAACGAGAAATTTGAATAAATGGTTTGGTGAAACCGTCTGGTATGGGACTTTCGGTATCACCTTTTTGGTTATTCACTAGACTTGTTATATAGAGTATCGAAGGATGTGTGTAGTGTACGAGTGATAAGTTAGCAGGTTAGTAAACCGATGTGTGAGAGCATGTGGCATGGGGCACATTGTTACCACTGTTCGGGTTACTACTTGTAAGTTGACGGCGTATATTAACTATTGAATATACTGAGAAGTCCTGAGCAACTATCTCCTTACCAGTACTAGATAGTCCTGAGCGGCTATCGAGGTAGTCCTGAGTGACTATCCCATATTAGACCTAAGAGTCTAACTTATGGAGATCTGAGTATTTTCGTTATAGGCACCAAAAATTGTTTTGTATTGGTATATGATATTTCCACTGCACGTGCGGCATTGCTGAGTCTCGCCAATATTCTTATGGATCCATATAATCTTTTATGTTTTTCTTATATTTTGATGTGATCTACATATATGATTCTTGTTTACGATTTCATCATGTTATTGTATTTTGATGGCCTATAAGCTATCTTGTGATTGTGATATTTTGATGATTTTATAATGCGTTACTACCCTTGAATGAGATTCACTTGAATTAGATTATGTTGTCATATGCAGATGATTGAGACTAACTTGTTATTTATTAGAACCAGAAGAGTATAATTATTTTGCATAATATTAATCATCTAGTATTAAATGGATTGATTATTATATTGTTGTGTAATAAGAAAAATGTGTATACATTGTCAATTTAGTTAAATGTATAAATAAATGTTAAATATCATATATATATATAATGTAAGAACCCAAAACTTCCACGTGAGGGGAAGAACGGATTGCTTTGAGGACAAGACGAATCAGAACACAAACAGAAGAACATTTCATTGCTTATTACAACAATTTCACCAGAATGCAAGAATATACAGAGTATGAATAAATATTACACATTTACTAATATCAGAGATTTACAAGTTACAACGCAGCGGATTAATAAAAAACACAACTGAAGAGAATATATGGATACAGAGCTTTCAGAATATCATTCCAGCTGTAAACCAGGATCCTGTGAATTTAAATATGCAAAACCAAAACTACTAGCTGCCCGTGCGGAAAATAGGGGCACCCAGAGTTTAGGTTAAAACAATAAACTCCAGGTCAGTCATGTGACTGGTGTGAGAACTAAAATAGTTATTTAAAACTTTACTTTAAATCAGATATATCAAGGGACCACGCCGTATAACACGGAATGGGTTTCCTCCCAAGAATACCAGTGCATATAACAAAACAGCGCAATGCTTTTTGGAAAAATGAAGCTATTATAAGACCCAGGTCCTATCACACAATGCAACGCAAGACGGGGGATAGGGTTTTCCCTTATAATAGCCAAACATGCTTGGTATGTTAAAACAAATCATTTGATACTATTATAAGTGCATAGTGTACAAAACAACTTCAAATATAAATGCATCAATCCTAGACAGCATGGGTACCATATATCATGTCGCCAATACTAGGCTCTACAATCAAAACCGCAAATGTCTCGTATTAGAGGTTGGATTTCCATCTCTGAACCAAGGCAAGGGATCGTCCTTACCGCTTCGAGACAATCTAGCCTACCATGTCTCAGGAAAGTACTTAGTCAAGCCTTTGGATCGTCAGGGCCGGTCCATACGCAGTGGATTAAAATGCCTGAACAATGCGTTTCCCCACCCTATGGGCATAAACTGGTCATATCCCGACCAAACTATCGGCCCCGGAATGACCGATATAACCGAGGTGCCTCGCTATCCATCATCCACATAAGTAAAATGCCAGGGCTAGTAAAACGCTGACACCACTCCTAGCTAGAAAGAAATGCATGTCCTCCCTGAAGTCCTCTCCCGTTTCTGGTTCACACCGGAGTGTGAGGCTCGCGAGTCAACGCTACACAAAGCTATGCTATATCAAACCCGTGCTTTGATCATCAACCACAAGACTCTACTTTTCAATAGAATCCTTGATCATTTGCATCTCAGCATGCCACACAAGCAATTCACGCTATGCAACCGATGTCTATCAATCACACAGAATGAAATCCGATGTCAGACACACATCCATTTACAAGTTCGTTCGGGGTCTAAACGAAACCTAAGGCACCTTATTCCTCCCCGTATGTCTAATACAGGGAGAGGTGTAATGACTCAACGGATTTTCATCCCCGAAAATCAACATGAATACATTTATCGTATCTCATGCTGACCTTACAAACACCGAAAACACTGGATAGTTATTAGAAAGAAATTAGAGGGTGAGATAAGAAAGAAGGAAATATTAGAATAGAAGAAGAACCAACACAACACAAAGTCTCACATCGCAGCGGAACAAAATATAATACAGAAATAAATCTTTACTAATAGCTTTTTTTAAAAATACTTACAATATCATAGTACATCGCACATCTGGGCAGTTATAATAACCTGTCCGTATATACAACACAGCGGAATAGTAGTTATGTAATGTCATATGTCTGAACTCTTCTAGCTCGTCTCTTCACAGCAGGCGATAACCTGAACCTGTACAACCTGGTCTAACCCGTGCATTTACAAAAACCGGGTCAGTCTGGTGAACCAGAGTGGGAAAAAAACTCACACAGTATTAAGGCTGATCAACCAACTTGATTTTAAAGTTAAAAAAAAAATTCGAAAGAAAAAGATAATTGTAAGACCAAATCCGCACATAAATACAGACGGTTTTTACTTTAAAACATTTTTGAAATCAATATCTTTTCTGATATTATACTAGTATCTAAATACAAGTAGATATCAATCTAGTAAAACGCTTACATCTCACGCTCCATATATATAGTATACAATCAAAACCGCGAGCGCTTATTGGAGATTGGATTCCGACTATGACAAGGTTTGGGACCACCTGCCGATAGTGTATATCTCTAGAGGCGAATGCACTGGGTTCAACAAGAACGTCTTGCAACCCGGCCCACACATGACCGACCACTCATTTCGCTTGAGTGTATCGAATGTATATCACCAACGGTTTGGAGCTACCCACCGTTTCCTGAAAAGGGACATCATCGAAATAGATTAAAGAAGCAAAAGAAATTTCTCTAGATAGGTAATTATGCACCCTAATGGGAGGGACCCATATAGCCATGCTACCTGCCCGATTTTTTTCATTCCCCGGTTGATGAGACTTGAGGTTTAGATTAACTCTTGAGCATCTAGTCATCATTCACTTTGAATGCCACATCGTCAGATCCGCCAAATACCACTAATTGACATCTACAAAAATACTCTAGTTGGAAGCTAAGAGAACGTCCATTCTCCACCAAAAACAATAGCACGTTTGAAGAAATGAACGTACGTGATCCTTTGGAAATACTCTGTCAGACATCCGTCCATACAAGTCATGTGAAAACCCGTAACTTCCCCGTAAAGGAAAGCGTCGGATAGTTCGAGAACAAGCCACAACAAAACTCATACAGAAGAACATTTCATTGTATATTACAACAATTCATCAGATTACAAGAATATACAGAGTATAAATGAATATTACACAGAAATATCAGAGATTTAAATTACATTTAAATACATAGCAGCGGAAAATAATATAATACACAAGTAGAAGAGATATACGGATACAAAGCTTTCCGGATATAATTCCAGCTGTAAACCAGGATCCTGTGAATATAAATCTGCAAAACCAAAACTACTAGCTGCCCGTGTCAAAATAGGGGCACCCAGAGTTTAGGTCAAAACAATAAACTCCAGGTCAGTCATGTGACTGGTGTGAGAACTAAAACAGTTAATATCTTTATTTTCAAAGTTAGGTAAATCAAGGGACCACGCCGTATAACACGGAACGGGTTTCCTCCCAAGAACACCAGTGCATATAAGTAAACAGCGCAATGCTTTTCTAAAAATGAAGCTATTATAAGACCCAGGTCCCATCACACAATGCAACGCAGCCGAGGATAGGGTTTTCCCTTATAATAGCCAAACATGCTTAGTACGTTTAAAACAAATCATTTGATACTACTATAAGTGTATAGTGTATAAAACAGCTTCAAATCATAAATATCAATCATAGGCGGCATGAATGCCCCATAACACTATGTCGCCATATATAAGTTTACAATCAAAACCGCAAGACGTCGTATTGGAAGTTGGGTTATCATTTATGGTATGAACCGAGGCTAGGGGCAAGATCCTCTACCGATTTGTGACTCTCTAGCCCGAGCCACAGGGTCAGAGCGCATCGACCCTTTAGATCGTCAGGGCCGGTCCACCGATGTGGATTATTATGCCTGAACACTACGTTTCCCCGCCCTTTGGGGCGTAAGCCTGGCCCGTCCGCCGACCAGAAGCATCGGCCGAAACCGATATCACGAGGCGCCTCGCTTTTCAGCAAGTAATAATAAGCAACATCCACATGAGTCAAACTCGTCAGCCAGTTCAAGCACTGACGCCACTCTTAACTAGAAAGAAACGCATGCCCTCCCTGAGGTCCGTCTCCCGTTTTTGATTCATACCGGGTGTGATACTCGCTAATCAACGTTACACAAAGCTACGCCACAAAGGCCGTGCTTCGATCATCAACCACAAGACTTTGCTTTTCAACAGAAGCCTTGATCATTTGCATCTTAGCATGCCACACTGGTAATTCACTCCATGCGATTGATATCCATCAATATATAACCCCTGAGCTCGTACGTCTCAGAGAAGGGCGTTAAGCAAGAGAATAAATTCTCCGCTGCCAAACAGATATATATTTAATAGAGATCAATCACACGGACTAAAATCCAATGTCAGACACACAGTCCATTTACAAGTCCGTTCTGGGTCTGAACGAAACAGGAGGCACCTAGTACCCCGCATATCCATCGATCTCCAAGTACGTCTAGACGATCACTAACTGTTTCCATCTTCTTGGGTGTACAGCCCAATCAAGATCATCAGTAATTACCCAAACGACGTGAAGACTTCTGGTCTTCGACCACCGTCTTCATCTTCGACTTATCGTCGTATCAGTTATTCAGAATGGGATAAACCCGGTCTTTCCGAATAACTCGCGTATATTTTAAATAAGTGTTACACAAACACGACATACGCCTCATTCCAATTCATTAGTCACTAACCGTAAATTAATCAAGAGAATAATTCCCCAAATATTAACCCCGAAGGCCGAAACCAACATCAGATCAATATTCAGAAAACCATTCTGCTTGGCTAACCGACAGTTAGTTTCTAAATTTCACATTCATAGGGAAAGGTTCCCATTAATTTTATCCAAGATAAATTCCTTGAATTTATTCTTTATTCTATTTTTGAATCTCAATTCAAACTAGTCGGGATTAGCGAACCTTACCGAAATAATTATTTATTTTAATTTCCCCATCCCAACCTATTCATCCCATGAAGTAAAACTGGTAATACTTCATATCTAACACCACAGTGTTATCGGTAAATTCAATTACCATTTCACGTTCAAATCTAATTAAAGATTTAACTATCGCCTGGAGCAAAACTGGTGATACTCCATTTTCGATCATTTCAATCTAATTAAAGATTCATTAAAACTCCACCTAGTTTTAATCTTCGACTGGGTTAAAGAATCAGTGTCATTTAAAACACGGTTCACGATAAACCCAAAATCACATTCATTAATTATCGGGTTAAAGAACGAGTGTTATTTAAAACACTGTTCACGATAAACCCAAAAATCATTCCATTAATTATCGAGCTAAAGAACAAGTGTTATTTAAAACACTGTTCACGATAAACCCAATATCAATATCAATTCAATTCCAATTAAATATTATTGAATTGGTACACTTCATTAAATCTAAATAAAAAGATTTAATCTTTTCTCAACTGGGTTCAAGAACAGTGTTAGTGAAGACACCATTCACGACAAACCCAAATCACATTTGATATTCAATACAAAGCTCTGAATAGAAAATATACCGGCTTATATTCAATATCAAATTGTACAACTAACAAATATCGCATTGGAAATAACGATATATATATATATATCTTTCAAATTCCCATAACAATATCTGTATCATCACGAAATCCAACATCGAAATATTCCGAAGGCAATTTCGATTCAAATCCATTCCAATGCAATCATTGGAAATTCTGGTTATTTTTAAAACCCTTTTCAAATTCAATTTATTTATTTAAAAATAAATAGAATTATATTTCTAGTTCAAAACTAGTTCATTTCGATAAAAATCTATTTTTATCGTTTCAAATATGGAGTTTTTCATCCCAAATCTTCACAAATCATTTCTTATGATTTTACACAAATTATTACTATTTTTAATAATTTTATCAAGGCCCGTGCAGTCGATTTCCATCAATGGCCATCGAACTGCACTTACAACGACCTTTTTCAAATTTGATTTGGACGTAACTCCAAATCCAACCGTTAGATTTTGAATTTCTAATATTCGTTAGAAAGCTCTTTTCGATACGAACCCAACGGTTCTGGTTTTAGGAGAATCCGACGGTCGGATCTCCCGTAATGTCCGTTTGAAATAAATGGTCGAAATTCACGAACTGCCGCGGCGCGGCGCGTTCTATTCAGGCCATTATATTATATATATAATATATATAATATATACTTCGTCGATTTCTATATAAAACGAATTATATAAATAGTTTTGAATTCATTTCAAAAACATTTTCAACTTCCATTTCAATTCAAATCAAAATTGAATTCTTCTTTATAAATTCGTTTTAAAATTCATTTCTATTCAATTCAAATTTCAATTCAATTTGGATTCATTTCAATTCGCTTTCAATTCAATTTGAATTCGTTTTCAATTCATTTCGAAATCGTTTTATATTCAATTCATTTTGAAATCGTTTTCAATTTAATTTATTTCGAAATCGTTATATATTCAATTCATTTCGAAATCGTTATATATTCAATTCATTTCGAAATTGTTATATATTCAATTCATTTCGAAATCGTTATATATTCAATTCATTTCGAAATCGTTATATATTTAATTCATTTCGAAATCGTTTTCAATTCAATTCATTTCGAAATCGTTTTCAATTCAATTCATTTCGAAATCGTTTTTAATTCAATTCATTTCGAAATCGTTTTAAAATCGATATAAATATCGTTCACGTCAAAATGGCGTCAATCTAATAAATACGGCTTCATAAATTTCTATTTTCAAATATTCTATTTCAAATATTTCTTTTTCAAAATGGTTGTTATTATCAAAATATTTCGTTCAACACATGACCAATCTCAATGGATGAGTACTGTCAACACATGAACTTTTATTTTATATTGATAAAGATGTAAATTTTATTACTAAAATATTTCGTTCAACACATGACCAATCTCAATGGATGAGTACTGTCAACACATGAACTTTTATTTTATATTGATAAAGATGTAAATTTTATTACTAAAATATTTCGTTCAACAGATGACCAATCTCAATGGATGAGTACTGTCAACACATGAACCTTTATTTTATGTTGTTCTTTATTTTCTAAATTGGAATAAGGCCCAATCAATTACCATATAAAGTTAATTATATGGATTTTCATACAACACATGTATATAATAGCATTGAAAAATAATCAACCATCAACCAAAGTGCACTACACTGTATAAGCATCAAATATAGATATCTAACGCTTATAACAGCCTGTCAATCAATCGATCGACATATTTAATCAATCAGGATGAGTGAACTTCATATTTCATCCTAACACCCGTGTGGGGTTTCAAACAATCAAACAAATATTTTATTTGTGCAGTTGGGCGATGTGTAAAATTTATCGACCCAATCAATGTCCTTCAAATAGGTGTACATAAACAAACCGTCGGGTTTGTAAATGAATATTTATTTATTCATATTCACGTTAAAAATTATATATTTTTACGATAAAATATTTTATTCAACCTATGAATATTCTATTCGGTTCATTTATTCAATAAAATGATATTTTTATTTTTCTAACATATTTTAGAAAATTTCGGTGGCATAACGACACGATACTAGAAACGGGACAAGGCCTAGCCTTATCCCCGGTCTAGTGAAGGCCCACGCCATTCACACTTCAATCAAGTCAATTTATTTCACCAAACAATTCAATTTCAAATCAAATCATCTAACTAATCTATGCAACCAAACAAACAAGTCCATGGTTTGTGGACGATTGTGTCGGGTGCTACTAAGCACCGTCTGCATCCTAGTATATATATATGACTAGAAAAGAAATTGAAGAGTGAGAAATTCTCACCAATAACTATCCTAGCTCCACGGCACTTCATTGATAGAAATCTTCATCGCTATCGCATCTTCGTCATCTTTGTTGCCCGTAGCCACTACATATATTAAAATCACACATTTTTATATTTTGATGTCTTTAAAATAAAAATCATATTTTTATAATCGCTTCCTACATTTAAAAATCGAATTTTTATTCCGTTATTCAATATATAAAAATCGAATTTTTACTACTATGTTATATAGATAAAAATTATATTTTTATCACGCTATTTTCCATATAAAGATTTCGCCTTTTCTAAAATAAAGATTTCGCCTTTATAAAAACATAGACTTCGCCTTTTCAAATTTAAAGATTTCATCTTTATAAAAATCTCATTTGTATTTTTCTACACATATAATGATGATATTTTTAATACTCCTATCATGTAAAAATTATATTTTTAATTCTCTACCTAACCAAAAATCATATTTTTACATCATTTATATAGTAAAGACTATATTTTTAGTACTTTAAAAATATAAAAATCATATTTCTACCACTTCTATATAGTAAAGATTATATTTTTAATACTTTAAAAATATAAAAATCATATTTTTAACCTTCCTATATTATAAAAATTATATTTTTAGTCCTGCTATTTCTATTTTATAAACAATGCATATTTCAAAATCAACATTCTAGTTTATAATTTCAAAATCAACATTCTAGTTTATATTCCTAACGACCATGCTATTTTTTTGCTAATGTTCATCTAAGAAAAAAAACTAATTTTTTTGCTAATGTTAATCTAAGAAAAAAACTATTTTTTTTCTACAGTAAAAACAATCTAATTTTGTTAACATAAAAAAAATCTAATTACTTTAACTAATTAAATAGAAACTCACATCGATCGGTGGAAGAAGGGGGTTCAGGTTACTGAGGAGGGGGAGGGGAAGCTCCGGCGCGACCAGCAGGTGTGGGGCCTGCGGCAGCTCTATGGTTGCTGTGGCGGCTGATTTGAGGGATGGAGGTTTTAGGGTTTTGGGGAATTAGGCGTTCGATTGAGGAAGGGAAGAGGAGGAAGAGGGTGGAGGAAGGAGGGATGATCGGAGAGAGCGCTGGAGGGAGGTGGATGGCGTCGCGGTTGGTGCAGAGCAGTAGGAGGCGTCGCGGTTTCTGATGCGTGCGGTTTTTTTTTTTTCGATTTCTGTTTCGATTAAAAGGAGAGAGGGGGGGGGGGGGGGGCAGAGCGGGTTAACGGGGGAGAAAAGGTTTTTATTTTATTTTATTTTATTATTTTATTATTTAATTTTCCACAAAAAGCAACTTTTATTTTCGACTTCAAAACGAGGCTCACCGCCTGTCGTCCCTAACGTTTTACCCCCATTCCGAACACAATGGGATATGTATCGCAAGCTGATTCGATAGTTACAATCAGTTTCCATTGAATTTACATTTAAATCACTATATTGAATTTTAAACGTACATTTCAAATTACCGGGGTCACATACTAACTCTAAAAATTCTCGAAAAATATTTTCTAGCTTCGTATTGACGATACGGTCCTAACAAAACTAGTTTCGTCGAATTCTGAGACCGTTTGAAAAATGGCCAATTTCCAGTCGATTAAAATCAACTGAAACTGGTCAAACGCGTTTTCCTTTGCCACGCTCACATATTGATTCGAAAAATTATGAAATTTGAAACCTAGCAATAACTTCACATCCCGGACCCAAAAAAACTGGTTTCGTCGAAATCCGAGGTCGTTTGCAAAATGTCCATTTTTAAGGGCCTGAATTCCATAGCGACTATTCAGAATTTTCAACTGGTCATATCTTTTGATTCCCGCTATGAAATCTTGATTTTTCGGATTCGTTGGAAAGATATTATCAATTAGATCCTATCATTTTTGGTTTCACTAAAATCCGGATTGTTTTGCACCCGGTACATTCAATTGAAGTTTGGAATCGAATTATCGAACTACCGCGCCATTTTCAATTCCTTATATAATTATATATAATTATATATATTCTAACGACGACGCGTATAATATATACGTTCGAATTATATTCAAAATAAATTTCTTGTCGATATTATTTAAAATAATTCATTTTAAATAATCAAAATTCGCTAAAATTGCCAAAATAAAAATTTTAAACTGGCCCAGATTTTCGGGTTGTTACAATCTCCCCCACTTAAAACTTTTCGTCCCCGAAAAGGAACAAAGTCGGAAGTGGTTTGATCAATCAACTCTACGTTCGATATGGCTTCCATTCTCCAACTTTTCAGTTTTTTGAGAATTTTCAAAAATTTCAAAAATTTGGCTAACACCCTAAATTTTCGAAAAATTTCGCCATAACCTCCCCTGCGATGGGAGCATCGGGAAATCTCAAATAGCTTCCCCAGTCCTTCAGATCTCAAAAAGAAAAAGAAAAAGCCAATAGGCTCATAAAATCATCATCACCCAACAAAACAGTAAATTATGTAGTAAACATGTACCTATTTGTCGGGCAAACAAATTTTATTCTCTGCTCTAGCCTCCTTGCTATGACCTGTTCAATGTAAGTATATGTATATGCAAGCAAATGCGACCAATTTTCAATACAATTCAATATTTGATTCAATTAGGCTAAATGGACAAAAATTAGCAAACAAATAAACAAACAACACAAACATCAATCAATTAGTTGATTTGCTTTTCAAATTCATAACTTTGATACATAGTCTAAAAATCATGTTTTTGATGCCAAATCACAACAATGTATTCTAGCTATATTAGTTTTGGTTCTCACACCAGTCTAATGGAAATATATAGAAAATCACACCTTCGAAACTCGAACATAAATGTTGATGATGCGATCGCTATCATCAATATCATCTTCGGGCGACTAGAGTGTGATGCTATATCTGTCCAATATATTAAAACTTTGAATACACGCGGATCAGACGTATACGCAAAATCTATATATACTGGATTGTCCACATCAATATAAATAAATAACCAAATACGTTTAAAACGATTTAAATTTCAAAACAAAATTGTTTTCATTTGAAAAATATACTCTTCACACTCGTTCTAGGATACTACTGATCCTATCTCTAACGAGTCATTCTAATTGAATATTACTAACCCAATATCTGATGAATTCTTTCGTATGGTTCTAACGTGCCTTGTTCTCTGCTTTGTAAACCAAAGCTCTGATACCAACTGTGAAAACCCGTAACTTCCCCGTAAAGGAAAGCGTCGGATAGTTCGAGAACAAGCCACAACAAAACTCATACAGAAGAACATTTCATTGTATATTACAACAATTCATCAGATTACAAGAATATACAGAGTATAAATGAATATTACACAGAAATATCAGAGATTTAAATTACATTTAAATACATAGCAGCGGAAAATAATATAATAGACAACTAGAAGAGATATACGGATATAAAGCTTTCCGGATATAATTCCAGCTGTAAACCAGGATCCTGTGAATATAAATCTGCAAAACCAAAACTACTAGCTGCCCGTGTCAAAATAGGGGCACCCAGAGTTTAGGTCAAAACAATAAACTCCAGGTCAGTCATGTGACTGGTGTGAGAACTAAAACAGTTAATATCTTTATTTTCAAAGTTAGGTAAATCAAGGGACCACGCCGTATAACACGGAACGGGTTTCCTCCCAAGAACACCAGTGCATATAAGTAAACAGCGCAATGCTTTTCTAAAAATGAAGCTATTATAAGACCCAGGTCCCATCACACAATGCAACGCAGCCGAGGATAGGGTTTTCCCTTATAATAGCCAAACATGCTTAGTACGTTTAAAACAAATCATTTGATACTACTATAAGTGTATAGTGTATAAAACAGCTTCAAATCATAAATATCAATCATAGGCGGCATGAATGCCCCATAACACTATGTCGCCATATATAAGTTTACAATCAAAACCGCAAGACGTCGTATTGGAAGTTGGGTTATCATTTATGGTATGAACCGAGGCTAGGGGCAAGATCCTCTACCGATTTGTGACTCTCTAGCCCGAGCCACAGGGTCAGAGCGCATCGACCCTTTAGATCGTCAGGGCCGGTCCACCGATGTGGATTATTATGCCTGAACACTACGTTTCCCCGCCCTTTGGGGCGTAAGCCTGGCCCGTCCGCCGACCAGAAGCATCGGCCGAAACCGATATCACGAGGCGCCTCGCTTTTCAGCAAGTAATAATAAGCAACATCCACATGAGTCAAACTCGTCAGCCAGTTCAAGCACTGACGCCACTCTTAACTAGAAAGAAACGCATGCCCTCCCTGAGGTCCGTCTCCCGTTTTTGATTCATACCGGGTGTGATACTCGCTAATCAACGTTACACAAAGCTACGCCACAAAGGCCGTGCTTCGATCATCAACCACAAGACTTTGCTTTTCAACAGAAGCCTTGATATGTAAGCGATGGGATTGCGTTTGGGGTTGAGTAAACTTAAAAGACATAAAAACATAAGCTTGGGAATTTACCTATTAAGTTAGGTCTACCCTTTGGGAATTTACCTATTAAGTTAGGTCTACCCAAATGCTTGAAAACTTGTAACATGTTTTGGAAACATGATGGACATGACACTTAGAAAAGATAAGTGTGACCAACTCGAGGTTGGGTTGAGTTTGTAGCGTAAACCTACCCGGAACCGACCGGCTTAACTAGTTGCTACAAACAATAGGACCCAATGTGAGAAGTTGGTCATGTTGTACCTTGAACCCGAGGTTAGACCAAGTTGTGGTGTAAAGCTACCCGGACCCACCCGGCTTAACTAGTAACCACAACGAGGTCTAATGTGAGAGGTTAAGGTGCATTAAATTAATTAATGCTACATGATAAGGTTAAGTAAATTTGATTTATGACACTTAACCAATTTGACATGAATGGGTAGGTTAAGTGAAACCGGGCTTGATTTCTTAATGACACTTAACCGTAAAATACGACTAGTGGTTAGGGTTAAGTTAACCTACACTTAACCAATCTGAACTCGGTAATTTAACGGGGTTAAGTTGAACTATACTTAACCAATCCAACTCAGTAATTTGATAAGGCTGAGAACCGATTTGATACCTGGTCTGGATAAACTAACTTGATTAATAAATTAAACGAACCTGTTTTGCGGATCTGTAGGACCCACACCAAGTTAGGCAAGTTTGTAAATCTGTTATCTGATTCGTTAGTCTGAAAACTGATCGTCTGAACCTGGTATGTCTGAACTCTGTTAATAAGTTAATCTGAATCTGATAGTCTGGGGACACAAGGGGGAATACTTGTGTCATCTGTTGTTTGGGACCCATATTAGTCAGTAACCCTTTCTGGTATCAAAACTTTGACCCAACTGCAGGTAGGGTCCGGGCACGCTTACTGAACTAATTATAAGTGGTTCATTCTGATAATGGTGATGGGTGTTGATGGTGCGTTCCAACCGGGTCATGTGCGTGCATGGATCCCGGTCTGCCTCTGAGGATGTAAGACGCCGTGACATCTGTAAATACGCCTGTGCTAATTGGTTGCCACTTTAGGGAGTGATACACCCTATCGTGGGGACGACATAGGGTATTTATGTATTAGGGAGCCGATCGCTTGGGTAGGATTTAGGGTACACTTAGCTCTGTCTGATCCTGTTGGTACCGTCTGTTTTGTTGGGTGGTAACACCCGTCTGTGTCTGCGTGGTACCGTCTGTTAGGGTGGTAAAGGCCCACTACTAGTGTACACCTAATTGTAGTATTCCGTTTCTGTACTCTGTTCTGTTAGGGTGGTAAAGGCCCATTATTGTTAGCATTCCGTTTCTGTACTTTATCTGTTAGGGTGGTAAAAGCCCATTTTTCCCGAACTCTATCTATGGGCCATTCTGTTCCGTCCTGTTTCGATGTAGACATTAGGGTAACACCTAATCCTGTTATACTAGTATTGGTACTAAGAAGTTGGATCTTGACTTAGGTCAACACCTGATATTGGGCCAAGTTTAGGCCAAGGGATAAATTCTTGTTTATACATGACATGTTAGAATGCTGGTACACCTGTGGTGAAAAACTTCACCTTGATTATGTGATGACTCCTTTGAACTATCTGTTAGATATTCACCATGCTAGTATGTAATTATCCTTATGTTCATCCCTGCTTCTCATGCCAGTTAACTTTATCAGTTTACATTGATTGTAGTAGGGCTTACTCAGTCTTTTTGACTGACCTGTTTTCTTTCGCCTCTTTTCTTCCATTTCCCCCCCCCCCCAGGTTCTCAGGGTGGGAATATTGGAGCTTAGCTTGGCTTTCTGATCGCTTGCTTGTGGGATTTTAGCTCATGTACGGTCTTGACATGAAGCTAGCTATGGTTATCACTTATTTTGGGGATAGTACTTCTGTATTTTAGTTTTTCAGTTGATGTTGTTTTTATCTAGACTTGTGTATTTGGAAAGTTAACATTATGTTGTACCAGACTTGTTTTGAAATAGTTTGAAATCTTCCGCTGTTTTACTTATCTTATTTACTCTGTTTACATATATACATATGTTCTTGTTCTGCCTTGATATATCATTATGCATGTTTACCTGATTCAAACGCCCCTCCAAAGTCAGAGTGCTTGCAAGAGCCACCCTGGCGGAGGTGGGGTGTTACATTTGGTATCAGAGCATATGGTTTACGAGAAGGAACAAAAAGGTTTTTAAAACTTTTGGAAAACTAGTTTCAAAACCAAGTATAAAGTATTTTCCAAAGAAAAGTCTAGTTTATTTTAAAGGCTATTCCCCAAAAAGCCATTAGCACAATCCTTAGTTATCTATTCTTAGTTCCCTCGTTCTGAATCTATCTTTTCCTTCGTTTCAGTATGACAGATAACTTTGTTATCCCAGAGGGAGTGCAAGTTCCTGTTTGGTATAGGAGACTTATGGAGGCTAGGGCGACCGAAGCCGGCCCCGCAAATGTTACTCCTCCTCCGGTGGTTAATGTTCCTCCTCCTCTTGTCGCTGAGGTTCCTCCTCCTTCTCCCCCTCAGCATCCTCCAGTAGAGTTCACGAAGATTTGCAAGGATTTCAAAGCAATGGGTGGCAAGAACTTTCTAGGTACCGAGACTTTTGTAGAGGCCCGGAATTGGTTGAAAGAGACCGAGGATTTATTCGCTATCTTTGGATTAGATGATCAGAGAAAGATCTTGTTGGCGGTTTGGCTTATGAGGGATGAAGCCGCTTATTGGTGGGAAGTCACCAATGGTACTAAGCCCGTTGAGACTTGGGCCAATTTCAGGACAAGATTCGGGCTTAAGTTTCTGTCTTCTGCTGAAGAGAATTTGCAAATGGAGAGGTTTATTGCTTTGAAGCAAGGAGACATGTCTGTCAAAGAATATGTGAACAAGTTCAATCAGTTAGCTCGTTTTGGCTTGGATATGGTGAGTACTACTCAGAAGAAGGCTCTTTGTTTTGCTAGAGGATTGAATGAGCCGTTACAAGAGTTAGCTATGTCTCATGTGCCCATGGGGGCCACGTTTGAGAGTTTGGTAGATATGGCCCTACTCAATGAAGAGAACAAGAGTGCAAAGAAGGAGGTCAAGGTGAATGAGTCTCAAAACAAGAAAATGGGGCCCAAAAAGGAAATGCAAAAGAAGGAGGAGAAGTCTGAAGATAAGAAGGAAAAGAAGTGCTTTACTTGTGGAAGCTCAACTCATCTAAACAAGGATTGCAGAAAGAGGAAGGGCACTTGCTTTAACTGTGGAGAGATGGGACACTTCACTAGGGACTGCCCGAAGAAGAAAGGGACTACATCGGAAGGAACGGTGAATACTCGCATGGCGAGTGAATAGATTAGGGCTAGAATAATTTGTCTGTAGGATGTTTAATTTTCCTTGTCTGATTTTCAGTTTGAAACTCTTTTTCTGGTATTTTGATTCTGTAATGGAAACTCGGTACTTTAATGCTAGTCTTGCTTCTGATCTGGTAATAGTCTCAAACTCCCTGAGAGTTATAACTCATCTATTTGTGATAAAATGGGGTTTGAGAGTATCTGTGTTGGGCATGAGGGTGACTATGACGAATACATTCTGGTATTCTACCATGCTTAGTTTCCTAAGAATCATTTGGGAAAAATCTGATCTGTACTGGTAGTCTGTAAGTATATGTACCAAGTTTTTGTTTTATCTGTACTCGCTTCCATCACTCGACCGTATCTTGTTGAGATAGGAATCCTATGGATGTAAACATGTGTTTGAGACATGTTATGTTTGATGGTTGCAAGTGGATGCAAGTGGTTGCTAGTGGTTGCTCGTGGATGCATAAACACACACTAGGCACTAGATCGGCTTGAAATACACTCTCATATTGCATATGGATGTGTGTATATTGTCAATTCTTATGGTTGCAAGATGGTTAATTCGGCACATGGATGTTGCATATGGATGAATGTTTGTGCACACATATAGTATTATATGATTAGGACTATCTGCATACATAATGGATTCATTTCACTAACATACTTTGCATTGAGGATCTTTGCATTAGATAAGAACATATACACACACCTTTTGCATATGTTCATACCGCATTAGAATCTTTAAGGACAATGATCGCTCGTGAATGATGATTTGAGTAGATGGATGATGGATGGTAGGATGCGTTCTTCCTAACTTGAAGATTTCGAGGACGAAATCCTTTAAGGAGGGGAGAATGTAACAACCCGTATTTCTGATAACCTATTATAATGTAAATCGAGGCAGAATTTAATTTATAAATCTGAATTAAGGGAAACGGGCTATGCCATTGCGTTCATCTCAGAAAAATATGCGAAATAGAGTCCGAAATTTTGTAAATCGGAGTCCGTATGACCCGGTTAAGGCCCAAAGAAGTTTTCGGGAAATTTGAATTTCGAAACATGCAGAAATGGGGCCAGGCGGGAAAACTCCCGCCCAGCCAAGTCGACTTGGCTGTCGACAGGGCTGTCGACTTTCCTGTCGACATGCCTGTCGACTTGGCAGTCGACAGGGCTGTCGACTTGCCCTGTCGGCTGATTCTGGCCTGGGTGCACCTGGTTGAGTTTTGGGCTGGGTTGGAGGGCTTGGGATGAAATCTGACGGACCTAAACTAACCTAGGGTTAATCTAAGGGTCTAAAACTAATCCTAATCTCTATAAATAAGCCCCTAACCTACACCTAAATCATTAATATTCATTCATGCAACTAAACTATGGCAAAATTACTCCTCTCATGGCCTCCACTCTCTCTTAAAAATCTCTAAGCTTATTCCTATGAGAGATTCATGTTCATTCTAGTGATTTCAAGTTTAAATGAGCATTATTAGCTTGCATTCAAGTCAAGTTACAATCTTTGCATCATAAAGAAAGAGTTTTGATCATTTTGGCTCAAGGGTTTTTATGTTAGAGCTTGCATTTTGGGTCTATTTGATTGCATAAGGGCTTTGTCATATCTTTTGTGCCTTCATAAGCATTGTAAGCCCTATTCTACTTTCATACTTAAACTCTAAAGTTAAATGTATGATATGCAAGTTTGATATGTTATGATATGCAAGTTTATGATGTTATGTTATGCAAGTATGCCATGTTATGATATGCAAGTTTATGATGTTATGTTATGCAAGTATGCCATGTTATGATATGCAAGTTTATGATGTTATGTTATGCAAGTATGCCATGTTATGATATACAAGTTTACCATGTTATGCTATGCAAGCTTGCCATGTTGTGATATCCAAGTTTATCATATTATGTTATGCAAGTTTGATATGCAAGTTTATCATATATGCAAGTTATGTTAGGCAAGTTTGGGTTGATCATTTTGTTCATGTTATCATGTTATGCAAGCTTATCTTGGGTTTATGAACATAAAGCTTCAAGCTTTATGCTAAAGGTTGCATTTTGGCAACATGTAAGTTATCATATCTCTTATGATAACTTGCATGTGAGGCTAAATGCGAACTTATGGCCATTTCTACATGTCATTTATCACCATGTATCACCAATATGCTAAGTTTGGTTTTATGCATGCTTTTGAGGCCTAAAAATGTAATATGTAAGTATATGAACACATGTACACTTCATATGCCACCATGTTGAACTTGTGGCCTCAACACCTTTGTGTCATGATTATGCCAAGTTTCCTTTTTCTATCCTTTATGCGCTATTGTGATATGTAAGCGATGGGATTGCGTTTGGGGTTGAGTAAACTTAAAAGACATAAAAACATAAGCTTGGGAATTTACCTATTAAGTTAGGTCTACCCTTTGGGAATTTACCTATTAAGTTAGGTCTACCCAAATGCTTGAAAACTTGTAACATGTTTTGGAAACATGATGGACATGACACTTAGAAAAGATAAGTGTGACCAACTCGAGGTTGGGTTGAGTTTGTAGCGTAAACCTACCCGGAACCGACCGGCTTAACTAGTTGCTACAAACAATAGGACCCAATGTGAGAAGTTGGTCATGTTGTACCTTGAACCCGAGGTTAGACCAAGTTGTGGTGTAAAGCTACCCGGACCCGCCCGGCTTAACTAGTAACCACAACGAGGTCTAATGTGAGAGGTTAAGGTGCATTAAATTAATTAATGCTACATGATAAGGTTAAGTAAATTTGATTTATGACACTTAACCAATTTGACATGAATGGGTAGGTTAAGTGAAACCGGGCTTGATTTCTTAATGACACTTAACCGTAAAATACGACTAGTGGTTAGGGTTAAGTTAACCTACACTTAACCAATCTGAACTCGGTAATTTAACGGGGTTAAGTTGAACTATACTTAACCAATCCAACTCAGTAATTTGATAAGGCTGAGAACCGATTTGATACCTGGTCTGGATAAACTAACTTGATTGATAAATTAAACGAACCTGTTTTGCGGATCTGTAGGACCCACACCAAGTTAGGCAAGTTTGTATATCTGTTATCTGATTCGTTAGTCTGAAAACTGATCGTCTGAACCTGGTATGTCTGAACTCTGTTAATAAGTTAATCTGAATCTGATAGTCTGGGGACACAAGGGGGAATACTTGTGTCATCTGTTGTTTGGGACCCATATTAGTCAGTAACCCTTTCTGGTATCAAAACTTTGACCCAACTGTAGGTAGGGTCCGGGCACGCTTACTGAACTAATTATAAGTGGTTCATTCTGATAATGGCGATGGGTGTTGATGGTGCGTTCCAACCGGGTCATGTGCGTGCATGGATCCCGGTGTGCCTCTGAGGATGTAAGACGCCGTGACATCGGTAAATACGCCTGTGCCAATTGGTTGCCACTTTAGGGAGTGATACACCCTATCGTGGGGACGACATAGGGTATTTATGTATTAGGGAGCCGATCGCTTGGGTAGGATTTAGGGTACACTTAGCTCTGTCTGATCCTGTTGGTACCGTCTGTTTTGTTGGGTGGTAACACCCGTCTGTGTCTGCGTGGTACCGTCTGTTAGGGTGGTAAAGGCCCACTACTAGTGTACACCTAATTGTAGTATTCCGTTTCTGTACTCTGTTCTGTTAGGGTGGTAAAGGCCCATTATTGTTAGCATTCCGTTTCTGTACTTCATCTGTTAGGGTGGTAAAAGCCCATTTTTCCCGAACTCTATCTATGGGCCATTTCTGTTCCGTCCTGTTTCGATGTAGACATTAGGGTAACACCTAATCCTGTTATACTAGTATTGGTACTAAGAAGTTGGATCTTGACTTAGGTCAACACCTGATATTGGGCCAAGTTTAGGCCAAGGGATAAATTCTTGTTTATACATGACATGTTAGAATGCTGGTACACCTGTGGTGAAAAACTTCACCTTGATTATGTGATGACTCCTTTGAACTATCTGTTAAATATTCACCATGCTAGTATGTAATTATCCTTATGTTCATCCCTGCTTCTCATGCCAGTTAACTTTATCAGTTTACATTGATTGTAGTAGGGCTTACTCAGTCTTTTTGACTGACCTGTTTTCTTTCGCCTCTTTTCTTCCGTTTCCCTCCCAGGTTCTCAGGGTGGGAATATTGGAGCTTAGCTTGGCTTTCTGATCGCTTGCTTGTGGGATTTTAGCTCATGTACGGTCTTGACATGAAGCTAGCTATGGTTATCACTTATTTTGGGGATAGTACTTCTGTATTTCAGTTTTTCAGTTGATGTTGTTTTTATCTAGACTTGTATATTTGAAAAGTTAACATTATGTTGTACCAGACTTGTTTTGAAATAGTCTGAAATCTTCCGCTGTTTTACTTATCTTATTTACTCTGTTTACATATATACATATGTACTTGTCCTGCCTTGATATATCATTATGCATGTTTACCTGATTCAAACGCCCCTCCAAAGTCAGAGTGCTTGCAAGAGCCACCCTGGCGGAGGTGGGGTGTTACAGTAATAGGCCGATGTTGATTTACAATTTACGAGTTCAGACATCTCATTGCTATTATATCATGCCCTATATTTTTTAATTTCTAAGTTAAATCACAAATTAACTAAAGTAACAACTCCATAATTATTATATGATTAGTATAAAGTCATTACATTCGGTTCAGATACAATATTCCGATCCAAATCCAAAGTTGCCTTCGTTCATTACTGCTGCGTCCCCAGTTGCTCACGCTCCAACGTTATAGTCTCCTATTCACAGTTCTGCACCCAAATTGGCCTGCCGCAAGATTAACTATGTTTAAAATTCCTTAATTAATTCCAAAATTAACACTAATCTGAATATTAATTTCATACTTAACAATATGAGCCGATTGTTTTAGTTCCTCCAGTCTTCTTCTTCTCGCGTTTTTTATCCCTGAACTAAGAACATGCTCGACATCAAAACCTTGCCGCTACTCATCCCTCTCTTCGTTGGAGTTCGATTTGGTGATTCCAAAACACACGCGTCCTCGCCTTCCTCCACTACTCGAAGCTAGGAGTTTCTCGACATCACCTACTGCTCGCTAGTCAACATCAAACGCAACATCTATCGGGGTTGATTCCGACCATTCTAGTACACCAGCAATGATCTCGACCGTCCACCATGTTGTTCTTGTCGAGCTCGGCCTTTTTGATGCTGGGAGCTCGGGATATTGACGATCGGATTGGAGAGAGATTGAGGGGGTTAATGGGTAGTTTCTGTCCGTTCAAGGAATAAGGGTGGCGGCCAAAAGATGTGTTGACCAAGCGTGAATTCTTTGACCAAAAACCTAGGATATTGGCTGAAGTGTGTTTATAGTGTAAAATTTATTTTATAATATTATTATTAAAACAAAACTTCATGGTGAAGTAACACATTAAAACTGCTACAGATGACCTCCATTTTTGACAAAATAAGCTAATCCTAGCATAAAAAAATATTCCGGACCCAATGGGACAGGTTTCGTCAAATTCCGACATCGTTTACGAAAAGTCCTTTATAATTATCGATGAAAAACAAGCATTTTAAATCCCTAAAATTATGGAAAAAATCCAATACATATGAGGCCATGACATTTTACTAGATTTCTTCCATACGGATCCAATGAAACTTGTTTCGTCCAAATTGGAGTTCATTTGGCCGATCGTTTATTCGTTTAAATTTACCTCTATTTGAATTGACCAAATAGTATAATTGATTAAGGCGTTTATCATTGCCACGATCACACGTTAGTCCAATTGATACAAAAATTTAATTTTCTACAATAATTAATATGAACCCAACGACACCAGTTTCGTTGTATTCTGAGACTACTTCCCGATAAGCTATTTTTACACGCACCGCAATGCCATTTTGGACACCAAATTACCCGGTCTCCAAAAATAACAAACTATATACCTATCCTGACTCTAATCGACGATATGAACTCAACGGAACTAGTTTCGTGGCTTAATTCGATCATCTTCTCAAGTTACACTCAAATATCTCTTTATTGAATTGAATTAATTTAATTACGGGCTATATAAAATGAACGGGCGTTTACGGCTACCGTGGTCACATACGACATCGGTTTGCCACAAAATTTGATTTTTCTTACAATAATTTAACGATACGGTTCCAATGAAACTGGTTCCATCAAAAATGGAGTCCATTCGAAAAATGACTATTTCAAAGGCCTATATTTTAAATAACGATTTCCATAGCGACTATTTCAAAATTTGATTTGGCCATAACTAACTATCTATAACACAAAATCTGGATTTTTCTCTTCCATATGAAAATTATCATCAATACGGTTTCAACGTTTCTTGTTTCGCAGAAATCCGATTAATATCGGATCCTGTATATTCATTTGAAGTTCAAAGCTCTATATTACAAACTACAGCGCCATTTCGAGCTCGTTTTATAATTATATAAATTAACGTTAAAATTTCACTATATAAACGAATATATATAATTATAAATCCATTTAAAATCCCAAATAAATATTTAAAATATTAAATTAAATTAAACATTAGATTACCAAAAATATGGGTCGTTACAAGAGGTCCTTGCATATCCGGTCGATCTCCAAGTACGTCTGGACGATCACCACTTATTACCTTGTCTTGGGTGTACAACCCAATTAAGACATCAGTAATCATCCAAACTGAAACACCCCACCTCCATTAAGGTCACTCACAAAGGGAATGCCTTAATTTTGGTGGAGGTTTATAAGTAAAAGACACAGATAAAACACAAGATAGATATAAACACATATAAATAAGCAGCGGAAAAACCAACATACTTTTATTATCATAAATATGTGTTCATACAGAACATTTCCAACATTGTCTCAAAACAAACTTCCAATTATTACAACCATAATACTGTCTTGATTTTAAAAGTTAAAAAAACATGAAACATAAATAAAGCTGCATAATCCCCATAAATGATATCCAAAGCCATGGTCCAAATGAAAGAAATCCAAGCAATACATTCTCTCTCTTCAAGCTGGATGAAAAACTGACTAAGCTGCGGTGTTTCCTCCCTGTGGACCTGGGGGGGGGGGGGGACGGAAGAAAAGAAGACGAAAGGAAAATGGGTCAGACATAAGTCTGGTAAGTCTAGCTATATTCCTAGAATGTTAATAATAAAAAATCATGACTTGCATAAAGTGAGAACAGGACGATATCAGGATAATAGACTATCCTAGAACTAGATAAGGTGTCCTAAAATGAACATCCCTTCGCACCCTATTTTAAATCTCTATCTCTGCACCTACTAATTCTTATACCAACATGCCCCCCGTGATTGGGGTAAAGTGATCCCTTTCTCTTTCTTTAAAGGATCGGCTCCTACTCGTATATTCACATGTGTCCTACGGCCCTATATGGTAGATACCTATGCTGGTCCCACCATGGGGTGTATCAAGTCCCATGGTGGCGGCCCCGACACAATTCTAGCATGCATAGGGTATACTACTGATGCTCCAGTGCCCTGACTTGTCTGCTCCAGAGTGTGTGCACGCCCGCACTCTGTTAGAACCCACACTGTGCACCAACCGCCATCGCTTTTGACCGCTTACAATCAGCCCAGTAATCATGCCCCACCCTCCCTAGTTCAGGGTACCATGATACCTAATTGGGTTACTGCTGAAACGGGTCCCCGTTACTAGGTTTTCTAGTCAAACATGTTAAGTGGTTAAGTGTCTGAATGAACCTAACCCTCACCCATCCAAATTATTTAACTTGTTGAGTTTGGTTAAATATTTATTAAATTGACTTAACCCTATCAGTCCTAACTCATCTCTAATTGTCTTATTAGAGCACCAACCTCTCAGATTAGACAGATATTGTTGTGGCTGCCTGTATGCCGGTTGGGTCCGGGCAGTCTTACGCCACAACTCAGTTTAACCTCGGGTCTTTATTGGGCCCCATGCCTTAACCTCTCACATTGGATAGCTATTGTTGTGACAACTGGACAGCCGGGCGGGTCCAGGCAGTTTTACGTCACAACTCAATCCAACCTCGGGTTAAGCGCGTTCGTATTTTCTAATTTACATTTTAATTATGTAAATTATTCAAATTCAAATTACTGTCACATTCATTTCCAATTAATCTCATTAATTAAGGTAATTAATGCCTTTTTATGCCATAAATCACTTATGTGACTAATGACCAATATGTAAATTAGAAAATATTCAAATTACTGTCACATTCATTTCCAATTAATCTCATTAATTAAGGTAATTAATGCCTTTTTATGCCATAAATCACTTATGTGATTAATGACCAATTTATGGCAAGTTTTCCTAAAATTATCATTTTAACCCAATGTTACCCCATCCAATATTAGGCTAACCATCTCAGCCTAATTTACGTTCACATGATTTTTGGTGTAAAGTATTAGGCTAAAAACTTAGCCTAATTTAATATACGCAAATTGGCATAAATTAGCATAAACATGACAAGGGTATAACTTTGGTATTGATGGCATAATCAATATGAACATAATAGGGTGTACTTGCAAAATAACTAACATGAACATTTTAGGGGTGAACTTGCAAAATAACTAACATGAACATTTTAGGGGTGAACTTGCAAAATAACTAACATGAACATTATAATGTCATAGGTATAAACTTGCAAAAAGACTAACATAAACATTATAATGTCATAGGTATGAACTTGCACTTATAGGCTAACTCAACATATATGTGTTTTTAACATATGCCATATTAACAACATACATGAGAATTAACAATACGAACTAATCCATATACATATGTTAATTTGCAACATAGGCAAATCAACATACGTATATGTGAGTTAGCAACATAGGCTAATCAACATACACATGTGTTAATTAGTAACATAGATTTAAACATACTTGCAAATTAATCCCAACATATGATAAGTGCGAACATGGCATAAGTTTTGCATAAACATGAACATATAGATTTGACAATTGGTCGCATAACTTCACTACATAAACTTGCATAATAAACTACACAATTCTCATAAGATGTTACAATCCAAGTCCAAGCTTATACAAATAATCTAATCCAATAATTCCAAATTTAATATGATAATAGAATCAAGTCACCGACATAGATTAATATTATAAAACATAATAAACATCATACTTAATAATTCTCAATTCAACATGATAATAGAATCAAATCACAAACGTATATTAATAACATAACGAGTATCGTACTATTATCATTTCATCGCAACACATGATATTCATATTAATTCGCATTCTAAAAATGTAGCTAAACTTACAATCGTAGCCGGTCTTGTTTTCTGAGTTCTGAAATTCTGAATTTGCAAAGCCTTCCTTTGGGAAGACGTTGCTTTGATTCTAATTTGTTGTTGCTTTTTAATCTTTTAGTTTGTATTCGTTATGTTGTTCATCTCTTTCAAGTGGAGGCTCCCTCTAGTTCTCAGCAGACAGCATGGAGGCTCCAATTTTTTTTTTTTTTTTTTTGTGAATTTTTAGTTTGAGACCTAGGGTCTTTTTATAGAGTTGCAAGTTAATTTGAGCCGCCGATGAAGCTAGGGATAACCAGAGCCGTCCGTTGTAAAGAGAAGCCACCATTTCTTTCTTAATGTACATTTACTATTATTTTTCAATCCATATAAATACGTACGCATTAGATACATCTCCCTTTTACACATTTATTATTATTTTTGTATGCACATTAGATACATCTCCCCTTTACACATTTATTCTTGTATGCACATTAGATACATCTCCCCTTTACACATTTATTATTATTCTTATATGCACATTAGATACATCTCCCCCTTTACGCATTTATTTTTGTATTAGCAACTTTAGTGTTAACAGAAATACGGGGTGTTACACAAACGATGTGAAGACCTCCAGTCTTCAACCACCGTCTTCATCCTCGACACATCGTCGAATCAGTTACTTAGAATGGGATAAAGCCTGTCTTTCTGAATAACTCACGTATATAATAAACAAATTAATAAAAACACAACATACGCCCCATTCCAATCCAGAATATTCCTTTATTCAAAT
Source organism: Allium sativum (assembly GCA_030737875.1). Lineage (NCBI taxonomy): Eukaryota > Viridiplantae > Streptophyta > Magnoliopsida > Asparagales > Amaryllidaceae > Allium > Allium sativum. The sequence continues at coordinate 173,722,408 of CM060927.1, forward strand.
ATCCTTATACTTTGGGAAAAGTTCCCATTAATTTTATCAAAGATAAATTCTTTAAATTTATTCTTTAATCTTCCTTTGGATATCATTTCAATCTAATTAAAGACGCATTAAAACTCCACTTGGTTTTAATCTTCCCAAAAATCAATATTAACGATTGTTTAACTTGGGAAATCATATCCTATCTTTAACTGGGTTAAAGAACCAATGTCATTTAAAACACGGTTCACGATAAATCCAAAATAACGTTCCATTCCATTAGCCTTAACTGTAAATTAGCAAGTGAACAATTCCCTAAGTATTAACCCCGAAGGCCGAAACCAACATCAGATCAATACCCAGGAAACCATTCAACTTAACTAATCTCCAGCTAGTTTCTGATTTTCTTAACTCCATTGGGTCTAAGAACAGTATTATTAAAGATACCATTCACGATAACCCAAAATCTTATTCCTGTCTTTAACTGGGTTAAAGAACTAATGTCCTTTAAAACACGAATAACGATAAACCCAAAATCACATTCCATTCCATCAGCCTTTAACCGTAAATTAGCAAGTGAACAATTCCCAAAGTATTAATCCTGAAGGCCGAAACCAACATCAGATCGATACCCAGGAAACCATTCAACTTAACTAATCTCCAGTTAGTTTATGATATTCTTAACTCCATTGGGTCTAAGAACAGTATTATTAGAGATACCATTCACGATAACCCAAAATCTTATTCCATTGTTAATCAGGTTAAAGAACAAGTGTTATTTAAAACACCGTTCACGATAAACTCAAAGACGATTTTAAATTCAATTCCAATTAAATATTAATTAATTGGTATACTTCATTAAATCTAAATAAAAAGATTTAATCTTTTCTCAACTGGGTTTAAGATCAGTGTTAGTGAAGACACCGTTTACGACAAACCCAAAATCCCATTTGATATTAAATATAAGCCTCTGAATAGAAAATATATCGGCTTATATTCAATATCAAATACCACAACCAACAAATATCGTATTGGAAATAACGATATAAATATATCTTTCAAATTTACATAACAATATATGTATAATCACGAAATCCAACATTGAAATATTCTGAAGACAATTTCGATTCAAACCCATTTCCAATTTATATATTGGAAATTCTGGTTATTTTTAAAACCATTTCAAATCCAATTTATTTATTTCTAAAAATATTGGATTTATAATTCTAGTTCATAACTAGTTCATTTCGATAAAAATTTATTTTTATCTCTACAAATATGGAAATTTTCAGCCTAATTCTTTCCGAATCATTTATTATGATTTTACACAAATTATTGATATTTTTAATAATTTTATCAAGGCCCGTACAATCGATTTCCATAAATGGCCATCGAACTGCACTTACTTCGACCATTTCCAAATTTGATTTGGACATAATTCCAAATCCGACCGTTAAATTTCAAATCTCTCATATTCTTAGAAAGCTCTTTTCGATACAAACCCAACGGTTCCGGTTTTAGGAGAATCCGACAGTCGGATCTCCCGTAATTTTTGTTCGAAGTCAATGGTCGAAATTTGCGAACTGCCGCGACGCGGTGCGTTCTGTTCAGGCCATTATATATATATATAATATATTATATATATTTCGTCGATTTCTATTTAAAACGTATTTTAAAAATCGTTTTAAATTCATTTTCAAAGCGATTTCAACTTCATATTCAATTTCAAATCAAAATTAAATATTCCATATCATCGATATATAAATGATAATATTTTCAAAAACATTAGATTTTGAAATAACTTCCTTTTCGATATTCATTATAAAAATGAATAAAATCGATAAAATATCGTTCACGTCAAAATGGCGTTAATCTAATCAACACGACTTTATATATATTTAAATATATTCGGGTCCATCCCAAATCGGACATCTAAATCAGAGATTGATCTTTTACTGAATATTATTTCCAAAGTGCATTCTACACTACATAAGCATCAAATATAAATATTCAATGCTTACAACAACTTGTCAATCAATCGATTGACATACAACTAAATATTGGGATTAGTGTATGTCCGATATCATCGTAGTACTCGTGTGGGGTTTCAATCAACAAATAATGAATTTTATTTGTGCGGTTGGGCGATGTGTAAAATTTAGCGTCCTAATCAATATCAGACAAATGGGTGTTCATAAACAAATCGTTTGATTTGTAAATGAATATTTATTTATTCACATCAACGTTAAAAATTATATTTTTAACGATAAAATATTTTATTCAATATATGAATATTCTCTTCAGTTCATTTATACAATAAAAATGATATTTTTATTGTTCTAACATATCTTAGAAAATTTTGGCGGTATAACGGCGCGATATCAAAATCGGGTAATGTCTAGTATTACCCCTCCCCTGATATTGGCTCGCGCCATACACACATAACAATTCTAATCAATTCATTTCACCCAAACAACCAAATTCAACCAAATAATCTAATTAACCAAACAATCAAACAAGTCATTCATGGTCTGTGGATGACGGGGAACAGTTCATATACGCAGTTAAAAAATAAATAATTGTATAAGAAAAGTATAGTGAGGAGTTCTCCCCTTCGGTTTCCACTCCGCTATTTTTATTTCTGAATTTCTAAACAGTCATGACTTGCCTGAAATTCCAACGCAATCTTCTTCACGCTGTTCATAGTAAAAATCACATTTTTATTTCAATTCTAAAAATTATATTTTTAATACTCTACATATATAAAAATCATATTTTTAATGTCGCTACATGTACATAAAAATCATATTTTTATAATGCTACTACACAGGTAAAAATCATATTTTTAACACGATGTTTACATTATAAAAACCACATTTTTAAATCGCTACTACATATATAAAAATCGGATTTTTAGCCAACTAATAATTATTTGTATGACCATTTTATAAATAACATGTATAATCTAAAATCATATTTTTATCTGTCCAAAAACATTTCCACGCCATACACTACTTAAAAATCATATTTTTAATCTTGCCAAAAATATTTCCTTCCTACGATAAAAATCCTATTTTTAACTAACCAAAAATGATATTTTTACATAACTAAAAATCATAACTTTATGTAATTATAAATCATAACTTTATGTAATTAAAAATCATAACTTTATATAAATAAAAATCACAACTTTATATACTTCATACGTCAAAAACCATGTAAGCTTTAAAGCGGAGAAAATTCACATATTTTCTATCGTCCGGATTTGCTATTCCGGTTCCAGAATTTGCAAACAAGCTCCAATCTTCACAACATATTTTATTCCAACTTAAACACGCCATTCTGGACAACTTTCTCTATTCCTTCCGAAAATGTGGCGTTTCACCGGAAATCACGAAAAGACAACATTTGGATAGTGTTTGGACAACAGACTTTGGACGCGTTTTTCCGACAGCTCCACAATCCAAAATAGGACTATCATATACCAAATCGAAGATAAAATCATGCTTTTCGAATTTGGTAACGTGGAGTTTTGGCCAGAAGCGCTCGGTTTGGGAGTTATGGGCTGTGCAAGCTCAAGGTGTTATTTGCAAAAACGGGATTTTTGTTGAAAATGAGTTTTTGGGTGAGGGGGGCCCCACGGCAAAGGGGAGGGTGGCCAGAGGCGGCGCCGGACCTGATTGGGGTGGGGGAGGCGGCGGGTGGCAGTGGTGGTGCGGCGGTGGGGCCGGAGGAGGTGGTTGGTGGTGATTTGGGGTTTAGGGATTTGAAATTCCAAGAGGGAAAGAGGAGGAAAGAGAAGAGACAAGGAAGAGGAGGAGAAGGGGAGGAGGTGGGAGCGGTGGTGGCAGCGAACGGGAGGGGGGCTTCAGCGAAGGGTTCCCTTTTTTTCACGTTGCTTTGAATTGTGAGGGAGAGAGAAGGTGCGGGTTGACTTCATATAATTATATAATTATTTAATTCCAAAAAGTTACTTTTTCATTCTAACTCCAAATCGAACCCGACGACTGATGTTTCTAGCTAATTACCCCCATTTCGGACACAATGGGGTATGTACCGTAAGCCAATTCGATTGCTTCCATCATTTTTTTCTCAAAATTAAAATATGAATCAATATATTAAATTTTAACGTACATTTTAATTTACTGGGGCCCTATACTGACTCCAAAAATGCCAGAAAAATAAACCTAATTATGTTTTGACGATATGGTCCTAAAAAACTAATTTTGTCTTATTTGGGGACCGTTTGAAAAACGGTCATTTTCTGGTCGGTCCAAATTGACTAAAATTGCCAAAACACATTTTCTTGTGCCACGCTCACATATTGATTCCAATAATTATGAATTCTGGAATCTAGCAATAACTTGACATCCCAGATCCAACAAAAGTAGTTTCATCGAAAACGGAGGTCATTTGTAAAATTTCCATTTTTAATGGCCAAAATTCCATAGCGACTATTCTGAATTTTCAACTGGGCATAACTTTTTTCCGCTATGAAATTTGGATTTTTCGTATTCGTTGGAAAGATATTTTCAAATAGATTCTAATATATTTGGTTTCGCTAAAATCCAATTTATTTTGAATCTAGTACATTCATTTGAAATTTGAAATCGAAATTTCAAACTACCGCGCCATTTCCAATTCCTTTTAAAATTAAAATACATATTTATAGTTTAACGTCGATTCAAATAAATATACACGTTCTAATTTTATTCAAAATAAATTTCTCTTCGTTATTATTTAAAATAATTCATTTTAAATATCCAAAATTCATTAATTTTGCCGAAATAAAAACGTTAAATTGGTTCAGATTTCCCGGGTTGTTACAATCTCCCCACTTAAAATCTTTTTGTCCTCGAAAAGGAACGAATGTGAAAGTTGTTTTAATCAACTCAACTTTCGATATTTTAATTATGGCTTAAGTTTTTCAACTTTTCAGTTTCTAAAAACTTTCCAAATTTTTCAAAAATTTGGCTAACACCCTAAATTTTCGAAAAATTTCGCCATAACCTCTCTTGTACGGGAGCACCGGCAAAATCCCGAAATCGCCATATAGGCCTCTCCAATCCAAAAAGAAAAAGAAACAGCCGAACGGCTAGCTAATCGGCTCATAAAATCATCAAAAACCCCAAGAAATACAATAAACATGCACCTATTTGTCGGGCAAACAATTTTATTCCTTTGCTCTAGCCTCTTTGCAATGATCTGTTCGATGGATACACATGTATATGCATGCAATTTCAAACAATTTTCAATACAGTTCAATATTTGGTACCATTTGGCTAAATTTACCATTCTTTCACATAATGGTTTTATTAGATAACAAATAATCATACAACACAACCATCAATCAATTAGTGAATTAACGTTTCAAATTCATAATTTCGATATATATATACAAAAAAATCCATTTTTGGTGCCACATCACAACAATAAACCCCATATAGTTTTGGTTCTCGCACCAGCGAATTGGAAATATATAGAAATCCCACTTTCGAAACTCGAACATAAATACTGATGATGCACGTGCTATCATCAATATCATCTCCGGGCGACTAGAGTGCGATTCTATATCTATCCAGTATATTAAAACTTCGAATACACGTTTGCAAGGCGTATATGCAAAAATTTTATATATTGAACTGTTCAAATTCAATATAAATAAATATTCATGTACGTTGAATAAGCTTTAAATTTTCAAAACAATATTTGTTTTCATTTTTAAAAATACACTCTTCACACTCATTCTAGGGTACTACTGATCCCATCTCTAACGAGACATTCTAATTGGATGTTGCTAATCCAATCTCTGATGAATTCTTTCGTTTGGTTCTAATGTGCCTTGTTTTTGAGCTCCGTAAACCAGAGCTCTTATACCACTGTAAGAACCCAAAACTTCCCCATGAGGGAAAGAACGGATTGCTTTGAGGACAAGACAAATCAGAACACAAACAGAAGAACATTTCATTGCTTATTACAACAATTTCATCAGAATACAAGAATATACAGAGTATGAATCAATATTACACATTTACTAATATCAGAGATTTACAAGTTACAACGCAGCGGAAAATAATACAAAACACAACTGAAGAGAATATATGGATACAGAGCTTTCCGAATATCATTCCAGTTGTAAACAAGGATCCTGTGAATATAAATCTGCAAAACCAAAACTACTAGCTGGCCATGCGGAAAATAGGGGCACCCGGAGTTTAGGTTAAAACAATAAACTTCAGGTCAGTCATGTGACTGGTGTGAGAACTAAAACAGTTATTTAAAACTTTACTTTAAATCAGATATATCAAGGGACCACGCCGTATAACACGAAACGGGTTTCCTTCCAAGAATACTAGTGCATATAACAAAACAGCACAATGCTTTTTTGAAAAATGAAGCTATTATAAGACCCAGGTTCTATCACACAATGCAACGCAAGCCGGCGGATAGGGTTTTCCCTTATAATAGCCAAACATGCTTGGTATGGTAAAACAAATCATTTGATACTATTATAAGTGCATAGTGTATAAAACAACTTCAAATATAAATGTACCAATCCTAGATGGCATGGTTACCATATATCATGTCACCAATACTAGGCTCTACAATCAAAACCGCAAGTGTCTCGTATTGGATGTTGGATTTCCATCTCTGAACCAAGGCAAGGGATCGTCCTTACCGCTTCGAGACAATCTAGCCTACCATGTCTCAGGAAAGTACTCAGTCAAGCCTTTGGATCATCCAGACCGGTCCACATGGAGTGTGTAACGACCCAAGGATTTTCGGCCCCGAAAATCGACATAAATACCTTTACTATAACTTATGTCGACCTTCCAAACGCCGAAAACACTGGAACGTTTATTGAAAGAAATTAGAGGGTGAGATAAGAAAGAAAGAAAGTTAGAATAGAAGAAGTAGAAGAACCAATACCACACAGAGTCTCACATCGCAGCGAAACAAAATATAATTCAGAAATAAATCTTTGTTGAGAGCTTTTGAAAAATACTTACAATATCAGAGCACATCAACATCTCTGGATAGTTACAATAATCTGTCCTCATATATAATCACACAGCGGAATAAATACTAGATATCATTCAAACAATTCAAACAATTTCAAACACGTTTATAAACATGACCAATCAAGGGAAATTACTTTATTTGGGTCAAATCAAAACGATTGGCATTTTCTCCTCTGAAATTAAACGACCATTTAATTTCATTTGTTGAATCAATAATGATTATATAACTAGCAAACGGTCAACCACTAACAATCAGAACACAGAAAATAAATACACAATTTATATAAAATATAAATCGGAAGAGCTGAGTGAGTTTAACTCACCTGGATTTAAATCCATCGATAAATATCTGGTTTTTAGTCAAATTAAACTATCGTTTAATTCGAATAAAATTTCCAGTTGCTTCTGATCCGGCCTAGACTTGCTCCATCTCGAAGTTCTCGTCTCTACGGTCCCAATGCAACTGACCGTGTGTAAATCTGGTATCGTATGTGCAAGAAATCGTATTACAAAATTTTATAAACTAACTAAAATTTTAAAATATGGGTTTCTTTTAATTTTTAAAAAAATGGGCTTTACCTTCAATAGCCGGTCCATAAAAAAGAATCTGACCCGCCCCCTTTAAAACCCTTACATCCGATCCCTAATCCCATTCAGTAAGCCACCTCCACCAAATTAAATCCCGATGGCCAAAAATCCGAACCCTAACCCCCTTCTGTTCTTCTGCCAATCGATGTCAACCCCATCGAACTCCCTTAAACCCTTGTCCCCTATTGTGTTTGCGAACCCTACCACCACTTCATCGGCCACCACTGCTTCGCTAGTCAACCCCAAACCCCAGAATTGAAGCGGCTTCCTCCACCGTATGCTACAGGCTCTTGGCCGCCAGATCGAGGCTGCAGTTGCTCCTAGGTCTTGGATTTTCGAACGGCTTCAACAGAAATCATTCCAAGAACCCTTCAGATCCGAACACGTACTCCTTCGAATAAGCTAAGTTATTTACTCGATTTTTCCATTACTGTATTTTTTTTTTTGATTTTTCTGCTTTCGAGTGGTTCTTGAATTGGATGAAAGCCTGTTGGGTGAATGCGTGTATTTATAGTGGTTGGAAATTTAGATAAGATCAACGTCTATCAGTGGCTAGCCGTAGGTAGTTTAGCTTAGGCCATATGCTGTCATCTCCTTTATAGATTTTCGGGTACTGATAGTGATGATACGTGATGGTTAGCAGTTTTTTTAATGAATTTAGTATTGGTTTTCAGTACTGTTGGACGGCTTGATTCTGATCGATCTAGGGTAGGTGTATAGCTTAGGTGATTGAGGAAATGAATTGTCTCTTCAATTCAGAGATTCCGACTGTATGTTTGTAGATTTTGATGGTATATACATATATTTGATTTTCTCTTAGTTATTCTTTCCTATAAAGATTTTGATGTAAGGGCTTAGCTGTTCAGCTATGTCTTGTTAATTCAGATCAGAGATTTTGGTACTGTGATATAGATTTCGTTTGGATTTTTAAATGTATGCTACAGTACTGTGATATAGATTTTGTTGAGATTCTGGAATTGTTCCTTTACATTGCAGCATGAATTTGTACATGAAATTTTACTGTATATGAAATTGTACAGTACTGTTCGATCCTGCCATATATTTCATGTTTTAAATATCTTCATATATTTGTGAGCTATTTTTTTTGGCTGTATAAATTTTACTGTTTTTTTAAGAGATTTGATGTATATAAATATATACATATATTTGGTTTTCTCTAGCTTGTCCATAGTACCAATTCTAGCTGTTCAACTGTTTATTTAGCTGTTTCTTTTTTGCCGTGAAGATTGAGCTACGAATTAGCTGTCATAGTTGTTTCTTTGTTGAGATGTGTGTGTGTGTATATATATATATATATATATATATATATATATAGTTGTACCAATTTGATACATATCTTCTCTAGTCTGTATTGTATATTTCAAGCTGTCTTTTTTTTCTCTCTTTTCTTATGCTGTTCATTGCTGTCATGAAATCATCCTTTTGATGGCCTTTTTTTTCCTTTTCGCAGATCAAAACGGACGGATTCACTGGTTCTGGAAAGGACGAGGCATGCATAATTTGATTTACTAATGTTGATTTCTTACTTTGTGTTTTGTATGTGTACAAAAATAATAATAATGTGAATATATGTTTTGTTTTCTGTGTATTGATCAAACTTCATACTGTACAAAAATAATAGTAATGTGAATATACTTTATTGCCAGTGTACCATGATCATTTGATATTTTGGAATGCAAAACTTGAGTCTGCTTTATTTGATACTTGTCAATCTTGTATTGACGAATCTTAACATAAAGCGACGGATCTCCAAGTGCTGTTCTCACATAATTGTGGTTTCCTTTTGTAGTAGTTCACATAGTTTATTCTTGTTCGGTCTTCATTTCATGTTAACGTGTTTGATTCTCTTTATGGATTTGATAAATTGGATTCAAACAAATTTTGATTTGATAGTCAGGATTTAATAATTGCTTATGTTTTGTTTTGTTTTTGAGTATGATAACGTATGCATTTGGGTTTTTACTCGTTATACCGAACCAAGTGAAACATGGATAAATATATACATATATACTTAATTCAAGCAGCCAAATGAACAAAAATAAATAAATATTCTCGTACATTTAAAACAAATAAGTTCAATTTCAATCAATATAAAATTCAAAACTCGACATCGAAAATCCTGGTATTTTTGATGATATTCTATTTACATAAAAATCGTTTAATATTTATAAATAAATCGATATAATTTAAAAACGATCCAACGGCGACTATTTGAAAATTTGAATTGGACGTAACTTGAAATCTATAAATTGAAATCTCAAATTTTCTCTTTCATTAGAAAAATATAATCGAACTGGTTCAAACATTTCTCGTTTCACAGAAATACGACTTATATCGGATCCTGTATATTCAGTTAAAGTACAAATCGAAAATTTCGAACTACCGCGACGTTTCGAGCTCGTTTTAATTAATATATATATATATATATATATTTGAACTCTATTTTAAATAAATAAATTCGATTAAAAATCCATTATATTTCAAATATAATATATAAACAGATTTAAATATTCTAATTTAAATGGCCGAAAAATCTGGGACGTTACAGAGTGGATTAAAATGCATGAACAATGCATTTCCCCATCTTATGGGGCTTAGACTGGTCATATCCCGACCAAACTATCGGCCCCGGAACGACCGATATAACCGAGGCGCCTTGCTATCCATCATCCACATAAGTAAAATGACAGGGATAGTAAAATGCTGACACCACTCCTAGCTAGAAAGAAACGCATGTCCTCCCTGAAGTCCTCTCCCGTTTCTGGTTCACACTGGGGTGTGAGGCTCGCGAGTCAACGCTACACAAAGCTATGCTATATCAAATCCGTGCTTTGATCATCAACCACAAGACTCTGCTTTTCAACAGAAGCCTTGAACATTTGCATCTCAGCATGCTACACAGGCAATTCACGCTATGCAACCGATGTCTATCAATCACACAGAATGAAATCCGATGCCAGATACACATCCATTTACAAGTTCGTTCTGGGTCTGAACGAAACTGGAGGTACCTTATTTCTCCCCCATATGTCCAATATAGGGGAGAGGTCCTCACATATCATGTCGATCTCCAAGTACGTCTGGAAGATCACCACTTATTACCTTGTCTTGGGTGTACAACCCAATCAAGACATTAGTAATCATCCAAACGATGTGAAGACCTCCGGTCTTCAACCACTGTCTTCATCCTCGACACATCGTCGAATCAGTTACTCAGAATGGGATAAACCCGGTCTTTCTGAATAACTCGCGTATATAATAAACAAGTGTTATAAAGACACAACATACGCCTCATTCCAATCCAGAATATTCCTTTATTCATGTTAGATCAAAATTTGGACCTAACACCCAAATTGTTCTGAATCTTATAGAGTTTTAACTGAAGAATGAAGAAAAAGAAAATAACACACAGAATTTATAGTGGTTCGGCGTTAACAAGCCTACGTCCACTTTATATGTTATTGATTATACTTTGAATGCTGGTACAATCAATGATTTCTCTCTAGCTCACTTTTACAATTGTGATTTCTCTCAGTAATCTAGTAATAAAACTGATAAGAAATGGTGGTATGACAATAATGGCGGAATCAGTCCTCAATATTGCCAAAAGGATCCCAAAAAATGCCAAGCTCCTATTTATAGCTGATTTTGTCAGGCGGATCGTGGTAACACGTGGCATGAATCCCGAGAACATCGGATCGCATCGCAACCGATGAAGAAATAGTCAAATTAGCCGTTGTGGACAGGTGTCGCGATCCCCTTGAAGATCGGATCGAGCAAATGGGGAGAATCGGTCAAAATGACGGTTGGGACACGTGTCGCTGGATCCGTGCATCTCGGATCGCTGAAGACTAGCTCGTGCTTGAATGGGTCAGAGGCTTCGCCGTGCATCAGGGGATCGAATCGGTCTACACTGGGCAGTAATGTATGTACGGATCGAATCGCATAGAGGTGTCATTTCGGTGATGAAATGAGGGCGATCCGTTAAGGTGCGATCCGATGATGTGCGATCCGATGAGGTGCGATCCGATGGTGTGCGATCCGATAGAGGTGCGATCCATTCCTTCATGTACTTAGGGAATGTAGCTTCATACTTTCTTCTTGTGTGTGAACCTTGGTGGCTTGGTCAAAAAGCTAGCCAACATTTTGCCCCCTCGAAGTATGTTTTATCGAGAATGGAACATGCTTCGAAGTCGCAAAGACATCTTTTCGCGAAACGATGCAAGTCAGCAGTTACGTCTGTCCGGAACGTCGTATTACTTCGGAAAGGTCATTTATCGATTCGGATCGCGTGCTCGAGTCGCGGTCCTTTAGCAAGCCATTCGCCTCGTTCTTTGGTGAGCACTTGGGCCTCTTCACGGAACGGAACGAGATGGGCTTCTCTTTGAGACGTGGTGGGCTTTTGGTTTGCGGCCCGTCTATTTTCGCGGTTCGAGTAAAACAAAAATTGGAATATTAACGGTCGCCTCGTGACCTATATAAACCGTACTCCCTCTTCACTTTCCCCCTTCTTCTAACTTCTGCATCGCGCCGCCAGCTCTATTAAGGAAGAACCCTAGTTTTTCAAACCTCCGAAAATCCGATTGTTTTCCCAACTTTTAGAAAGGTAATTCAACCGAAAGCATCCTTATTCGATATCGCTCTGGTTTTTATGAGTTTTTTCGACTGGTTTGAGGGAAGAAATGATGAAATTTTGTGATTTTTGGGGGGACCAGCAAGGCGCCATGGTTGATGGGTTCAGAGGTTGGAGTTCGGAAATGAGAAGGAGAGGAGAGAAACGGAGGAGGAAGGAGAAGAGAGAAGGCCAGTGGCGAGACAGAGGGTCGTGGTGACGGCAGAGGCGTGTATTGTGGGGGGCTGCAACGATCCGACAAAGACCCCGACCACGCAATTTCGCGATCCGCGAGGGGGTCGACCCCTACTGTCTCACGATCCGAGAGGGGGGCGATCCCTCTGCCCTGCGATCCGAAGGAGGGCGATTTGTTATACACACCGCGATCCGACTCGTAGTTCACGATCCAAACAAATTTTGAACTTTAGACGATGCCTTGTTACCATAAAATTCTGAACAGTTAGGTTAGGGCCTTGATGTCGGACTTTCTGGACTAAATGACCACATAATTTGACTACATATGACGACTAATATTTTGATGATCTTGATAACTTTTATGCTTTATCTTGAATGCATGCACAAGCACACACACCGGCACTTGCACACATGGGGGACGGGTAGTTTTAATCTCATTTTTCATGTTTTCTCGCCTAACAGTAATGTCGGATAATCAATCTTCTCCAAGATCCGTTACAGAAACTGAGTCCGAGGTTCCTGAGCAATACAACCCCGAGGTCCCTCCAATTAACCCAGGAGGTGAAGATTCTAGTTCTGAATACGAGGCAACGGAATCAAATCCATCTGAAAGTACTTCATCTAGTGAAGAATCTGAGATAGACAGGCGAGCTCCCGACGAGATTCCTGGCGCGCTCGGGATAGAGAAATTTTCCGATTCTTTAGCATCTAAACTCGATGATATAAAGCTTAAAAGAATCTGCCTGAGACATGGGATCCCTTGGGATGATGTGATGACACCCGGTAGCGAAGATAGACCCCACTTAGCTCTAGAAGGGTATATGGCAGTCAGTTGAACCATGTGCTTGGTAGGAGCTATTCCTCCGTTTCCTCCAATCGTCATCGAGACTTTAAAACGACTGGGTATCGCTCCGATGCAGCTTCATCCTAACGCCTACGCATCTCTATACACCCTATATATTGCATACGCGGAGATCCTACATACCGAACTCACATTTAGAGATTTGACATTCTTCTTTCTTTTCAAGCATCGTTCCTCCACAACCCCAAATTTCTGTTTCTTTGAATCGGTGGCCAATAGTAAGGTTCTGTATGACGGATACAGCAATATAGGGGATCCTAAGTCTGATTGGTTCTATATAAAGAAATAGGTCGGATGCTCAAGAAGATGGCTTAAATCAATTAAACTTTAATCTTTTGACTGAATATCTTGTTCAAGAAGCCGAAGCATTAACATTCTCCCCCCTTTTTCTTTGTTTTAAACAGATCACGTCTTCCCGAAAATGGAGGGTCCGTTATACAATAATCGATTGTCTATTCTTCTACAAAGCAGATCCGACTTTCTAAGGATCAAGAAGTGCATCACTGACGAGAATCTTCATAAGCATCGTCTTCTAGATATAAGATTTGGACTTGGCGCTGGCGGCAAACCTTATAGATACGTGCCCCCAGCGGAGGGAGAGGGAACATCGCAGGCAGTAGAAACAACTAAATTTCGCAAGAGTCCTTCCCCGATAGTCATCCAAGACGATGAGGACCTGAACATATACAGAGGGGATGAGGCCCGCGGTGACAAGTCCAAGGAAATACCAGTTTCTACTCCAATCGAACCCGCTGCTCCCGATGATTTGACAAAAGAACAGTTATTCCACGAGCTGAGCAAAATTCCTCTGCCCGATGATGTATACACAGAGAGGCATTTTGAAGGGGAGCCATTCTTCCCTGCTTCTGAAGAGACCATTGCTCCAACTAGAGAACAAGAAACTAGTCAGATGAGCCTGTCTTCAGGCCTGGGTCTGTTAGGGGGAATTATATGGGATGCACGAATCACAAACACTGCCTGACCCCGCACTCTTACATCATCAGTATTCAAAGTTTTAATATGCTTTTTTCTCTTTTGCAGGAAAGATCTCCCGCAGGCAATCTTATTCTTATCGTTCTCTTCGTGAGGGTACACCCAGTCTTCATCCAGGTACTGAGCGCCCTCGCGGCCCTTCTCACAAGCCGACTTCCTTGCAACCCCGGTCTCCACCGAAATCGACATCTGCCAAGCTTCCCAGTTATCCGGTAGTTCCTGCAGGGGGAAAGAAACTTCCTAAAGAGTTAACTCCTCCGAAAAGTGCACCCTCTCACAATAGGTCATCAAAAAGGCATCACGAGTCTAAGGATAAAGGCAAGGATCCAATCAAAGAGTCTGAAAAGGAGAGGAGTGACATCGTCCCTTCCAGCCAGCCAGAGTTGGCTGCCCCCGGGTCACGGGATTACATCCATGGTCCCGAGATTCAAGGTAGGCTGGAAAAGCTGCAGGAACAATTCCTAGACATTTTCTTCGAGAGGATGACGTTTGTTCCAGCCTTGGAACCGGTCCCTAAGAACTGGGATAATGAAGTTGTCGGGCACATCCGCCATGTAGCCAGACAGTATGAGATGATGAAGAAACATGCAGTTAATCTTTCAGAAGTCATACGAACGCTCGAAATGGAAGCTCATAGATCTAAAGCGAAACTTGATAACAACGAAAGGGCCAGGTGAAAGATGGAGAAGGACCTAGAAGATGCTCAATCCCAACTTGCTTTAGCGCGGAGAGATACTGAAAATTATAAGACCGAATTGGAGAATGCTAAGAAACACTTTCATTCGGAACTTGACTCCAATAGCCAAGAGAAAATGGCCTTAAAGAAGGAGGTTGAAGATCTTAAAATGGCCAACATTGAGTTGAAAACAACACAAGGCCATTTTGAAGCTAAGAGAGCTGCTTGGGAGGCAGAAAAAGCAAGTTTGAAAGAAAGTTTAGCTTTGGCTAAAGCAGAAAAGGTGATTTTGAATGATCAAGTTGCGGATGCGGAGAGACGGGCAGCTCTTGCCGAAAAGAATGTTGAAAGTGCCATCGAAATGGCTACTGCTTCTAACAACAAGCTCCTCAAGAGAGAGAAGGATATCGAGGGGTTTGAAGAGATGATTTTTGACTTCCTTGGCCAAGTCCCCAAAACCCGCAACATCTCGTGGATCCTGTATTACCACGTTACTTTAGCCAATTTATGGGATGCCATTGTTGAGGGTGAGAAGCAGAGATTGGGAGTCAAAGAAATTGATGAAGATGAGTTGATGAAGAGCATCTTGAGGGATAACGAGCCCGAGGACCTGGCAGAGGGTCGTCGTCTGATTCAAGCGGAGATGGAAAAGGAGAGGGCCCTGGCTAAGGGTAAAGGCAAAGCTGACGAAGGTTCTAGTTCAGCCGTGGAGCCCAAGACCTCCGGAGTTGAGAAATACCATCCTGATAATCCACTAATCCCTTTGGGCCTAACTCCTGTGGTTGTTGGAGCTCCCGCAGCTACCCAAGAAGGAGGATCTGCGGAAGGTATCTCCCTTTTTTCCCCACAATTTGTCAAAGCAATTGTGAATTGTCATCGTCTGGTAGAACAACCAATTGAATTAGTAACGTGTGTTCCCCATAATACAGGTGGTGAGCCCGTCGACAAAAGTGTTGAAAAAGGAAAAGAGGCGGAGAAGGAGGCTGTCTTGCCAGGCGCCGGTGTTGATATATCGATGCAGACTGAGGATACAACAATAGAAAAAAGCGTCCTGGCACCTAGTGCTGATGTCCCCAAGGATACTGAAACCATCGAGGCCTTGAAAGACATGGATGGGCGCCATGTAGAGGATGAGGAGGATATCATTGGCGCCAAAGAGACCGAAGATGACGACGACGAAACTTTGTCCAGCAGAAAAGCTAGGCAGGAAAAAGAGATGGCTTCGAAAAAGGCGGGACAAGGGCCTTTGGACATAGTCCCTATAGCAGAATTTGATCCCAAAACCGGGATGATTTTGAAAATCCAGCCCAAATCCATCAGCAGACAACTTCATTTTGCGAATCCTGATGATTTCCCGACTTCCCTTGCTGGTAAAAGGAAGAGAAAGGAGGCGGAAGAGGAATCCTCTGAAGAGTCGGATGTTCCCCTCATAGACAAAAGGAAGAGGAAGAAAGGGGATCAATCCGATGCCGACAAGGCGAAGCTGGAGAAACAGAAGCAGGAGAAGAGGTCAAAGCATAAATAGGATATTGTCGCTGGTTTATATTTTGTCTTTAGGTTTTCCACTGGCCAGGAAGTGTAATTGTGAGACTGGCCCTCACTTTTGTTTTCTAGGTTATCCTTCACTTTGTAGGTTTGCAGTATATAAAGGAAAGTTTACCTCTTTTTACATCATTGTGTACCTGTATTCAAATAAACTTTCCATGCTTAGTCATAGACCATCTAATTATAACTACAAATCAGTCAAACAACAGAAAGGAAAATTAAAATTTTTTGTGCTGCATTGCTGCATTAAAGTTCATGTGCATATGGCCCCCAATCAATCGTTAATGTGGCGCTTAACTAGGGCTTATTAAAGATTGATTAGCATTATTCTCATGTTGCCCCCTATTTCTGAATATGGGGGACTTAGAAAATTTCATAAGATAACTGTTCTTGTGGTACTGAACTTCTGGCACCATTCTCAGTGCTTAATCATAGACTCCTTTATACTCTCCTGGCGGTCGCCGAGGTTAGAGTTCAAATTCAATAGTCCAGTCGGTCCTTGTTCCTTCAGCAGGGAAGGAGTTCTTTCTCAGCGCTTACTCTGAGACGCTTTTATACTCTCTCTCTCTCTGGAGAGTTAGAGTTCGAGCTCAGCAATTCAACCGCTCCCCGATTCTTCAGCGGGGAAGAGCTCTTTCTCAGCGCTCAATCGGAGACGCTTTTATACTCTTTCTCTCTCTCTCTGGAGAGTTAGAGTTCGAGCTCAGCAATTCAATTGCTCCCCAATCCTTCAGCGGGGAAGGAGCTCTTTCTCAGCGCTCAATCGGAGACACTTTTATACTTTCTCTCTCTCTGGAGAGTTAGAGTTTGAGCTCAGCGATTCAATCGCTCCCCGATCCTTCAGCGGGGAAGGAGCTCTTTCTCAGCGCTCAATCAGAGACGCTTTTATACTCTCTCTCTCTCTGGAGAGTTAGAGTTCCGTCAAGGCGGTTCCGATCATGGTACACCGCCATAACTTATGGACATCGGCTTCATGTTCGTTATGCTCTCTCTCGGTCTCTGGAGAGTTAGAGCGTTATCAACGATATAATTTACTTTATTGCATCCTCAGAATTTTGACTTGTGATTACATTCCATTCTGATGGAAGGCATTTATGATTATATGCTTCTCGGATCGTTGCATTACTCACAGCAATTTCCATAAAAATAAAAAGGCAGATAAATAAAGGTGCAATAAAGGTAAATGACGCACGATATTTTTATAGTGGTTCGGTCGAATCATGACCTACGTCCACTTTATAATTTTTTTTCGCTTTGAGAAATCAGACTATTCTAGGCAAGTCGTGCCTTTTACATGGTTCTTAACAAAGCAAAAGAACAGATTTGAAATTTGTATGTTAAATATGGCCGTAAATGTTGGGCATTCCACACTCTGGGGATTTCCTTTCCATCTACGGTTGCTAGCTTGAAGGTTCAATTATCAAGCTTGCTCAGAATGGAGTACGGTCCTTCCCACTTCGCTCCCATATGAGTTGGGGGTGGAAAGACACGTTTCAGAACCAAGTCTCCGGGTTCCAAGGTTCGGGCTCGAACCTTTTTGTTGTAGTATCGAACGACCTGTTGTTTGCATCTCAAGGCACGCAGGTCTGCTTCATCCCTCTTTACTTCGATCATATCCAGGGACTCAAGGAGCAATTCATTATTGGTCATCGGATCATAATAAGTCACTCGGTGAGAAGGTACCTTTATCTCAACCGGGATGACCGCTTCCGTTCCAAAAGCAAGGGAGAAGGGTGTATGTCCTGTTGCCGATTTATATGTTGTCCTGTAGGCCCATAGTGCCAAGGGCAATTCATCAGCCCACATGGCTCTGGCCCGCTTCAGTCTTCTTTTCAGAATGGACTTAATCACTTTATTCGCCGCTTCGACTTGTCCGTTCGATTGCGGGTGCGCCACAGAGGTGTACCGATTCTCAATGTGGTATTTTTGGCAGAAATTTCTGAATTCAGTGCTATCGAACTGAGATCCGTTATCCGTTATCACAATCTTTGGAATCCCAAATCAACAAATGATGTTTCTAACGATAAAATTGATCACTCGTTTGGTTGTGATTGTAGTCAGTGGTTCTGCCTCGACCCACTTAGTGAAATAATCCACGGCCACAATAGCGAACTTTGCTCCGCCCTTGCTATGGGGAGACTTCCAATGATATCAATTCCCCACATAGCGAAAGGCCATGGGCTCGTCATTGTTTTTAACTGATTAGGAGGTGCTCTAGGTATTTTTGAAAATCTCTGGCACGCATCACACCGTCGTGCGTATTTTGTCGCATCCTTGTTTATGGTAGGCCAGAAATAACCATGCCGCAATACCTTTTTTGCCAAAGTTTGCCCTCCAGTGTGATCGCCACATTCGCCTTCGTGTACCTCCTGCAGCACACGCTTGATGTCATCGTGGGCTATACACCGGAGGAGGTGCATCGAAAATCCTTGTCTGTAAAGAACTCCGCCTTGCAGAACGTATCGGGCAGCTTTACGAATTACTTTACGCCTCTCGCTTTTCTTGGTCGGAAGCGCTCCATTCATCAAGAAATTCTTTAGAGGGGTCATCCACGACTCCCTTTCTGGTTCCGCCTCTAGTATTAGATCGATTTCCATTTGATCTATACTAGGGGACCGAAGTACCTCAACGGGGGCTAGCTCGGTCTCTTCAGGAGCGTCAGAACTAGCCATCTTTGCCAACTTATCCTCCTGCTGATTCTCTGATCGTGGAATGTGAGATATGCTGTAGTGATCAAAATCGTTCAGTAACTCCTTCACTTTCTTCAAGTATAAAATCAATCTTGCACTTTTGGCTTGGAATTTTCCAGTAACCTGGTTCACAACTAACTTGGAGTCGCAAAAGATGTTCAGCTTTGTGACCTCTAACTCCTTTGCGATCCTTAATCCGGCTATTAGGGCTTCATATTCGGAGTCGTTGTTAGTGGCATGAAACTCCATCCGGATAGCATAGGATATCAATCGTTTCTCGGGAGTTTCAAGCAATACTCCAGCGCCGGATCTTTCGTCATTCCTAGCGCCATCAGTATACAATCTCCAGGCATTGGGATCGAGAAGTAACTTTGAGGGATCAACTTCTTCGTTTGCTATATCCTCCTCCGGGACGGTAAACTCTGCTATGAAGTCGGCTATCACTTGCCCCCGAATTGACCGTCTGGGCTGAAAGTTTAGATCAAATTGACTTAACTCAATGTTCCATTTGAGTAATCTTCCAGACGCCTCTGGTCTCTGTAGGACTTGCTTGAGTGGATGATCGGTGTATACGGTAATGGGATGCGCCTGAAAATAATGTCGAAGCTTTCTAGAGGCGATCAGTAAACTATACGCCAACTTTTCTATCCTTGGATAATTACGCTCTGCTACCGTCAATTTTTTGCTCACGTAATACACAGGCCTTTGGACCTTATCTTCTTCTCTTACCAATGCTGAGCTGATCGCGTGGGATGACACTGCCAAGTACACGAATAAGTCCTCGTGATCCATCGGCTTAGATAATATCGGAGGTTTCTCCAGGTGCCTCAGTAAGTTATGAAATGCTTCTACGCAGTCGGGCGTCCATTTGAAGTGGCGTTTTCCCCGCTTTATTAATTCAAAGAATGGGATGCACTTGTCCATAGCCCTGGAGATAAATCTGCTTAATGCGGCTACTTTTCCTGCAAGGCTTTGCACATCCTTAATTTGCCTAGGTTCCTGAATGTCTCTGATTGCCGCGATCTGGTCTGGATTAATCTCAATCCCACGGGAACTGACGATGAACCCCAAGAATTTTCCGGAAGCGACACCGAATGAACATTTTGTTGGATTGAGCTTCATTCCGTACTTTTGAAGGATGCCGAACGTCTCTGCCAAATCCATAGTGTGATGGGAGGATTGCTTGGACTTAACCAACATGTCGTCGACGTATACTTCCATTGTTTTCCCGATCTGGTTATAGAACATTCTGTTGACTAATCGTTGATATATAGCGCCTGCATTCTTCAAGCCAAAGGGCATCACTACATAGCAATATAATCCCAGATCCGTGATAAAACTAGTGTGTTCTTGATCTGGAACATGCATCGGAATCTGGTTATATCCTGAGTAAGCATCCATAAATGAGAGAAGTTCATGACCCGCCGTCGAGTCCACCAACTGGTCAATCCAGGGTAACGGAAAACTATCTTTTGGGCAGGCTTTGTTCAAATCCGAGAAGTCGATACACATTCGCCACTTCCCGTTGGCCTTCTTTACCAGGACTGGATTTGAAATCCAGTCTGGGTAGGTCGAGTCTCTGATAAATCCATTACTCTTTAGCTTTCCAACCTCTTCTTTCAAGGCAGCGGACCTCTCTGGGCCCAGCATTCGCCTTTTTTGCTTTACAGGAGGATGTTTAGGGTTAATGTTTAATGAATGGCTCATGATTGATGGGGATATCCCGCACATGTCTGCGTGGGTCCAAGCAAATACATCCAAGTTACTTTTTTAAAAATCCGTCAGTTCTTTAGCGAGATTCGGATTTAACAGGGATCCAATCTTAAGGACCTTCTCTGGGTCACTATCATCGATCGGTACATCCACAGTCGTCTCGTTGGGAGTCGCCATTCTGCCCCCAGGTTCTTGGTCCTCTCTGGGATCTATATCCTCGGGCAACTCTCTGGACGACTCTCCAACGGTTATCCTCTTTAGTTGCTATAAGGTCTCCGCCCTTGTAGGGGGAGAAGCGCCCTTGGTTTCTATGTCCCCTCCATTGCGAAGTAACTTTAGTTCGGCAACATAACATGCTCGTGCGGCAACCTGATCTCCTCTGACAATACCAATGCCAGCTTCTGTGGGGAATTTCAATAATAAGCACCAGGGGGCTATACAGGCTCTAAACTTTGCGAGGGCCGGTCGGCCCAAGAAGGCATTGTAGGGTGATTCAACATCCAAAACCACGAAGGGAAGGATTCTCACTCTCTGGTGTTCTCCTTCCCCAAGCGTAACTGGTAACTCTACATAACCCATTGGAGCGGTGGATGCTCCGTTAAATCCACGGATCCATCCTTGACAGGGCTTCAAGTCTTTTATTTCGAGGTTCATCTGGTCGAATGTCCTTTTGAAAAGAATGTTGACGGAACTCCCGTTGTCCACTAAAACCTTATGAACAGTGGCTGGTCCAATAGGTACTGTGATTACAAATGGATCTTCAGTCGGAGCATGGACTCCAATGCTTTCTCGTTCGCGGAAAACGACATCGTCGGACATCATCTTTTGTTGCTTTACCGGGATATTGTCCTCGGGGTTGCTACACTCCCCTACCTCGAGGTGTTACTTAGCTGCATTGACATATTGATCCAATGCCTTGGAACTATGTCCGGCGAGATAAAGTCCTCCGATTACGGTATTGATAACGATGTTCTTTCCCTTTTGCTGGGCAGTTCGCCTGGCAGCAAGTTGATTCTGGTTCTGATTTGGGGCCTGTACTGCTTGCCCCCTATCTCTGGGCGTTACTCTATATTCATCTAATTTTCCTTCTCGAAGAAGCCTCTCGACTACATCTCTTAGGTGACGGCGTTCATTTGTCGAATGGCCATGAATCTGATGAAAGAGACAAAACTTCCCCGTTTCACGTTCTTTCTCCGTCGACTCTCTGGGAGGTGGCCTCTTATTCTGTAGGACGTTGTACGAATCCATGAAGATATTTTACAGAGTATCATTTATTGGCGTATAACTCTCAAAGGCCCTGGGACGAGTCCTTCTCTGGGAGTCGTTCCCTCGGTTCCTCTTCCGGTTGTTGCCATTACTATTATTATCATTGTTCCCTGACTGACGACCACCCTGATTTCGATTTCCGACATTAACTTCGACCTTCCCCGAGCTGTCTCCTGTCTGCTTAATGGCGACATTGCTCTAGATTTCCTCCTTATCGGCCGTTTTTGCCTTTCGGTTAGCATATACTTCTTCCCGGCGTAGATGTACGTTAGCTTTTTCGTAGAATAACTCTCTAGTATTGGGTGGCTTGCCTGCCAGGTATCTCCCAAATTCAGTGTCTTTATCTACTCCATCAATCAGAGCTGCGACAACGGTTGGCTCATGGGGATCTTTAACTTCAGTAGCGGCCAGGTTGAAACGGTCTAGGTACACCCTCAAACTCTCGCCTGGTCGCTACTTGACAAGGAACAAGCCAATCACACTCTTTGTCTTTTGTGCATAGATGCGGAATTGTTCTACGAACTTTTCACTCAACTCCCTGAAGCTAGATATCGATCTTGCTGGTAAGCGAGTAAACCATAACAATGCTACATCCTCCAAGAATATGGGAAATGCTTTGCACTTGACGGCGTCAGAAGCTGCGGCAGCGGTCATTAACCAAGAATATCTCATCAGATGCTGGACGGGATCAGACCTACCCGCGTATCGGTTCATCTGTGGCATGTTGAAACGCCTCGGGAAAGTCGCATCCAAAATATCATCAGTGAAAGGGGTGTGACTGCGGTCCATTCTCCAATCTTCATTCCGTTGTCCACGGCTATCCGCCAGAATTTGATGGATCATAGCTGCAATATTTGCACTGGTCAGCGGAGGTTCAGGGTCAGTGCTTCTTGCTCGTCGGGGTTCTCTAATCTCTCTTCCGGGAGCAGTCACAAAATCCGGGGCTCAAATAGGGCTTCGTTGCCCCCTGTTGCCATGAGCATTTGCGTGGCGATGGGGCTGAGGTAGTATGTTCTGTACATGACTGTCCACACCTCGAGCTTTGGGAGTTGCGGCGTGATCGTTCACATTACGGTTTGTGGGCCCCGCCTCCAGTGCTTCTTCTTCCCGTGATGGCAGGGTTCCGAACCGAAGATGCTCTTTGTTTCGGCTCTCTCATATGGTCGCCGCGGAGGTCTCGGCGATTCCTCTAACGAAGAAGAATATCCTAGAGTGAGCAGACGAACTGGCGGCGTCCTTTGCCTTACGAGATCATTAAGCCTTCTATCCATAGTGGTCAAATTTTGTCGCAGAACGGAGCTTTCCTGCCTTTGGGCAGCCAATTCATCAAACAGTCTCTCCCACATTTCGGAAAAAAGAGAGAGATCCCCCTCAGTAACGGGAGCAGCAGGGTCATATTGATCATCATCACTTTCTCTTATGCGCAAAGAGCTTGAGCCAGGTCGAGCGGAGGTTCCAGAACGGTAGGAGCGAGCCATAGGCTCCTTTCCAGGTCGAGTTGTAGTCCGATCATCAATTCGGATCGCTGTGGATCAAGGATGGTGGCTCGCAGCGCCCCCCCGGGATCGGTTCGTGGTCACGGTACGCGGAGGATTCGAGGCGTTATCTCGGGATCGAGTAACAACCCCTTCAGTAGTCCGGATCGCCTCGTTCTCGTCGACTCGGAGCGTGGCATCTTCATCGGATCGGTTTGCCCCCGGCGCTCCGCGATCCAAAGTTCCCTCATTGCCTAGCTCGTGCACACTATCTTCGACTGGTGCATTCGCGGTTTCATTGGTTCGTGAAGCTCGTACTTCCTTAGATCTCTTTCCAGCCATGATATCCGAGTCGTTGGAATCTTCAAAGAACTGAATAGTGAAGTTTTAGGACTGTTATCTCAATGAAAGCGCCAAAAATGTTAGATCAAAATTTGGACCTAACACCCAAATTGTTCTGAATCTTATAGAGTTTTAACTGAAGAATGAAGAAAAAGAAAATAACACACAGAATTTATAGTGGTTCGGCGTTAACAAGCCTACGTCCACTTTATATGTTATTGATTATACTTTGAATGCTGGTACAATCAATGATTTCTCTCTAGCTCACTTTTACAATTGTGATTTCTTTCAGTAATCTAGTAATAAAACTGATAAGAAATGGTGGTATGACAATAATGGCGGAATCAGTCCTCAATATTGCCAAAAGGATCCCAAAAAATGCCAAGCTCCGAGCTATTTATAGCTGATTTTGTCAGGCGGATCGTGGTAACACGTGGCACGAATCCCGAGAACATCGGATCGCATCGCAGCCGATGAAGAAATAGTCAAATTAGCCGTTGTGGACAGGTGTCGCGATCCCCTTGAAGATCGGATCGAGCAAATGGAGAGAATCGGTCAAAATGACGGTTGGGGACACGTGTCGCTGGATCCGTGCATCTCGGATCGCTGAAGACTAGCTCGTGCTTGAATGGGTCAGAGGCTTCGCCGTGCATCAGGGGATCGGATCGGTCTACACTGGGAAGTAATGTATGTATGAATCGAATCGCATAGAGGTGTCGTTTCGCTGATGAAATGGGGGCGATCCGTTAAGGTGCGATCCGATGATGTGCGATCCGATGGTGTGCGATCCGATAGAGGTGCGATCCGTTCCTTCATGTACTTAGGGAATGTAGCTTCATACTTTCTTCTTGTGTGTGAACCTTGGTGGCTTGGTCAAAAAGCTAGCCAACAATTCAAATGTCCTTATACTTTGGGAAAGGTTCCCATTAATTATATCAAAGATAAATTCTTTAAATTTATTCTTTAATCTTCCTTTGGATATCATTTCAATCTAATTAAAGATGCATTAAAACTCCACTTGGTTTTAATCTTCCCAAAAATCATATTAACGATTGTTTAACTTGGGAAATCATATCCTATCTTTAACTGGGTTAAAGAACCAATGTCATTTAAAACACGGTTCACGATAAACCCAACATCACATTCCATTCCATCAGCCTTTAACCGTAAATTAGCAAGTGAACAATTCCCTAAGTATTAACCCGGAAGGCCGAAACCAACATCAGATCAACACCCAGGAAACCATTCAACTTAACTAATCTCCAGCTAGTTTCTGATTTTCTTAACTCCATTGGGCCTAAGAACAATACTATTAAAGATACCATTCACGATAAACCAAAATATTATTCCTGTCTTTAACTGGGTTAAAGAACCAATGTCCTTTAAAACACAGTTCACGATAAACCCAAAATCACATTCCATCAGACTTTAACCGTAAATTAGCAAGTGAATAATCCCCTAAGTATTATCCCCGAAGGTCGAAACCAACATCAGTTCAATACCCAGAAAACCATTCAACTTAACTAATCTCCAGTTAGTTTCTGATTTTCTTAACTCCATTGGGTCTAAGAACAGTATAATTAGAGATACCATTCACGATAACCAAAAATCTTATTCCATTGTTAATCAGGTTAAAGAACAAGTGTTATTTAAAACATCGTTCACGATAAAACCAAAGACCAATTTCAATTCAATTCCAATTAAATATTAATTAATTGGTATACTTCATTAAATCTAAATAAAAAGATTTAATCTTTTCTCAAGTGGGTTTAAGAACAATGTTAATGAAGACACCGTTCACGACAAGCCCAAAATCCCATTTGATATTAAATACAAGGCTCTGAATTGAAAATATATCGGCTTATATTCAATATCAAATACCACAACCAACAAATATCATATTGGAAATAACGATATAAATATATCTTTCAAATTTCCATAATAATATCTGTATAATCATGAAATCCAACATCAAAATATTCCGAAGACAATTTCAATTCAAATCCATTTCCAATTTATATATTGGAAATTCTGGTTATTTTTAAAACCATTTCAAATCCAATTTATTTATTTTAAAAATATTGGATTTATAATTCTAGTTCATTTCGATAAAAATCTATTTTTATCTTTTCAAATATGGAATTTTTCAGCCAAATTCTTCCAAATCATTTATTATGATTTTACATAAGTTATTGATATTTTTAATAATTTTATCAAGGCCCGTACGGTCGATTACCATAAACGGCCATCAAACTGCACTTACAACGACCTTTTCCAAATTTGATTTGGACATAATTCCAAATCCAAACGTTAGATTTCAAATCTCTCATATTCGTTAGAAATCTCTTTTTGATACAAACCCAACGGTTCTTCTTTTAGGAGAATCCGATGGTCGGATCTCCCGTAATGTCTGTTCGAATCAATGGTTGAAATTTGCGAACCGCCACGGCGTAGAGCATTCTATTCAGGTCATTATATATAATATATATTATGTATATTTCATCGATTTCCATTTAAAACGTATTTTAAAAATCGTTTTAAATTCATTTTCAAAGCGATTTCAACTTCATATTCAATTTCAAATCAAAATTGAATATTCCATATCATTGTATATAAATCATAATATTTTCAAAAACATTAGATTTTGAAATCACTTCCTTTTCGATATTCATTATAAAAATGAATAAAATCGATATAAATATCGTTCACATCAAAATGGCGTTAATCTAATCAACACAGCTTTATATATATTTAAATATATTCGTGTCCATCCCAAATCGGACATCTAAATCAGATTTTGATCCTTTACTGAATATTATTTGAAAATATTCGTTACTTTAAAATATTCATTCTTTCTGAACTGGAATCAGACACAGTCAATACCATTTAATGTGATTATATGGATTTCATACATCACATGTCCCAACAACAATCAAACACAGTCAACCATCATCCAAAGTGCATTTTACACTGCATAAGCATCAGATATAAATATTCAATGCTTGCAACAGCCTGTCAATCAATCGATTGACATACAATTAAATATTGGGATTAGTGTATGTCCAATATCATCCCAATACCCATGTGGGATTTCAATCAACAAATAATGAATTTTATTTGTGCAGTTGGGCAATGTGTAAAATTTATCATCCCAATCAATATCAAACAAATGGGTGTTCCTAAACAAATCGTATGATTTGTAAATGAATACTTATTTTATTCACATCAACGTTAAAAATTATTTTTTTAACGATAAAATATTTTATTCAATATATGAATATTCTCTTCAGTTCATTAATACAATAAAAATGATATTTTTATTGTTTTAAAATATCTTAGAAAATTTTGGTGGTATAACGACACGATATCAAAATCGGGTAATGTCTAGCATTACCCCTCTCCTGATATCGGCTCGCGCCATACACACATAACAATTCTAATGAACTCATTTCACCCAAACAACCAAATTCAACCAAATAATCTAATCAACCAAACCAAACAATCAAACAAGTCTTCCATGGTCTGTGGACGACGGGGAATAGTTCATATATGCAGTTATAAAATAAATAACTGTATAAGAAAATCATAGTGAGGAGTTCTCACCTTCGGTTTCCACTCCGCCATTTTCATTTCTAAATTTCAGAACAGTCCTGACTTGCCTGAAATTCCAACGCAATCTTCTTCACGCTATTCATAATAAAAATCACATTTTTATTTCAGTTCTAAAAATTATATTTTTAATACTCTACATATATAAAAATCATATTTTTAATGTCGCTACATGCACATAAAAATCATATTTTTATAACGCTACTACATAGGTAAAAATCATATTTTTAACACGATGTTTACATTATGAAAATCACATTTTTATATCGCTACAACATATATAAAAATCAGACTTTTAGCCAACTAATAATTATTTCTTTGTATGACCATTTTATAAATAACATATATAATTTAAAATCATATTTTTATCTTTCTAAAAACATTTCCATGCCATACACTAGTTAAAAAATCATATTTTTAATCTTGCCAAAAATATTTCCTTCCTACGATAAAAATACTATTTTTAGCTAACCAAAATTGATATTTTTACATAACTAAAAGTCAGTACTTTATGTAATTAAAAATCGTTACTTTATGTAATTAAAAATCATAACTTTATATAAATAAAAATCGTAATTTTATATACTTCATTCGTCAAAAACCATAGAAGCTTTAAAGCGGAGAAAACTCACATATTTTCTATCGCCCGGATTTGCTGTTCTGGTTCCAGAATTTGCAAAGGAGCTCCAATCTTCACACCATCTTTTTTTAGCTTAAACGCGCCATTCCGGACAATTTTCGCCTAGTGGTCTTCCTTCCGAAAATGTGTCATTTCGCCGGAAATCGCAAAAAGACAACATTTAGACAGTGTTTGGACAACAGACTTTGGACGCGTTTTTCCGACAGCTCCACAACCCAAAATAGGACTATCATATACCAAATCAAAGAGAAAATCGTGCTTTTAGAATTTCGTGCTATGGATTTTTGGCCAAAAGCGCTCGTTTTTGGAGTTATGGGCTGTGGAAGCTTAGGGTGTTATTTGCAAAAATGGGATTTTTGTTAAAAGTGAGTTTTTGGGTGATGGGGGCCCCACGGCCAAGGGGATGGTGGCCAGAGACGGCATCGGACCTGATTGGGGGGCGAGTGGCAGTGGTAGTGCGGCAGTGGGGCCGGAGGAGGTGGTTGGTGGTGATTTGGGGTTTAAGGATTTGAAATTCAAAGAGGGAAAGAGGAGGAGAGAGAGGAGAGGAAGAAGAGGAGGAGGAGAAGGGGAGGAGGAGGGAGCTGTGGTGGCAGCGAAGGGGGGCGGGGGGGGGGGGGGGGCTGTAGCGACGGGTTCCTTTTTTTTCACGATGCTTTGAATTGTGAGGGAGAGAGAAGGTGAGGGCTGACTTTATATAATTATTTAATTCCAAAAAGTTACTTTTTCATTCTAACTCCAAATCAAACCCAATGAATGACGTCTCTAGCTAATTACCCCCATTCCAGACACAATGGGATATTCCTCGTAAGCCAATTCGACTGTTTCCATCATTTTTTTTTCAAAATTAAAATATGAATCAATATATTGAATTTTAACGTACATTTTAATTTACTGGGCCACATATTGACTCCAAAAATTCTAGAAAAATAAATATAGCTATGTTTTGACGATACGGTCCTAACAAATCTTACTTCATCGAATTTGAAGACCGTTTGAAAAATGGTCATTTTCTAGTCGATCCAAATTGACTAAAACTTCCAAAACACATTTTCTTATGCCACGCTCACATATTGATTCCAATAATTATGAATTCTGGAATCTAGCAATAACTTGGCATCCCGGATCCAAAAAAAGTAGTTTCGTCAAAAACGGAGGTCATTTGCAAAATTTCCATTTTTAAGGGCCAAAATTCCATAGCGACTATTCTGAATTTTCAACTGGGCATAACTTTTTATTCCCGCTATGAAATTTGTATTTTTGGGATTCGTTGGAAAAATATTTTCAAATAGATTCTTATATTTTTGGTTTCGCTAAATTTGGTTCATTTTGAATTCTGTATGTTCATTTGAATTTGAAATCGAATTTTCAAACTACTGCGCCATTTTCAATTCCTTTTAAAATTAAAAAATATATTTATATTCTAACATCGATTCAAATAAATATTCACATTCTAATTCTATTCAAAATAAATTTCTCGCCGTTATTATTTAAAATAATTTATTTTAAATATCCAAAATTCATTAATTTTGCCGAAATAATTTTTTTAAATTGGTTTATATTTCCCGGGTTGTTACATATATATTATAATTTATCGTCGCCACTAACTCTGTGACAATTGCATTTCTGCATATTAAGTATTGTTCTATCCTGGAGCCACATGTGTTATCACTTCGTACTGAAACTATGTACGTTCATGTGAGTTCTACTTTAGAAAATTTGAAGAGTATCCGTGTTACTTCAAGAAGATTTACATGTGTGTGCCCCCTACAACCTCTTTCTCCGTATTGTCCGACAGTACTACTTCATAATACTCTTGGGTAATATGGGTATAGAGATGGGGTGTTACATATTTCTTCTAAGCTTCGTGATAAGAGAGGGGCCTACATCGAATTGGTTATCCTATCTGGGCTTTGTGCCGATCCGGAGTGGTATCCTTCTTCTTGAATCTGATATGTGGCTTCTATGCCGAACCGGCTTGGCCGAACAAGAATCCAGGCATCCAAAATCCAAGTTTCTGGTAAATCCAATATCGCAATCTAGGTTATTTGATATCACCTAAGCCCATACCTAAATCTTGAGCATTCCAATAGTCAGAAATCTTGAATGTGACTGCTTTGCAAAAAGACTTGTCAATATTTACCCCCAACATGTCTTTTAGTTGAAGATTTGTTTTGGATAGTCTAGAAATCCATAGAAAACCAAAGCAGTCCAAATAGAAATCCAACATTCGATGATCAGAAATCCATAATCGCATCGGATAATAATAATAGAAAACCAAAAATACATGGTCTCACTGGACCATATTAATAGAATACAACGATCACACCGGATCGCATTATTATAAAGCCTTGATCATTCCGAATCGTATTATGAGAGAAATCTGAAATCCATGGCCTCACGGGGTCCATCCAATGCAAGTATTATCCATACCTGCAAATAAACAAAGCGAATTGTTTGGCTAAGTCCCCACAAAATGTTCAGCCTCCTCAAGCATAGTCCATGCTTGGAAATCCATACTGAGTATAGTCCATACTCGAGTTACTATTGAATTATCTTGCAAGTCCGAACAAGACAGTCCAACCCTTCAGGCATAATCCATACCTGAAAATCCAAATCGAGTATAGTGCCATGACTATGTAATTTTGCTAAATCCTAACAAGATAACTCAGCACTACAATCATAATCCATGCTTGGAAATCCATGATCAAGTGATCTTTCCAAATCCTGACAAGATAGCTGAATCCCTCAAACATATTTAATGTCTGGAAATCCATTTATTAAAATTCATAATCGTTACAGAATTACAACAAAACATAACGACTTATTGGCAAAGTCGACTGGTTTTTTAGATGACTGCACACACCTTTTATTATAACTAATAATAAAAATCACTATAGTACAAGTGATTGTTAGTAAACAAATCAACTGTCAGTTTTTAAGGTGGACCGTCCACCATATATGGAATTTAACGTGTTCCGACCATGCTACGTATACAGGACAGAACTGGAGCTAGCTAATTTACTAGACTACAAATTATCCTATCTCTCCACGTAGGGAGAGGATGAGTACATTACATACTTCACATTGAGGTAATTACATTCGAATACTAAAATAAATAGTACAAGACTATAGCTAAGTAGGCTAGGTACACGAACAAGTCGCATGACTAGCAAGCTTCCAAGTATGTGCGGACTGTAGCTATAGTGCATAGAAACCATACTCTGCCAGTCGAAAGTCTCGAGCTCCATACCACAGGTACAGAGCAATTTACATGCCCAATTTCCAATTGAGCTTCATGACATAGTGGCTAAAAATGGCGGTAGTCATGAAAAGAGGAAACAATCACCAAGAATATCAGCAAATACGCTAACACACAGACGATGAGAATGGTCTAGCACGCCATTATAACTATCCCAATTAAGCCATAGATTATATTGACACAAACTAAACCGTAGTACACATATCCATGAAGGGAAAAAGCATAGGAAACCACCATCACAAACAACACTAAGTTCAGTGCAAGTGCAACCTATGTATAGTGATCATTCATGATGATGAACCAACTAATTGTTCCCCATACACAGAATGGCAAAGCAGACGATATCAAAGTCAAAAGATTGAGCTCCAACTCCAAAAGAATAAACCAAAGACCTAACCAAAAACACTACAACTAGAAATAAGACAAATTAAAGAGATTGAGCTACCAACAAGACGAAACTAGGTGAACATTGAATACCCAAAAAGTCAGTAAGAACCATCACAGTCCCGCAAGTCGAGACGTGAAATCAAATTAATACAATTGTGAGTTGCTGCTCACTAGATCCTCCACATTAGTGACAGTCTATCTTCCATAGCCAAGCCAACCAGTTGAAGAACATGCGGAGGGAGTAATTTCCTAAAGTTGTCAAGCACTATGGAAGGAAGATCTTCAGTTCGTTTGAGGAAGCAGTGTATAGGGTAGATGAGATGAAGGAATAAAGGGAATTTGAAGCTCAGCGTTGATTTCATGGTAAAAAACTTGGATCTGGGATTGTTGAAACGACAGAAACGACGGAACAACTACGTATAACGAAAGTAAGGAGTGGAAAGGTTATGAAGAGATGAGAGTAAAGAAAGAAGATCTCGAGGAGATCTGGAATTTTTGCCTTGTCGCCATTTACAGTGGTCACACCGCTACGAAGCTTTTTCTGAAAAAACAGAACACTAATCGTTGGATGCAAAGCACGCCTAGGGGTATGGTCTTAACCCTATACGTAGTGAGCCAACTCAGATGGTTTTACTTCTAGTTGTGAGTAAATTATTTCCAAAAGTGGATGGTTTATTCTCGGGTACAAAGCATGCCTAAAGATTAAGTGCTAATCTCGTACATATGTGAACTGAAGTAGCCATCCGAAAAACAAAAGAAAAAGAAAACAAACATCGAGGAAATCATGATCCAAATGAAACCATCTCAGTTGATGATCAATCCATGCAAGCCTGATCCGGGCCCGTTCATGATAGGATTTAGCACCCGCCATGTTTCTTTTATAGAGTTCGGGACTAAAAGTGTCACACCTGTAGCAGCGTGCATGTAGGGGAGGAGGACATGTTTTAAGGTAGCAAGCTGGAGTTGTAAAGTGAGGCCCAACAAGTGGAGATCGAGGAGGGGAGTTCGTTGGAGTTTGCAGTTTGTGGATCAGTTGATCGAAGAGAAAGTTCAAGGGATGAAAAGTTGCGGCCATGGCTTGGATGCTATAGGCGGTTTCACAGTTTAAATTTAGGGAAGAAAGGGGGAATTAATGACATGGCAGATGTTAATGGATTTACCTTCAGTTTGTTCCATTGTACTCATATCGAAATTTTGGATGACATGAAATTTGTTTCATTAGGTTTGGAGATTATCAAAATTTTAATGTTCGATTGGAGCCGGTTCGACGTAAAATCAAAGGCGATTGATTTGACCCACACACACTAGGATAAATTTACTTATGTTAATTAAATTAAATTTTGAAGTGATATGAATTGTTATTAGTTGATGTATGGTAGTTTAATTTTGTATTTTAGTTGAATTGGAATTTGGCTGGATTAAGTCGTCGTCAAAAAAATAATGAATTTAATTTTCCAGTTTCGATAATGTTAATCAGTTTAATTGTGTGATTATTGGCTGATTTGGATGATAAAATGTGATGGATGTTTAATATCTAGCATTTGGATGATTGGATGTTATGTTTATTTTGTATTTTGTTTCACACTGCAAGTTCCCGTAGTTATTGGTAGAGAAATCACTATGGGTTGAAATGATATATGCCTGAACGATCTTATAGATTAGGGAAAATCGTTATGGGTTGAAATGATAAACCAGAGCGATTTTATGGATTTTAAATTTTTTTACCCTGGATTTCAGATTGAAATGATATATATATATATATATATCTATGAATTAAAATTAACGCGGATTAAAATAATATATATTTGCATCACTTGATCATAGGATAGAAAAAATATATATGGATACCGGATTTGTTAAACCAAATGATTTTAAATAGTGATTGAAAAGACCCTAGTAAGATCGGCCAATATGAAAAGTTATGTATTATACTAAATACGGAAGTTCTAATAGATGATTAACTAACTTGTTATATGCAAGTAATTATTTAATGAGTTAAATATCTAGAAATGATATCACAGACAAGAAGTATAAAAATTGTAAATAAAAAGTAAAGACACCAGGAATTTTTATACTGGTTCGGAGCACCATCCTATGTCCAGTCCCTAAAATACCCCTAGGCCTTTCACCATAAAACTCTTACCTGACCCAGAGGAACAGGTCTCTATCGCCATTACAGGACTTCTTTCCACCTAGACTCTATCAGCTAGGAGTTTTCTTCCTCGACTCGCTTATAGGACCTAACTACTTGAACTGCCTTTAGGATTTTCTACCGCCTTTGGAGGACTTTGTTACAAGAGTATAGATGACTTATTTGTGTTATAGTACAACACTGATTTGTCACAAATGAAGTACAATAACCTATAATCTTTTCGTCTAGTTTGTAGATTGAGGAATGTGATTAAATGGAGATAAAATAGGATTTTAATCTCTTTTGAATTCAATGATGTTTGAATTATAATCACATATTTCAAAGAGATCAAGAATGCAAAAATTTAGCACTTAGAATTAGCAAGAACTTGAATTTAATAGAATATATAAGAATGAGATCAAGTAAGATATTTTGAGATGTTAATCTTGCATGTATATATAGTGAATTAAGAGTTACAACTACCAGTAAAGATTCATGACCGACATCAGGGAGTTGCATCCTTTAAGATCAAAGAGAACTCTTCAGAAAAAGTCATTTCTCTTCAGGATATGACAGTTGGAACTCAATTCAATTGACTGAATAGTCATAGTCTATAACAAACCGCCCGGAATGTGCCTAAATTTCGACCTAGAAAAGACCCATAGAAACTTAGAACCATCCTAAATGGGTCATTGGTTCTTGTAAGGATTACATTTGCATAAATAATAATAACATATACTTCGAATGGAAATCTCACACAGCGGAAAGAGAAAACATAATACCAAAAATAAGATGTACCATTTATTTCAAAACCACAGAAATACACAGTCGCTGTTACATAGGTTCAATAGGTACATCAAATAGTTCATTCTCATAAGGTTCCAAAAGAAGTAAAGCAATAAATGCTAAAAATATCATAATAACTTCGTGTTCTTCATCGGCTTCAACCATGACTTAATCCATGGCTTTACCCCATCTACTGACCTGTTGGATGTTAAGGAGAGGGGGTCAGAACATAAAGTTTTGTGTGATTGAAATATAGTGTTACTTAGTGTCCACGTCCTATATTTTTAGCAGGTCACATATGTCAAGGTATGTCTACGCAGCACACAACAAACATTAAGTTTCTAACCAATGGGGTGGATATCCAAGTCAATCACCCATTAGTGTTTTTAGGGAAAAGACCCAATGAGGTGGCATTCCTGGTCACTTATGGCCCTATTAAGGGTGGATTCTTACGATCTCTTATAACCCTGAGGCGGAGCCTTATCCCTTTCAGATCCCATCCTATACGTCAACATTCTTAAGTCTATTCTCTCATTTGTAGTATGAGAAGTAGTATTGTGAACGTTACTACTTAACTTATATTACCTAGTAGGATACCTATGTCGCTTAAGACTTCCCTTAGACAGTTGGCGAGCATGCAATGGCCACATATCCATTCAATTACCAATCTGTCCCTAGTTAAACCCTTACAAGCTTCTAGAGGAAGCGGACATCCCCGTGAACTACCCAGCTCCGTTACCGTTTTATGCCAAACCACTTTTAGAAAAGGAGGACCCAAATACCTACCTCCAATCTAGTAAGGGTTGGTCTGAATTTGGTTCCTCTCCAAGGAATAAACCTTTGTAGGGATCCTAGTCCTAACCACTTAGACCCAAACTAGATAAAAGGTGAGTCAGCCACTTAAGACCTTCTCAAGGCGTAGTAAACCTGTCTGTTTTCAAACATCGGATTTATGTATATATATATATAGTTGTAGTTATATAAGTACACACACTAGACCTCTCACATTAAACCTTATACATGTATATATTGGATATGCCGGTCGGTTCCGGGTAGGCTTCTACTACAAGTTGGTTTAACCTCATGTCTAGTGTATAAGTTTAAGAATGACCCATGGCACCTGGACATCTCGCATTATTTTGGCTTACTTGTGGTTGTTGGATTTATCGCTTGGTTCCGAGCAGGCTTCTACCACAAATGGCAACTAACCTCGTGTCTATGTGTCACTTATTTATATATTTAAGTAATTCTATATATACGCTCACACAAGCAAACAAATATATATGTATATTAGTTAAGGGGGCATTTCAAATTTGAATTCTAACTTAATCGCATTTATTACATTAATTACATTGATTACGTTTAAATAAATAAAATAACAATAGCGCCTAATTAACGTAAACATGCGTATAAACGGGGAAATGTTCTAACGAGGTAGCAAATTGTCAATTTATCCAATTTAAGGCATATAAGTTAGATTTTCCATATTCTACCGCTACAACATAAGCATGATGGCATAATGAACATATAGCAAAGCAGTGAATGGAAAAAATATATACATAACAATTACAACTTGTATCCTATGCATATAGAAATGATTTCAATATTGAATTAAAAATAGAGCGTTACATACACCTACATATGTATGTTTATAATTCATATTTCACCCAATTCACCATGTTTGGTATTATGCACCTAAAAATGTTTACCTTTGACCTATTTTAATTGTGAATGCATTTAGATCCAACATAGGATCCATACCCAATTCAAACCATGAAACATTCAAATCCAAACCTTTTAGGACATAATATAATGAAAAGGCGAATCACATAAAACATAAATAATAGTACAACAATCATATTTACTTTTAATCCAATACAGAAACCACAATTCCACAAACCCAATTTATCAAGATAATTTCATACTGTAACAACTCGGAATTTTGGAAGCAATTTTTTTTTAAATTGATTTTATTGGATTTTATAGATTTAAAATGATTTATTTTGAGAATTAGCAATTTAAATTTTATTTAAATCGACGTTAGAACGTATAAATTTAAAATTTAACTAAAACGAACTCGTAATGGCGTGGTAGTTTAAACATTTGGTTTTGGAGTTTAAATGAATGTACAGAATTCAAAATAAATCGGATTTCAGTGAAACAATAAACATTAGAATCTGTTTAATTATATCTTTCTAACGAATTAAGAAATTGAGATTTCATTTTATAATTTGTAAGTTATGTCCAGTTTAAAATTTAAAATTTAAAATATTCGTTATAGAATTTATATATATTTAACTATGTATAGCCCTTAAAAATAGCCATTTGGCAAACTACCTCCGTTTTCGATGAAACCACTTTTGTTGGATCCGGAACATCAAATTATTGTCAGGTTTAAAAGTTCAAGTCAATTGGAATTAATATGTAAGCGTAGTAAATGTAAACGAATTTTCAATTTTAGTTTAAATTTAAAAAGCTAGTTAAAAAGACCATTTTTCAAACAGTCTCCAAATTGGACGAAATTAATTTTGTTAGGACTGTATTGTCGAAACATAGCTGGATTTCAAATATCATAATTTTTGGAGTCAGTGTGTGGCCCCGGTAAATTAAAAAGTACGTTGAAATTTAATATTGAAGGTTATATTAATTTATATTTTAATTTTGATAAAAACTGATCGAAATAGTTGAATTAGCTTATGAAACATTTTCCATTGTGTCCGGAATAGGGGTATTTGGGTAAGGACGTCAGTCGTTGGGTTTCATTTGGAGTTTGTAGGTTAAAAAGTAAAATTGGAATAAAATATTAATGAATTATATATATATATATATATATATATATATATATATTTAACCCTAGAAAGCTCAAAGCCCTAATCACTTTTAGAAGGTCACCACCAGCTTTAAATCCATGCTCGATTTTCTCCCAATTCAATTCCTAAAAATCTCGTAATCCATTCAATATTTCAAGAATTTTTCAAAAGCAAAACTGAAGAATATTTCTTGATCTACGAATTCATACGACTAAGATCGAATATCATGGAGTAGTATGCACGTATTTTGGGCCCAAAGGGCTTATGTTTGAGCGAGGGTTTCGAGGCGTAGGGGTCACCGGATGGGGAGCTGTCACTGGCGATGGTGGAGAGTGCAAGGGGCGACGACGTGATGGTCCCCGATCGTGTGCTGGTGGATTGGGTTGTCGTGCGTGAGGAGGGAGACATGGTGAAGAATAGGCTGCAAAATTTCTCGTGTTACAAGAGGTAATGAAGGGGGATGATGTAAATTAAAATGATAACTGAGGTTTAATGTAATTAGTTATTAAACTAATTATCCTATTTAATTATTTAATGTTTGAAGTATCATAACTAATTAAATATTCGTCCGAATTTGACGATTTCTGTCTCATTGGAATCGTGAGGACAAACACTACAACATAGAAACGACCAAAACAGAAACGGAGCAAGTTGAATTTTTGAGCTAAATTAAATGTTTGTTTAATTTAGTTTAAAAATTAATACTCAATTACAGGCTGACGGAGTGGAAACCAATTGTGAGAACTCTCTCACTCATATTATTTTTACAGTTATTATATTTGTGACTAAATGTATATTGACTACTTGTGATTGCAATATTTTTTTTGGTGATTGTTGGTTGTTTACCGTTTTAATGTTATCATTATTGAACTGTGATTATAAATGTTTATAAATAAAACGTTTATATTATGAATTATGTTCACATGGACTGTGATGTAAACCCAACACAGGTACTGGGACGATAATTTTACGCATCACCCAATTATTTGTTTATGATTGAAAACCCCACACGGGTCTGGGGATGATAATTGATTCACATC
This sequence comes from Allium sativum, assembly GCA_030737875.1. NCBI lineage: Eukaryota > Viridiplantae > Streptophyta > Magnoliopsida > Asparagales > Amaryllidaceae > Allium > Allium sativum. Next base: position 173,761,049 of record CM060927.1, read on the forward strand.
TTCCTTGGATTTAATTATATGTCAATCGATGGATTGACAGGCTGTTATAAGCGTTATTTAATTATTTAATGCTTATACAGTTGTAAATTGCACTCTGGATGTGAATGGAATGTTTAATAGCTGTTTATCACTATTTTTGAACACATGCGATGTATGAAATCCATATAAACAAAATTATATGGTAATCGATTGAGTCTGATTCCAATTCAGAAATAATGAATATTTTAAAATAATATTCAGTGAAGAATCAAAATATGATTTTGATGTCCGATTTTGGATGGATACGAAAGTATTGAAATATTCATAACTGAAATGGATATGAAGTCGAGTTAAGTAAACATATGCCATTTTAACTCGAATGGAATTTTCTGTCGATTTTATTCATTTTATAAAGAATATTGAAAAGATTTGATTTCAAAATCTAATATTTTGAAAATGTTATCATTTTAATATTATAATGGTATGGAATATTCAATTTTGATTTAAAATTGAAATGGAAGCTGGATTCATTTTAAAACGAATTATAAACGTTTTATAAAACACGTTTTAAATAGAAATCGACGAAATATATTATAATGATTTGAATAGAACGTGTCGCGCAGCGACCATTTGCAAATTTCGACCATTGACATTGAATTGACATATCGGGAGATCCGAAAGTCAGATTCTCCTAAAACCGGAACCGTTGGGTTTGTATCGAAAAGAGCTTTGGAATGATAATAAGAGATTTGAAATCTAATGGTTAGATTTTAAAGTATGTCCAAATCAGTTTTGGAAAAGGTTGTTATGGATATAGTTCGGTGGTCAATATTGGATACCGACTGTAAGGACCTTAATAAAATTATTAAAAATATGATAAATTATGTAAACTCATAATAAATGATTTGGAAAGATCTTGGATTAAATATTTCACATTTGTAAAGATAAAAGATATTTATTATCAGAAAAAGTTGTTTTGAAACTTGAGATAAGAACTAAAAAGAATGGAAATGGTTTTAATCTAACCAGAATTTTCCAACGTATGAATTGGAATAAATTTGAATGGAAATAATCTTCGGAATATTTTTATTTTGGATTCTGTGATTATACGGATATTGTTGAGGATTATCGAAGATACAGATATCGTTATTCCCAATACGATATTCGTTGGTTTCAAAATTTGATATTGAATATAAGCCGATATGATTTCTATTCAGAGCCTTGTATTTGATATGAAATTGGATTTTGGGTTTGTCGTGAATGGTATCTTTAACAACACTGTTCTAAAACCCGATTGAGAAAGGAATAAACCTTTTAATTAAGATTTAGAGAAGTTTACCAATTAATTAATTAATTTAATTAGAATTGAATTGGATTTTGGGTTTATTGTGAGCGATGTTTTTAATAACATTAGTTCTTTAACCCAGTTAAAGACAAGATTAATTTCTTAAAGTTGAATAATCATAAAGTAATGAACTTTGAGATTAAAACCAAGTTAGAGTTTTAATGAATCTTTAATTAGATTGGAATGTGAACGAGGTAATTAAATTTACTGAATTCAAGAAATGATCGAGAATGGAGTACCACCACTTTTACTCCATGCGATAGTTAAATCTTTAATTAGATTTGAAACGTGGAATGGTAATTAATTTTACCGATAACACAACTGGTTTTAAAAATGGAGTACTACCAGTTTTGCTCCATGGGATGAATAGGTTGGGATTGGAAAAATAAAATAAACGATTACTTTGGTAAGGCTCGATAATCCCGACTAATTTGATAAACCTTAATTTGGTTTAAATTTTGAAAAGAATATTTGAATAGAAGAATATTATGGATTGGAATGAGGCGTATGATGTGTTTTTGTAGCACATGATTATAAGATACGCGAATTATTTGAAAAGACCGGGTGTAACCCATTCTGAATAACAGATATGACAGCTAAAAGTCGAAGAAGACGGTGATTGAAGATCGGAGATCTTCACATCGTTTGGATGATTACTGATGTCTTGATTGGGATGTACACCCAAGACGAGGTAATAAGTAGCGATCATCCAGACGTACTTGGAGATCTACCGGATATGTGAGGGCATCTCTCCTGTACTGGACATATGGGACGAGGAATAAGGTGCTTCCGGTTTCGTTCAGACCCAGAACGAACTTGTAAATGGATTATGTCTGACATTATATTTCATTCTGTATTGATTGATTTCTATTAAATATGTATTTATTTGGTGGTAGAGAATTTATTCTTTTGCTTAACACCCTTCTCTGAGACATATGAGCTTAGAGGTTATATATTGATAGATATTATTTGTATGGCATGAATTGACAATGTGGCATGTTAAGATGCAAATGATCAAGGCTTTTGTTGAAAAGCAAGGCCTTGTGGATGATGGCTAAAGCACAACTTTAAGTTGCATAGCTTTGTGTATAGCATTAATTCACGAGCCTCACACCCCGGTATGAGTCAAAAACAGGATAATGACTGCAGGGAGTGCATGCGTTTCTTTCTAGCTAGAAGTGGTGTCATGGTATGGAGCCCAAATTTTTTTACTTATGTGGATGATGGATTGCGAGGCACCTCAGATATCGAGCCGACTAAAAGGCTCAGAGATAGGTTCGATAGGATCGAGAAACGCATTGTTCAGGAATAACTAATCCTCAAACGTAAGAGTGGACCGGACCTGAAGATCCAAGAGTTGCTGTAACAACCCAGATTCCAACGGACCGATTTTTTTTCAAAAATCCAATCCACCGAAACCCGAGTTGGTTGTTCCAGTATCCTGCAGGAAAAGACAGAGAAAAGAGATATATCAAAGTTCGGAAAACATCTCACAGTGGAAGGAGTAAAATATAATATATTTAAAACATAACTTTACCTTAATCAGAATACTGCTAAATCGGTATTCCCAAAGCTATAAGTCTCTGTCTAACCTGCGAATGTTATGAGGAGGGTGTCAGAACATAAGTTCTGTGTGAATGAATTTAAACTACACTTCTTGAATAATCTTACATATACCGTTCGATTACATTTTCTTGTTTATTAGGTTATACGTGTTATTAGCACTCAAAACTTACACACACGTCACACCCATCTACTCCCTAGTAGATTAACCTAATATAATGTATATGTAGCTACCCCCACACGAAGGTACACCCCATGGTACCCCATTTGCACGGTCTCCACCGTATCATCGCAGTGATATACGCAGTCCCCCATCCTATGTCATAGTAACATACATTCCTCTTATGTATAATACAAGACTACACCCGCATAGGATTACTATAATTATATTATGTAAACATAACGACTGCCATTATCGAATAGTGCCCTCTAGTCTACGATACACCACCCAGAGCGGACATGGTTGTATCTAGACTTTCCCACGTATGTATCGTCAAGCGTATTCGATGCCTAACCCGCACACCCGTCGTGTGTGCGTGCCCGAGTTCCATGGCAGGGCTACACAAGAAACACAGAACTTGGTCGGGAGCTTTCCTCATATCTGTGTAAGGCCCGCCTTTAAGAGCCTCTAGCACAAATATCCCTAGGGTCTGTTTTCCATGGTGGCTATGGCCCCACCTCGACCCCTCCCTTAACTAGTGAAAACTACGAGGGCTAAGCGACAAGCCCCTAAGCAAACAATCTAAACATCCATGCGGCGTCTCCCCTCAACCACTGTCCCACGATAGTGAATGGTTAATGGTATCTTGGGTCTAGCTCTAGTCTTCCCGCATCCTACTGGCTATGGTGACAGGCACTCGAAGACCTACCATCGTTGTTGGTCCTGACCCTCCACCTCCGTTGAGGCAGCCGCCGAATCACCTTTTCCGTCACCTCGTACAACATTCTGACTGTCAAGTTATTCTTGCAGTCAAGGCCCACCCACCTAGTAGTTACGCACAGACCCAACCTCTGCGGGCACAGCCTGAAACATATGCCACCACACAAAGGACTACTAGGAGCACCTTTAACGTCTCAGGAAGCCGCGTGCTTCCCCTTCCAGTCCGTTGGAGACGCCAAAATAACGAACGTGCGTTCTCCTCGTGCCTTACGACACCATGATGATCTACCTCGTTAGGTTATTCATCCTACGGACTGCTTCAAGCGCCTTAGTTTTATATGTCATTAGACCCTAAGTCTAACCATTTATTTCGCGCTTGTGCCACCTCGTCAACTTTCTCATTTAACTTGGTTATTCACATTAGCTTCCTTTTTTTGTATTTACCAAGTTACCCTTGCTTATTAATTCAATTTATACTTAACCCACTTAAGTCCATTAATAAGCCCAAAACATGTTATTTTTCAATTTCATAAATTAATTGCTTTTAGGGTTACAACAACATGTTATACCTAATTCATAGTTAAGTATGCCTTATCCCACATATATACTAATTTGGAGAATAACCCCATAAACACCAGCCCCGAAGACCAAAATCCACATCAGACTGGCACCCAGAGAATTACTCAACCCAACCATCATATATGATTCTAATTTACTTCTTTTCCATTCATATAACTTATATCATTTTTAATTTCACATTTCTCCTTCCCAAACCATTTAATTTAAGTATATCTTTAAATATAAGTTATCTCATCTTCCTTATCGTTTCCTATAACTTATCTTGTCCTATAAGTTATAATTTCCACCTATTATCCTTTCTTGCCTCATTCAAGTTTATTCAAAATAGGTTATTTATCGTTCAATATTTCTGGTCATTAATTTTAGATTTGACTTAACCCTTTCGCTTACTTAACCCGTTACTTAAACTTTACCCAATTCAATTAATCTATAATACCGTTGCGGGTCCCATTTGGTTAAGCATATCTAAATTTTTGTTTCACATGTCACCCGTGTCCCACTTAACCCCCTTTATTATAGTTTCCATGTCTTACACATGTCTTACTACGGTTAAGTCTACCTTAGTCATGTTTTACATCACATGTCTTATTATGGTTAGTGTTTCTTAATTTATTTATTTATTACGTTGTAACGATGTATGACCTCTCACATTAGATGTCCTATTATGGTTGCTGGATTTGCCGGGCGGTTCTGGGTAATCTTACACCACAAACGCACCTAACCTCGTGTCATAAACCGTTACACCTCTAGTTCTTGCCGTTGACCTCTCACATTAGACGTCCGCTTGTGCTTGCTGGATTTGCCGAGCGGTTCCGGGCAGTCTTACACCACAAACGCACCTAACCTCATGTCATAGTGTTCATTAACAATCGTCTTTCACCCAAACTCCAAATTCATGTCATGCGTTCCAAATTCAACTTAATTACAATTCATTTTTCTATTCCTGTTTCCAGTTTATCATTAACTACACCAATTACATAATAGTTGGCCAAATTTCATATTACCAGATTATCCAATTATAACCAAATTCACCAATTCAATGTTATTCATACCCAAACATGCTAATTTCCAATATCCAATTATACTCAATTTTATATAATCAGTATTTTCCCAATATATATTTATATATATATCCCAACATTCCCACGTTCATACATATAATCTAATTCACCCTCTAGGCTTATTTTTCAAGTCACAAATAAGTTTTACCAATCCATGCTATCCAAATACATGTTGTTAATATTAAGTTTATACCAATTCCATATCCAATCACAATTATGACAATTTGCATAAACCTAACATTACAGTATAATTATGCCCATAATTCTGTACAAAACCTTCCATTCCCAATATTACTCTCAAACCAACCCTTTTCCCTTTTTTAATTTCTCATTCCACTTTTAAATGCATAAATCCATGATAGACGTAGGCTCGAAATAACATAGTTATAAAAATAAAGAGGAAAAGGATAAAAAGAGAGAATTCAAACGTAGGCATAAATAAAATAACAGATCTTATTGAATTATCATGACATTCATTATGGGGAATGGTAAACGATAGAGGCAATATTATACAACAAATATAGTTCAAATCCACTTACATTGACTGGATTGGAGAAATAAATGATTTGTTGTTGATGTAGAACGCTGATTAAATCTTCTTTTTTGATTATTGGTAAAGAGCTTGAATTGTTGATGAAGAATTCCTAATTTGATTTAGGTTTTAGAGGCGGCGGCTAAGAGAATTGAAAGTTCAGCAGCACGGAGGCGTCTTGAGGAATTGTTATGAATTATGGTTAGGTCTTGCTATGTATTTATAGGTGTAGAAAATGTTTTAGAGCACTTAGATTGACCTGGAAGCCACCAGATTCGTACAACACATTAAAACACGTCACAGGAACGGAATTGCCCAGATCGGGGGGGGGGGGGGGGTGGGTAGGTCGACCCCGAGGTCGAGCCTAGGGTCGACCTGCCTAGTTGATGGGCTGGAAATTTCACGCCCAGCTGCCTGGGTTGAATTTTGAACTGTTTAGAATTTTAGTTGAACCTTCTAAAGGCTATAACTCATCCATACGGAGTCTGATTCACGCAAACTTGGACTCCATTCCAAGACGAACGCAATAGTGAAGTTCGTTTCACTTAATTCCTGAAATTTAAATTAACTATCCTTATTTTATTATCATTTCTATTACATACACTATTATTGAATTAATTTTTCCTTCTCTTCCATGTACTAATTAATTCTCATTGTGCATCACCATTATTTTCCTATTTATGCATATATATATATATACACACATTTTTAATTATATTAAAAATACAAGGTGTTACAGTTGCCTAAGTTTGTAATCCTGAGGCATTTGCTAGAGTGTCTCGAAACCGGTAAGGAGACACCCTTGCCTTGACTCATGATGGAAATCCAATTTCCAATACGCAACTTTTCGTTTTTAGTTGTAAACCTATACGGCGACATAGTAGAATGGGGTACTATGCCGTCTATTATTGATACATTTATATTCAAAGTTGTTTTTGACACTATGCACTTATAGTAACATCAAAATGATTTGTTTTAAAGCGTATCAAGCAAGTTTGGCTATTATATGGTAAAACTATATCCTCTAGTTTGTATTTTCATTATGTGATGGGACATGAGTCTTATAATAGCTTCATTTTTCCAAAAGCATTACGTTGTTTACAAATTATTTTATTTCAGAGTATTCATGGGAGTGAACCCGTTCCGTGACATACGACGTGGTCCCGTGATTTACCCTAATTTAAAGTAAAAGTTTAATAATTGTTTTGAGTTCTCACACCAGTCCCATGATTAACCTGGAGTCTATTGTTGTCGCCAAAACTCTGGGTGCCAATATTTTCCACATGGACAGCTTGTAGTTTTGGTTTTCGTAGATATTTCTTTTCATAGGTTCGTGGATTACAGTTGGAGCTATATTTGGAAAGCTTTTTATTCATATATTTCATTCAGTTGTGTTAGTTGATGTATTTCCGCTGTGCATTGTATTTATACATTTTAGATTTCCACTGCTATGTATTTTATTTTATGATATTATTTTTCTGCTGTGTAATATTTATTCAAACTCTGATACATTCTTGTACTCTGATGTAAATTGTTGTAATAGCAATGAAATGTTCTCATGTTTGGGTTCTGATGCGTAGTGTCCTCAAACATTCCGTGCTTTTCTGTCTCTTTAGAGATCGGTGAATGTCGGATCATTACAGTTTGGCATCAGAGCTTTGGTTTACAAATCTTGAGAACAAAATACATTAGAACCAAATGAAAGAATTCATCAGAGATAGGATTAGTAAAATCTTATAAGAATAACTAGTTAGAGATAGGGTTAATAATACCCTAGAATGAGTTCGAAGAGTGTTATTTAAATGAAGAAAATGAATTCAATTTTGAAAATTATATCATATTATACATATTTGAGTATTTTATTTTATTTTGAATTTGGACTATCGAGTATACGAAGTTTTGCAAATGCGCCTTGCAAACGAGTATACAAAGTCTCAGATATTCTGGGTAGATATAGAATCACACACTAGTCAACCAAGATGATTCTGATGATAGTCTAGACATCATTAGAATTTATTTTCGAGTTTCGAAAGTGAGATGTCTATATGATTCCAATTAACTGGTGCGAGAACCAAAACTTAGTTAGAGTTTATTGTTTGTGATTTGGCAGTAAAAATAGATTTTCGGATATATAGAAGTTATATATTTGAAAATTTAATTAACAAATTGATTGCTAGTTGTGATGGTTGATAATTAGTTTAACCAATAAAAATATTGGAATGATAAAACCAATATGCGAATAAATGATAAATGAAGCCAAATCAAATATAATGTAGAGCTGAATTGAAAATTTAGTTCGAACTGGATTTATATATAGACAGATATGTATATGTGTGTGTGTATATATATATGTATATATTGAATAGGTTGCTGAGTAAAGGTTGAGTAAAGAAATAAATTTGCGTGCCCGACAAACAGGTGCACCTTAATGAGTTGATTGCGCAATTTAATTTATTATAAACTACTGTGAGTGATTTGGATGTGCTGTGATGATTGTTCTATGTGGAATTAAAAGATACGCTATAGGATAGTAACAAATAAATTATGAACCACACCGCATATCATACTTTATGGAAGATAGCATAGAATATCATATTCCATATAAGCATTTGGCGCTTATATGACGAGGTTTGGATTACCATACAAGCGAGATGCTTGTATGGCGAGGACTGAACTACATGTTGAACTAAGGAGTGATTATGGACTTAATAACCTATAACGATAAATGGTAGGATTTAATAACAAACAATACACAGGCCTGGAGATGACAAAAAAATACACATGTCACGTCTCTCTTGTTTTAGATACGGCATATGGATTATGACTAATTCCCATCACTGGATCAAGGAATGATTTTTTTCACATCTCCATTGAGCATAGATAACTCATATTTGATTTGTATGCGATATATTGATTTATTGGGTGCCTAATACGGCCCAATAAAATTTTCCAGATCAACCCGTACAAAGGAGGTTTTGGCGATTTTTTTCAGAAATTTAGGGTGTTATCCAAATTTTAGAGAAATTTGAAGGTTCTTAGAAATTGAAAAGTTGGAGAACGAAAACCAGAACGAAAGTTGAGTTGATTAGTTAAACAACTTTCAGCTCCATTCTTTTTCGAGTACGAAAAAGTTTTAAGTGGGAGAGATTGTAATAACCCAGAATTTTTGAACCAATTTTAAATTTATTTATAAATGATTTTATTGGATTTTATAGATTTAAAATGATTTATTTTGAGAATTAACGATTTAAAATTTATTTAAATCGAAGTTAGAACATATAAATTTAAATTAAAACAAACTCGAAATGGCGTAGTAGTATGAAAATTTGGTTTGAAGTTTAAATGAACATACAGAATTCAAAATTATCCGGATTTCAGTTAAACAAGAAACGTTAGAATCTGTTTAATTATATCTTTCTAATGAATGTAATAAATTGAGATTTCGTTTCATAATTTATAAGTTAAGTCCAGTTTAAAATTTAAAATAGTCGCTATAGAATTTATATATATTTAATTATATATAGCCCTTAAAAATAGCCATTTTGCAAACGACCTCCATTTTCGATGAAACCACTTTTGTTGGATCCGAAATGTCAAATTATTGTCAGGATTAAAAGTTCAAGTCAATTGGAATTGATATGTGAGCGTAGTAAATTTGAATGCGTTTTCAATTTTAGTTAAATTTAAAAGCCTAGTTAAAAAGGCCATTTTTCTAATGGTCTCCAAATTGGATGAAATTAATTTTGTTAGGACCATATCGTCAAAACATAGCTAGATTTCAATTTTCATAATTTTTGAAGTCAGTATGTGGACTTGGTAAATTAAAATGTATGTTGAAATTTAATATTAAATGTTTTTTTTAATTTTGATAAAAACTAATTCAAACAGTTGAGTTAGATTAAAACATATTCCATTGTGTCCGGAATGGGGGTACTTGGCTAGGGACGTCAGTCGTTGGATTTCGTTTGGAGTTCGAAGGTTAAACAAGTAAAATTGGAATAAAATATTAATAAATTATATGTATGTATGTATGTATGTATATGTATAACCCTAGAAAGCTCAAAACCCTAATCATTTTCAGAAGGTCGGCGCTAGCTTTAAATCCATGGCCGATTTTCTCCTAATTCAATTCCTAAAAATCTTGTAATCCATTCAATATTTCAAGAATCATTCAAAAGAAAAACTGAAGAATGTTTCTAGATCTACGAATTCATACGGCTAAGATCGAATATCGTGGAGTAGTTTGCATGGATTTGGGTTCAAGGGGCTTATGTTTGAGTTAGCGTTTAGAGGCGCAGGGGCCACCGGACGGGGAGTTGTCATTCACGACGGTGGAGTGTGCAAGGGGCGACGGCGTGGTGGTCCCGATCATGTGCTGGTTTTGACACCACACGTCCGTTAATGTCACTTTTTATTACTATGCAAAATGTTTCGTCAAGTGTTATAGGTAAACAGAAACAGAAATATCACAAGACAGATATAAAATAACAGCGGAATTAAAACTTTATTAAATAGAAAAGGTTCGTGGTCCAAACCCAATTACATAATAAGTCTGAAATACTGAAAACTCATTACATCAACATAAAACTTTTGTCGTGTACCAAAATCATCATCAGAGTACAATAATACATAAAAAGAGCATAATCCCCAAAATAAAGCCATAGTAGAAAAGATACAAAATCAGGCGATACATCTAAGCAGCTCAATGCAGAATGAAAGAAGATTATCGAACAAGCTTCAGTATTTCCACCCTGAGAACCTTGGAGGGGGGGGGGGGGAGGGGACGGAAGAGAGAGAAGAGGAAACAAAATGGTTTAGACATAAAGTCTAGTGAGCCTAGTTACTTTTAGCATATAAATAAGTAAAAGCATCATGACATGCATATAAAATGGAAAGGGAGATAACAGTGTCATAAGGCAGGTATAACAAGGTAAACAGGATAAACATAATATAATATACGGCGCTTCTCTAATACTTTTCTCTGCATAAATACTAGTATATTAGAACAAGATGATCCCAAAAAGCATAAGATGGTAGACTTAGATGTACTCCTAGTGAGAGGTTTTACCTCATTCAATAACATGTAGCCTAACAAAACTGACGGGTGTTACCCCCAACGATAATAACGGGCTCATAAACAAGCAAGACCAGATGTACCCTAATTACTACCCGTAATCGATCGGCTCCCTAACTCGTAGATACCATGTGATGGCCCCACAATAGGATGTATCACTTCCTAAAGTGGCAATCCCGTTGTTTACAAGATGCACAACCATATCTATAGGTGTCACGGTGTCTTATCATCCTCCCTGAAATCCGGACCCATGCACGCACATGACCCCATTGGAATGCACCGCCCACACCATCCTTTAGATGGACCTCTTACAACCAACTCAGTAATTGTGCCCTGACCCCGACCTAGTTCGGGGTTCTCCGTTTGATACTAAGAAAGATTATTGACTGATACGAGTCCCATGCACCAGATGATACAAGCTTCCGCATAGGCTTGCATTCCCACTACTAGGATTTCAATAGGTTATGCCTAACAGTTTATCAAGATTGCATAACTCAACAGCTTATGTTTGTCGGGTATATATGTATAACCCACCCCCACATATTTAACAAGATTAACTTAACCCTTCCATTGATTCAAGCAAGTTTACTTAACCCCTACTTAAGTTGACAGGTTCATTCACCAATTCAATGCGCTAGACCTCTCACATTTAGTTTACCACTTGTGAATGTTGGATATGCCGGTTGGGTGAGGGCAGACTTTTACCACAAGTCGAACTTAACCTCGTGTCTTAGCACCGTTATATGTACATTTATGCACTCGACCTTCACATTGGACTAACCACTTGTGGACGTTGGATTTACCGGGCGGTTCCGGGTAGACTTCTACCACAAGTGTAATCTAACCTCGTGTCTATGTGCGGTTATAGTTTCTAGTTACTGTAAATCTAGGCATGTTCATTACTAACCAATTTTCGTGCTTATAATGTCCTAAATCCCTGTCTGATTCACGCTACGAGTTATGCCCTAGGTTAAAGTTTTAGATCAAGTATAGATTATGCCCCAAATCCCAATCATGATTTACAACATAAGTTATGCCCCAATTTATCTTTCCCAACCATTCCCAATTTCGTACGCTCGCGTATTTCAGCAATAGGCCTAGGCTCGAAGGTAGCCTGGCTATAAAAACAAAAAGGGAAAGAGGGAGAGAAGAGAACAAGAATAGGAATAGTAAAAAAAGCTGGCATATGATGATAGAATTGGTCATACTAATAGAATGACATACAGTGACATGATTAGGAAAACTAACAGAATAGGCATACGGTGACATGATTAGGCAGACTAACAGAATAGGGATATCATGAACATGCATATGAGAACTAAGTAGTAAATTAGGTATACAAGTAATGGAAGATCTGTTATGATTCAGGTTACTAACATGCATAGGCTTAGATCCAAACTTATAAACATGTCAAGATTACTTTTTAGTTGTTTATATCTAAAAGCAACATAAAGTCACTTTGACTGGATCTCAGAGGATTGATTGTAGATGTTGTAGCACAGATCCTTGAATATGTATAAATTGTTGTTGAATAAGAATATTCTAATTCAAACTGAGATGGGAAAGCACCTCGTTGTCTCCATTGTTTTTGGTGAATAAAACAATAAGAATGAGGTCTTGTATATAGCCTAAGGTGAATCATGCACATAAATGCGTTTAGGTTCCAGGCAGGAGTCTACCCGGATCTCGCTGGGGTCGACCCCGGGGTCGACATAGGGGTCAACAACCCCGCGGAGGGGTCAACACATGGGTCAACACCCATAGGGGATAGGGTCGACCCCTAACGGGCCAATTTCCCTCCCCTTTTCCGCCGTTTGATTTTGAATTCTGGATTTGTTTTATTTATATATAAACGGCTTATATGTATATAAACTTCAAACCTTAATATCATCTTCAAACGATGTTCGTTTTATGCAAACTCGGAGTCTATCTTGAGAAGAATTCCAAGACGAACGCAATGGCGCTGTCCTTTTTACTTAATTCCCAATATTTAATTAAGTATTCCTTAGTTTATCATTATAGTCTTCTTTTAAAATTACGAGGTGTTGCACTCTCCTCTACTTAAAGGATTTTATCCCCGAAATCTCCAAGTTAAGAAGAATGCATATCCTAACATCCATTATCCATCTACTCAACCACCAATCACAGACATCCATTGTCCTTAAAAGATTTCTAATGCCTATATGAACATATGCAAATGTGTGTGTATATGTCTCTATACTAATGCGAAAGATCAGGAGGTCTACTGATTCAGTCGACCTCCTTAGTGAAATGTATGTTAGTGCCATGAATCCAACATGTATGCAAATAATCCTACCATAACATGTAAGTTCTATATGTATGCACAATCATTCATCTAAATGCAACGTCCACATGATGATACACCCATTTTTATTCATTCAGCAAAAAATATGCATACGCATCCATATGCGGTATGAGAGTGATTGAGTCGATCTAGTGCCTAATATGTGTGTATATGCATCCACGAGCAACCACTAACAACCATTTTCATCCACTTACTTCCATCAAACATAACATGCTTCAAACACATGTTTACATCCATGGGTTCCCTACCTAAAGGTCGAAGATTCGATCGATTGGACATATTTAAACGATAGAAACAAGTACGAATAAAAGCTTTGGAAAAAGAAGTTAAGAACATACCTTGAAAAGAAAAGGGTACGAAGCGCAAATCTTGTCTTCAGTCTTCCAAGTTGCATTCTCGGGGCCTTCTCCCCATTGAACTTTCGTCATCTTGACCTCTCAGTTGCGTAACTTTTTAACCTCTGATCCAAGAATATGGGTAGGAACTCGTCTAACTGTCGCCTCCTGTTCTGCCTCTACTTCCTTAAGCATACTTGGCTCAACTACTTCGGCAGTATCATGAAAGCACTTCCGTAAATGTGAAACATAGAAAACATCATGAACGCCAGACAGTCTCTCTGGTAGCTTTACTCTATAGGTCGTTTGTCCAATCATTTCTGTTATGGGAAATGGCCCTACAAATCTTGGTGCCAATTTCCCTACCGATCCAAAACGAACCACATTCCCCAAAGGTGATACCTTGATGAAAACCATGTCTCCCACCTCAAAATCAATGTCAGTCCTTCTCCTATTTGCGTAGGATTTCTTCCTGTCCTGAGTTGTCTTCATGCGCCTGCGAATAAGATCAATCTTCTCTGACGTTTCGCTATTCATTTCCGGTCCAAGTAGAAGCCTTTCTGTAGATTACCACCAACAAATTAGTGATCTACAGGGTCGTCCGTACAATGCTTCGAAGGGTACCATGCCAATACTAGCCCGATAACTATTGTTGTAGGCGAACTCTACCAAAGGAAGATGCTCTTCCCAAGTCCCTCCGAAGTCTAGGATACATTGTCTTAAAAGATCCTCAAGAACTCTATTCACCCTTTCCGTCTGTCCATCGGTCTGTGGGTGATAAGCGGTGCTCAAACACAACTATGTTCCTAATGCCTCTTGCAAGCTCCTCCAAAACTCACTGGTGAATATGAGGTCACGATCACTCACAATACTGGAAGGTACTCCATTAGACGAACTATCTCACGAAGATAAAATTCTGCCAACTATGTTGTTGTCCTCTTACTCTTAACAGGAATGAAATGAGCGCTCTTAGTAAGCCTGTCAACTATAACCCAAATACTGGTGTTTCCTTTCCTCGATCTTGGCAAACCATCAATGAAATCCATAGAGACGCTCTCCCACTTCCACTATGGGATTTCCAACGGATGAAGTAAACCTCTAGGCTTCCTTTGCTCAGCTTTGAATTGCTGGCAAATCAAACATCGAGAAACAAATTTTGCTACATCTTTCTTCATCCCAGCCCAAAAGAAAACCCTCTTCATATCCTTATACATCTTATCACCACCAGGATGAATAGTCATCCTGGAATGATGGGCTTCCTAAGGGACTGTCTTCAACAAACTCCTAACTCGGGAAACACAAAGCCTTCCATCTCGTCGCAACCACCCTCTATCGTCCATGAATATCTACTGAGGTGACTAGAAGTCTCCCCTCTACTGAGTCTATCCAAGATATCTGCTAGTTGTGGGTCCTCTCGCTATGAAGTTCCTATGTGGTCCAACAGAGTAGGTCACACCTCTAATGATGATAATAAACTAAGTGTAAACTCGATGGAGGGCCTAAAATCAAAAGTTGATATAAACTTCAAGCTCTTCCTCTCCATAAACAGAGGAATCAAGGTCATCCTTTGCCTACTCAATGCGTCTGCCACCACAATACCCTTGCCAGGGGTATAAGCAATCTCAAAGCCATAGGACGCTAGGAACTCCATCCATCTTTGTTGCCTAAAATTGAGATCCTTCTACGAGAACAAGTACTTGAGAGATTTATGATCGGTGTACAACTCGTACTTCTCTCCTAGTAGATAATGGCACCAAGTCTTAAGCGCGAATATCGTGGCAGCTAACTCTAAGTCATGGCTAGGGTAGTTTTCTCATGAACTCTCAACTGCCTACCTCCATAACATACTACCCTTCCCTCTTGCATCAGAACTGCACCAAGCCCTATACCGCATGCATCAGTGTATACTGTGAACACTTTGTTCCCATTAGGCAAAGTCAAGACTTGAGCTGTTGTGATAACCCGTGACTTCCCCGTGAAGGAAAGAGCAGATACTTTGAGAACAACACACAAATAAACGCAGACGGAAGAACATTTCATTGCTATTACAACAATTCCATCAGATACAAGAATATACAGAGTATGAATGAATAAATTACATTCGATAAATATCAGAGATTACAATAAATTACATAGCAGCGGAAAATAATATAAAACACAACTGAAGGTAATATATGGATACAGAGCTTTCCGGGTATCATTCCAACTGTAAACCAGGATCCTGTGAATATAAATCCGCAAAACCAAAACTACTAGCTGCCCGTGTCGAAAATAAGGGCACCCAGAGTTTAGGTTAAAACAATAAACTCCAGGTCAGTCATGTGACTGGTGTGAGAACTAAAACAGTTATTTAAAACTTTACTTTAAAAGAGAGTAATTCAAGGGACCACGCCGTATAACACGGAACGGGTTTCCTCCCAAGAATACCAGTGCATAGAATAAACAACGCAATGCTTTTTCGAAAAATGAAGCTATTATAAGACCTAGGTCCCATCACACAATGCAACGCAAGCCGGAGGATAGGGTTTTACCTTATAACAGCCAAACATGCTTGGCACGTTTAAAAACAAATCATTTGATACTATAATAAGTGTATAGTGTCAAAACAATTTCAAATCATAAGTATCATTCATAGACGACATAGCATCCCACGCTACTATGTCGCCATACTAGGCTCTACAAATAAAGCCGAAATATCTCGTATTGGAAATTGGATTTCCATCATGAGTCGAGGCAAGGGGCAAGCTCCTCTCCGCTTCGAGACACTCTAGCAAATGCCTCGGGACTACACACTCTGGGTAACCCCTGGATGCTTCAGGGCCGGTCCTCTCTTACGTTTGAGGATTAATTATGCCTGAACACACGTTTCCCTGTACTTACAGACCTAAAATCGAGGCGCCTCATCCAACAACCACATAGGTGAAAATTATATAAATGTCAGGGCTGGTAAGTCACTGACACCACCAAAGCTAGAAAGAAATGTCGTGCTCTCCTTGCAGTCCTTATCCTGTTTTTAACTCATACCGAGGTGTGAGGCTCGCGAATCCACGCTATACACAAAGCTTCCACGTAGGCCGTGCTTTGATCATCAACCACAAGACTTTGCTTTTCAACAGAAGCCTTGATCCATGCAACTCAGCGTGCCACACAGGCAATTCATGCCATGCGAATGATATCTATCGATATATAACCTCTAAGCTCGTACGTCTCAGAGAAGGGCGTTAGGCAAGAGAATAAATTCTCCGCCGCAAAATAGATATATATTTAACAAAAATCAATCAACACAGAATAAAATCCAATGTCAGACACACAATCCATTTACAAGTTCGTTCTGGGTCTGAACGAAACCGGAGGCACTTTCCTCGCATATCCATCGATCTCCAAGTACGTCTGGACAACCACCAACTGATTCCCTCATCTTGGGTGTACATCCCAATCAAGATCATCAGTAATCACCCAAACGATGTGAAGACTTCCGGTCTTTAACCACCGTCTTCATCTTCGACATATCGTCGAATCGGTTATTCAGAATGGGTATAAACCCGGACTTTCCGAACAACCTGCGTATATTAAAAACAAATGTTACACAAACACAACATACGCCTCATTCCAATTCAGTAGCCACTAACCGCAAATTAGCAAGAGAACAATTTCCCAAAAATTAAACCCGAAGGCCGAAACCAACATCAGATCAATATCCAGGAAACCATTCTTCTTAACTAACCTACAGCTAGTTTCTAAATTTCATATTCTTAGGGAAAAGTTCCCATTAATTTTATCCAAGATAAATTCTTTAAATTTATTCTTTAATCTTCCTTTGGATGTCATTTCAAACCAAATTATGGTTTTCCAAACTAGTCGAGATTAGCGAACCACACCGAAGTAATTATTTATTTTATTTCCCAATCCCAACCTATTCATCCCATGAAGCAAAACTGGTAATACTCCATATCTAACACCACAGTGTTGTCGGTAAAATTTATTACCATTCCACGTTCAAATCTAATTAAAGATTTAATTATCGCTTTGGAGCAAAATTGGTGATACTCCATTCTCGCTCATTTTCTAAATTTGATAATTTAGATTATCAATTCACATTTCAATCTAATTACAGATTCATTAAAACTCCTTTTACTGGGTTAAAGAACTAATGTCCTTTAAAACACAGTTCACGACAAACCCAAATCACATTCTATTTATTTATCGGGTTAAAGAACAAGTGTCATGTAAAACACCCTTCACGATAAACCCACAAACCAATTCTATTTACAACCCATTTCAAATCCAATTTATTTATTTAAAAATAAATGGGTTTTAATTTTAGTTCAAAACTAGTTCATTTCGATAAAAATCTATTTTTATCTTTTCAAATATGGAGTTTTTCATCCTAATTTTTCCCAAATCATTTCTCATGATTTTATGCAAATTATTACTATTTTTAATAATTTTATCAAGGCCCGTACAGTCGATTTCCAACAATGGCCATCAAACTACACTTACAAGGACCTTTTCCAAATTTGATTTGGACGTATCTCCACATCCAACCGTTAGATTTCAAATTTCCAATATTCGTTAGAAAGCTCTTTTCGATACGAACCCAACGGTTCCAGTTTTAGGAGAATCCGACGGTCGGATCTCCCGTAATGTCCATTCGAAGTCAATGGTCGAAATTCGCGAACTACCGCGGCGCGGCGGGTTCTATTCAGGCCATTATATTATATATATAATATATATAATATATATTTTGTCGATTTCTATTAAAAATGAATTTTATAAATAGTTTTAAATTCATTCAAAAACATTTCAACTACCATTTCCAATTCAATTCAAATTTCAATTCATTCTATATTCAATTCGAATTTGGTTGATACTCAATTCATTTCGAATTTGGTTTATATTCAATTCAATTCGAATTTTCTTTATATATATTCGATATTTATCTCTTTTCAATATTCATTATAAAAACGAATATAATCGATATAAATTTCGTTCACGTCAAAATAGCGCATCTATAATCAACACGGCTTTATATATTTCAATACTTCTGTTATTCTATTCAACAAATGAATATTTATTCTATTCAATACATGAATCTATATTTTTGTCAACACATGACTAATCTCAACGAATGAGTACTGTCCACGTGTGACTATTTTTGTTAAAATATTTCGTTCAACACATGACTAATCTCAACGGATGAGTACGGTCAACACATGAACCTTTACTTTACAATGATAAAGATATAAATTTTTTTGTTAAAATATTTCGTTCAACACATGACTAATCTCAACGGATGAGTACGGTCAACACATGAACTTTTATATTATAATATTCTTTATCTTCTAAATTGGAATGAGGCCCAGTCAATTACCATATAAAGTTAATTATATGGATTCCATACAACACATGTATATAATAGCAACGATAAATAATCAACCATCATCCAAAGTGCACTACACTGTATATGCATCAAATATAGATATCTAACGCTTATAACAGCCTGTCAATCAATCGATCGACATACAACTAATTATTGGGATTAGTGTATGTCATATATTATCCCAATACCCGTGTGGGGTTTCAAACAATCAAACACATATTTTTATTTGTGCAGTTGGGCGATGTGTAAAATTTATCGTCCCAATCAATGCCCTTCAAATCAGTGTACATAAACAAACCGTCCGGTTTGTAAATGAATATTTATTTATTCACTTTCACGTTAAAAAATTATATTTTTAACGAACAAATTATTTTATTCAACCTATGAATATTCTATACAGTTCATTTATCAAATAAAATGCTATCTTTATTTTTCTAACTTGTTTTAGAAAATTTCGGCGGCATAACGACACGATACTAGAAACGGGACAAGGCCTAGCCTTATCCCTGGTCTAGTGAAGGCCCACGCCATTCACACATCAATCAAATCAATTTCCATTCTACCAAACAATCAAATTCCAATCAAATAATCTAACCAACTACACAACCAAACAAACAAGTCCATGGTCTGTGGACGATGGTGTCGGGTGCTACTAAACACCGTCTGCATCCTAGTATATATATATATAACTAGAAAGAGAGATTTTGAGTGAGAAGTTCTCACCAACAAGCTAATACAATCATCTCGACTCTTCTTATGTAGAAAATCTTGTCGTTCTCGCCTTTTGTCACTTTCGTTGCCCGTAGCCACTACATGCATAAAAATCACATTTTTATTATCTACATTATATAAAAATCTTTTCTTTATATCTTCTATAAGTTAAAAATCGGATTTTTATCCTCTCTATAATATAAAGATCATTTTTTTATTTACTTCATATGTCAAAAAATGTAGAAGCTTTAAAATGGAGAAAACTCACTTTTTTTCTAACGCCCGGATTCGCTGTATGGGTCCTAGAATTTGCAAATGAGCTTCAATCTTCACACCATCTTTTCCCTAGCTTAAACGCGCCATTCCGGACAACTCTCGCCTAGGGGTCTTTTTGCCGAAAATGCTCCAATTTGCCAGAATTCGCGAAAGTACACGAATTTTACCGCTTTTGAACAGCAGACTTCGAACGCGTTTTCCGAGCAGCTCCGAACTCCAAAACATGACTTCCATATAGCCAAATCGAAGAAAATTTCGTGCTCTACAATTTTGGTTTAGAGAGACTTTGGCAAAAAACGCACTGTTTGGGAGTTATTTACGAAATAAGGATAGGATGTTATTTGCAAAACGGGCGATTAGTGTAAAATGGGGTTTTGGTGACCGGGGAGTCCACGGCCGGAGTTGGGTGGCCATAGGGGGGCGCCGGAGCTGATTGGGCGTGGGGAGGCGGCTAAGGGGCGGCGGCGGTAGTGGTGGGGCCCGTGGTGATGGCGGTGGTGTTGTGAGGCTTAGGGTTCTTGAAAAGAGGAGAGAGAAGGAGGAGGAGGAAGAGGAGGAGGAGGGGAGGAGGAGGGGGTGCGGCGGCTCGCCGGAGGCCGGTGGTGGCGCTGGTGGAGGAGGGCAGCGGCGGTGGGTGGGTGAAGGCCATTTTTGAGTTTTTGAAGAGGAAGAGAGAAATGAAATTATGAAGAGAAAAATGGAGTAAAAGTGATTATATGCTAGTTTCTCGCGTATCGCCTGAACGTTAACGATCTCCAATCGCCGCGGATTTCGGACATGAGATACTAGACGTGAATACGAGTCGAACGAATCAAGTTTCGTCGAATTCCGAGTTCGTTTGAACGTTCAAAAAAAAATCACGAATATGCTCAGATAAGCTCTAAAAATGTGATTTTGGCGCACCTTTTCTCCTCGCACGCTCACATGCTAACTCAAAAAATCAAGCCCTTTTGGATTTAACCATTTTTAGACGATACAAATCCATAAAAAAAACGAAATTGAATTCTGAGGTCGTATCAATAATGTTCCTTTATAAAATGACTGCTCGCTTTACCCGGAACTGTTTCAGCTCGCACGGCCACATATTAACTCCGTTCGACGCGCCATTTGGAACTCAACAATGATTTGTCATTATGAATCCATAAAAATTTATCTCATCGAATTCTGAGCTCGTATGCAAAATTTCACTTTTTAAGGGCTATGTATTGTTTGTTAACCGAACAACTCCAGCCCATAGCCACTATTCCAGATATCGGAATATATCGAAGCTTATACTTTTCAGAGTTCTAAACGACATTTTGAACTCAATGGAAGTGGTTTCGAGTCCAAATTCATCCGTATGCAAAATTTGACTTTTTAGGCCATGTATAATTTACATAGCGACTATTCTGAATTTTCAACTGGGCATAACTTTTGATCCCCGCTATGAAATTCCGATTTTTCAGATTCATTGGAAAGATATTCACGAATAGATTCTAATATTTTTAGTTTCACTAAAATCGGGATTGTTTTGCACCCGGTACATTCAATTGAAGTTTGAAATTGAATTATCGAACTACCGCGCCATTTTCAATTCCTTTTATAATTATATATGTAATTATTTATATTCTAACGACGACGCGTATAAATATATACGTTCTAAATATATTCAAAATAAATTTTCGTCGATATTATTTAAAATAATCTATTTTAAATATCCAAAATTCGTCGAAGTTGCCAAAACAAAAATTTTAAACTGGCTCAGAATTCCCGGGTTATTACAATCTCCTCCACTTAAAACTTTTCGTCCCCGAAAAGGAACAAAGTCGAAAGTGGTTTGATTAATCAACTCTACGTTCGATCTGGCTCCCATTCTCCAACTTTTCAGTTTCTGAGAATTTTCAAATTCTTCAAAAATTTGGCTAACACCCGGAATTTTTGAAAAATTTCGCCATAACCTCCTTTGTACGGGGAGCACGAGAAAATCCCGAAATTGCCATATAGGCCTTCCGATCTCAAAAAGAAAAAGAATAAGCCAAGCGGCTAGCCAAGCGGCTAGCCAATCGGCTCATAAAATCATCATCACCCAAACAAAACAGTAAATTATAGTAAACATGTACCTATTTGTCGGGCAAACAAATTTTATTCTCTGCTCTAGCCTCCTTGCTATGACCTGTTCAATGCAAGTACATGTATATGCAAGCAAATGCGAACAATTTTCAATAATATTCAATATTTGATTCTATTAGGCATAATGGTTCAAAATTATCAAACAAATAAACAAACAACACAAACATCAATCAATTAGTGAATTTAACGTTTCAAATTCATAATTTTGATATATATACTGAAAATCTTGTTTTTGATGCCCATTCACAACAAATAAATCTATCTATACAAGTTTTGGTTCTCACACCAGTCTAATGAAAATATATAGATATCACACCTTCGAAACACGAAAATAAACCACTGATGCCGTACGTCATCAGTGGAATCATCCCCGGGCTACTAGAGTGCGATTCTATATCTATCCAGTATATTAAACTTCGAATATACGTTCATGACGCGTATATGCAAAACCTTTATATATTGGATTGTCCAAATTCGATACAAATAAATATTCAAATACGTATACTTGAATTTAACTTTTCAAAACAAAATTGTTTTCAATTGAAAAATATACTCTTCACACTCGTTCTAGGATACTACTGATCCTATCTCTAACGAGCCATTCTAATTGGATATTGCTAATCCAATATCTGATGAATTCTTTCGTATGGTTCTAATGTGTCTTGTTCTCGAGCTCTGTAAACCAAAGCTCTGATACCAAATGTGAGAATCCGTTACTTCCCCATGAAGGGAAGAGCGGATACTTTGAGAACAACACACAAATGAACGCAGACGGAAGAACATTTCATTGCTATTACAACAATTCCATCAGATACAAGAATATACAGAGTATGAATGAATAAATTACATTCGATAAATATCAGAGATTACAATAAATTACATAGCAGCGGAAAATAATATAAAACACAACTGAAGGTGATATACGGATACAGAGCTTTCCAGGTATCATTCCAGTTGTAAACCAGGATCCTGTGAATATAAATCTGCAAAACCAAAACTACTAGCTGCCCGTGTCGAAAATAAGGGAACCCAGAGTTTAGGTTAAAACAATAAACTCCAGGTCAGTCATGTGACTGGTGTAAGAACTAAAACAGTTATTTAAAACTTTACTTTAAAAGAGAGTAATTCAAGGGACCACGCCGTATAACACGGAACGGGTTTTCTCCCAAGAATACCAGTGCATAGAATAAACAACGCAATGTTTTTTCGAAAAATAAAGCTATTATAAGACCTAGGTCCCATCACACAATGCAACGCAAGCCGGAGGATAGGGTTTTACCTTATAACAGCCAAACATGCTTGGTACGTTTAAAAACAAATCATTTGATACTATAATAAGTGTATAGTGTCAAAACAATTTCAAATCATAAGTTTCAATCATAGACGGCATAGCATCCCATGCTACTATGTCGCCATACTAGGCTCTACAAATAAAGCCGAAATATCTCGTATTGGAAATTGGATTTCCGTCATGAGTCGAGGCAAGGGGCAAGCTCCTCTCCGCTTTGAGACACTCTAGTAAATGCCTCAGGACTACACACTCTGGGTAACCCCTGGATGCTTCAGGGCCGGTCCTCTCTTACGTTTGAGGATTAATTATGCCTGAACACACGTTTCCCGGTCCTTACAGACCTAAAATCGAGGCGCCTCATCCAACAACCACATAGGTGAAAATTATATAAATGTCAGGGCTGGTAAGTCACTGACACCACCAAAGCTAGAAAGAAACGTCGTGCTCTCCCTGCAGTCCTTATCCCGTTTTTAACTCATACCGAGGTGTGAGGCTCGCGAATCCATGCTATACACAAAGCTGCCACGTAGGTCGTGCTTTGATCATCAACCACAAGACTTTGCTTTTCAACAGAAGCCTTGATCCATGCAACTCAGCGTGCCACACATGCAATTCATGTCATGCGATTGATATCTATCGACATATAACCTCTAAGCTCGTACGTCCCAGAGAAGGGCGTTAGGCAAGAGAATAAATTCTCCACCGCCAAACAGATATATATCTAACAGAAATCAATCAACACAGAATAAAATCCAATGTCAGACACACAATCCATTTACAAGTTCGTTCTGGGTCTGAACGAAACCGGAGGCACTTTCCTCGCATATCCATCGATCTCCAAGTACGTCTGGACAACCACCAACTGATTCCCTCATCTTGGGTGTACATCCCAATCAAGATCATTAGTAATCACCCAAACGATGTGAAGACTTCCAGTCTTCAACCACCGTCTTCATCTTCAACACATCGTCGAATCGGTTATTCAGAATGGGTATAAACCCGGACTTTCCGAACAAGCTGCGTATATTAAAAACAAATGTTACACAAACACAACATACGCCTCATTCCAATTCAGTAGCCACTGACCGCAAATTAGCAAGAGAACAATTTCCCAAATATTAACCCCGAAGGCCGAAACCAACATCAGATCAATATCCAGGAAACCATTCTTCTTAACTAACCTACAGCTAGTTTCTAAATTTCATATTCTTAGGGAAATGTTCCCATTAATTTTATCCAAGATAAATTTTTTAAATTTATTCTTTAATCTTCCTTTGGATGTCATTTCAAACCAAATTATGGTTTTTCAAACTAGTCGAGATTAACGAACCACACCGAAGTAATTATTTATTTTATTTCCAATCCCAACCTATTCATCCCATGAAGCAAAACTGGTAATACTCCATATCTAACACCACAGTGTTGTCGGTAAAATTTATTTCCATTCCACGTTCAAATCTAATTAAAGATTAAACTATCGCTTTGGAGCAAAACTGGTGATACTCCATTCTCGCTCATTTTCTAAATTTGATAATTTAGATTATCAATTCACATTTCAATCTAATTACAGATTCATTAAAACTCCTTTTACTGGGTTAAAGAACTAATGTCCTTTAAAACACAGTTCACGACAAACCCAAATCACATTCTATTTATTTACCGGGTTAAAGAACAAGTGTCATGTAAAACACCCTTCACGATAAACCCACAAACCAATTCTATTTACAACCCATTTCAAATCCAATTTATTTATTTAAAAATAAATGGGTTTTAATTTTAGTTCAAAACTAGTTCATTTCGATAAAAATCTATTTTTATCTTTTCAAATATGGAGTTTTTCATCCTAATTTTTCCCAAATCATTTCTCATGATTTTACGCAAATTATTACTATTTTTAATAATTTTATCAAGGCCCGTACAGTCGATTTCCAACAATGGCCATCGAACTACACTTACAAGGACCTTTTCCAAATTTGATTTGGACGTATCTCCACATCCAACCGTTAGATTTCAAATTTCCAATATTCGTTAGAAAGCTCTTTTCGATACGAACCCAACGGTTCCAGTTTTAGGAGAATCCGACGGTCGGATCTCCCGTAATATCCATTCGAAGTCAATGGTCGAAATTCGCGAACTACCGCGGCGCGACGGGTTCTATTCAGGCCATTATATTATATATATAATATATATAATATATATTTCGTCGATTTCTATTAAAAATGAATTTTACAAATAGTTTTAAATTCGTTCAAAAACATTTCAACTTCCATTTCCAATTCAATTCAAATTTCAATTCATTCTATATTCAATTCGAATTTGGTTGATACTCAATTCAATTCGAATTTGGTTTATATTCAATTCAATTCGAATTTTCTTTATATATATTCGATTTTTATCTCTTTTCAATATTCATTATAAAAACGAATATAATCGATATGAATATCGTTCGCGTCAAAATAGCGCATCTCTAATCAACACGGCTTTATATATTTCAATACTTCCGTTATTCTATTCAACAAATGAATATTTATTCTATTCAATACATGAATCTATATTTTTGTCAACACATGACTAATCTCAACGAATGAGTACTGTCCACGTGTGACTATTTTTGTTAAAATATTTCGTTCAACACATGACTAATCTCAACGGATGAGTACGGTCAACACATGAACCTTTACTTTACAATGATAAAGATATAAATTTTTTTGTTAAAATATTTCGTTCAACACATGACTAATCTCAACGGATGAGTACGGTCAACACATGAACCTTTATATTATAATATTCTTTATCTTCTAAATTGGAATGAGGCCCAATCAATTACCATATAAAGTTAATTATATGGATTCCATACAACACATGTATATAATAGCAACGATAAATAATCAACCATCATCCAAAGTGCACTACACTGTATAAGCATCAAATATAGATATCTAACGCTTATAACAGCCTGTCAATCAATCGATCGACATACAACTAATTATTGGGATTAGTGTATGTCATATATTATCCCAATACCCGTGTGGGGTTTCAAACAATCAAACACAGATTTTTATTTGTGCAGTTGGGCGATGTGTAAAATTTATCGTCCCAATCAATGTCCTTCAAATCAGTGTACATAAACAAACCGTCCGGTTTGTAAATGAATATTTATTTATTCACTTTCACGTTAAAAAATTATATTTTTAATGACCAAATTATTTTATTCAACCTATGAATATTCTATACAGTTCATTTATCAAATAAAATGATATCTTTATTTTTCTAACTTGTTTTAGAAACGGCACAATACTAGAAACGGGACAAGGCCTAGCCTTATCCCCGGTCTAGTGAAGGCCCACGCCATTCACACATCAATCAAATCAATTTCCATTCCACCAAACAATCAAATTCCAATCAAATAATCTAACCAACTACACAACCAAACAAACAAGTCCATGGTCTGTGGACGATGGTGTCGGGTGCTACTAAACACCGTCTGCATCCTAGTATATATATAACTAGAAAAAGGGATTTTGAGTGAGAAGTTCTCACCAAATAGTTAATCCAATCATCTCGACTCTTCTTATGTAGAAAATCTTGTCGTTCTCGCCTTTTGTCACTTTCGTTGCCCGTAGCCACTACATGTATAAAAATCACATTTTTATTATCTACATTATATAAAAATCTTATCTTTATATCTTCTATAAGTTAAACATCGGATTTTTATCCTCTCTATAATATAAAGATCATATTTTTATTTACTTCATATGTCAAAAACTGTAGAAGCTTTAAAATGGAGAAAACTCACTTTTTTTCTAACGCCCGGATTCGCTGTTCGGGTCCTAGAATTTTCAAACGAGCTTCAATCTTCACACCATCTTTTTTGTAGCTTAAACGCGTCATTCCGGACAACTTTCGCCTAAGGGTCTTTTTGCCGAAAATGCTCCAATTCGTCAGAATTCGCCAAAGTACACGAATTTTACCGCTTTTGAACATCAAACTTCGAACGCGTTTTCCGAGCAGCTCCGAACTCCAAAACATGACTTCCATATAGCCAAATCGAAGAGAATTTCGTTCTCTACAACTTTGGTCTAGAGGGACTTTGGCCAAAAACGCACCGTTTGAGAGTTATTTGCGAAATAAGGACAGGGTGTTATTTGCAAAACGGGCGATTAGTGTAAAATGGGTTTTTGGTGACCGGGGGGTCCACAGCCGGAGTTGGGTGGCCATAGGGGGGCGCCGGACCTGATTGGGCGTGGGGAGGCGGCTAAGGGGCGGCGACGGTGGTGGTGGGGCCCGTGGTGGTGGTGGTGGCGGTGGTGTTGTGAGGCTTAGGGTTCTTGAAAAGAGGAGAGAGAAGGAGGAGGAGGAGGAGGAAGAGGAGGAGGAGGAGGGGAGGAGGAGGGGGTGCGGCGGCTTGCTGGAGGCCGGTGGTGGCGCTGGTGGAGGAGGGCAGTGGCGGTGGGAGGGTGGATGTCATTTTTGAGTTTTTGAAGAGGAAGAGATAAATGAAATTATGAAGAGAAAAATGGAGTAAAAGTGATTATATGCTAGTTTCTCGCGTATCGCCTGAACGCTAACGATCTCCAATCGCCGCGGATT
Organism: Allium sativum; assembly: GCA_030737875.1. Classification (NCBI taxonomy): domain Eukaryota; kingdom Viridiplantae; phylum Streptophyta; class Magnoliopsida; order Asparagales; family Amaryllidaceae; genus Allium; species Allium sativum. The sequence goes on from CM060927.1 coordinate 173,789,080, forward strand.
TCGGACACGAGATACTAGACGTGAAGACGAGTCCAACGAAACAAGTTTCGTCGAATTCCGAGTTCGTTTGACCATTCAAAAAAATCACGAATAAGCTCAGATAAGCTCTAAAAATGCGATTATGGCGCACCTTTTCTCCTCGCACGCTCACATGCTAACTCAAAAAATCAAGCCATTTTGGATTTAACCATTTTTAGACGATACGAATCCATAAAAAAAACGAAATCGAATTCTGAGGTTGTATCAATAATGTTCCTTTGTAAAATAACTGCTCGCTTTACCCGAAACTGTTTCAGCTCGCACGGCCACATATTAACTCCGTTCGACGCGCCATTTGGAACTCAACAATGATTTGTCATTATGAATCCATAAAAATTTATCTCGTCGAATTCTGAGCTCGTATGCAAAATTTCACTTTTTAAGGGCTATGTATTGTTAACTGAACAACTCCAGCCCATAGCCACTATTCCGGATATCGGAATATATCGAAGCTTATACTTTTCGGAGTTCTAAATGACATTTGGAACTCAATGGAAGTGGTTTCGAGTCCAAATTCATCCGTATGCAAAATTTGACTTTTTAGGCCATGTATAATTTACATAGCGACTATTCTGAATTTTCAACTGGGCATAACTTTTGATCCCTGCTATGAAATTTCGATTTTTCGGATTCATTGGAAAGATATTCACGAATAGATTCTAATATTTTTGGTTTCACTAAAATCCGGATTGTTTTGCACCCGGTACATTTAATTGAAGTTTGAAATCGAATTATCGAACTACCGCGCCATTTTCAATTCCTTTTATAATTATATATAATTATTTATATTCTAACGACGACGCGTATAAATATATACGTTCTAAATATATTCAAAATAAATTTTCGTCGATATTATTTAAAATAATCTATTTTAAATATCCAAAATTCGTTGAAGTTGCCAAAACAAAAAATTTAAACTGGCTCAGAATTTCCGTGTTATTACAGCTGTTGTCAGAGCCCTCTCCATCGCTGGAAAGCATCCTCACAGTCTATACCTCAAGAAAATATCATATTCATCTTCGTCCGTCTGGTGAGTGGGGCTGATATCTTTGCAAAGTTCTTAATGAACTTCCTATAATAGCCCGCTAATCCAAGAAAACTCCTCACCTCCGTTGCATTCTTTGGGATCTGCCAATCTTGAACTGCAACTACCTTCGCGGGTTCTGCTGTTATCCCATCTTTAGAGACCACATGCCCTAGAAATATCACTTCTTTTCTCCAAAAATGACATTTGGATAATTTTGCCTTATGCTGGTGTACATAGAGAGTTTTCAAAATCTCCCTTAAATGTAGGGCATGCTCTTCCTCGCTCTTCGAGAAAATCAAGATGTCATTAACAAAGACCACAACGAAATTATTTAGAAACTCCCCAAAACACCCTACTCATCAAATCAACAAATTAGGCGGGTGCATTCGTCAACCCAAAAGGCATCACGAGCCATTTGAAGAAACCATCTGGAGTTTTAAAAGCGGTCTTTTCTATACTTATCCTTAGCCACCCTCAACTAATGAAATCCCGTGACCAAGTCTAACTGAAAGAAAATAGATGCACCAACAAGCTGGTCAAACCGATCATCTATCCTCAGAAGTGGGTGTCTATTCTTCATAGTAAGTTTATTCAACTCTCTATAATCCACACATAAGAGAAGCGAGCACCCCGTTCAGATATGCTTTGCCTAATAAACCTTTCTCAAGTAGCTCCCCTACTTGCTTGTTGAGCTCCCTCCTTTCACTTGGAGCCATATGGCGCACAGGCAATGCAACTGGCTTTGCATTATCCGCCAAGTATATATGGAAATCAATCTCGCGCCTTGGAGGTATGCCCCGAACCTCCTCCAAAACATCTTGATACTCATAGATTGCTGGTGCAGATCACAGGTCATCAGTAGATGCATCAAGTGACTATAGGAAACTAAGCATGACAGATCCTTTAGGATCACAAGAAATCTCAAGGGTCCTCCTATGGCAAGTCAAAAGTCTAATGACCCTCCTCTCACAATCTAGGATGGCACCATACATGGCTGGCCAATCCATCCCTAGAATCAAACCATAGCCCATGAAACCAAGCACATATGCGTCACACTAAAATTCGATGCCCAACACAGTTATTCTCAAACCCCGACAAATCATAGATAAATGAGCCGTACCCCTATGGGATTTGAGACAACAACGGGATCCAAAACCATACTATACTAAGGTGCGGAGAATCAACCACAAAATCAGATATAAAAGAATGCGAAGAGCCATAATAAAAAAGAGTTCTAACAAGATGATTGGAAAGAGAAATCAAACCTTCAATAGAAACCTTCCTACCTCTATCTGGCGCATTGGCCACGAGAGCATGCACCTGCCCTCCAGAAGATCCTGCCCTTTGGCCCTGTCCTTGCTTCTTCGGGAAATCCTTAATAAGATGTCCGACCTTTCCACAATAGAGACAAGCGTTCTTCCTTTTCTTGCAATCCTTGATCAAATGACCCACGCACCCACAATTATGACATTTTCTCTTGTCTTGGGCCTTGTCATTTTTTCCACCCTTCTTTTGCTGTTGCTGTTGTTCTTTCTTGGGCCACACTTTCTTGTTTTGTGATCCCTCAACCTTAGCCTCTTTCTTTTCACCTTTATCTTCTTCGTGAATTAATGTCATATCAACAAGTTTCTCAAAAGTTTCTCCCATCGGAATATGAGACATAGCTAACCCATGGAGGGGTTTATTCAATACTCTTGCAAACCTCAAAGCTTTCTTGTGCGGGGTATTTACTAGCTCCAAACCTCGCCAATTGATTAAACTTATTAACATACTCTTTGACAGACGTAGCCCCTTTCTTAAGTGCCAAAAACCTTTCCATTTGCATACTTTGCTTGACTTGAGAAAGAAACTTCATCTCGAATCTTTATCGGAAATTATCCCAAGTCTCGACTGGACGTCCCACATGTGTCACCTCCCACCAAAAGGAGGCCTCATCCTTTAGCTGCCAAATGGCTAACTGAATCTTCCTACGGTCATCCACTTCGAAAATTCTAAACAAATCCTCCGTCTCTTTAAGCCAATTCCTTGCTTCTACATAAGTCTCAGTTCCTCGGAACGACTTTCCTCACATAGCACAGAAATCCTTACATATCTTAGAGAAATTATCAGCACACGGAGGAGGAGGAGGAACAGTGGTTGCAGCTGGGGGAGGGGCGCCTGCTTGGCTTTCTGCAGGAGCCATAGCCTCTGGATACCTACGAAACCAAGCCGGTATCTGAATGCCCTCAGGAATATTAGGTTCCCCAGACATGCTGAAAAGAAAAGGAAAAAGGGATTCAAATAGAGAATCAAAAGATATTTCATACGGCTTTGGGTAATATGTTTTCAAAACAGAGTTTTCTTTTGAAAATTCTTTCTTTTAAAAACCTTTTCGAAAATGATTTTCAAAACCTTTTATCTGATCTAGTAAACTTTAGCTTTGATATCAAATGTGACACCCCACGGCCGTTAGTGTCACTCTTTATCAGAATGCATTAAGTTTCGTGAAGCGTTATAGGTAAACAGGAACAAAAACATCACAAGACAGATATAAAACAATATTAGAATTAAAACTTTATTAAATAGAAAAGGTTCGTTGCCCAAACCAAGTTACATAATAAGTTCAAAATACTAAAAACTCATTACATCAACATAAAATTTCTGTCTTGTACCAAAATCATCATCATAGTACAATAATACATAAAAAGAGCATAATCCACAAAATACAGCCATAGTAGGGATGATACGAAATCAAGTGGTACATCTATGCAGCTCCAAGCAGAATGAAAGAAGAATCCCGATCAAGCTTGAGTATTCCCACCCTGAGAACCTGGGGGGAGGGGGGGGGGGGGGGTGGAACGGAAAAGAGAGAAGAGGAAACAAAATGGGTCAAACATAAAGACTGGCGAGTCCAGTTACTTTTAGAATATAAATAAGTAAAAGCATCATTATAGGCATATAAATTGGAAAGGGAGATAACAGTGTCATAAGGCAGGTATAACAAGGTAAACAGGATAAACAGAATATAATATATCGTGCTTCTCTAATACTTTTCTGTGCACCAATACTAGTATAACAGAATAAAATGATCCCAACAAGTACAATATGGTAGACTTAGGTGTACTTCTAGTGAGAGTTTTTACCTCATACAATAACGGGTAGCCCAACAGAACTGATGGGTGTTACCCCCAACGATAATAACGGGCTCCTAAACAAGCAAGACTAGATGTACCCTAATTACTACCCCTAATCGATCATCTGCCTAACTCGTAAATACCCCGTGCTGGCCCCATAGTAGGATGTATCACTTCCTAAAGTGGCAACCCCATTGTTTACAAGATGCACAACCGTATCCACAGGTGTCACGACGTCTTATCATCCTCCATTCGAACCCATGAATGCACATGACCCCATCGGAATGCTCTTACAACCAACTCAATAAGCGTGCCCTGACCTCGACCTAGTTCAGGGCTCTCCGTTTGATACCAAGACAGGTTACTGACTGATATGGTGATAGTAATTTCGTGTGAAATCCACTTCAATTAAATGAAATTCAAACAAAATAAAATAGGATCTATTGAATGATTTGTAAATCGAGAACAATACCTGTCATTGTTTTAGGATTTCATGGTTTCTAATCGGATCTGGATGCATCGACTCCAGCGCTTTAAACAAGGCGCCTCTATTTAGTCCACGAGTGATTGCCCTTCAATCGTCAATACGATTTGGGAAGAAGATGTCGGTACTAGCCAATTCGTACGCCAACCGCCATTATATTTCAACTCTTTTTGGTTTTTCTTTTCTACCGTGTGTAAAAGAAGGTATATTGGGAATAAGGGGCTAGCCCTCCTTTTAAAACCAAGGAGAAATAATAGGTCGGTTAAAACGTGTTATACCTTTTCAAAATTAATAAATAAATCAACATGTTTGATTTAAATATATATAACTTATTTGAAATGGTCATCTTCTTTCAAACACTCTGATGTGTGACCTCATAGGTTATTGTAACATTGGCAATGATTTTAAATCGTATTTAAAATCATAAGCAGTGAGCGACATCTAGTAATACATCGCTGCTACCCAAGCTATAATAAGATCAATGATTCGATACAACCTTTCTGTGACCAGTGTATCAATGTAATATAATCCTTTTAACCAATATATCCAGGATTAAACTCAAGGCATGGATCGTATCATCCTCTTTATAATTTAATCCGTTTTTCTTGATCTATGAGTAGATTGTTTAAAACAAATCTACATTTGAGCACGGCCATGCATTTCACAGTCTCACTCAATCAAGAGGCCCATGGATATCACTTCGAATATATCGTAGGGTTAAATTCCATCTAGATCATTCATAATTTTCATTCGACTCTAGATGTATCCAATAATCACCGTTATCGTTACTCTGTTACGAAATAACTTTAGATGATATCAAAACACAAATATCCTCGAATAAAATTATAATGATTTCAGGTCTGATGACCATTACATCACTGTCACTATGAGAATAACTTATGATACCGTTAATTATATTCCATGGAGTTATCTCACAGCGGGTCAGCCCAATACGCTATTCTCCAATACGTATTTATATCTTGACTTTAATATCACATATATTAATGATCAATGAGATGTGATCATCAGTCAATCAATATACTAGTCTCAATGCTTTATTGTTGTCCAGTATAAACAATAAAACCTGACTAGGGATATTTAAGAATTATAATACTTAATAATTATATAATCGCAAATTCTGTCTTACTCGAACTATATAATTCCGTATTATTATTCTATGGACTCTATTATATTAATATTTATAGTATGCAGTAAATATAATATAATGGAATAATATTTTATTCCAAATAAAATAATAACATCAACAGTGTTATCAATCTCATCAAATAAATTGCCTCTAGGGCACAAACTCTAACATATGGGTCCCATACACCAGATGATACAAGCTTCCCCCTAGGCTTGCATCCCCACTACTAGGTTTTCAATAGGTTATGCCTACCAGTTTATCAAGATTGCATAGCCCCAACAGGTTAAGTTTGTCGGGTTTATATGTATAGCCCGTCCCCACATATTTAACAAGATTAATTTAACCCTCCTACTGATTCAAGCAAGTTTACTTAACCCCTACTTAAGTTGACAGGTTCATTCATCGATTCAAATAGGTTATGTATTACAGGTTTATTACCATTCATTCATTTATGGTTATTAATGCGTTAGACCTCTCATATTATGTCTACCACTTGTGGATGCTTGATATGCTGGTTGGGTCCGTGCAGACTTTTACCACAAGTCGGACTTAACCTCGTGTCTTAGCACCGTTATGTGTACATTTATGCACTCGACCTCTCACAATAGATTAACCACTTGTGGACGCTGGATTTGCCGGGCGGTTCTGGGTAGACTTCTACCACAAGTGTAATCTAACCTCGTGTCTATGTGCGATTATAGTTTCTAGTTACTGTAAATCTAGGCATGTTCATTACTAACCAATTTTCATGTTTATAATGCCCCAAATTCCCGTCTGATTCACGGTACAAGTTGTGCCCCAGCTTAAAGTTTTAGATCAATTATAGATTATGCTCCAAATCCCAATCATGATTTACAGCGTAAGTTATGCCCCAATTTATCTTTCCCAACCATTCCCAATTTTGTGCTTGCGTATTTCAGTGATAGACCTAGGCTCGAAGGTAGCCTGGCTATAAAAACAAAATGGGAAAGAGGGAGAGAAGAGAACAAGGATAGGCATAGTAAATAAAACTGGCATATGTGATAGAATTGGTCATACTAACAGAATGGCATACAGTGACATGATTAGGTAAACTAACAGAATAGGCATACGATGACATGATTAGGCAAACTAACAGAATATGGATATCATGAGCAGGCATATGATAACTAAGCAGTAAATTAGGTATACAAGTAATGGCAGATCTGTTATGATTCGGGTTACTAATAGGCATAGGCTTAGATCCAAACTTATTAAGAGTCAAGATTACTTTTTAGGTGTTTATATCTAAAAGCAACATGAACTCACTGTGACTGGATCTAAAGAACAAAGGAATGATTACAGATGTTGTGGCATAGATCCATGAATACATATAACTTGTTGTTGAAGAAAAATAGGCTAAGTCAAACTGAGTTGGGGTAGTACCTCGTTGTCTCCATTGTTTTTGTGACACCCCACGTCCGTTAATATCACTCACCAAGGGAATGCATTAAGTTTCGTGAAGCGTTATAGGTAAACGGATACAGAATATTACAAGATAGATATAAATAAGATAGCAACGGAAATTCAATTATTTTATTTCAAACGCAAATCATACATCATGGTCCAAAATACCATAAGTTACAAAAACCATTACAATAACATAACTTATGTCTTGTACCATCAGTGTACATAAATATAAAAAGCATAACGTAATTCCCCAAGAAAAAGTGCTAAGCCATAGTAGAGATAAGAACTTGAGCCATACTTCGAAAGCAACTCTAGCAGATGATAACTGAGTCATGACTAAGCTTGAGTGTTTCCTCCATGAGAACCTGGGGGGGGGGGGGGCAGAAGAAAGAAGAGGAAACAAAAGGGTAAGACATAAAGTCCGACGAGTCTAGTTAATTTTAGCAAGCAAATAAAAGTAGCATGACAGGCATATAAAGTGGATAAGAGAGATCACTACATAAATGGCAGGTGTGACAAGCTAGATAGGATAAGGCGTATATGCTTCTCTAATGACTACTCTGCACTATTACTAGTATAACCAAAATGAGATGATCCCTGCCACTATAAGGTGGTAGACTTAGGCATACGTCCAAATGTACCCTAACTACTACCCTAATCGATCGGCTCCCTACACCGTAGATACTCTGTGTCGGCCCCACAGCAGGATGTATCGCATCCTAAAGTGGAAACCCCTTGCTAATATGCACAGCCCATATTTACAGGTGTCACGGTCATCTTTTCCCCCTCTGCCTGGCTCAAGCACATGGCCCGGTCGGTTTGCGCCGCCCACACCGTCCCGTTTGGATCTCTTACAATCAATTCGGTAAGCGTGCCCCTTCTCCGACCTAGTATGGAGTACATGTTTTGATACTTACTCCGGGTTACTGGATCAAACGAGCCCCACACAATATGATACAAGCTCTCCCCTTTGTCTTGTATCCCCCGCTAGGTTTTCTTTGGCTATGTATACCACTAGGTGTCTTTAATTACATAAACCTATTATTTCTACAAGTTATGCTTACCCTAAAAGTTGTCTTTAATTACATAACTTTATTATTTCCTCTGGTTATGTATACCACTTGGTGTTTTTAATTACATAACCTTATCGGGTTAAGTTAGTGGGCCTATATGTAAATATTATCCACCCCTCCAATTTTGCTTAACCCATCCACTATCCAATCAATTTTACTTAACCTAACTTTAATTCACAATCATACAATCCCTATGGATTAGATTTGGTTAAGTAGTCCAATTTATTACCATGTCCATTTATGGTTTATAATGGGCTAGACCTCCCACATTAGGCCTACAACTTGTGGATGCTGGATATGCTGGTCGGGTCCAGGCAGCCTTAGTCCACAAGTTGGGCCTAACCTCGTGTCATAGCCCGATTCGTATTTGCGCACTTAGACCTCTCACATTAGGTTCAACATTAGTGGCTGCTGGATATGCCGGTCGGGTCCGGGCAGACTTCCACCACTAATGCAACCTAACCTCGTGTCATAAGTGCCATTACAATTTCTAGTTGTAATCCTAGGCATTCATTGTTAATTAATCAATTAATTAAACCTATGACCCTATAGGTGTTAATGCCCATTTTACCCAAATATATGTCCAATGATGTCTGTATTCCAATTATGCTAATATTAACCTTTTTGCCCTGTTCCTTAACTAGCGCACTCACAAAATTGGCGGCATGCCTAGGCTAGATAATAGCCTAGTCATTAACGATAAAAGAAAAAACAATAGGAATATAACAAAAATGATTGTTTTAACATAACTTGGAATAAACATAAACTAGCATGGTTATAAATTAGACATATGAGCATAAATCTGATGAACTTGTAGCAATTACTAGTTCTAACATAACTATGATATCATAATGAGTATAATAAGATCTAAATTAATCATTTAGATGTCCAACTATTTAGATCTAACATAATAGGCACAAGATAATAATCTAGATCTAATTACATGTCTAAACAATTTAGATTCAATAGTTTAAAAGTAGATCTACACAATTAAGGTTTAAGATTCACATCATGGCATGTTATAGAAGTTACAATAGATTTAACAAGATAGAGATTTAGGTCAATAGTTAAAAGATCCAGCACAAATCATAGAATGCCACAAAGGTTACAACAGATCCAACAAGATAGAGATTTAGATCCAAATCTGTAATGACCCAGATTTCCATAACATCGGAGTTGACTATATACATCATATGTCCAACCCAAATATCACGAAAATACGGAACATTTTTTTTTAGAAGAAAGAGATAGAAGAAGAACATAAATAACAACACAGAATCTCACATCGCAGCGGAACAAATATAATATATCATATCTTTGAAATACAAAATCTTAACTGTATAACATACACTTATCAGAGTACAACACTTACAACACAATGGAACCACTATAACTAGATAACGCTGAAGCCTCCTGCTCCAAGCTCCTTTAGATATATCTGAAAAATCCTGAACTACTTGACTGCCCGTACAAATTTAGGCACCCAAGAGTTTAGGTAGAACAAAACAAAATAAACTCCGGGTCAGTCATGGGACTGGTATGAGTAAACAGTTTAAAACAGTTTCAGAAAACTAAATGATATCTCATAAGACCACGCCGTATAACACGGAACGGGTTTTTCCCTTATGAGAATCCAAACACTTGATTTATTTTTATATCAGAACTCTTTTGATATTATAATAATGTCTAAATCAAGTAGATAACAATCTAGTGGAACGTTTGCATCTCACGTTCCACATATGTAATATACAATCAAAACCGCAAGCACGTATTGGGTAATGGATTTCCAACTATGACAAGGTATGGAATCACCTTCCGCTGGTATATCTCTAGAGGAGAATACACCGAGTTCAACAATAACATCTTGCAACTCAGCCACACATGACCGACCACTCATTTCGCTTGAGTGTATCGAATGTATATCACCAACGATTGGGATCAGCAACCGTTTCCCGAATGGGTCAGCATCGACAATAGATTTTTAGAAGTAAATGAAACTCTAGATCAGGTGATTATACACCCTAATAGGTGCGACCTACATAGCCATGCTGCTTGCCCGATTTCTGTCATTTACCGGTTGATGGGGCTAGAAGCTACGCTTTATCATCACACCAGATTCACTTCGAATGTCACATCGTCAGATCCATCGAAAATCACTAATTGACGTCTACAACAGTACATTACGTGTCAGCTAAAAGAAGTTTCCTCCTCCGCTTCCACTCTTGGTACAGTTGAAGAAATCAATGTACGTGACCTTTCGGGAAATACTCTGTCAGACATTCATCCATACAAGTCACCCAGGAACAGGATGAACTGAAGGCACTATTTCTATTTATAGAAAAAAGTCCTTGCACTCTACTCCGTCTTCGATTATCTTTATATAATCTGATTCGCACGCTACTGCCGATATGGAGTGGTTCTTCGGATAATAATCCAACCGGTCTCTCCATATTGACAACGATGGTCAAAACTTCGATAGTCTGTGATTTAACTATCGAATAAAAACAAGTGTTTCGATAGTCGATGATTTAACTATCGAATAAAACAAGTGTTCATCCAAACATCCAACAATCACTGAACCTTTAATTAATATTCCATTAATTAAATCTCTTCTCTATTTCTTATCAATATTTGTTAACCAAATATTTTCAATAACCATATTGGCCTTATATGTTGTTTGGAAAACATTTCCATATATCGCCTTCCTTTATTTTCTATACTAGGAAATATTCATTATTCTATTTCCAAGCTTTGCACATATTTGGGTTAAAACAGATGTTGTGTAAAACATCGTTACGACAACCCAAATACAGTATTTACCTAATTCTTATTCCACATTGATCTTCGAGCCTGAATCTTGCTACTTATCGGTATATCATGAAATCAACCAAGTTGGGGTATAATTACCTCTCAGACCTTGACTGAATAACATTTAACGTCAAAAAAGACAAGACTACTTACTCGAATAATCAATACCATACAACTGATTATTCACCTTTAAACACATATATACTTTTTCTTTCTATTCTACTAGATTTTATTCTTATACTTCCTTTTTGATTATACTATTCTATTTCTAAGTTCGTTTCCTTATCGACTTCTATATAATTTGATATGTTGATTTCTAACTATCAAATTATCTTAAAAATATTCTATCTCCTTAAATTCCCGGAAAAATTCACCATAACCTCCTTTGTACCGGGAGCATCGAGAAATTTCAAATAGCTTTCCCGGTCCTTCTCATCTCAAAAAGAAAAAGAAAAAGCCAAGCGGCTTGCCGATACGGCGCATAAAATCTCATATATGAATTAACTACGTACCTTTTTGTCGGGCAATCTATATATATACCTTCTAACACTTTATTCCAAACCTGTCTCCTGTATATTTATGCATGTCCAATCTATTTTAACTATACCAATCGTTTCAACTCAATTTTTTAATTAAATCTGTTAATTAACTTCTTAGTCTAATCCACTTCTATTTATCCAAATCTATTTATTTAAAATCCCATTTGAATTTCTATATTCAAATTCCATTTGAAATACTATGTTCAAATTCTATAGTTAAACTCCATTTGAATTCTATTATTCAAATTCTATTTCAATTCCTTATATTCAAAGTCCATTTGAATTCTCTGCATTATTTATAAACAACGTTTATAACTTCAATTCAAATCCCATTTTTCATTTATAAACAAAGCTTATAAATTCGATTCAAAACCCACCTTTCATTTATAAACAAAGTTTATAAATTCAATCACTTGTTTTATATACCTTCAAAACAAGTTAATATTTTCTATAGCTTTAAAGTCCATTTGAATTCTCTATTCAAATACTATCGTTTAAAGTCCATTTGAATTCTATATTCAAATACTATCGTTTTAAGTCCATTTGAATTCTATATTCAAATCTATAGTTTTAAGTCCATTTGAATTTCTATATTCAAATCTATAGTTTTAAGTCCATTTGAATTTCTATATTCAAATCTATAGTTTTAAGTCCATTTGAATTTCTATATTCAAATCTATAGTTTTAAGTCCATTTGAATTTCTATATTCAAATCTATAGTTTTAAGTCCATTTGAATTTCTATGCATTATTTATAAACAACGTTTATACTTCAATTCAAATCCCACCTTTCCATTTATAAACAACGTTTATAAATTCAATTCAAATCCCATATTTTCATTTATAAACAAAGTTTATAAATTCGATTCAAATTCCATCCTTTCATTTATAAACAACTTTATAAATTCGATTCAAATTCCATCCTTTCATTTATAAACAACTTTATAAATTCGATTCAAATTCCATCCTTTCATTTATAAACAACTTTATAAATTCGATTCAAATTCCATCCTTTCATTTATAAACAACTTTATAAATTCGATTCAAATTCCATCCTTTCATTTATAAACAACTTTATAAATTCGATTACTTGTTTATATATATATATATTCAAAACAAGTTAATGTTTCTATACTTCATTTAAAATTCAAATTCTATTTATAAAAATAGAATTCCCCTTTTAAATTTCAAATACCCTTTTTGATATTTTTATAAATCAATATCTCAAACCCCAGTGATATTTAAACAATCAAATCAATCAATTTTCAATCATTTGATTTTCTACACATCATATAGGAATATATATGAAATCAAACAAACAACAAACAGATAATATATTTTTGAGGAATCCAGTTGGATTCCTCCAACCTGTTTCCCTGCATCCACAGACGTTAGCACATAAATAATACCCATCCTGCTTCGAGGCAGGATATCGCGGTATAGAAGGTCATCCACTAATCATAGCGTGTGGCGTATAGGGTAATCATCCGCTATGGTACCGCGGGCATCCGCTAATGAAACTGCGGGAATCCAACCAATCATCAACCCAATATATATATATATAATAGTCCTAAATAACTAAAATATATTTTAAATCAACCAAACAATATTCAAACAAGCATAGCAATTATTTTTAACAACTAGAAATAATTCTAATTAAATGGTGAGTGAGGTTTACTCACCGTGATATTTTATCTTCGAATATCCATCTTTTTGAATTGTCTTGGCTAGCCTCTACTTGAATCATCTCAAATGAATTTATCGTACACCTTATTGATTATTACTGCAAACAGCTTTAAACTCTTGCACCATACTCTTCGACATTACATCGAACACCTCATGGTCGATCTCCATAGTTCAATTCCAGTAGCATCGCACCATTCCCAAACTCCCTCAAATCGACAGGAACTACCCTAACCAATCTTCCAACGGCCAATTTCCAGCATCGATTCAACATCGCAGTCACTCCCTTGAACTCCAGAGTCCAAATCTCGACGCCATACCTGATGCGCTTACGTTTCCAGCAACCCTCAAAACTTCTTCTTCGAATGAACCACTCTCTCAACGCCAGCGTTTCAGACAACTTCGAGCTACACAAACTTTGGAAAAAATCGCGATACCCTGCTATCGATAACCCAAAGTCAACCACGGTCGCCTCCCCTGAACTCGCGATGACCCGCTTCCTTAGCCGAGTTCACTCCAAAGACCATGATTTTGATTTCCGTGATAAACGAAAAGGGAAAAAGGACGTCGCGAGCCCTAACAATCATCGCGCACCCTATAGGAATTGTCGAACCCTCTAAGAAATAAATTTCGAGCTCCATTCTTCACGATTCTAGCCTTAGAAATTTTAATTCGGATTCTGTTTCTGATTTTGGAAATTAAAGGAAGAGGCGTTTTGATTTGTTTTCCTGAAAATGAATCCGCCAAAAGAAGAGGAGCATCGCGGGTTTATATAAGAAAAGGCGTGGTTTTTAAAAGGGACATCGAGGCCATTTGTTTTGTGGAGTAAAAGGGGACGATGTGGTTGATTTTCTTTCATTTGAAATTTGAAGAGAAAGGGAAAGCCACGTTAATTTCAATTTAATGAAGGAGAAGGAGCCACAGTTCCTAATTGTTTTATTTCGGTCCACAAATCTTGATAATTTATTTTATTTAAATTAGTTTTAACTCAGTGTCCTTAAATTAAAATACTTCACGACACCGATCTCCTTTCTGAACCCAACAACTGTCAATTCTAGGGGTAAAACCATTATTCTGAACCCACTGGGATATGTATCGATGTCCAGTTCCATCATCCCGAACAGATATTAAGTTAATTCAATAAAAATAAATTTCAGCCAATTTATTTCCCGATAATAAATTAATACTATTCTTCTAATTCAAACAGGAGTCTGAATTGATTTTTCTGAACTGTTTCTAATTCAGTTTCAACTTCTCAAACTGACGTATTACGATAATTTAATATATTCGATATTAAATCGAAATTGCTTATTAAATTGATAACTTAATATAAAATTTCCATTTATATTTATCCACCCAATATTTAAATCCATATTAAATATTTAAAATTAACCCATCAGAATGCGGGTCATTACAATCTTCCCTACTTAAAATAATTTCGTCCTCGAAATTGCTAAGGTAGAAAAAGTGCTACCAACCCATTTTCTTTTCAAAACTTATTTATGTTGATACTCAACATTTCAAACTTTCTTACGTAACTCTCTTTCGAATAAACCTTTATTCGATAACTCCTCCCTTCGAATAACTATATTCGATATTCTCTATTTCGAATAACTAGATTCGAAAACCCTTCCTCGAATAAATTATATTCGATTTACTCTTATCAATTAACTCTATTGATTTAACTCTTATCGATTAACTCCATCGAATAACTAAATTCGATAACTCCTTCGAATAACCAATATTCTATAACTCACTTTGATTAAACTAATCGATAACTCTTTCCGATTAAACTATAATCGATAACTCATTTCGATTAACAAATAATCGATAACTCCTTCCGAATAAACTATATTCGATAACTCCTTTTAACTCTATTCAAATAAACTATATTCGATTTAACTCCATTCGCTTGACTCTAGATTTCAGCGATCACAATGGTTACGCCTGATTCCCCCAGGAAACATCCGACCATCCTAGGCTATCTGCAGCCCTGCGAATTACGCTAGCAGTCGTACGAAATGGCAACTTATCCTGAGTACTATGTTTGACTAATTCTATCTCAATACTCTATTCGATCAACTTTAATTGAATAACTAACATTCCATTAAATCCTAATTCGATTTACTATGTTCAATTAACTCTATATGGTTAACTCTTAACTTGAATAACAAATATTCGATAAATTCTAATTGAATAACTAATATTCAATTAACTCTACGGATTAACCCTAACTGGTTAACTCTAACTGGTTAATTCTTTCTCTAATCGATTTATCCTAACTCTAATCGATTATTTCTACTCTAATCGACTTCTTGTAACACCCCACCTCCACTAGGGTCACTCACAAAGGAATGCACTAGCTTTGGAGGGGCATTATTGGTAAACATGCATAATGATATAGCAAGGCATGACATGACATATATATATGTAAATAAACAGAGTGAGTAACTAAAACAGCGGAAGATTTATAAACCTTTTCAAAACACAAGTCTGGTACATCAAAATGTCAATTTCCCAAAATTACAAGTCTAGATAAATACATCATCTGATAAACTGAAAGTACATAAGTACTATCCCCAAATAAGAGTGATAAACCATAGCGGCTCAAGTCCAAAGCATACTTGAGCTATCCAAGGAAGCAGCTAGAATCCAAGCTAGGCTCCAGTATTCCCTCCCTGAGAACCTGGGGGGGGGGGGGAACGGAAGAAAAGAGGCGAAACAAAACGGGTCAGTCAAAAAGACTGAGTAAGCCCTGCTACGATCAGTCTATAAACTAATAAAGTTAACATCATGATGGAAACTGAGATGATCATAGATAACAACATACTGGCATGATAAAGTAACTACAAGACAGATAGAGGTGTCATCGCATAAACAAGGTGAAGTTTTTGCACCACGGTGTACTAGCAAACCACCATAACAGGTATTGATCCCTTAGCCCAAACTTTGGCCCAATAACATGAAGTGACCTTAATAAATGGTCCAGCCCACGGTCTAGTCGATCGGCTCCCTATAAACCTAACACGTCAAGTGTTGGTGTCCATATGGCCCACATATGGTTGTAGTTAGTCTGTGCTGGGTCCACCTTTGGGTGTATCAAGCCCTCGGGTGTCAATCCCGGACACTTAAGCAATAATGCACAGCCCTAACCTACTGGTACCCGTGCCTCGAGTTTGTCCAACATCGGACTACGTGCACGTCCGTAGCCCGCCGGACCCGCACCGCTGTACCACTCAGCCATCGCCCTTTGGTCGCTTACATCCGTTCAGTAATCGTGCCCCGCCCTAGCCTAGTCTCTAGGGTTGTGATGATACCAAACTGGGATTACTGCCGGAACAGACCCGCTGCTAGGGTTTCCTAAGAGGGTTAAGTGTGATTTAACCCTTCACTAATCCTGGATTAAATTAGTTAAGTGAAATCAACGGTTCACCACTTAACCCCATCCAATCCCTTGTATTCCCAAATTGATTAAATTGGTTAAGTGTAACTTAACCCCATTTTCATCCCTTGAATCCCCAAATTGGTTAAGTATTAGTGGACCTTGACTTAACCCTAATCATGAGGCATTAATTAACTTAATGCACCTTAACCTCTCACATTAGACCGTGTTGTGGTTACTAGTTAGGCCGGGCGGGTCCGGGTAGCTTTACACCACAACTTGGTCTAACCTCGGGTCTTGGCACCCCATGACCAACTTCTCACATTGGGTCCTATTGTTTGTAGCCACTAGTTAAGCCGGTCGGTTCCGGGTAGAATTACGCTACAAACTCAACCCAACCTCGAGTTGGCCACACTTATGTTTTCTAAGTGTCATGTCCACTTTATTTCAAAACATAATTACAAGTCAACAATTACTTGGGTAGACCTAACTTAATAGGTAAATTCCCAAGGGGTAGACCTAACTTAATAGGTAAATTCCCAATCTTATGTTTTCATGTATTTTAAGTTTACCCAAAACCCCCACCGTCATTCTATCGCTTACATATTCGTAATAACGCATAAAGGATAGGAAGAGGGAACTTGGCACAACAATCATGCACAACATGTTAGGCTTGCACAACTTAGCATAGTGAACTTGCGTATTACCATAAACATGCATAACATGTTAAACTTGCATAACTTAGCATAGTGAACTTGCATATTACCATAATCATGCATAACTTGTCAAACATGCACAACTTGTCATTTTAAACTTGCATAAGCATGCATAACTTGTCAACATGCACAACTAGTCATTTTAAACTTGCATAAGCATGCACAACTTGTCAAAACATGCACAACTTGTCATTTTAAACTTGCATAAACATGCACAACTTGTCAAAACATGCACAACTTGTCAAAACATGCACAACTTGTCATTTTAAACTTGCATAAATATGCATAACTCAACAAACATACAAACCATGGCTTAGCAAACTTGCATAAACATGCATAACTCAATAAACATACAAATCATAGCTTAGCAAACTTGCATAAACATGCATAATTTATTAATCTTGCAAATCATGGCTTAGTATACATGCATAACTCAATAGATTTGCAAATCATGGCTTAGTATACATGCATAACTCAATAGATTTGCAAATCATGGCTTAGTACCCTTGCATAAATATGCACAACTCAATAAACATACATAAACCCCAACTTTCATCCCACATTAACTTTAGAGTTTCTAAAATGAGGGTAAGAGGGCTTACTATGTCTATGCGGACTCAAATGAGTATAACAAATGCAAGAAACCCCTTATGCAACTAATTAAAGCCCCCAAATGCAAGCAAACTTGATCAAGACTCCTCCTTTATGATGCCAATAGAAGAACAAGCCTTTAATGCAAGCTAAGGAGGGTCATACAAGCCTAAATATGCTTGTATGCATGGAAAATCACTTAGGAATTAATTTAGGAATTGTATGAAGAGGGTGGAGGCCATGAGAGTTTTGATTTTGGCATAGTTTAGTTACTAGATTGAATAATGAGTGATTTAGGGTAGGTTAGGGTCTTATTTATAGATTAGGCTAGTGATTTGGACCATAGGATTAACCCTAGATTCAATTAGGTCCATCAGATCTCGGAACTCTCTAGAAACAGGCCACAAGACCCAACCCCAATCAGAAATGGTGCACCAGGCTAAGCAGCCCGTGCACCCCCTGTCGACAGGGCTGTCGACAGGGCAGTCGACATGCCTAGACCCCTGTCGACAGGCCTGTCGACATGGGGTCCTGGGCGGGAATTTTTCCCGCCTGCCCAGTTTGCCCTAGCCCATGTTTTTAATTTCAAATTTAAATCTGTTTTTCTTAGAAATTTTCTGCAAACTTCAATGGGCCTTAACTGGGTCATACAGACTCCGATTTCCGAAAACTCGGACTCTATTTCGCGTATTTTTTCGAGACGAACGCAATGGCATAGCCCGTTTCCCTTGATTCACATTTTATAATTTAATTCTGCCTCAATTTTCATTATTACAGGTTATTGAAAATACAGGTTGTTACATTCTCCCCTCCTTAAAGGATTTCGTCCCCGAAATCTTCAAGTTAGGAAGAACGTATCCTACCATCCAATCATCCATCTACTCAAAGCATCATCCACGAGCAATCATTGTCCTTACAAGATTCTAAATGCTGGATGAACATATGCAAAAGTGTGTGTATATGTACTTACCTAATGCAAAAATCAGGCAGTTACTGATACAGTAAACCTCCTTAATGCATATGTATGTAAATCAGGCGGTTACTGATACAGTAAACCTCCTTAATGCATATGTATGTCAGTGAAATGAATCCATATGTATGCAGATTCCTAAATTCATAGTATCTATACGAGTGCACATAACATTCATCCATATGCAACATCCATGTGGTGGCACAACAAGTTCAATCATGAATAAGCATAAACACTCATGCATATGCAACATGAAGAGTGTGTGAGCCGATCTAGTGCCTAATCGTGTATAATGCATCCACGAGCAACCACTTGCAAACACTTGCAACCACTTGCAACCATCAAGCATAACATGCTTCAAATGCATGTTTCATCCAAAGGGCTTCTACCTAAGGTTCTCATGACAAGATAGACACGATGAACTAGATAAACTAGATAAACTAGATAGACTCCTTTTTGGATTACAAGAAATCCATTCAAACTTGGACATATAGTACTAACCGATGAGTCTTAACCCCCTTATGGAGTTTACAACAGAAATAAGATCGAGAATGGGACCGAGAGGATATATGCAAAAGTCAACTTGCAAGCAAGCTCCACAGGAAAACGAGGATCAAGGATGCACTCTTAAAAAGAGATATGATGCGCGTATCTAGTCTTCACTCTTCTTAGTCACGTTTCCTTGAGCTTAACTCCACTGTGCTTTGACTATCTTCCACTTCATGATTCCTTGGCTTCCTAACTCCTATTTCCCAAATTCGAGTTGGAACTCATTTCATTATTGCCTCTCGTCTTTCTTTCCCACTTATTCTTCTTTCTGTATACTTGGCTTAAACATAATTATAACCTCATGATTCGTGCAAGCTCTCCAAGATTCACCAGTGAATCCTGGATCTCGTCTTCTTACCATAAGGTATTCCATGCAGCAGAACTTTTCTTGGAAATACCACTCCACGTTGCCAATTGCCCTTATAAACGTGATTTCCTATAACTCAGGCTTAATCGACATGAACCATCCGCCTATAGGCCGTACCTAGATTCAGTTGCCTACCCATGGCTTTCTGTAGGCTATTTCAAAACTGGCCAACCTCCTAAGGGTAAACCGTTGCTGACCATGATGCAGTCCTCTCGCTCTTCACCGGACTGAAATGAGCACTCTTCGTGAGTCTACCTATTATGACCCTCATACCCGTATTCCCTTTCTTTGATCTAGGTAGTCTATCCACATAATCTATCGAGATGTTTTCACACTTCCCTTGCGAAACTTCCAATGGAGGTAATGGCCCACTGGGCTTCTATGGCTTGGCCTCAACCTGGTGGCACAACATGTATTCCGAAACCAACTCGGCCACCTCCTCGAGTGATGCGCATCTTCAAGAACCTTCTTTACCAAGTCTTTCACTCGAGGAACACATAATCTCTTGTCGCGCCTTAGTCATCCTTTATAATATATCTAGCGAGGTGACCTAACATCTCGCCTCGAGTCGACTGGTCCATGTTCTTGACCAACTGCGGGTCTTCTTCCCGTGAAACTCCCTTCTTGATCCAGAAGAGTAAGTCTAAGCTCCGGGAATGCTAACTAACTAGCCAAACGGAGAAAGTTTCTTACTTCAATTGCCCTTCTCAGAGCTTCCCGGTCTCAAACCGCAGCCACTTTAGCGGAATCCACCGCTAAGACTTACTTAAGAACTATGTGCCCAAGAAATCCAACTTCTTTCCTCCAAAGTGGCATTTGGAGAACTTGACCTTCAACCGGTGGCTCTAAGCGTATCCATCACCTCTTTGAGACGTCTAGCATGCTTTCCCTCGTTCTTTTAAGGAGATCAAAATATCGTCTACGACGACCCCGACAAACTTGTTCAAGGACTCCCTAAACACCCTACCCATCAAGTCCACGTAATATGCGGGTGCATTAGTCGAACCAAATAGCATGACCAGCCATTCTAAAAATCCATCTAGAGTCCTAAACGCAGTCTTGTCAATTCCATTCTCAGCCATCCAAGCTGATGGAATTGGGTAGCTAGATCTAAAGAAAAAGATGCTCCTACTAGCTGATCAAATAAATCATCGATCCTTGGTAACGGTTGTCTATTCTTCTCACAATAACCGACACATAAGCGAAGCAAACCGTCCACATTAGTAACGAATGCTACTGGAGCACCCTACTCGAAAATGCTTCGTCTTAGGAAGTTCTTCTCAAGCAACTCCTTGACTTGCTTTCTTAACTCTCATCTCGTGAGTTCATGTGCCTAACCGGCCACGAAACTGGCTTGGTATTACCAACCAGATAATGCGGAAATCTATCCCCAGATATCAGGGTATTCTCGGACCACCCTCACAGATTGCAAACTATCGATAGACGAGTTGAGGGATTCAAGATAACATAACATGACGGGACCCATAGGGTTACTAGAAATTTCTAGGGTATTACCGAGGCGGATCATGAGCCTCACAACCCTATATACAAAAACCAAGAATGGCTTCAAAACAGGACAACCATTCCATGCCCAAAACCAACCCATATCCCCTGAAACCGAGAATATAAACATCCCACTAGAATTCTATACTCAAGATAGAAATTTTCAAATCCACTCAGACCATAGACAAACGGGCAGAACCCCCAATTGGATTTGAAACACATACGGGATCATCAACTACACTAGTACTTAGGTGCAAAACTTTCAACTGGATCAGATGAAATAAAACTATGCGATGTGCCAGAATCAAATAAAGTTCGAACAGGGAAAATCAGAAAATGTAAACAAGATTTTCAACAGAAACACTACCTCTATCATGAGCTGGAAGAACGGGGTTGAGGGGATGAATTCGCCCTCCAGATAGTCCTGCACACTGAGTCTGACCTTGCCCTTGTTTCCTCGGGCAATCCTTGCTGAAATGTCCAAACTCACCACAATCAAAGCATTCGCCCCGCTTTCTCTTCTCCTTCTTCCTACATTCCCTGGCTATATGTCCAACTTCACCACAGAAGTTACATTTCATATTCTTGCCCCGTTTCCCGGAATTTACTCTTTTGCCTTGAGACTCATTTTCCTTGACCTCTTTCTTATCATTGCTACCTTCTTCTTGAAGTAGGGCCAAATTTACTAAACTCTCAAAAGTCGCCCCCAAGGGTATATGAGACAGGGCCAAATCATGTAATGGCTCGTTTAATCCTAGAGCAAAGTGTAGGGCCTTCTTTTGAGCTGTATTAACCAAGTCTAAATCGTCCTGAGCCAGTTGATTAAACTTATCTATGTATTCCCTAATAGTCATGTCCCCTTGCTTCAGTGATAAGAATCTCAGTCCAAACCTTCCTCTAAAGTCATCCCAAGTCTCAATTGGCCTAGTAGCGGTGGTGACTACCCACCAACGTGCAGCTTCTTCCTTTAGCAACCATACTGCCAATAAAACCTTCCTGCGGTCACCTATATCAAAGGTGGCTAAAAGATCTTCGGTCTCTCTCAACCAATTCCCTGCTTCTACAAAAGTCTCTGTTCCATTAAAATTCTTGCCACCCATCCTCTTAAAGTTCTTGCAAGTTTCCGCGAAATCCGCTTGTGGAGGCTGAGGGGGAAGGGGAACATCAGCTACGGGAGGAGGAGTAATATTTGCGGGGCCGACTTCGGTCGCCCTAGCCTCCAATAGTCTCCTATACCAAACAGGTATGTGAACTCCCTCCGGAATGGCAAAGTTGTCGGCCATACTGGAAACGAAGAAAAAGATAGATTCAGAATGGAGAAAAACGAAGGAATTTTGCTAATGGCTTTTTGGGGAATAGCCTTTTTTAAAAATAACTAGACTTTTCTTTGGAAAATACTTTATACTTGGTTTTGAAAGTAGTTTTTCAAAAGTTTTAAAAACCTTTTTATCCCTTCTCGTAAACCATATGCTCTGATACCAAATGTAACACCCCACCTCCACTAGGGTCACTCGCAAAGGAATGCACTAGCTTTGGAGGGGCATTATTGGTAAACATGCATAATGATATAGCAAGGCAGGACATGACATATATATATATGTAAATAAACAGAGTGAGTAACTAAAACAGCGGAAGATTTATAAACCTTTTCAAAACACAAGTCTGGTACATCAAAATGTCAATTTCCCAAAATTACAAGTCTAGATAAATACATCATCTGATAAACTAAAAGTACATAAGTACTATCCCCAAATAAGAGTGATAAACCATAGCGGCTCAAGTCCAAAGCATACTTGAGCTATCCAAGGAAGCAGCTAGAATCCAAGCTAGGCTCCAGTATTCCCTCCCTGAGAACCTGGGGGGGGGGGGGGGAACGGAAGAAAAGAGGCGAAACAAAACGGGTCAGTCAAAAAGACTGAGTAAGCCCTGCTACGATCAGTCTATAAACTAATAAAGTTAACATCATGATGGAAACTGAGATGATCATAGATAACAACATACTGGCATGATAAAGTAACTACAAGACAGATAGAGGTGTCATCGCATAAACAAGGTGAAGTTTTTGCACCACGGTGTACTAGCAAACCACCATAACAGGTATTGATCCCTTAGCCCAAACTTTGGCCCAATAACATGAAGTGACCTTAATAAATGGTCCAGCCCACGGTCTAGTCGATCGGCTCCCTATAAACCTAACACGTCAAGTGTTGGTGTCCATATGGCCCACATATGGTTGTAGTTAGTCTGTGCTGGGTCCACCTTTGGGTGTATCAAGCCCTCGGGTGTCAATCCCGGACACTTAAGCAATAATGCACAGCCCTAACCTACTGGTACCCGTGCCTCGAGTTTGTCCAACATCGGACTACGTGCACGTCCGTAGCCCGCCGGACCCGCACCGCTGTACCACTCAGCCATCGCCCTTTGGTCGCTTACATCCGTTCAGTAATCGTGCCCCGCCCTAGCCTAGTCTCTAGGGTTGTGATGATACCAAACTGGGATTACTGCCGGAACAGACCCGCTGCTAGGGTTTCCTAAGAGGGTTAAGTGTGATTTAACCCTTCACTAATCCTGGATTAAATTAGTTAAGTGAAATCAACGGTTCACCACTTAACCCCATCCAATCCCTTGTATTCCCAAATTGATTAAATTGGTTAAGTGTAACTTAACCCCATTTTCATCCCTTGAATCCCCAAATTGGTTAAGTATTAGTGGACCTTGACTTAACCCTAATCATGAGGCATTAATTAACTTAATGCACCTTAACCTCTCACATTAGACCGTGTTGTGGTTACTAGTTAGGCCGGGCGGGTCCGGGTAGCTTTACACCACAACTTGGTCTAACCTCGGGTCTTGGCACCCCATGACCAACTTCTCACATTGGGTCCTATTGTTTGTAGCCACTAGTTAAGCCGGTCGGTTCCGGGTAGAATTACGCTACAAACTCAACCCAACCTCGAGTTGGCCACACTTATGTTTTCTAAGTGTCATGTCCACTTTATTTCAAAACATAATTACAAGTCAACAATTACTTGGGTAGACCTAACTTAATAGGTAAATTCCCAAGGGGTAGACCTAACTTAATAGGTAAATTCCCAATCTTATGTTTTCATGTATTTTAAGTTTACCCAAACCCCCACCGTCATTCTATCGCTTACATATTCGTAATAACGCATAAAGGATAGGAAGAGGGAACTTGGCACAACATACATGACAAACTTGCACAACAATCATGCACAACATGTTAGGCTTGCACAACTTAGCATAGTGAACTTGCGTATTACCATAAACATGCATAACATGTTAAACTTGCATAACTTAGCATAGTGAACTTGCATATTACCATAATCATGCATAACTTGTCAAACATGCACAACTTGTCATTTTAAACTTGCATAAGCATGCATAACTTGTCAACATGCACAACTAGTCATTTTAAACTTGCATAAGCATGCACAACTTGTCAAAACATGCACAACTTGTCATTTTAAACTTGCATAAACATGCACAACTTGTCAAAACATGCACAACTTGTCAAAACATGCACAACTTGTCATTTTAAACTTGCATAAATATGCATAACTCAACAAACATACAAACCATGGCTTAGCAAACTTGCATAAACATGCATAACTCAATAAACATACAAATCATAGCTTAGCAAACTTGCATAAACATGCATAATTTATTAATCTTGCAAATCATGGCTTAGTATACATGCATAACTCAATAGATTTGCAAATCATGGCTTAGTATACATGCATAACTCAATAGATTTGCAAATCATGGCTTAGTACCCTTGCATAAATATGCACAACTCAATAAACATACATAAACCCCAACTTTCATCCCACATTAACTTTAGAGTTTCTAAAATGAGGGTAAGAGGGCTTACTATGTCTATGCGGACTCAAATGAGTATAACAAATGCAAGAAACCCCTTATGCAACTAATTAAAGCCCCCAAATGCAAGCAAACTTGATCAAGACTCCTCCTTTATGATGCCAATAGAAGAACAAGCCTTTAATGCAAGCTAAGGAGGGTCATACAAGCCTAAATATGCTTGTATGCATGGAAAATCACTTAGGAATTAATTTAGGAATTGTATGAAGAGGGTGGAGGCCATGAGAGTTTTGATTTTGGCATAGTTTAGTTACTAGATTGAATAATGAGTGATTTAGGGTAGGTTAGGGTCTTATTTATAGATTAGGCTAGTGATTTGGACCATAGGATTAACCCTAGATTCAATTAGGTCCATCAGATCTCGGAACTCTCTAGAAACAGGCCACAAGACCCAACCCCAATCAGAAATGGTGCACCAGGCTAAGCAGCCCGTGCACCCCCTGTCGACAGGGCTGTCGACAGGGCAGTCGACATGCCTAGACCCCTGTCGACAGGCCTGTCGACATGGGGTCCTGGGCGGGAATTTTTCCCGCCTGCCCAGTTTGCCCTAGCCCATGTTTTTAATTTCAAATTTAAATCTGTTTTTCTTAGAAATTTTCTGCAAACTTCAATGGGCCTTAACTGGGTCATACAGACTCCGATTTCCGAAAACTCGGATTCTATTTCGCGTATTTTTTCGAGACGAACGCAATGGCATAGCCCGTTTCCCTTGATTCACATTTTATAATTTAATTCTGCCTCAATTTTCATTATTACAGGTTATTGAAAATACAGGTTGTTACACTTCTCCTATTCGAATAACTCATATTCGATAGCGTTTATTCATTTATAAAGATTTACTTTTAGTAACGGTTCTTTACTTTATAAATGTTCTCTTTAATAACGTTACTTCACTTACACAAGTGTTGTGTACCCCATCTATTTAAAACTATCGGTGTTAAAAACCAATATCTCCTCTCTATATAAGCTCAGACTTATATATTCCATCTATCGAATGATAAATATTTAATTTAATTTATAAACTGTTATTTATAAATTAATCTTTTCTACTTATCTGTTAAAAACAGATTTCCATTTTCTATTCATCTTCTGAATATTCCTTTGATAAAATTCTATTTATTTAACAAATAAATATCTCATCTATAACATTCAATTTATTTTCTATAAATAAATATTTCCATTTAATCTATTTGTAAATGTTATACAAATATTCCCTTTTTAAATTCCATTTGTAAATGTTTTAACAAATATTTCTCCTTTTATTCGTTTGCACATAACTTCCTTTGTATTTGTGTTACAAATATATTTCCTTTATATTTGCTTTACAAATATATTTTCTTTTTAACTTTTTTTGGTTTTTCCTTAATTCACACCCAATTCATATTCACATTGATTTTACTCAATTTATTCATTTCGATCCATTTAACTTACTTAGGTTAAATTTAATTTCAATCATTCAAATTCCCATTAACTAGTTGCTAATTAACCGTTTTGCCTATTTCACTCTTTTTATTTGAATATAACTTGTTCAAATATATTTCAACTCGCTTATAGACTAATCTAATTATATTTTCAACTCGAGTTATATATTCGATTTCGAATATAAATTTTCAATCTCTTTCACTTATCAAAAATCCAATTTCGATTCAAATTTCCTTTAACTAATTATTTTCCAATTTAGTTAATTTTATTTAACCATTTAAAATATGATTTTTGTTTTAGAAATCATTTCACTTACTTCACTGAAGTTCATATTCATTTTATATCTCCAGTCTAGATTTTTCTAGTGCCAATTCAGATTTTATTTCCTAACAATCCCTTTGTTTATTTAATTAAACCGTTATGGTTTTTATAATGGTTCTGGCGCTGTTTTTTCTAAAATTTTGATTTTGACATAACTCAGAATCTATACGACGAAATCCAAAATTTTCTCTTTCATTAGAAAACTATTGTTCAACCGGTCCCGACGATTCTTGTTTCAAAGAATTCCGACTTCAACTGAGTTCTGTATACTAAATTGAAGTTCGAATTGCCAAATTACGAACTGCCGCGCTACGACGAGCTCGTTTTAATTATATTTATAAATATAAACGTTTTGCCTTTGTTTATAATAAATTCAACTCCATTCTGATATATTTTTAATATGTATCCAATCCATTTCACATAATATTCCCGATCTATTTCTCTTCAAATATTCAAGTCCTATATATTAATTTAAAATATTCAAATTCCATTTGAATCTCTTTATTCCAACTCATTTGAATTTCCTTCCATTCAATTTCTATTTGAATTTTCTCCGATTCAAATTTTAATTCAATTTCCTTATCTTAAATTTCTATTTGAATTTCTTCATTCAAAACCCATTTCAAATCCCTTATTCAAATTCCATTTGAAATCCTTTATTCAATTTCTATTTAAATTCCTTATTCAAATTCCATTTGATTTCACTTTGAATTATAAATAGAATTTCTATATTCAAAATCCGTTTTAACTCTATTTGAATCCTATATTCAAATTTCCATTATTTACATCTTCTTTATTCAAATCTCATTTGAATTTTCTATACTCCAATCCCTTTTGAATTTTCTTATATTCAAATCCATTTGAATTCCTTTGAATTCAAATTCCATTTCAATTTTTCTTATACAATTTCTATTTGAATTTGTCTTTATTCAAACTCATTTGAATTCCTTTGAATTCAAATTATGTTTCCCTTCTATTTGAATTATATATATATTATATATTCAAATTCCTTTATTTTACTTCTATTTGAAATCTATATTTCAATTCCCATTTCACATTTCAAAATTCCTTTGAAGTTATATAAATATATACATATATTTATATCTATCCCAAATTCAAAACATTTGAATTTTCAAACAACTTGTTTCTTTTCAAAAAAATTTCCATCAAAACTTTTCTAAGGCAGCAATTCGTCACATAGAAACTCGAAAATGAACACTAGTGATGTTGCGACCATCATCAGAATTATTTCCCAGCTACTGAATGAGTTCAGTACTATATTTCTTTCAAAATCCATTTAGAAAAATATTTTTCCCAAACTCCCAGGATTTTAAATTCTTAATTATGCTTTGAATTCAATTTCAATTTATCACATTTGTATATTTGATTTCATATACAAATTCTATTGGTTATATATCTATTTCTGTTTTATAATCTAATTTGATTATAATCCTAACAATCAACTTAACTATTTAAAAACAATATCATGTCCAATCTTCTGTTCAAGTGTTTATAAACTCCTATCGAAATCATGGCGTCCCACGATTCGACCAAAATTTATAATCCACTCAACAGACTAGCCAACACAATATAAAGCAGTTTTTATAGCAAATAACAAATACGCTCTCTCGTATATATATACACTCAACTCATTCTAGGATACTACTGATCCTATCTCAAATGAGCACATTCCAACAAGCCTAGGTATTCGCTCAACCTAAGCTCTGATACCAACTGTAATGACCCAGATTTCCATAACATCGGAGTTGACTATATACATCATACGTCCAACCCAAATATCACGAAAATACGGAACATTTTTTTTTAGAAGAAAGAGATAGAAGAAGAATAGAAATAACAACACAGAATCTCACATCGCAGCGGAACAAATATAATATATCATATCTTTGAAATACAAAATCTTAACTGTATAACATACACTTATCAGAGTACAACACTTACAACACAATGGAACCACTATAACTAGATAACGCTGAAGCCTCCTGCTCCTCGCTCCTTTAGATATATCTGAAAAATCCTGAACTACTTGACTGCCCGTACAAATTTAGGCACCCAAGAGTTTAGGTAGAACAAAACAAAATAAACTCCGGGTCAGTCATGGGACTGGTATGAGTAAACAGTTTAAAACAGTTTCAGAAAACTAAATGATATCTCATAAGACCACGCCGTATAACACGGAACGGGTTTTTCCCTTATGAGAATCCAAACACTTGATTTATTTTTATATCAGAACTCTTTTGATATTATAATAATGTCTAAATCAAGTAGATAACAATCTAGTGGAACGTTTGCATCTCACGTTCCACATATGTAATATACAATCAAAACCGCAAGCACGTATTGGGTAATGGATTTCCAACTATGACAAGGTATGGAATCACCTTCCGCTGGTATATCTCTAGAGTAGAATACACCGAGTTCAACAAGAACATCTTGCAACTCAGCCACACATGACCGACCACTCATTTCGCTTGAGTGTATCGAATGTATATCACCAACGATTGGGATCAGCAACCGTTTCCCGAATGGGTCAGCATCGACAATAGATTTTTAGAAGTAAATGAAACTCTAGATCAGGTGATTATACACCCTAATAGGTGCGACCTACATAGCCATGCCGCTTTCCCGATTTCTGTCATTTACCGGTTGATGAGGCTAGAAGCTACGCTTTATCATCACACCAGATTCACTTCGAATGTCACATCGTCAGATCCATCGAAAATCACTAATTGACGTCTACAACAGTACATTACGTGTCAGCTAAAAGAAGTTTCCTCCTCCGCTTCCACTCTTGGTACAGTTGAAGAAATCAATGTACGTGACCTTTCGGGAAATACTCTGTCAGACATTCATCCATACAAGTCACCCAGGAACAGGATGAACTGAAGGCACTATTTCTATTTATAGAAAAAAGTCCTTGCACTCTACTCCGTCTTCGATTATCTTTATATAATCTGATTCGCACGCTACTGCCGATATGGAGTGGTTCTTCGGATAATAATCCAACCGGTCTCTCCATATTGACAACGATGGTCAAAACTTCGATAGTCTGTGATTTAACTATCGAATAAAAACAAGTGTTTCGATAGTCGATGATTTAACTATCGAATAAAACAAGTGTTCATCCAAACATCCAACAATCACTGAACCTTTAATTAATATTCCATTAATTAAATCTCTTCTCTATTTCTTATCAATATTTGTTAACCAAATATTTTCAATAACCATATTGGCCTTATATGTTGTTTGGAAAACATTTCCATATATCGCCTTCCTTTATTTTCTATACTAGGAAATATTCATTATTCTATTTCCAAGCTTTGCACATATTTGGGTTAAAACAGATGTTGTGTAAAACATCGTTACGACAACCCAAATACAGTATTTACCTAATTCTTATTCCACATTGATCTTCGAGCCTGAATCTTGCTACTTATCGGTATATCATGAAATCAACCAAGTTGGGGTATAATTACCTCTTAGACCTTGACTGAATAACATTTAACGTCAAAACAGACAAGACTACTTGCTCGAATAATCAATACCATACAACTGATTATTCACCTTTAAACACATATATACTTTTTCTTTCTATTATACTAGATTTTATTCTTATACTTCCTTTTTGATTATACTATTCTATTTCTAAGTTCGTTTCCTTATCGACTTCTATATAATTTGATATGTTGATTTCTAACTATCAAATTATCTTAAAAATATTCTATCTCCTTAAATTCCCGGAAAAATTCGCCCATAACCTCCTTTGTACCGGGAGCATCGGGAAATTTCAAATAGCTTTCCCGGTCCTTCTCATCTCAAAAAGAAAAAGAAAAAGCCAAGCGGCTTGCCGATACGGCGCATAAAATCTCATATATGAATTAACTACGTACCTTTTTGTCGGGCAATCTATATATATACCTTCTAACACTTTATTCCAAACCTGTCTCCTGTATATTTATGCATGTCCAATCTATTTTAACTATACCAATCGTTTCAACTCAATTTGTTAATTAAATCTGTTAATTAACTTCTTAGTCTAATCCACTTCTATTTATCCAAATCTATTTATTTAAAATCCCATTTGAATTTCTATATTCAAATTCCATTTGAAATACTATGTTCAAATTCTATAGTTAAACTCCATTTGAATTCTATTATTCAAATTCTATTTCAATTCCTTATATTCAAAGTCCATTTGAATTCTCTGCATTATTTATAAACAACGTTTATAACTTCAATTCAAATCCCATATTTTCATTTATAAACAAAGCTTATAAATTCGATTCAAAACCCACCTTTCATTTATAAACAAAGTTTATAAATTCGATCACTTGTTTTATATACCTTCAAAACAAGTTAATATTTTCTATAGCTTTAAAGTCCATTTGAATTCTCTATTCAAATACTATCGTTTAAAGTCCATTTGAATTCTATATTCAAATACTATCGTTTTAAGTCCATTTGAATTCTATATTCAAATCTATAGTTTTAAGTCCATTTGAATTTCTATATTCAAATCTATAGTTTTAAGTCCATTTGAATTTCTATATTCAAATCTATAGTTTTAAGTCCATTTGAATTTCTATATTCAAATCTATAGTTTTAAGTCCATTTGAATTTCTATATTCAAATCTATAGTTTTAAGTCCATTTGAATTTCTATGCATTATTTATAAACAACGTTTATACTTCAATTCAAATCCCACCTTTCCATTTATAAACAACGTTTATAAATTCAATTCAAATCCCATATTTTCATTTATAAACAAAGTTTATAAATTCGATTCAAATTCCATCCTTTCATTTATAAACAACTTTATAAATTCGATTCAAATTCCATCCTTTCATTTATAAACAACTTTATAAATTCGATTCAAATTCCATCCTTTCATTTATAAACAACTTTATAAATTCGATTCAAATTCCATCCTTTCATTTATAAACAACTTTATAAATTCGATTCAAATTCCATCCTTTCATTTATAAACAACTTTATAAATTCGATTACTTGTTTATATATATATTCAAAACAAGTTAATGTTTCTATACTTCATTTAAAATTCAAATTCTATTTATAAAAATAGAATTCCCCTTTTAAATTTCAAATACCCTTTTTGATATTTTTATAAATCAATATCTCAAACCCCAGTGATATTTAAACAATCAAATCAATCAATTTTCAATCATTTGATTTTCTACACATCATATAGGAATATATATGAAATCAAACAAACAACAAACAGATAATATATTTTTGAGGAATCCAGTTGGATTCCTCCAACCTGTTTCCCTGCATCCACAGACGTTAGCACATAAATAATACCCATCCTGCTTCGAGGCAGGATATCGCGGTATAGAAGGCCATCCACTAATCATAGCGTGGGGGCGTATAGGGTAATCATCCGCTATGGTACCGCGGGCATCCGCTAATGAAACTGCGGGAATCCAACCAATCATCAACCCAATATATATATATATATATAATAGTCCTAAATAACTAATATATATTTTAAATCAACCAAACAATATTCAAACAAGCATAGCAATTATTTTTAACAACTAGAAATAATTCTAATTAAATGGTGAGTGAGGTTTACTCACCGTGATATTTTATCTTCGAATATCCATCTTTTTGAATTGTCTTGGCTAGCCTCTACTTGAATCATCTCAAATGAATTTATCGTACACCTTATTGATTATTACTGCAAACAGCTTTAAACTCTTGCACCATACTCTTCGACATTACATCGAACACCTCATGGTCGATCTCCATAGTTCAATTCCAGTAGCATCGCACCATTCCCAAACTCCCTCAAATCGACAGGAACTACCCTAACCAATCTTCCAACGGCCAATTTCCAGCATCGATTCAACATCGCAGTCACTCCCTTGAACTCCAGAGTCCAAATCTCGACGCCATACCTGATGCGCTTACGTTTCCAGCAACCCTCACAACTTCTTCTTCGAATGAACCACTCTCTCAATGCCAGCGTTTCAGACAACTTCGAGCTACACAAACTTTGGAAAAAATCGCGATACCCTGCTATCGATAACCCAAAGTCAACCACGGTCGCCTCCCCTGAACTCGCGATGACCCGCTTCCTTAGCCGAGTTCACTCCAAAGACCATGATTTTGATTTCCGTGATAAACGAAAAGGGAAAAAGGATGTCGCGAGCCCTAACAATCATCGCGCACCCTATAGGAATTGTCGAACCCTCTAAGAAATAAATTTCGAGCTCCATTCTTCACGATTCTAGCCTTAGAAATTTTAATTCGGATTCTGTTTCTGATTTTGGAAATTAAAGGAAGAGGCGTTTGATTTGTTTTCCTGAAAATGAATCCGCCAAAAGAAGAGGAGCATCGCGGGTTTATATAAGAAAAGGCGTGGTTTTTAAAAGGGACATCGAGGCCATTTGTTTTGTGGAGTAAAAGGTGACGATGTGGTTGATTTTCTTTCATTTGAAATTTGAAAAGAAGGGGAAAGCCACGTTAATTTCAATTTAATGAAGGAGAAGGAGCCACAGTTCCTAATTGTTTTATTTCAGTCCACAAATCTTGATAATTTATTTTATTTAAATTAGTTTTAACTCAGTGTCCTTAAATTAAAATACTTCATGACACCGATCTCCTTTCTGAACCCAACAACTGTCAATTCTAGGGTAAAACCATTATTCTGAACCCACTGGGATATGTATCGATGTCCAGTTCCATCATCCCGAACAGATATTAAGTTAATTCAATAAAAATAAATTTCAGCCAATTTATTTTCCGATAATAAATTAATACTATTCTTCTAATTCAAACAGGAGTCTGAATTGATTTTTCTAAACTGTTTCTAATTCAGTTTCAACTTCTCAAACTGACGTATTACGATAATTTAATATATTCGATATTAAATCGAAATTGCTTATTAAATTTATAACTTAATATAAAATTTCCATTTATATTTATCCACCCAATATTTAAATCCATATTAAATATTTAAAATTAACCCATCAGAATGCGGGCCATTACAAAATCCCAACCAGTTCAGAATGTCATATAATCATAATTTACAATGGATCTGATATAATATAGGCATATGAACAAATCCAAGTCATAGTCGTATCATATTTACTTTTAAATATTCAAATCTAAAAGCAAGTAGGAACTCACAGTGTTAGGATTAGAAAATAGAACTAGAAAAGATTGGATCTTGAATCTCCAATTGATTTGCTTTAGTTGAAGAAGATAACGGATCCAGATCGGTTCAGATACCGGCAGAGTTTGGCCACCATGAATTCTCAATGAAGAAAACAAGAGAAATGACCACGTAACTTAAAATCCTCATAACTTCTTCATACGTTGTCCTTTTTATGCAAACCAAATGTCTATCTTGACCAGAATTTTGAGAGGACGCAATGGCATGGTACGTTTTCCTTAATTTTCAATGTTAAATTAATTATAATTTAATTTATCCTCTTTTAGTGTCGTTATAAATTTTGGGTGTTACATTCTCCCCTACTCAAAGGGTTTCGTCCCTGAAATCTCTAACTTGAAAAGAATGTACCCTACCATCCATCATCCATCTACTCATCCACCAATCACAGGCATCCATTGTCCTTAAATATTTCTAGTGCTTATATGAATATATGCAAGGGTGTAAGTATATGTCCCAACACTAATGCGGAAATTAGGCGGTCTACTGATTTAGTTGACCTCCTTAATGTAATGTATGTTAGTTCCATGAATCCAATATGTATGCAAATAATCCTATTGTGGCATGTAAGTTCTATATGTGTGCACACTCATTTGTCTAAATGCAACATCCATATACTAACACATTCATTTCTATCCATAAAAGAAAAGAAAATGCACACACATTCATATGCAGCATGGGAGTGACTGAGCCGATCTAGTGTCTAATGTGTGTGTATATGTGTCCACAGACAGCCACTAGCAAACACTTGCATCCATCAAACATAACATGTCTCAAACACATGTTTACATCCATAGGATTCCTATCTAAAGGTCAAAAATACTATGGATAAAATCTATTCAAATGATAGAAACAAGCACAGATAAAACTTTAGAAAAAGGAGTTAAAGACATACCCTAAAAAAGAAAAGGGTATAAAGCACGAATCTTGTCTTTGGTCTCCCAAGTCGCATCCTCTGGGTTATCTTCTCATTGAACCTTTAGCAACTTGATCTCTTTGTTGTGTAGCTTATTAACTTCTGATCCAAGGATACGAGAAGGAACCCGCCTGACTATCGCCTCCCGTTCCACTTCCATTTCCTCTAATATACTTGGCTCAACAACTTCCGCGGTGTCACGTAAGCACTTCCGCAGATGGGAAACGTGGAAAACATTATGGACACCGGATAGATTTTTTGGGACCTTTATTCTATAGGCCATCTGACCAATCCTTTCAGTTATGGGAAATGGTTCCACAAACCTAGGTGCCAACTTCCCTACTGACCCGAAGTGAGCCACATTCCTCAAAGGTGATGCTTTGATAAAAACTGAGTCTCCCACTTCAAATTCGATGTCAATCCTTCTCTAGTCTGCATAGGACTTCTGCCTATCATGAGCTGTCTTCATCCGCCATTAAATGAGGTCAATTTTTTCAGACGTTTCCCTAACTATACCTGGTCCAAGTAATAATCTTTCTATACATTCCCACCAATAAGTTGGTGATCTACAGGGTCGTCCATACAATGCTTAAAAGTGTGCCATGCCGATGCTGGATTGATAGCTATTGTTATATGCAAACTCTACTAAAGGAAGGTGCTCTTCCCAAGTCCCTTCGAAGTCTAGGATACACAGCGTCAAAAGATCCTCTAGAATTCTTTACACCCTCTCTGTTTTCCCATCGGTCTATGGATGATAAGCTGTGCTCAAACACAACTGTGTACCTAATGCTTCTTGCAAGCTCCTCCAAAATTCACTGGTAAAGATAGGGTCGCGATCGCTTATAATGCTGGAAGGTACTCCATGAAGAGTAACTATCACATGAACATAAATTGCTGCCAACCATGATGCCATCCTTTTACTCTTAACTGGAATAAAATGGGTGCTCTTAGCGAGTCTATCTACCACAACCCAGATATTGGTGTTGCCTTTCTTCGATCTAGGTAAACCATCTATTAAATCCACAGAGACGTTATCCCATTTCCACTGAGGAACCTCCAAAGGATGAAGTAAATCACCAGGCCTCTTTTGCTCAGCTTTAACTTGCTAGCAAACTAAACATTGAGAAATGAACTCTGCCATATCTTTCTTCATCCCAGCCTAAAAGAAAACCCTTTTTATGCCTCTGTACATCTTATCACCACCTGGATGAATAGTCATCTTAGAATGGTGGGCTTCTTCTAGGACTGCCTTTATCAAGCTTCCAGTTTGAGGAGCACAGAGCCTTCCATCTCTTCGCAACCACCCCTTTTCATCTATGGCATATTTATTGAGGTAACTAGAAGTCTTCCCTTGTATGAGCCTTTCAATGATGTCTAAAATCTGTGGTTCACCTTACTGTGAAGCTTCTATCTGATCCTTAAGAGTTGGTCGTATCTCCAAGGATGCAAACAAATCAGGCAAAATCTCGACGGAGGGTCTAAAATCAAAATCTGATATGAACTCCAAGCTCTTCCTCTCCATAAACAGAGGACTCAAGGCCATCCTCTGTCTACTTAGTACATCTGCCACCACATTACCCTTGCCAGGGGGATACATAATCTCAAAATCATAAGAAGATGGGAACTCCATCCACTGTTGTTGCCTTATATTGAGATGTTTCGGCGAGAACAGATACTTGAGAGATTTATGATCAGTGTATAACTCGAACTTCTCTCCAAGTAAACAATGGTGCCATGTCTTATGCGCGGATACTATGGCAGCTAGATCTAGATCATGGGTGCGGTAGTTCTTCTCATGAACTCTCAACTGTCTACCCCCATAACGCACTACTTTCCCTTCTTGCATCAAAACCGCACCAAGCCCTGTACCACATGCATCAGTGTAAATGGTGAACACCTTACTTCCATCAGGCAAGGTCAAGACTAGGGCTATTGTCAGAGCCCTCTTCAGTTGTTGGAAAGAAACATCACAATATATGTCCCATGAAAATGCCAAATCCTTCTTTGTCAGCATGGTGAGTGGGGCTGATATCTTTGCGAAGTCCTTAATGAACTTCCTATAATAACCTGCCAATCCAAGAAAGCTTCTCACCTCGGTTGCATTTTTAGGAATTTGCCAATCTTGCACTGCAACCACCTTTGTGGGATCTACAACTATCCCTTCTTTGGAGACCACATGCCCTAAGAATCTCACCTTTTTTCTACAAAAATGGCATTTGGAGAACTTCGCCTTAAGCTGATGCGCATGAAGAGTCTTCAAGATTTCTCTCAAATGTTGGGCATGCTCTTCTTCGTTTTTGGAGAAGATCAAGATATCATCAACAAAGTCCACGACAAATTTGTTTAGAAACTCCTGAAACACCCTACTCATCAAATCAACAAAATAGGCAGGTGCATTCGTTAACCCAAAAGGCATAACTATCCATTCAAAGGAACCATCTGGAGTCATTAAAGTAGTCTTATCTATGCTGTCTTCAGCCACCCTCAATTGATGAAATCCCATGGCCAAATCTAACTGGGAAAATAACGAGCCACCAACAAGTTGATCAAATAAATCATCAATCCTCGGGAGTGGGTTCCTATTCTTCTTAGTGAGTTTATTCAACTCTTTATAGTCAACACACAAACGAAGCAAACCATCCGCCTTAGTTGCGAATACAACCGGAGCACCCCATTCAGATATGCTTCGTCTGATAAACCCCTTCTCAATTAGCTCCCTTACTTGCTTAGTCAGCTCCCTCCTTTCCCTTGGAGCCATATGGCGCATTGATAATGCAACCATCTTTGCATTTTCTACCTTACATATACGGAAATCAATCTAGTGCCTCGGAGCTAAGCCCCGTACCTCATCAAAAACATCAGAATAATCCCGGACTACTAGAACAGATTGCAGATCATTAATAGATGCATCAAGAGACTCTAGGAAACTAAGCATAACCGACCCTTGTTAGTCACAAGAAATCTCGAGGGTCCTTCCATGACAAGTCAGAAGTCTAATGACCCTTCTCTCACAATCCAGAATGGCACCATACATGGTAAGCCAATCCATTCCTAGAATCGACCCATAGCCCATAAACCCGAGCACATACGCGTCGCATTCAAACTCGACGCCTAACACAGATATTTTCAATCCTCGACAAATCATAGATAAATGAGCCGAACCACCAATGGGGTTTGAAACAACTAAGGGATCCACTATCATACTAGTAATTAAGTGCAGAGATTCAACCAAAGAACTAGATATAAATGAATGTGAAGCGCCATAATCAAAAAGTGTTCTAACTGGATGATTAGAAAGAGAAATTAAACCTTCCACAGAAATTTTTCTACCTCTATCAGTAACACTAATCGCGAAAGCATGCACCTGCCCTCCAAAAGTTCCTTCCCTTTGACCTTGTCCCTGCGATCCCTGTTTCTTTAGGCACTCCCTAGCAAAGTGTCCGGCCTCTCCACAATGGTAGCAAGAGTTCTTCCTTCGCTTACAGTCTTTGACCAAGTGACCCTCTTTCCCATAATTATGACATTTTCTCTTATCCTTGCCTTTGTTATTCTTTCCGCCTTTCTTATGCTGTTGTTGTTGTTGCTCCTTCTTGAGCCACACCTTCTTATTTTGCAATGTTTCCTCAGCCTTTCCTTCCTTATTTTCTCCCTTGTCTTCCTCATGCATTAGGGCCATATTGACAAGCTTTTCAAAAGTGGCCCCCATTGGAATATGGGACATGGCTAACCCATGAAGGGGTTCATTCAGCCCTTTAGCAAATCACAAAGCCCTTTTATGCAGCGTATCCACTAGCTCTAACCCGAACCTTGCTAGCTGGTTGAATTTGTTCACATACTCTTTCACCGTCAAGTTTGCTTGTTTGAGTGCTAATAATCTCTCCATCTGCATGCTTTGGGAGAGAAATTTTATTTCAAATCTTTGTCTAAAATCTTCCCAAGTTTCCACCGGACGTCCAGCTTGGGTGACTTCCCACCAAAATGAGGCTTTGCCTTTCAGTAGCCAAGAAGCTAATTGAATTTTCCTTCTATCCTCTACTACGAATGTATCATTCTCATGGAACGACTTCCCTCCCATAGCATGGAATTCTTTGCAGATCTTGGTGAATTATCTACTCTTGGAGGAGTAGGAGCAGGAATGACATGTGCAGCTGGGGGAGGAACGTTTCCTTGGCCTTCGGCAGGCACCGTGGCCTCCAGATACCTATAGAACTATCGGGGTATCGATCGTAATGCCCTTTGGGATATTAGGAATGTTTGT
The DNA here is from genome assembly GCA_030737875.1 of Allium sativum. NCBI lineage: Eukaryota > Viridiplantae > Streptophyta > Magnoliopsida > Asparagales > Amaryllidaceae > Allium > Allium sativum. Next base: position 173,828,534 of record CM060927.1, read on the forward strand.
TCCCCAGACATGCTGAAAAAGGAAGATATTTAACAAAGGACCGAAGGATATTACATATGGCTTCTTGGGGAATGTCTTTCAAAATAGACTTTTCTTTTTGAAAATGATTACTTTTAAAACCTTTTTGAAAATAATTTTCAAAAACTTTATTGAATCTGGTAATCCTCAGCTCTAATACCAAATGTGACACCCCACGTCCGTTAATGTCACTCACAAAGGGAATGCATTAAGTTTCGTGAAGCGTTATAGGTAAACAGACACAAAATACTACAAGATACATATAAATAAGATAACATCATAAATTCAATTTTTTTATTTCAAACACAAATCATACATCGTGGTCCAAAACACCATAAGTCACAAAAACCATTACAATAACATAACTTCTGTATTGTACCATCAGACTACATAAATATAAAAAACATAACGTAATTCCCCAAGAAAAAGAGTTAAGCCATAGTAGAGATAAGAACTTGAGCCATACTTCGAAAGTAGCTCTAGCAGATGATAACTGAGTCCTGACTAAGCCTAAGTGTTTCCTCCTTGAGAACCCGGGGGTTGGCGGAGGGAGGGGAACGGAAGAAAGAAGAGGAAACAAAAGGGTCAGACATAAAGTCTGGCGAGTCTAGTTACTTTTAGCAAGTAAATAAATAAAAGTAGCATGATAGGCATATAAAGTAGATAAGAGAGATCACTACATAAATGGCAGGTGTGACAAGGTAGACATGATAAGGTGTATATGCTTCTCTAATGACTACGATGCACTATTACTAGTATAACCAGAATGATATGATCCCTTCCACTATGAGGTGGCAGACTTAGGTATATGTCCAAATGTACCCTAACTACTACCCTAATCGATCGGCTCCCTACTCCATAGATACTCTGTGTCGTCCCCACAGTAGGTTGTATCACGTCCTAAAGTGTCAACCCCTCGTTGATATGCATAGCCCCATATCTACAGGTGTCACAGTCGTTTTATCCCCCTCTGCCCGGCTCACGCACATGGCCCGGTCGGTTAGCGCCGCCCATACCGTCCTTCACATTTGGATCTCTTACAGTCAGTCCAGTAAGCGTGCCGCTTCTCCGACCTAGTACGAAGTACATGTTTCTATACTTACTCCGGGTTACTGGATGAAACGGCTCCCACACAATATGATACAATCTCTCCCCTTTGTCTTGTATCCCCCACTAGGTTTTCTTTGGCTATGTATACCACTTGGTGTCTTTAATTACATAACCCTATTATTTCTACAAGTTATGCTTACCCTAAAAGGTGTCTTTAGTTACATAACTTTATTATTTCCTCTGGTTATGTATACCACTAGGTGTCTTTAATTACATAACCTCATCGGGTTAAGTTTATGGGCCTATATGTAAATGCTACCCACCCCTCCAGATTTGCTTAACCCATCCACTATCCAATCAATTTTACTTAACCCTAAATTTAGTTCACAATCATACAATCCCTATGGATTAGATTTGGTTAAGTAGTCCAATTTATTACCATGTCCATTTATGGTTTATAATGGGCTAGACCTTCCATATTAGGCCTACAACTTGTGGATGCAGGATATGTCGGTCGGGTCCGGGTAGTCTTATTCCATAAGTTGGGCCTAACCTCGTGTCATAACTCGATTCGTATTTGCGCACTTAGACCTCTCACATTAGGTTCAACATTAGTGGCTGCTGGATATGCTGGTCGGGTCCATGCAGACTTCCACCACTAATGCGACCTAACCTCGTGTCATAAGTGCCATTACAATTTCTAATTGTACTCCTAGGCATTCACTATTAATTAATCAATTAATTAAACCTATGCCATTATATGTGTTAATGCCCATTTTACCCAAATATATGTCCAATGATGTTTATATTCCAATTATGCCAACATTAATCTTTTTCCCTAGTTTCTTAACTAGCGCACTCACAAAATTGGCGGCATGATTTGGCTAGATAATAGCCTAGTCATAAAAGATAAAAGGGAAAAACAATAGGAATATAACCAAAGTGATTGTTTTAACATAACTTGGCATAAACATAAACCAGCATGGTGATAAGTTAGATATATAAGCATAAATCTGATGGACTTGTAGCAATTACTAGATCTAACATAATTACATAACTATGATGTCATAGTGAGTATAATAAGATCTAAATTAACCATTTAATGTAACACCCCATATTTTCGGTGAACGTCAAAGTAACAAATCATAGTATAATTAATTATTAAAAGAAGAATTAAGGGAAACGGGTTATGCTATTGCGTTTGTCTCGGAATTCTGCTTGAGATAGAGTCCGAGTTTGCATAAATCAGACTCCGTATGAAGAAGTTATGACACTTAGAAGTTTTAGGAATTTAAAATAAAAACCTGCCTGAATTCAAATTTAACGTTTCGAAATTCAAATCACACACCTGGGCTGGGCGGGAAATTTCACACCCAGGACCCAGGTCAACCAGGGGGTCGACCTGGGAAGAACAGGTCGATCATGGGGTCGACCTACCCCTTTTCCAGATCCATGGACAGATTCGTTTTTCTGCATTTAAACGCCCGTTCTGACCAGATTCGTTGCTCCTAAGCTATTTAAACACCCCCAAACCTCACTTTCTCTCCACACAACTTCATTACGCCTATACTCTACCCTAATTCATATCAAAATAAATCTAAGACGGGGTTATGCTGCTCAAGTCCTCATAGAAATCAAGTTTAGAATTTTAGTAGAGATTCAAAGGCTAATTCAACGACTTCAACAACTATTTCTAAGAATCAAATCAAATATAAATTAGAAGAATAAATAGTCTACTTCAAGGGAGAGCTATTCAGTTTCAGAATACAGATCCCATAATTCAAGACCCTTTGTAACTTGTAAGTTCACGTTACTTTCAGAAATAAAAGTTAATTGTGATTCTGACATTGTAATAAATCTGGATCTGAGATTATGCTTGTCTTTCTATATCCTTTGGATCTATCTCATTGATAATATTATGTCCGTTCTTTGTCTCTTCTTTCCTTCTTCCCTTTTTGTTTTATAGCCAGGCTACTGCGAGCCTGAGCCAAATCTCATAAGAGATAAACGTACGTTGGAAATAAAATTGGGCATAATATATGATTTGGACATGACTAGCGCCAAAAATTTGGAAAAGTATTAATTAAATTGTGTATAATTGGGCATAATTGAGTTGTAACTGATTTGAGGACATAACACATGTTGTATTCAAAACATAAAGTGTATCAAATGTATGACTTGGGATTTGAGGCATAAAGTATTGGACATATGACTTGGGATTTGAGGCAAAAAGTATTGGACATATGACTTGAGATTTGAGACATAAAGTATTGGACATATGACTTGGAATTTTGAGCGTAAATTGAACTATAAATATAAGGCATAGTACATATTGTGGTTTAAGATATAAAATTGAGACATATATATATATATATATATGATAGTTTATGATGTGAAAGAAGAAGATTATGGTGTATAGTGATGTATGGCTTAGGCATGAAAACAAGATTTGCCTTTGTTTTGTTAGTCAATTACTTTTTAGATTTGTACACCTAAATCTAATTGTGACATGTAATAAAATGGATATGAGAATATGCCTGATGTAAGCTATCCTTTCATTGAAATCTGCGCCTGAGTATATATATCTTTGGGAATCATTTTTGACTATGAAACTGGTCCAATCATATCTATCCTTGTTGTATATCGGAATTGTAATCCTTTTTAAGTTCATGATATAATTCTTATCATATCTATATGCCTGCGATGTATTCCTTGCAAAACTTGTCTTTTTAGTACATCAAGTTTATTGGACCAGTAGTTCTTATCATCATATGACTATGCCTATCCTTACGATGTTCCATCTTGTTTTTCCCCTTATATTATGAATCTTGAGTTGAATCTCAAAATACGTACATTATGAATGCGGGGGAAATTGGGTATAACATGAATTTTACATTATTTGGCATAATTTGGATCATGTAACATGGCATAACCGTTAAGATGCAATTTGACATGAATTATGGAATATGTAATTTGACATATTGAACCTAGAATTGGCATGAACGACAAAGTAAGAAGTTGGCATATAAATCAAGTTTTGGGCAAAACTGTTATTGTTGCGAATTTGGGGTAACTTGAGCATTAAATCTAGATTGGGTGTAAAATGTAACATGATTAGTTTTGGTGAATTTGGTAATTAGCATGTAAAATCTAGATTTGGGTATATAGGGTAAATGTGTAGATTAAAGACGAACATGCCTAACCCGAGATTAGATTGAGTTGTGGTGTAAAATTGCTCGGAACCACCCGGCACATCTAGTAACCACAACAACACCTATCAAATGTGAGAGTTTAGTGCATCATGCCTAAGAAAAACCCAAGGTTAGATTAGGTTGTGGTGTAAAACTGCTCGGAACCGCCCGACACATCCAGTAACCGCAACAACACATATCTAATGTGATAGGTTGGTGCATTAATAAATAAATTAATGCTAATGAACAAGATGTACGACTAAGGTTAAGTTCATAGGAACACTTAACCAATATAACATGAATGACTAGGGTTAAGTTAATAGGAAACACTTGAGCAGTATAGCATAATAAATGGGTAGGGTTAAGTAATAAGAAACACTTAACCAATATAACTTGATTTGTGGTAAGGTTAAGTTAAAACAAGAGGGCAACACTTAACCAATATAATTTGATTTGTGGTAAGGTTAAGTTAAAACAAGAGGGCAACACCTAACCAATATAACTTGATTTGTGGTAGGGTTAAGTTGACATAAGGAGGCAACACTTAACCAAAGTAACATAACAAGTAGGTGGGTTAAGTTAATTGAATTGATTGATGACACATAACCAATACAACATGATGAACATGTGAGGTTAAGTTAACAAGAAAACACTTAACCAAATGAACGAACGGGGTTAAGTTAATAAGAAACACTTAACCAACATGACACGATGAATGGGTGGGTTAAGTTAACATGAATGGACAAAACTTAACCAATATAACATAATGTGCGGGAGGGTTAAGTACATATCAAGTTAGTGGGTAATGTTTGTACATATAGGCCCACAAACTTAGCCGTTAAATAAACATGCTTGAATCGATGGGAGGGTTAAGTACATCTCGTGTAGGTGGGTAATATTAGTACATATAGGCCCACAACTTAACCTTTAAATAAACATGCTTGAATAGATGGGAGGGTTAAGTACATCTCGTGTAGGTGGGTAATATTAGTACATATAGGCCCACAAACTTAACCGTTAAGAAAACATGCTAGAATTGGTGGGAGGGTTAAGTACATCTCGTGTAGGTGGGTAATATTTGTATATATAGGCCCACAAACTTAACCAGTAGGAAACCCCGGTAACAGGGACCTATTTCAGCAGTAACCCACATAGATGTATCATGGTACCCTGAAACTAGGCAGGGTGGGGCACGATTACTGGGCTGATTATAAGTGGTCAAAACAACGGCGGGGGTACGTCAGTGTAGGTTCCAACGTTTTACGGGCGTGCACGTACTCCGGAGTGGGAAAAAGCAGGCACTGGGTACCAGTAGTTATACACTGTGTATCTTGAATCGTGTTGGGTCGCTATCATAAGGATTGATACACCTTATGGTAGGACCAGCACAGGGTATCTACACGCAAGAGAGGGCCAATTGACACAGAAACTTGGAGCTTGAATACAAGTAAGGGAGCCGATCGATAGGGTAGTAAGGGTACATCTAACATGTTCATGGCAATTAGGCTGATTGAGGTGGAATCCTCACGATGGATGTACACCTAAAGGCTACCACCATTTGCGGGGATTGGGATCACGTTGTAATATTATCATTTTATACAGATTACTAGTTGGGACACTAGTTAGGTGGTATATATATATATATATATAAATCAGAATAACAAAGTGTAGCGAAGCAGAGAAAGAGTAGAAGCGCATTCAGTTTATCTTGCCTTATCATACCTTATGCTTATCCTATGTTAGCTTGTTATCCCTGTTATCACGGTATTGTCTTATATTCAGTTTATTCATGTCATGATGCTTTTGCCTGTTTATATGCTGAAAATCACTGGACTTACCAGACTCATGTCTGACCTAGTTTTGTTTCGCCTCTTTTCTTCCGTTCCCCCCTCCAAGTTTCACAGGGAGGAAATGTTATCACTTAGCTTAGTTTACTTTCCAAGCTCGAAGATAGTCGATGTATTGCTTTGGACTCTCTCTTCCACTGCTATGGCTGGTTCACGCTTTATTGGGGCATATCATTGTTATTTTTATGCTTCTTTTATACTTGGAAGTTTTTGAATCAAGACAGAGTTTCTATGTATTACTTTTAAGTATGATTGAGCCAATTGTTGTAAAAGCTTGATTGAATTAAGTTGTTTAAAAAATGACTTTATTTTCCGTTGCTTTATTTGTCTGTCTTGTAATTTATCTGCATCTTTTACCTATAATGCTCCATCGAAGTTAAGGCATTCCCTTTTGAGTGACCTTAACAGAGGTGGGGTGTTTCATTGGATGTCCAACTATTCAAATTTAACATAATAGGCACAAGATAATAATCTAGATCTGATTAAATGTCCACATAATTTTGATCCAATAGTTTAAATTAAGGTTTAAGATTCACATCATGGCATGTCATAGAAGTTACAATAGATCTAACAAGATAGAGATTTAAATCAATAGTTAAAATAGATCTAGCACAAATCATAGAATGCCATAAAGGTTACAATAGATCCAACAAGATAAAGATTTAGATCCAAATCCTAACCAATTTAGAATGTCATATAATCACAATTTACAATGGATCTGATGTAATCTAGGCATATGAATAAATCCAAGTCATAGTCGTGTCATATTTACTTTTAAATATTCAAATCTAAAAGCAACTAGGAACTCACAGTGTTAGGACTATAAAATAGAACTAGAAAAGATTGGATCTTGAATATCCAATTGATTTGCTCTAGTTGAAGAAGATAACAGATCCAGATCAGTTCAGATACCGGCAGAGTTTGGCCACCATGATTTCTCAATGAAGAAAACAAGAGAAATGACCACGCATGTATAGCTGCCAGACCCTTTGAAACATACTGCCATGTCATCCCTAGGGGTGTCGACATCCCTATAGGTGGGTCGACCCCCTAGAGCGGGAAATCTGTCGCCAATTTTTATTTTTCAAATTCGAACTGTTTTGGATAAGATTCTGACTCATCTTTGACTCATGTGTATATACATATTTCTTCTGTGCATGTACAAATTTAAAATCCTCGTAACTTCTTCATACGGTATCCATTTTACACAAATCCTCGTAACTTCTTCATACGGAATTCTCTGCATTATTTATAAACAACGTTTATAACTTCAATTCAAATCCCATATTTTCATTTATAAACAAAGCTTATAAATTCGATTCAAAACCCACCTTTCATTTATAAACAAAGTTTATAAATTCGATCACTTGTTTTATATACCTTCAAAACAAGTTAATATTTTCTATAGCTTTAAAGTCCATTTGAATTCTCTATTCAAATACTATCGTTTAAAGTCCATTTGAATTCTATATTCAAATACTATCGTTTTAAGTCCATTTGAATTCTATATTCAAATCTATAGTTTTAAGTCCATTTGAATTTCTATATTCAAATCTATAGTTTTAAGTCCATTTGAATTTCTATATTCAAATCTATAGTTTTAAGTCCATTTGAATTTCTATGCATTATTTATAAACAACGTTTATACTTCAATTCAAATCCCACCTTTCCATTTATAAACAACGTTTATAAATTCAATTCAAATCCCATATTTTCATTTATAAACAAAGTTTATAAATTCGATTCAAATTCCATCCTTTCATTTATAAACAACTTTATAAATTCGATTCAAATTCCATCCTTTCATTTATAAACAACTTTATAAATTCGATTCAAATTCCATCCTTTCATTTATAAACAACTTTATAAATTCGATTCAAATTCCATCCTTTCATTTATAAACAACTTTATAAATTCGATTCAAATTCCATCCTTTCATTTATAAACAACTTTATAAATTCGATTACTTGTTTATATATATATTCAAAACAAGTTAATGTTTCTATACTTCATTTAAAATTCAAATTCTATTTATAAAAATAGAATTCCCCTTTTAAATTTCAAATACCCTTTTTGATATTTTTATAAATCAATATCTCAAACCCCAGTGATATTTAAACAATCAAATCAATCAATTTTCAATCATTTGATTTTCTACACATCATATAGGAATATATATGAAATCAAACAAACAACAAACAGATAATATATTTTTGAGGAATCCAGTTGGATTCCTCCAACCTGTTTCCCTGCATCCACAGACGTTAGCACATAAATAATACCCATCCTGCTTCGAGGCAGGATATCACGGTATAGAAGGTCATCCACTAATCATAGCGTGGGGGCGTATAGGGCAATCATCCGCTATGGTACCGCGGGCATCCGCTAATGAAACTGCGGGAATCCAACCAATCATCAACCCAATATATATATATATATAATAGTCCTAAATAACTAATATATATTTTAAATCAACCAAACAATATTCAAACAAGCATAGCAATTATTTTTAACAACTAGAAATAATTCTAATTAAATGGTGAGTGAGGTTTACTCACCGCGATATTTTATCTTCGAATATCCATCTTTTTGAATTGTCTTGGCTAGCCTCTACTTGAATCATCTCAAATGAATTTATCGTACACCTTATTGATTATTACTGCAAACAGCTTTAAACTCTTGCACCATACTCTTCGACATTACATCGAACACCTCATGGTCGATCTCCATAGTTCAATTCCAGTAGCATCGCACCATTCCCAAACTCCCTCAAATCGACAGGAACTACCCTAACCAATCTTCCAACGGCCAATTTCCAGCATCGATTCAACATCGCAGTCACTCCCTTGAACTCCAGAGTCCAAATCTCGACGCCATACCTGATGCGCTTACGTTTCCAGCAACCCTCACAACTTCTTCTTCGAATGAACCACTCTCTCAATGCCAGCGTTTCAGACAACTTCGAGCTACACAAACTTTGGAAAAAATCGCGATACCCTGCTATCGATAACCCAAAGTCAACCACGGTCGCCTCCCCTGAACTCGCGATGACCCGCTTCCTTAGCCGAGTTCACTCCAAAGACCATGATTTTGATTTCCGTGATAAACGAAAAGGGAAAAAGGATGTCGCGAGCCCTAACAATCATCGCGCACCCTATAGGAATTGTCGAACCCTCTAAGAAATAAATTTCGAGCTCCATTCTTCACGATTCTAGCCTTAGAAATTTTAATTCGGATTCTGTTTCTGATTTTGGAAATTAAAGGAAGAGGCGTTTGATTTGTTTTCCTGAAAATGAATCCGCCAAAAGAAGAGGAGCATCGCGGGTTTATATAAGAAAAGGCGTGGTTTTTAAAAGGGACATCGAGGCCATTTGTTTTGTGGAGTAAAAGGTGACGATGTGGTTGATTTTCTTTCATTTGAAATTTGAAGAGAAGGGGAAAGCCACGTTAATTTCAATTTAATGAAGGAGAAGTAGCCACAGTTCCTAATTGTTTTATTTCAGTCCACAAATCTTGATAATTTATTTTATTTAAATTAGTTTTAACTCAGTGTCCTTAAATTAAAATACTTCATGACACCGATCTCCTTTCTGAACCCAACAACTGTCAATTCTAGGGTAAAACCATTATTCTGAACCCACTGGGATATGTATCGATGTCCAGTTCCATCATCCCGAACAGATATTAAGTTAATTCAATAAAAATAAATTTCAGCCAATTTATTTTCCGATAATAAATTAATACTATTCTTCTAATTCAAACAGGAGTCTGAATTGATTTTTCTGAACTGTTTCTAATTCAGTTTCAACTTCTCAAACTGACATATTACGATAATTTAATATATTCGATATTAAATCGAAATTGCTTATTAAATTGATAACTTAATATAAAATTTCCATTTATATTTATCCACCCAATATTTAAATCCATATTAAATATTTAAAATTAACCCATCAGAATGCGGGTCATTACAAAATCCCAACCAGTTCAGAATGTCATATAATCATAATTTACAATGGATCTGATATAATATAGGCATATGAACAAATCCAAGTCATAGTCGTATCATATTTACTTTTAAATATTCAAATCTAAAAGCAAGTAGGAACTCACAGTGTTAGGATTAGAAAATAGAACTAGAAAAGATTGGATCTTGAATCTCCAATTGATTTGCTTTAGTTGAAGAAGATAACGGATCCAGATCGGTTCAGATACCGGCAGAGTTTGGCCACCATGAATTCTCAATGAAGAAAACAAGAGAAATGACCACGTAACTTAAAATCCTCATAACTTCTTCATACGTTGTCCTTTTTATGCAAACCAAATGTCTATCTTGACCAGAATTTTGAGAGGACGCAATGGCATGGTACGTTTTCCTTAATTTTCAATGTTAAATTAATTATAATTTAATTTATCCTCTTTTAGTGTCGTTATAAATTTTGGGTGTTACATTCTCCCCAACTCAAAGGGTTTCGTCCCTGAAATCTCTAACTTGAAAAGAATGTACCCTACCATCCATCATCCATCTACTCATCCACCAATCACAGGCATCCATTGTCCTTAAATATTTCTAGTGCTTATATGAATATATGCAAGGGTGTAAGTATATGTCCCAACACTAATGCGGAAATTAGGCGGTCTACTGATTTAGTTGACCTCCTTAATGTAATGTATGTTAGTTCCATGAATCCAATATGTATGCAAATAATCCTATTGTGGCATGTAAGTTCTATATGTGTGCACACTCATTTGTCTAAATGCAACATCCATATACTAACACATTCATTTCTATCCATAAAAGAAAAGAAAATGCACACACATTCATATGCAGCATGGGAGTGACTGAGCCGATCTAGTGTCTAATGTGTGTGTATATGTGTCCACAGACAGCCACTAGCAAACACTTGCATCCATCAAACATAACATGTCTCAAACACATGTTTACATCCATAGGATTCCTATCTAAAGGTCAAAAATACTATGGATAAGATCTATTCAAATGATAGAAACAAGCACAGATAAAACTTTAGAAAAAGGAGTTAAAGACATACCCTAAAAAAGAAAAGGGTATAAAGCACGAATCTTGTCTTTGGTCTCCCAAGTCGCATCCTCTGGGTTATCTTCTCATTGAACCTTTAGCAACTTGATCTCTTTGTTGTGTAGCTTATTAACTTCTGATCCAAGGATACGAGAAGGAACCCGCCTGACTATCGCCTCCCGTTCCACTTCCATTTCCTCTAATATACTTGGCTCAACAACTTCCGCGGTGTCACGTAAGCACTTCCGCAGATGGGAAACGTGGAAAACATTATGGACACCGGATAGATTTTTTGGGACCTTTATTCTATAGGCCATCTGACCAATCCTTTTAGTTATGGGAAATGGTTCCACAAACCTAGGTGCCAACTTCCCTACTGACCCGAAGTGAGCCACATTCCTCAAAGGTGATGCTTTGATAAAAACTGAGTCTCCCACTTCAAATTCGATGTCAATCCTTCTCTAGTCTGCATAGGACTTCTGCCTATCATGAGCTGTCTTCATCCGCCATTAAATGAGGTCAATTTTTTCAGACGTTTCCCTAACTATACCTGGTCCAAGTAATAATCTTTCTATACATTCCCACCAATAAGTTGGTGATCTACAGGGTCGTCCATACAATGCTTAAAAGTGTGCCATGCCGATGCTGGATTGATAGCTATTGTTATATGCAAACTCTACTAAAGGAAGGTGCTCTTCCCAAGTCCCTTCGAAGTCTAGGATACACAGCGTCAAAAGATCCTCTAGAATTCTTTACACCCTCTCTGTTTTCCCATCGGTCTATGGATGATAAGCTGTGCTCAAACACAACTGTGTACCTAATGCTTCTTGCAAGCTCCTCCAAAATTCACTGGTAAAGATAGGGTCGCGATCGCTTATAATGCTGGAAGGTACTCCATGAAGATGAATTATCACATGAACATAAATTGCTGCCAACCATGATGCCATCCTTTTACTCTTAACTGGAATAAAATGGGTGCTCTTAGCGAGTCTATCTACCACAACCCAGATATTGGTGTTGCCTTTCTTCGATCTAGGTAAACCATCTATTAAATCCACAGAGACGTTATCCCATTTCCACTGAGGAACCTCCAAAGGATGAAGTAAATCACCAGGCCTCTTTTGCTCAGCTTTAACTTGCTAGCAAACTAAACATTGAGAAATGAACTCTGCCATATCTTTCTTCATCCCAGCCTAAAAGAAAACCCTTTTTATGCCTCTGTACATCTTATCACCACCTGGATGAATAGTCATCTTAGAATGGTGGGCTTCTTCTAGGACTGCCTTTATCAAGCTTCCAGTTTGAGGAGCACAGAGCCTTCCATCTCTTCGCAACCACCCCTTTTCATCTATGGCATATTTATTGAGGTAACTAGAAGTCTTCCCTTGTATGAGCCTTTCAATGATGTCTAAAATCTGTGGTTCACCTTACTGTGAAGCTTCTATCTGATCCTTAAGAGTTGGTCGTATCTCCAAGGATGCAAACAAATCAGGCAAAATCTCGACGGAGGGTCTAAAATCAAAATCTGATATGAACTCCAAGCTCTTCCTCTCCATAAACAGAGGACTCAAGGCCATCCTCTGTCTACTTAGTACATCTGCCACCACATTACCCTTGCCAGGGGGATACATAATCTCAAAATCATAAGAAGATGGGAACTCCATCCACTGTTGTTGCCTTATATTGAGATGTTTCGGCGAGAACAGATACTTGAGAGATTTATGATCAGTGTATAACTCGAACTTCTCTCCAAGTAAACAATGGTGCCATGTCTTATGCGCGGATACTATGGCAGCTAGATCTAGATCATGGGTGCGGTAGTTCTTCTCATGAACTCTCAACTGTCTACCCCCATAACGCACTACTTTCCCTTCTTGCATCAAAACCGCACCAAGCCCTGTACCACATGCATCAGTGTAAATGGTGAACACCTTACTTCCATCAGGCAAGGTCAAGACTAGGGCTATTGTCAGAGCCCTCTTCAGTTGTTGGAAAGAAACATCACAATATATGTCCCATGAAAATGCCAAATCCTTCTTTGTCAGCATGGTGAGTGGGGCTGATATCTTTGCGAAGTCCTTAATGAACTTCCTATAATAACCTGCCAATCCAAGAAAGCTTCTCACCTCGGTTGCATTTTTAGGAATTTGCCAATCTTGCACTGCAACCACCTTTGTGGGATCTACAACTATCCCTTCTTTGGAGACCACATGCCCTAAGAATCTCACCTTTTTTCTACAAAAATGGCATTTGGAGAACTTCGCCTTAAGATGATGCGCATGAAGAGTCTTCAAGATTTCTCTCAAATGTTGGGCATGCTCTTCTTCGTTTTTGGAGAAGATCAAGATATCATCAACAAAGTCCACGACAAATTTGTTTAGAAACTCCTGAAACACCCTACTCATCAAATCAACAAAATAGGCAGGTGCATTCGTTAACCCAAAAGGCATAACTATCCATTCAAAGGAACCATCTGGAGTCATTAAAGTAGTCTTATCTATGCTGTCTTCAGCCACCCTCAATTGATGAAATCCCATGGCCAAATCTAACTGGGAAAATAACGAGCCACCAACAAGTTGATCAAATAAATCATCAATCCTCGGGAGTGGGTTCCTATTCTTCTTAGTGAGTTTATTCAACTCTTTATAGTCAACACACAAACGAAGCAAACCATCCGCCTTAGTTGCGAATACAACCGGAGCACCCCATTCAGATATGCTTCGTCTGATAAACCCCTTCTCAATTAGCTCCCTTACTTGCTTAGTCAGCTCCCTCCTTTCCCTTGGAGCCATATGGCGCATTGATAATGCAACCATCTTTGCATTTTCTACCTTACATATACGGAAATCAATCTAGTGCCTCGGAGCTAAGCCCCGTACCTCATCAAAAACATCAGAATAATCCCGGACTACTAGAACAGATTGCAGATCATTAATAGATGCATCAAGAGACTCTAGGAAACTAAGCATAACCGACCCTTGTTAGTCACAAGAAATCTCGAGGGTCCTTCCATGACAAGTCAGAAGTCTAATGACCCTTCTCTCACAATCCAGAATGGCACCATACATGGTAAGCCAATCCATTCCTAGAATCGACCCATAGCCCATAAACCCGAGCACATACGCGTCGCATTCAAACTCGACGCCTAACACAGATATTTTCAATCCTCGACAAATCATAGATAAATGAGCCGAACCACCAATGGGGTTTGAAACAACTAAGGGATCCACTATCATACTAGTAATTAAGTGCAGAGATTCAACCAAAGAACTAGATATAAATGAATGTGAAGCGCCAGAATCAAAAAGTGTTCTAACTGGATGATTAGAAAGAGAAATTAAACCTTCCACAGAAATTTTTCTACCTCTATCAGGAACACTAATCGCGAAAGCATGCACCTGCCCTCCAAAAGTTCCTTCCCTTTGACCTTGTCCCTGCGATCCCTGTTTCTTTAGGCACTCCCTAGCAAAGTGTCCGACCTCTCCACAATGGTAGCAAGAGTTCTTCCTTCGCTTACAGTCTTTGACCAAGTGACCCTCTTTCCCATAATTATGACATTTTCTCTTATCCTTGCCTTTGTTATTCTTTCCGCCTTTCTTATGCTGTTGTTGTTGTTGCTCCTTCTTGAGCCACACCTTCTTATTTTGCAATGTTTCCTCAGCCTTTCCTTCCTTATTTTCTCCCTTGTCTTCCTCATGCATTAGGGCCATATTGACAAGCTTTTCAAAAGTGGCCCCCATTGGAATATGGGACATGGCTAACCCATGAAGGGGTTCATTCAGCCCTTTAGCAAATCACAAAGCCCTTTTATGCAGTGTATCCACTAGCTCTAACCCGAACCTTGCTAGCTGGTTGAATTTGTTCACATACTCTTTCACCGTCAAGTTTGCTTGTTTGAGTGCTAATAATCTCTCCATCTGCATGCTTTGGGAGAGAAATTTTATTTCAAATCTTTGTCTAAAATCTTCCCAAGTTTCCACCGGACGTCCAGCTTGGGTGACTTCCCACCAAAATGAGGCTTTGCCTTTCAGTAGCCAAGAAGCTAATTGAATTTTCCTTCTATCCTCTACTACGAATGTATCATTCTCATGGAACGACTTCCCTCCCATAGCATGGAAGTCTTTGCAGATCTTGGTGAAATTATCTACTCTTGGAGGAGTAGGAGCAGGAATGACATGTGCAGCTGGGGGAGGAACGTTTCCTTGGCCTTCGGCAGGCACCGTGGCCTCCAGATACCTATAGAACTATCGGGGTATCGATCGTAATGCCCTTTGGGATATTAGGAATGTTTGTTCCCCAGACATGCTGAAAAAGGAAGATATTTAACAAAGGACCGAAGGATATTACATATGGCTTCTTGGGGAATGTCTTTCAAAATAGACTTTTCTTTTTGAAAATGATTACTTTTAAAACCTTTTTGAAAATGATTTTCAAAAACTTTATTGAATCTGGTAATCCTCAGCTCTAATACCAAATGTGACACCCCACGTCCGTTAATGTCACTCACAAAGGGAATGCATTAAGTTTCGTGAAGCGTTATAGGTAAACAGACACAAAATACTACAAGATAGATATAAATAAGATAACATCATAAATTCAATTTTTTTATTTCAAACACAAATCATACATCGTGGTCCAAAACACCATAAGTCACAAAAACCATTACAATAACATAACTTCTGTATTGTACCATCAGACTACATAAATATAAAAAACATAACGTAATTCCCCAAGAAAAAGAGTTAAGCCATAGTAGAGATAAGAACTTGAGCCATACTTCGAAAGTAGCTCTAGCAGATGATAACTGAGTCCTGACTAAGCCTAAGTGTTTCCTCCTTGAGAACCCGGGGGTTGGCGGAGGGAGGGGAACGGAAGAAAGAAGAGGAAACAAAAGGGTCAGACATAAAGTCTGGCGAGTCTAGTTACTTTTAGCAAGTAAATAAATAAAAGTAGCATGATAGGCATATAAAGTAGATAAGAGAGATCACTACATAAATGGCAGGTGTGACAAGGTAGACATGATAAGGTGTATATGCTTCTCTAATGACTACGATGCACTATTACTAGTATAACCAGAATGATATGATCCCTTCCACTATGAGGTGGCAGACTTAGGTATACGTCCAAATGTACCCTAACTACTACCCTAATCGATCGGCTCCCTACTCCATAGATACTCTGTGTCGTCCCCACAGTAGGTTGTATCACGTCCTAAAGTGTCAACCCCTCGTTGATATGCATAGCCCCATATCTACAGGTGTCACAGTCGTTTTATCCCCCTCTGCCCGGCTCACGCACATGGCCCGGTCGGTTAGCGCCGCCCATACCGTCCTTCACATTTGGATCTCTTACAGTCAGTCCAGTAAGCATGCCGGTTCTCCGACCTAGTACGAAGTACATGTTTTTATACTTACTCCGGGTTACTGGATGAAACGGCTCCCACACAATATGATACAATCTCTCCCCTTTGTCTTGTATCCCCCACTAGGTTTTCTTTGGCTATGTATACCACTTGGTGTCTTTAATTACATAACCCTATTATTTCTACAAGTTATGCTTACCCTAAAAGGTGTCTTTAGTTACATAACTTTATTATTTCCTCTGGTTATGTATACCACTAGGTGTCTTTAATTACATAACCTCATCGGGTTAAGTTTATGGGCCTATATGTAAATGCTACCCACCCCTCCAGATTTGCTTAACCCATCCACTATCCAATCAATTTTACTTAACCCTAAATTTAGTTCACAATCATACAATCCCTATGGATTAGATTTGGTTAAGTAGTCCAATTTATTACCATGTCCATTTATGGTTTATAATGGGCTAGACCTTCCATATTAGGCCTACAACTTGTGGATGCAGGATATGTCGGTCGGGTCCGGGTAGTCTTATTCCATAAGTTGGGCCTAACCTCGTGTCATAGCTCGATTCGTATTTGCGCACTTAGACCTCTCACATTAGGTTCAACATTAGTGGCTGCTGGATATGCTGGTCGGGTCCATGCAGACTTCCACCACTAATGCGACCTAACCTCGTGTCATAAGTGCCATTACAATTTCTAATTGTACTCCTAGGCATTCACTATTAATTAATCAATTAATTAAACCTATGCCATTATATGTGTTAATGCCCATTTTACCCAAATATATGTCCAATGATGTTTATATTCCAATTATGCCAACATTAATCTTTTTCCCTAGTTTCTTAACTAGCGCACTCACAAAATTGGCGGCATGATTTGGCTAGATAATAGCCTAGTCATAAAAGATAAAAGGGAAAAACAATAGGAATATAACCAAAGTGATTGTTTTAACATAACTTGGCATAAACATAAACCAGCATGGTGATAAGTTAGATATATAAGCATAAATCTGATGGACTTGTAGCAATTACTAGATCTAACATAATTACATAACTATGATGTCATAGTGAGTATAATAAGATCTAAATTAACCATTTAATGTAACACCCCATATTTTCGGTGAACGCCAAAGTAACAAATCATAGTATAATTAATTATTAAAAGAAGAATTAAGGGAAACGGGTTATGCTATTGCGTTTGTCTCGGAATTCTGCTTGAGATAGAGTCCGAGTTTGCATAAATCAGACTCCGTATGAAGAAGTTATGACACTTAGAAGTTTTAGGAATTTAAAATAAAAACCTGCCTGAATTCAAATTTAACGTTTCGAAATTCAAATCACACACCTGGGCTGGGCGGGAAATTTCCCACCCAGGACCCAGGTCAACCAGGGGGTCGACCTGGGAAGAACAGGTCGATCATGGGGTCGACCTACCCCTTTTCCAGATCCATGGACAGATTCGTTTTTCTGCATTTAAACGCCCGTTCTGACCAGATTCGTTGCTCCTAAGCTATTTAAACACCCCCAAACCTCACTTTCTCTCCACACAACTTCATTACGCCTATACTCTACCCTAATTCATATCAAAATAAATCTAAGACGGGGTTATGCTGCTCAAGTCCTCATAGAAATCAAGTTTAGAATTTTAGTAGAGATTCAAAGGCTAATTCAACGACTTCAACAACTATTTCTAAGAATCAAATCAAATATAAATTAGAAGAATAAATAGTCTACTTCAAGGGAGAGCTATTCAGTTTCAGAATACAGATCCCATAATTCAAGACCCTTTGTAACTTGTAAGTTCACGTTACTTTCAGAAATAAAAGTTAATTGTGATTCTGACATTGTAATAAATCTGGATCTGAGATTATGCTTGTCTTTCTATATCCTTTGGATCTATCTCATTGATAATATTATGTCCGTTCTTTGTCTCTTCTTTCCTTCTTCCTTTTTGTTTTATAGCCAGGCTACTGCGAGCCTGAGCCAAATCTCATAAGAGATAAACGTACGTTGGAAATAAAATTGGGCATAATATATGATTTGGACATGACTAGCGCCAAAAATTTGGAAAAGTATTAATTAAATTGTGTATAATTGGGCATAATTGAGTTGTAACTGATTTGAGGACATAACACATGTTGTATTCAAAACATAAAGTGTATCAAATGTATGACTTGGGATTTGAGGCATAAAGTATTGGACATATGACTTGGGATTTGAGGCATAAAGTATTGGACATATGACTTGAGATTTGAGACATAAAGTATTGGACATATGACTTGGAATTTTGAGCGTAAATTGAACTATAAATATAAGGCATAGTACATATTGTGGTTTAAGATCTAAAATTGAGACATATATATATATATATATATATATATATGATAGTTTATGATGTGAAAGAAGAAGATTATGGTGTATAGTGATGTATGGCTTAGGCATGAAAACAAGATTTGCCTTTGTTTTGTTAGTCAATTACCTTTTAGATTTGTACACCTAAATCTAATTGTGACATGTAATAAAATGGATATGAGAATATGCCTGATGTAAGCTATCCTTTCATTGAAATCTGCGCCTGAGTATATATATCTTTGGGAATCATTTTTGACTATGAAACTGGTCCAATCATATCTATCCTTGTTGTATATCGGAATTGTAATCCTTTTTAAGTTCATGATATAATTCTTATCATATCTATATGCCTGCGATGTATTCCTTGCAAAACTTGTCTTTTTAGTACATCAAGTTTATTGGACCAGTAGTTCTTATCATCATATGACTATGCCTATCCTTACGATGTTCCATCTTGTTTTTCCCCTTATATTATGAATCTTGAGTTGAATCTCAAAATACGTACATTATGAATGCGGGGGAAATTGGGTATAACATGAATTTTACATTATTTGGCATAATTTGGATCATGTAACATGGCATAACCGTTAAGATGCAATTTGACATGAATTATGGAATATGTAATTTGACATATTGAACCTAGAATTGGCATGAACGACAAAGTAAGAAGTTGGCATATAAATCAAGTTTTGGGCAAAACTGTTATTGTTGCGAATTTGGGGTAACTTGAGCATTAATTCTAGATTGGGTGTAAAATGTAACATGATTAGTTTTGGTGAATTTGGTAATTAGCATGTAAAATCTAGATTTGGGTATATAGGGTAAATGTGTAGATTAAAGACGAACATGCCTAACCCGAGATTAGATTGAGTTGTGGTGTAAAATTGCTCGGAACCACCCGGCACATCTAGTAACCACAACAACACCTATCAAATGTGAGAGTTTAGTGCATCATGCCTAAGAAAAACCCAAGGTTAGATCAGGTTGTGGTGTAAAACTGCTCGGAACCGCCCGACACATCCAGTAACCGCAACAACACATATCTAATGTGATAGGTTGGTGCATTAATAAATAAATTAATGATAATGAACAAGATGTACGACTAAGGTTAAGTTCATAGGAACACTTAACCAATATAACATGAATGACTAGGGTTAAGTTAATAGGAAACACTTGAGCAGTATAGCATAATAAATGGGTAGGGTTAAGTAATAAGAAACACTTAACCAATATAACTTGATTTGTGGTAAGGTTAAGTTAAAACAAGAGGGCAACACTTAACCAATATAATTTGATTTGTGGTAAGGTTAAGTTAAAACAAGAGGGCAACACCTAACCAATATAACTTGATTTGTGGTAGGGTTAAGTTGACATAAGGAGGCAACACTTAACCAAAGTAACATAACAAGTAGGTGGGTTAAGTTAACTTGAATTGATTGATGACACATAACCAATACAACATGATGAACACGTGAGGTTAAGTTAACAAGAAAACACTTAACCAAATGAACGAACGGGGTTAAGTTAATAAGAAACACTTAACCAACATGACACGATGAATGGGTGGGTTAAGTTAACATGAATGGACAAAACTTAACCAATATAACATAATGTGCGGGAGGGTTAAATACATATCAAGTTAGTGGGTAATGTTTGTACATATAGGCCCACAAACTTAGCCATTAAATAAACATGCTTGAATCGATGGGAGGGTTAAGTACATCTCGTGTAGGTGGGTAATATTAGTACATATAGGCCCACAACTTAACCTTTAAATAAACATGCTTGAATAGATGGGAGGGTTAAGTACATCTCGTGTAGGTGGGTAATATTAGTACATATAGGCCCACAAACTTAACCGTTAAGAAAACATGCTAGAATTGGTGGGAGGGTTAAGTACATATCATGTAGGTGGGTAATATTTGTATATATAGGCCCACAAACTTAACCAGTAGGAAACCCCGGTAACAGGGACCTATTTCAGCAGTAACCCACATAGATGTATCATGGTACCCTGAAACTAGGCAGGGTGGGGCACGATTACTGGGCTGATTATAAGTGGTCAAAACAGCGGCGGGGGTACGTCAGTGTAGGTTCCAACGTTTTACGGGCGTGCACGTACTCCGGAGTGGGAAAAAGCAGGCACTGGGTACCAGTAGTTATACACTGTGTATCTTGAATCGTGTTGGGTCGCTATCATAAGGATTGATACACCTTATGGTAGGACCAGCACAGGGTATCTACATGCAAGAGAGGGCCAATTGACACAGAAACTTGGAGCTTGAATACAAGTAAGGGAGCCGATCGATAGGGTAGTAAGGGTACATCTAACATGTTCATGGCAATTAGGCTGATTGAGGTGGAATCCTCACGATGGATGTACACCTAAAGGCTACCACCATTTGCGGGGATTGGGATCACGTTGTAATATTATCATTTTATACAGATTACTAGTTGGGACACTAGTTAGGTGGTATATATATATATATATATATATATATATATATATATAAATAAATAAATCAGAATAACAAAGTGTAGCGAAGCAGAGAAAGAGTAGAAGCGCATTCAGTTTATCTTGCCTTATCATACCTTATGCTTATCCTATGTTAGCTTGTTATCCCTGTTATCACGGTATTGTCTTATATTCAGTTTATTCATGTCATGATGCTTTTGCCTGTTTATATGCTGAAAATCACTGGACTTACCAGACTCATGTCTGACCTAGTTTTGTTTCGCCTCTTTTCTTCCGTTCCCCCCTCCAAGTTTCACAGGGAGGAAATGTTATCACTTAGCTTAGTTTACTTTCCAAGCTCGAAGATAGTCAATGTATTGCTTTGGACTCTCTCTTCCACTGCTATGGCTGGTTCACGCTTTATTGGGGAATATCATTGTTATTTTTATGCTTCTTTTATACTTGGAAGTTTTTGAATCAAGACAGAGTTTCTATGTATTACTTTTAAGTATGATTGAGCCAATTGTTGTAAAAGCTTGATTGAATTAAGTTGTTTAAAAATGACTTTATTTTCCGTTGCTTTATTTGTCTGTCTTGTAATTTATCTGCATCTTTTACCTATAATGCTCCATCGAAGTTAAGGCATTCCCTTTTGAGTGACCTTAACAGAGGTGGGGTGTTTCATTGGATGTCCAACTATTCAAATTTAACATAATAGGCACAAGATAATAATCTAGATCTGATTAAATGTCCACATAATTTTGATCCAATAGTTTAAATTAAGGTTTAAGATTCACATCATGGCATGTCATAGAAGTTACAATAGATCTAACAAGATAGAGATTTAAATCAATAGTTAAAATAGATCTAGCACAAATCATAGAATGCCATAAAGGTTACAATAGATCCAATAAGATAAAGATTTAGATCCAAATCCTAACCAATTTAGAATGTCATATAATCACAATTTACAATGGATCTGATGTAATCTAGGCATATGAATAAATCCAAGTCATAGTCGTGTCATATTTACTTTTAAATATTCAAATCTAAAAGCAACTAGGAACTCACAGTGTTAGGACTATAAAATAGAACTAGAAAAGATTGGATCTTGAATATCCAATTGATTTGCTCTAGTTGAAGAAGATAACAGATCCAGATCAGTTCAGATACCGGCAGAGTTTGGCCACCATGATTTCTCAATGAAGAAAACAAGAGAAATGACCACGCATGTATAGCTGCCAGACCCTTTGAAACATACTGCCATGTCAGCCCTAGGGGTGTCGACATCCCTATAGGTGGGTCGACCCCCTAGAGCGGGAAATCTATCGCCAATTTTTATTTTTCAAATTCGAACTGTTTTGGATAAGATTCTGACTCATCTTTGACTCATGTGTATATACATATTTCTTCTGTGCATGTACAAATTTAAAATCCTCGTAACTTCTTCATACGGTATCCATTTTACACAAACCAAATGTCTATCTTGACCAGAATTTTGAGATGGATGCAATGACACAGTACATTTTCCTTAATTCTGAATATTAAATTAATTATAATTTAATTTATCCTTTTTTATTGTTGTTAGAAATTCGGGGTGTTACATTTTTGGTGAATAAACCAATGATAATGAGGTCCTATATATAGCCTAAGGCCAACGAATCATGCACAGAAATGCGTCCAGGTTCCAGGCGGGAATCTGCCCAGATCTTGGTGGGGTCGACCCCGGGGTCGACACCCCCGTGGAGGGGTCAACACCCATAGGGGACAGGGCCGACCCCTAACGGGGCGATTTCCCTCCCCTTTTCCGCCATTTTGATTTTGAATTCTAGATTTGTTTTATTTATATATAAATGACTTATACGTATATAAACTTCAAACCCTAATATCTTCTTCATACGATGTCCGTTTTTCGTAAACTCGGAGTCTATCTTAAACATAATTCTGAGACAAATGCAATGGCTCAATCAGTTTTACTTAATTCCCAATATTTAATTAACTATTACTCAGTTTTTCATTATAGTGTTCTTTTAAAATTACGCAGTGTTATACTAGTGGCTTGTGTTGTCCTGCGCGAGGAGGGAGACACGGTAAAGAATGGGTTGCGGGATTTCTCATGTTACAGGAGATAACGAAGGGGGATGACAGAAATTAAAATGTTAACTAAGGTTTAATGTAATTAATTATTAAAATAATTATCCTATTTATTTATTTAATGTTTGAAATGTCATAACTCATTCAATACTTGTTAGAATTTGACGATTTCAGTCTCGTTGGAATAAATCCTCAATTAAAATAATTATCCTATTTAATTATTTAATTTAGTTTACAAATAAATCCTCAATTAAAGACTGACGGAGTGGAAATCAACTATGAGAACTCTCACTCAAATTATTTTTATAGTTATTATAGTTATTATATCTGTGATTTCTATGGACTTTATTGATGGGCTTCCAAGGTCCAGGAAGGGAAATACGAGCATATGGGTCATTGTGGATAGGCTCACGAAGAGTGCTCATTTTATCCCAGTGAAGAGCAAAAGGACCGCATCTGGACTAGCATCAGTATATCTTCGTGAGATAGTACGACTACATGGAGTCCCTTCCAGCATAGTCAGTGACCGAGACCCCATCTTTACTAGTCAGTTCTGGAACAGTTTGCAGGAGGCTATGGGCACGAAATTGAACCTGAGTACGGCCTATCACCCACAAACAGACGGCCAAACAGAAAGGGTGAATAGGGTACTTGAGGACCTGTTGAGGCTTTGCGTTTTGGATTTTGGTGGTGCTTGGGAAGACCATCTTCCTCTTGTTGAGTTTGCATATAACAACAGTTATCAGACGAGCATAGGGATGGCACCATTTGAAGGTTTGTATGGGAGGCCGTGCAAGTCACCTACATGTTGGTGGGAGTCCACGGATAAGCTTATACTTGGACCCGACATGATTAGGGATACATCCGAGAAGGTCGAGTTGATTAGAAGACGGATGAAAGCGGCCCAAGACCGGCAGAAATCCTATGCTGACAGGCGAAGGTCCGAATTGGAGTTTGAGGTTGGGGACAAGGTTTTCGTAAAGGTTTCTCCTTTCCGGAATGTGGTCCGATTTGGAGCTGTTGGGAAGTTAGCACCGAGATTTGTTGGACCCTTCCCTATCATAGAGAGAATTGGGAAGATGGCTTATAAAGTGCAATTGCCCGAAAAATTGTCCGGAGTGCATAATGTCTTTCATGTCTCGCATCTCCGAAAGTGCTTACATGAGTCCGCTGAGGTGGTTGAACCTAGCATTCTTGAAGACGTGGAAGTAGAGAAAGAAGCAATTTTAAGGAGAGCTCCGATTCGTATCATGGGGACAGAGACCAAGAAGCTAAGGAATCGTGAGGTCAGATTGGTGAAAGTTCAATGGGGTGAAGCCGAAGAGGACGCAACTTGGGAAACCGAGGAGAAGATGCGTGGGCTTTATCCATTCCTTTTCGAGGGTACACTCTCAATCTCTTTTCTTTAGCATATCTTTCTCTTAGCTATCCATGTTTATCTAGTTCATCGTTTCTATCTTATCATGAGAACCTTAGGTAGAAACCCTTTGGATGAAACATGTGTTTGAAACATGTTATGTTTGATGGTTGCAAGTGGTTGCAAGTGTTTGCAAGTGGTTACTCGTGGATGCATGATACACATTAGGCACTAGATCGGCTCACACACTCCTCATATTGCATGTGCATGAGTGTTTATGCTTATTCTTGGATGAAATTTGTATGCAATCACATGGATGTTGCATATGGATGTATGATTGAGCACGCATGTAGATATTATACATTATGTTAGGGATTTGCATACATATGGATACATTTCACTAACATATTTTGCATTGATCATTGCATTAGATAAGTACATATACACACACTTTTGCATATGTTTATACAACATTTAGAATCTTTTAAGGACAATGGCTGCTCATGGATGATGTTTTGAGTAGATGGATGTTGGATGGTAGGATATGTTCTTCCTAACTTGAAGATTTCGAGGACGAAATCCTTTAAGGAGGGGAGAATATAACAACCCGTATTTTCAATAAATTGTTATAACATAAATCGAGGCAGAATTTAATTCAAAAATCAGAATCAGGGGAAACGGGCTATGCCATTGCGTTCGTCTCGGAAAAATACGCGAAATAGAGTCCGAGTTTTCGAAAATCGGAGTCCGTATGACCCGGTTAAGGCCCACTGAAGTTTTCAGAAATTTCTATGCTAAAAACAGATTTAAATTTCAAATTAAAAACAAGGATTAGGGCTAATCAGGGTCAGGCGGGAAAATTCCCGCCAGGGGCCCCATGTCGACAGGCATGTCGACAGGGCCCCCAGGGTGTCGACAGCCCTATCGACAGCCCTGTCGACAGGGGGTGCCCGGGCAGTTAGCCTGGTGCACCATTTCTGATTTGGGTTGGGTCTTGTGGCTTGGTTCTAGAGAGTTCCGAGATCTGACGGGCCTAAACTAATCTAGGGTTAATCCTAGGGCTAAAAACACTCTAATCTTCTATAAATATACCCCTAATCCTACCCTAAAGCCTCATTAATCAATCTAGCAACTAAACTATGTCAATTTGAATCCTCAAATGGCCTCCACCTAAAATCCCTAGCCTCCACCTTCCTCAAAGTTAAATCCTATGAAGATATGATGATCATACAACCTTTTCTATGTTGTATGAATGCTTAATAACTTGCATACTTCATTAAGTTGCAAGTTTGATTTGCTAAAGTTTGTGTTTTGGGATTTTGCAAAAGGGTTTTCTTATTTGAAGCTTTGTTTTGGGTTTTTAAAGGGCTTCTTCATCTTATTTGGTGGATTTGTGACTTGTTTATATTTGTAAGCCCTTTTACCTTCACTTTACAAACTCTAAAGTTAATATGTGGTGAAAGTTGAGATTTATGTGAGTTTAGTTGATTATGCATGCTTATGCGAACTCACTAGGCCATGTTTTATATGTTTCATAAGTTATGCATGCTTATGCGGACTCACTATGTCATGTTTTATATGTTTCATAAGTTATGCATGCTTATGCGAACTCACTATACCATGTTTTACATGTTTCATAAGTTATGCATGCATATGTGAGTTTACTATGCCATGTTCTACATGTTTAACGGATTATGCATGCTTATGCAAGTTCACCTTATCATGTTGTACATGTTTTATGGGTTATGCATGTTTATGCAAGTTCACCTTACCATGTTATGCAAGTTTAATGGGTTATGCATGACTATGCAAGTTCACCTTACCATGTTATGCATATTTAATAAGCTATGCATGTTTATGCTAGTTCACTATGACATGATTTGCAAGTTTAACATGTATGCATGTTTATTATGATATGTGAAGTGCATCATGTATGTTATGCCAAGTTACCTTTTTATACCCTTATGCGTCATGACGAATATGTAAGCGAGATAATGACGTTGGGAGGGTTTGGGTAAACTTAAAAACACATGAAGCTAAAAGGTTGGGAATTTACCTATTAAGTTAGGTCTACCCCTTGGGAATTTACCTATTAAGTTAGGTCTACCCAAGTATATGTTAACTTGTAAATATGTTTTAAAGTGGACATGACATTAGATAACATGATATGGCCAACTCGAGGTTAGACCTAGTTGTGGTGTAAATCTTCCCAGGTAACCACAACGTGGGGTCTAATGTGGGTAGTTGGTCATGTTGCACCATAAGACCCGAGGTTAGACCTAGACGTGGTGTAAATCTTCCCAGGTAACCACGGATGTCTAATGTGAGAGGTTGGGTGCGTTAAGTAATTAATGCCTCATGATTAGGGTTAAGTCATGGCCCACTAATACTTAACCAAAAATGGGGACGCGAGGATTAGATGGAGTTAAGTGGTTACACTTAACTAATTTAATCCATGATTAGTGAGGGGTTAAAACCACACTTAACCCTCTTAGAAACCCTAGCAACGTGGTCTGTTCCAGCAGTAATCCCAGTTTGGTATCACTACAACCCTACAGCTAGGTTAGGGCGGGGCACGATTACTGGACTGATGTAAGCGACCAAAGCGACGGCTGAGTGGTACAGCGGTGCGGGTCCGGCGGGCTACGGACGTGCACGTAGTCCGATGTTGGACAAACTCGAGGCACGGGTACCAGTAGGCTTAGACTGTGCATTATTGCTTAGGTGTCTGGGGTTGACACCTTAGGGCTTGATACACCCGAAGGTGGACCCAGCACAGTCTGACTACATCCATGTGGGCCGTATGGACACCAACACTTGACGTGTTAGGTTTATAGGGAGCCGATCGACTAGACCGTTGGGCTGGACCTTATACTAAGGTCACTTCATGTTATTGGGCCAAAGTTTGGGCGAAGGGATCAAGATCTGTTTTGTGGGTTTGCTAGTACACTGTGGTGCAAAGTTTAATCTCGTCTATGTGATGTCACCTTTATCTATTGCCAGTATGTTCATCTCAGTTTCCATCATACTGTTAACTTTATTAGTTTATAGATTGATCGTAGTAGGGCTTACCAGTCTTTTTGACTGGCATGTTTTCTTTCGCTTCTTTTCTTCCGTTTCCCCCCCCCCACAGGTTCTCAGGGAGGGGCTACATATGCTTAGTGGATCTTTGGCTTGCTTGTTGGATAGCTCATGTATGGATCTGAGCTAGCGGTGGCTTATCTTTTATTTCTGGGGATTAGTACTGATGTTTTACCATGTATTTTGTTATCACGTATCTAGACTTATGTTGTATTTTGGATCATGACATTTTGATATTATGTACTTGACTATGTTGGTTTTTCTGAGATGATGGTGATGGGTTTTTATCTGCTACCGCTGCTTTACTTATATTTATTTTTATATATCTCTGTGCATGTTTACCTTCACAATAACGCCCCTCCAAAGCTAGTACATTCTAAGGAGTGATCCTAGTGGAGGTGGGGTGTTACAAGAAAAGATTGGATCTTGAATATCCAATTGATTTGCTCTAGTTGAAGAAGATAACAGATCCAGATCAGTTCAGATACCGGCAGAGTTTGGCCACCATGATTTCTCAATGAAGAAAACAAGAGAAATGACCACGCATGTATAGCTGCCAGACCCTTTGAAACATACTGCCATGTCAGCCCTAGGGGTGTCGACATCCCTATAGGTGGGTCGACCCCCTAGAGCGGGAAATCTGTCGCCAATTTTTATTTTTCAAATTCGAACTGTTTTGGATAAGATTCTGACTCATCTTTGACTCATGTGTATATACATATTTCTTCTGTGCATGTACAAATTTAAAATCCTCGTAACTTCTTCATACGGTATCCATTTTACACAAACCAAATGTCTATCTTGACCAGAATTTTGAGATGGATGCAATGATACAGTACATTTTCCTTAATTCTGAATATTAAATTAATTATAATTTAATTTATCCTTTTTTAGTGTTGTTAGAAATTCGGGGTTTTACATTTTTGGTGAATAAACCAATGATAATGAGGTCCTATATATAGCCTAAGGCCAACGAATCATGCACAGAAATGCGTCCAGGTTCCAGGCGGGAATCTGCCCAGATCTTGGTGGGGTCGACCCCGGGGTCGACACCCCCGTGGAGGGGTCAACACCCATAGGGGACAGGGCCGACCCCTAACGGGGCGATTTCCCTCCCCTTTTCCGCCATTTTGATTTTGAATTCTGGATTTGTTTTATTTATATATAAATGACTTATACGTATATAAACTTCAAACCCTAATATCTTCTTCATACGATGTCCGTTTTTCGTAAACTCGGAGTCTATCTTAAACATAATTCTGAGACAAATGCAATGGCTCAATCAGTTTTACTTAATTCCCAATATTTAATTAACTATTACTCAGTTTTTCATTATAGTGTTCTTTTAAAATTACGCAGTGTTATACTAGTGGCTTGTGTTGTCCTGCGCGAGGAGGGAGACACGGTAAAGAATGGGTTGCGGGATTTCTCATGTTACAGGAGATAACGAAGGGGGATGACAGAAATTAAAATGTTAACTAAGGTTTAATGTAATTAATTATTAAAATAATTATCCTATTTAATTATTTAATGTTTGAAATGTCATAACTCATTCAATACTTGTTAGAATTTGACGATTTCAGTCTCGTTGGAATAAATCCCCAATTAAAATAATTATCCTATTTAATTATTTAATTTAGTTTACAAATAAATCCTCAATTAAAGACTGACGGAGTGGAAATCAACTATGAGAACTCTCTCACTCAAATTATTTTTATAGTTATTATATCTGTGATTGAATGTATACTCACTGCTTGTGATTGTAATATCTTTTTGGTGATTGATGGTTGTTTACAGTTTTAATGTTATCATTATTAAACTGTGAATATAAATGTTTATGAATAAAACGTTTATTTTATGAATTATGTTCACATGGACTGTGATGTAAACCCCACACAGGTATTGGGACAATAATTTTACACATCACCCAATTATTTGTTAATGATTGAAAACCGCACACGGGTCTGGGGATGATAATTAATTCACATCTCCCTTGGATTTAATTGTATGTCAACCGATGGATTGACAAACTGTAATAACTGTTATTTAATTATTTAATGCTTATACAGTTGTAAATTGCACTCTGCATGTGAATTGAATGTTTATAGCTGTTTATCACTATTTCTGAATACATGCGATTTATGGAATCCATATAAATAAAATTATATGGTAATTGATTGAGTCTGGTTCCAATTCAGAAATAATGAATATTTCAAAATAATATTCATTGAAGAATCTAAATATGATTTTGATGTACGATTTTGAATCAACATGAAAGTATTGAAATATTCATAACTGAAATGGATATGAAGCCGAGTTAAGTAGATATACGCCATTTTAACTCAAACGGAATTTTCCATCGATTTTATTCATTTTATAATGAATATTGAAAAGATTTGATTTCAAAATCTGATATTTTGAAAATATTATCATTTTAATTTTAGAATGATATGGAATATTCAATTTTGATTTAAAATTGAAATGGAAGTTGGATTCGTTTTAAAACGAATTTATAAACGTTTTATAAAGCACAATTTAAATGGAAATCGACGTAATATATTATATATTATAATGATTTTAATTGTACATGTCGCGCATCGACCATTTGCGAATTTCGATCGTTGACTTTGAATTGACATATCGGGAGATCCGACCGTCGGATTCTCCTAAAACCGGAACCATTGGGTTTATATCGAAATGAGCTTTGGAATAATAATAAGAGATTTGAAATCTAATGGTTAGAATTTAAGATATGTCCAAATCATTTTGGAAAAGTTCGTTATGGATGCAGCTCAAGTGGTTGATATGGAAACCAACTGTAAGGCCTTAACAAAATTATTAAAAATATGAATAAATTGTGTAAAATCATAATGAATGATTTGGAAAGATTTTGGATGAAATATTCTATGTTTGTAAAGATAAAAGATATTTATTATCAGAAAAGGTTGTTTTGCAGCTTGAGATAAGAACTAACAAAGAATGGAAATGGTTTTAATCTAACCGGAATTTTCCAACATATGAATTGGAATAGATTTGAATGGACATAATCTTTAGAATATTTCGATATTGGATTCCATGATTATATGGATATTGTTGAGGAAATTGGAAGATACAGATACCGTTATTCCCAATATGATATCCATTAGTTTCAAAATTTGATATTGAATATAAGCCGATATGATTTCTATTTAGTGCCTTGTATTTGATATCAAATTGGATTTTGGGTTTGTCGTGAATGGTGTCTTTAATAACACTGTTCTTAAACCCAATTGAGAAAGGAATGCTTTTAATAACATTAGTTCTTTTACCGTGAGGTATGCTTTTAATAACATTAGTTCTTTTACCCAGTTAAAGACAAGATCAATTCCTTAAAGTTGAATAATCATAAAGTAATGATTTTTGATATTTAAATCAAGTTGGAGTTTTAATGAATATTTAATTAGATTAGAATGTGAATGAGGTATTAAATATACCGAATTCTAGAAATGATCGAGAATGGAGTACCGCCAGTTTTACTCCATGCGATGGTTAAATCTTTAATTAGATTTGAAACGTGAAATGGAAACTAATTTTACTGATAACACAGTGTGTGTTTGATATGGAGTACTACCAGTTTCGCTCCATGGGATGACTAGGTTAGGATTGGAAAAATAAAATAAATGATTACTTTGGTAAGGCTCGGTAATCCCATCTAGTTTGATAAACCTTAATTTGATTTAAATTATGAAAAGAATATTTGAATAAAAGAATATTTTGGATTGGAATGAGGCGTATGATGTGTTTTTGTAGCACTTGATTATAAGATATGCGAGTTATTCGAAAAGACCGGGTTTAACCGATTCTGAATAACTAATACGATGACTAAAAATCGAAGAAGACGGCGATTGAAGACCGGAGATCTTCACATCATTTGGATGATTACTGATGTCTTGATTGTGCTATACACCCAAGACGAGATAATAAGTGGTGATCATCCAGATGTACTTGGATATCGACCGGATATGTGAGGGCCTCTCTCCTGTACTGGACATATGGGACGAGGAATAAGGTGCCTCTGGTTTCGTTCAGACCCAGAACGAACTTGTAAATGGATTATGTCTGACATTGTATTTCATTCTATATTGATTGATTTCTATTAAATATGTATCTGTTTGGTGGCGGAGAATTTATTTTCATGCTTAACACTCTTCTCTGAGATGTATGAGCTTAGAGGTTATACATTGATAGATATCAGTTGTATGCCATAAATTGACAATGTGGCATGTTAAGATGCAAATGATCAGGGCTTTTGTTTGAAACGACCCGAACTTCCCTGTAAAGGAAAGCCCAGATTGAGTTGAGAACAGGACTAATCAGAACACAAACAGAAAAACTTTTCATTGCTATTACAACAATTTACATCAGTGTACAAGAATATAATAGAGTATGAATGAATACCATACATTTGATAAATATCAGAGATTTAAATTACATTTAAATACATAGCAGCGGAAAAACAATACAAAACACAACTGAAAGTAATACACGGATACATAGCTTTCCGAATATCGCTTTAGTTGTAAATCAAGATCATGTGAATATAAATCTGCAAAACCAAAACTACTAGCTGCCCATGTGGAAATAGGGGCACCCAGAGTTTAGGTTAAAAAAATAAACTCCAGGTCAGTCATGTGACTGGTGTGAGAACTAAAACAGTTATTTAAAACTTTACTTTAAAAGAGAGTATTTCAAGGGACCACGCCGTATAACACGGAATGGGTTTCCTCCCAAGAATACCAGTGCATAGAATAAACAACGCAATGCTTTTTTTATTGGAAAAATGAAGCTATTATAAGACTCAGGTCCCATCACACAATGCAATGCAAGCCGGAGGATAGAGTTTTACCTTATAATTGACAAACATGCTTGGTACGTTTGAAACAAATCATTTTGATACTATTGTAGTGTAAAGTATATGAAAACAACTTCAAATATAAATGTATCAATCATAGGCGGCATGGGTACCATATATCATGTCGCCATACTATGCTCTATAATCAAAACCGAAATGTCATGTATTGGAAATTGGATTTCCGTCATGAGTCGAGGCAAGGGATATACTCCTCTCCAGTTTCGAGATAATCTAGCAAATGCCTCATGATTCCCCGTAGAGAACCCTTGGAATCGGCTGGGCCGGTCCACACTTACGTTAGTGGATTGGCAATTATTGAACACACATTTCCCAGTCCTATCGGACCTATCCATCAGATTCGAAGAGACCAATATATCCAAGGACCCTCGCATTCCAACATCCACAAAGGTATAATAATTAACAATGTCAGGGCTAGTAAAATGCTGACACCACCCATAGCTAGAAAGAAATGTCATGTTCTCCCAACGGTCCTTATCCCGTTTTGAACTCATACCGAGGTGTGAGGCTCGTGAATTAACGCAATAGACAAAGCTACACTGTATTAAAGCCGGGGTTTGATCATCAACCACAAGACTCTGGTTTTCGACAAAAGCCTTGATCACTGCATCTCAGCATGCCACACAGGCAATTCACGTCATACGACTGATATCTATCGATATATAACCTCTGAGCTCGTACGTCTCAGAGAAGGGCGTTAAGCAAGAGAATAAATTCTCTACCGCCAAACAGATATATATTTAATTGAAATCAATCAGCACAGAATAAAATCCAATGTCAGGCACACAATCCATTTATAAGTTCGTTCTGGGTCTGAACGAAACCAGAGGCACCTTATTCCTCGTCCCGTATGTCCGATATAGGAGAGAGGTCCTGGCATATCTGTCGATCTCCAAGTACGTCTGGACGATCATCACTTATTACCTCGACTTGGGTGTACAGCCCAATCAAGACATCAGTAATCATCCAAACGATGTGAAGACCTCCGGTCTTCAACCACCGCCTTCATCATCGACTTATCGTCGAATCAGTTATTCAGAATGGGTATAAACCCGACCTTTCCGAATAACTCGCTTATATTAAAAACAAGTGCTATAAAAACACAACATACGCCTCATTCCAATTCTGAATATTCTTTTATCCAAATATTCATATACTTAGGGATTTGTTCCCATTAATTTTATGAAAGATAAATTCTTTTAATTTATTCTTTAATCTTCCTTTGGATATCATTTCAAACCATATTACGGTTTTCCAAACTAGTTGAGATTAGCGCACCTTACCAAAGTAATCATTTGTTTAATTTCCCAATCCCAACCTATTCATCCCATGGAGAAAAACTGGTATTACCCCATAACTAACACCACAGTGTTATCGGTAAATTTAATTACCATTTCCCGCTCAAATCTAATTAAAGATTTAACTATCGCTTGGAGCAAAACTAGTGATACTCCACTCTTGATCATTTCCCAAATTTGATAATTTAAATTATCAATTCACTTTTCAATCTAATTAAAGATTCATCAAAACTCCACTTAGTTTTAATCTTCCCAAAAATCAATATTAATGATTATTTAACTTTGGAAACAAAAACATGTCGCATCGACAATCTACACCGTACTATTGATTCCTACCGATATATAACCTCTAAGCTCGTATGTCTCAAAGAAGGGTGTTAAGAAAGAGAAAAAATTCTCCGCCACCAAACAGATATATATTTAGCAGAGATTAACCATACACGTCAAAATACAATGACAAACATGTAATCCTGCCTTTAACCGTGTTAAATAATTAGTGTCATTTAAAACACAGTTCACGATAAACCCAAATCACATTCCATTAATTACGGAATCTTCAAGGAGAAACAAATCAATATATAATCGATATCAATTTCCATATCCTACTAATAATATAAACGGAATAACGACAAAGCCTTTTAAATTCCATATGTATTAACAGTCTTCCTCCATAGAAGTTCACTTTGATTATTATCCAATCGAATTCCATTTAATTCCAATTTAGTATATTAAATTGGAAAACCTTTACTTTGGAAAATTCCCGTTAAATCTTAATAAAAAGATTTATAAATTCCAAATCACACTTCACTGTAAATCGGGTTAAAGAACGAATATCGTTAAAAACACAGTTCACAACAAACCCAATTCACATTCCATTTTTAATTCCAATTAAATATTAATTAATTGGTAATTTTTCTTCAAATCCGGGTTAAAAGATTTATTCTATTCAAACGGGGTTCAAGAACAGTGTTATTTTAGACACCATTCACGACAAACTCAAAATCACCTTCCATTGTTAATCGGGTTAAAGAACAAGTGTTATTTAAAACACCGTTCACGATAAACCCAAAAATCCATTTGACATTAAATATAAGGCTCTGAATAGAAAATATATCAGCTTATATTCAATATCAAATTCTAAAATCAACAAATATCGTATTGGAATAATGAGATATATATATCTTCCAAATTCCTCAACAATATCTATGTAATCACGAAATCCAATATCGAAATATTCCAAAGATAATTTCGATTCAAATCCATTCCAATTCATATATTGGAAATTCTGGTTATTTTTAAAACCATTTCAAATCCAATTTAATTATTTTAAAAATATTGGATTTATAATTCTAATTCATAACTAGTTCATTTCGATAAAAATATATTTTTATCCTTTCAAATATGGAATTTTTCATCCTAATTCTTTCCAAATCATTTATTATGATTTTACACAAATTATTGATATTTTTAATAATTTTATCAAGGCACGTACAGTCGATTTCCATAAACAGCCATCGAATTGCATTTACAACGTCCTTTTCCAAATTTGATTTGGACATAATTCCAAATCCAACCGTTAGATTTCGAACATCTCATATTTGTTAGAAATTTCTTTTCAATATGAACCCAATGGTTCCGGTTTTGAGAGAGTCCGTCGGTCGGATCTCCAGTAATGTCCGTTCGAATTCAATGGTTCAAATTCACGAACTGCCGCTGTGCAGCGCGTTCTATTCAGGCCATTGTATATATATAATATATATTACATATTTCGTCGATTTCCATTTAAAACGTATTTTATAAATCGTTTTAAATTCGTTTTCAAAACGATTCCAACTTCACGTTCAATTTCAAATCAAAATTGAATATTCCATATCATCGATATATAAATGATAATATTTTCAAAACATTAGATTTTGAAATCATTTCCTTTTCGATATTCATTATGAAATTGAATAAAATCGATATAAATATCGTTCATGTCAAAATGGCGTTAATCTTATCAACACGGCTATATATTTTTAAATATTTTTGTGTCCATCCCAAATTGGACATCAAAATAAGATTTTGATCTTTTACCGAATATTATTTTAAAATATTCGTCATTTATAAATATTCGTTATTTAAAAATATTCATTCTTTCTGAACTGGAATCAAACACAATCAATTACCATATAATTTGATTTATATGGATTCTATACACACATGTATACAATAACAATCAAACACAATCAATCATCACCCAAAGTGCATTCTACACTGCATAAGCATTAGATATAAATATTCAACGCTTATAACAGCCTGTCAATCAATCGATCGACATACCACTAATTATTGGGACTAGTGCATGTCCAATATCATCCCAATACCTGTGTGGGGTTTCAATTAACAAATAATGAATTTTATTTGTGCAGTTGGGCGATGTGTAAAATTTATCGTCCTAATAAATATCAGTCAAATGTGTGTACATAAACAAATCGTCTGATTTGTTTATGAATATTTATTTTATTCAAACACACGTTAAAATTTATATTTTTAACTATAAAATATTTATTTCCATTACACATCACACAATCAATTTTTACAACACAATCAAACAAACAAACAAGTCGTCCATGGTCTGTGGACGACGGGTGTCGGGTGCTGCTAAGCATCGTCTGCATCCTAGTATATATTTTAACTAGAAAATAAAATTAAAGTGAGAAGTTCTCACCTTTGGGATCCACTCCGCTAGTCTTTCTTTCCGAACTGTTTGGATTTGTTTGAAATTCCAACGCATCCTTTTCACGCTGTTCATATATAAAAATCATATTTTTATCGCTTCATTCCAATAAATAAAAATCATATTTTTATTTCTACTTCATATATTTTTACAACGCTTCTTTCTATATAAAAATTATATTTTTATATTTCTACTTCTTATATAAAGATCGAATTTTTATTTCGCTTCATATATAATTAAAAAAATGAATTTTTATCTTAATGACATCCATATAAAGATCGTATCTTTATCATAATGAAAACATTATAAAAATCAAATTTTTACCTATAAAAATCACATTTTTATAATTCTTCCTACAAAATAAAAATTCTATTTTTATAACCATTCTACATATATGAAAATCGAATCTTTATATTATTACATACATACGATAAAATTTATATTTTTATCTAACTAAAAATAATATTTTCATATCATTATTCATATTATAAAAATCATATTTTTTATTATCCCTATAATATAAAAACCATATTTTTATTATCTATATATTATAAAAACCATATTTTTATTTCATTATATATAAAAATCATATTTTTAAATTAACTAAACTATATAAAATAAAATAAAATGCACCTTTTATTGTTTTGGTGGTTGGAGGGGCTCGGGGAGGAGCTGGAAGCAGCCCCGCCTGGAGGGAGAAGGCTTGAGGCGGCGGAGGCGGTTTCAGGGGGAGGGAGGGTCTTGGCGTCGCGGTTTTTTGAAGGAGGAGGGGTTTGGGGGAGGTTCTCCTCGACGTGGAGGAGGGGGGTTCTCGTTGGGGCGGCACGGTGCTAGAGGGTGGTGGGGGAAAGCACGCGGTGGCGGCGCGTCGGCTGTGGGGGAGCGGTTGGCTAGGTTTTTTTTTCGATTTTGAAAAAGTGAACCGGGGGAGGGTGGGCTGAGAGAGAGTATAGAGAGATTTTATATATATGTATATTATTATTTTTAATTTCAAAAAGTACCTTTTTATTTTGAACTCGAAATCAAACCCACCAACTGTCGTCCACAACTAATTACCCCCATTCCGAACACAATAGGATATGTATCGTAAGCCAGTTTGGCTGTTTCGATCGGTTTCCATCAAAATCAAAATATAAATCTATATATTGAATTTGAATGCACATTTCAATTTACCAGGGCCACATACGGACTCTAAAAATTACCAAAAAATATTTTCTGGCTTCGTATTAACGATACGGTTCTAACAAAACTAATTTCATCAAATTTGGAGACCGTTTGAAAAATGGTCATTTTCTGGTCGATCCAAATTGACTGAAATTGACAAAACACGTTTTCTTTTGCCACGCTCACATATTGATTCAGAAAATTACGAATTTTGGAATCTAGCAATAACTTGACTTCCCGGATCTAACAAAAGTGGTTTCATCGAAAACGGAGGTCGTTTGCAAAATTTCCATTTTTAAGGGCTATATTTCCATAGCGACTATTCTGAAATTTCAACTAGGCATAACTTTTTATTCCCACTATGAAATTTAAATTTTTCGGATTTGTTGGAAAGATATTTTCAAATCGATTCTAATATTTTTGGTTTCGCTAAAATCTGGTTTGTTTTGAATCCTGTACATGCATTTGAAATTTGAAATCGATTTTTCGAGCTACCGCGCCATTTCCAATTCCTTTTATAATTAAAATAAGTATTTATATTCTAATGTTGATTTATATAAATATGTACGTTCTAATTCTATTAAAAATAAATTTCTCATCGTTATTATTTAAAATAAATCATTTTAAATATTCAAAATTCACTAAAATTACCAAAATAAAAATTTTAAATTGGTTCTGATTTTCCGAGTTGTTACAATCTCCCCCACTTAAAATATTTTCTTCCTCGAAAAGGAACGGAGCTGAAAGTTATTTTACTAATCAGCTCAACTTTCAGTTTGGCTATAATTTTTTAACTTTTCATTTTCTAAGAATTTTCCAATTCTTCAAAATTTTTGCTAACACCCTAAATTTTCGAAAAAATTCGCCATAAGCTCTTTTGTACGGGAGCACCAGAAAAATCCCCAAACCGCCACACAGGCCCTCTCATCTCAAAAAGAAAAAGCCAAGCGGCTCATAAAATCATCCAAACCCAAGAAATATAGTAAACATGTACCTATTTGTCGGGCATACAGTTTTATTCTTCTTCTCTAGCCTCCATGCTATGACCTGTTCAATATATATAAATGTATATGCATGCAATTTCAAACCATTCTCAATTCAGTTCAGTTCAAAATTTGATCAATTTGGCCTAATTCACCTTTCATTCACATGTTGGTTTAATGAATACTCATACAACACAAACATCAATCAATTAGTTGATAAATTTTCAAATTCATAACTTTGATATATAGTCAAAAATCACATTTTTGGTGCCAAATCACAACAATAAGCCCTATATAGTTTTGGTTCTCACACCAATCAATTGGAAATATATAGACATCCCACTTTCGAAACTCGAACATAAATGCTGATGATGCCATGGCGATCATCAGAATCATCTCTGGGCGACTAGAGCGTGATTCCATATTTATCCAGTATATTAAAACTTCGAATACACGTTTGCAAGGCGTACATGCAAAATCTTTAATATTGGATTGTCCAAATTCAATACAAATAGAATATTCAAATACGTTGAATAAGGTTTAAATTTTTGAAACAAAGTTTTTTTTCAATTTTGATTTTAAAAATAACACTCTTTCGACTCGTTCTAGGAACTACTGATCCAATCTCTAATGAGTCATTCTCATTGCATATTCCTAATCCAATCTCTGATAAATTCTTTCGTATGGTTCTAATGTGTCTTATTCTCGAGCTCTGTAAACCAAAGCACTTATACCACCTGAAACGACCCGAACTTCTCCGTAAAGGAAAGCCCGATTGAGTTGAGAACATGACTAATCAGAACACAAACAAAAGAACTTTTCATTGCTATTACAACAATTTACACCAGAGTACAAGAATATAATAGAGTATGAGTGAATAACATGCATTTGGTAAATATCAGAGATTTATATTACATTTAAATACATAGCAGCGGAAAAACAATACAAAACACAATTGAAAGTAATACATGGGTACACAGCTTTCTGAAAATCACTTCAACTGTAAATCAGGATCCTGTGAATATAAATCTGCAAAACCAAAACTACTAGATGCCCGTGTGGAAATAGGGGCACACAGAGTTTATGTTAAAACAATAAACTCCAGGTCAGTCATGTGACTGGTGTGAGAACTAAAACAGTTATTTAAAACTTTACTTTAAAAGAGAGTATTTCAAGGGACCACGCCGTATAACACGGAACGGGTTTCCTCCCAAGAATACCAGTGCATAGAATAAACAACGCAATGCTTTTTTTGGAAAAATGAAGCTATTATAAGACCCAGGTCCCATCACATAATGCAACGCAAGCCGGAGGATAGAGTTTTACCTTATAATAGCCAAACATGCTTAGTACGTTTAAAACAAATCATTTTGATACTATTATAGTGTAAAGTGTATGAAAACAACTTCAAATATAAATGTATCAATCATAGGCGGCATGGGTACCATATATTATGTCGCCATACTAGGCTCTACAATCAAAACCGAAATGTCACGTATTGGAAATTGTATTTTCGTCATGAGTCGAGGCAAGGGATATACTCCTCGCCAGCTTCGAGACACTCTAGCAAATGCCTCAGGATTCCCCGCAGAGAACCCTTGGAATCGGCTGGGCCGGTCCACACTTACGTTAGTGGATTGACAATTCCTGAACACACGTTTCCCGGTCCTATCGGACTTATCCATCGGCTCCGTAGAGACCGATATATCCGAGGCGCCTCACATTCTAACATCCATAAAGGTATAATAATCAACAATGCCAAGGCTAGTATAATGCTGTAACACCCCGCGAATTCTATAACTGTGAAACTCACAAATTAAAGTATAATTAATTTCAAATCAAAGAACTAAGGGAAACGGGATACGCCATCGCGTTCGTCTCGGAAAAATACGCGAAATAGAGTCCGAGTTTTCGAAAAACGGATATCGTATGAAGAAGTTATGGACGAACGAAGTTGGGCGAAAAACCGAAAAAGGGCCAGAATGCACTGGCGCACTTGGGAAGTGCGCCAGAACAAAAATGAACTGGCGCACCTGTGAAGTGCGCCAGTGCATTTTTGACCTGGCGCACCTGCCAAGTGCGCCCAGGTCAAAAATGACCTGCTGGCCCGGTCGGTGTGTGGTCGAATTTCTGTGGTCTGCTATGTCATTAGGGCTAGGTGGCGGGTTTTTATTGGTCTCTCTATCTAATGAATGGCTATGATCTAACCTAGCAACATCAAGGGTCCTAATCAATTCCTAACCTCTATATAAACAATCCTAGACTAAACCCTAATCTATTCATTCAAAATAAGATTATAGCCGCCATGTTGCTGAGGAACGACAAAGATTAGCCGCCGACTAGAGAGAGAGTTAGGAAGAAAGTTCTAAAGCCTAAAGCAATTCAAAGCAACCTAAAGCTAATCAATTCAACAAAGGAATCGTGTCTCTTAATTAGAGAATTCGCCGCAACCATTGTAAGTAGAGTATTACTTTGGTATAATAAACAACTGTGTTGATATGTATGCTTGAATTGTGGCAATGGAAGTAATTCATATTTATGCGTTCTTATCAATTTATATACGTTTGGATATTTATGGATTATGTTATAAAGAACTACATGTGGTAGTTCTATACAAGTTTACGTTTGGAATATTGCGCAAAGTATGTTATCTATGTTGAAGCTACATGTATGTAGTTGATTGAAATTTATGCGAGTTTGGGCTTTGTTATTATGCCATCATGATGTATACTTTGTGCATAAATCATTCTGCAAGTAATTAAAACAAGTTTGGTTGTTATAGTTCATATGAAACCATGTTGGGATTTTGACACCATAATCCATGTATTTGCAAAACTTATGAATATGGCTAGGCTATAAATGATATTTGGCATAATTGAAACCTATGATTAAGTCTATCTTGTTTAAAAGAATTATATGATGACATATGTGAGACATGGCTAGGTTAGACTCAAAAATCCCTTTTTGCAAGTTTTAAAGCAAACACCATGTTTAGGAATATTTATGTATAAGTATGTTTATACCATCGTTATGTGATTAGACTTAAACCATGATTAAGTTGAACAATGCTTTTGTGTTGGTAACAAAGTATTCCCTTTGTAAACATGAAGAAACCTTATGAACATGACATGTTTATGCCATGAACAAAATTTAACTTTACATATGCCGTGTTTATGCCAAAAGTATTTATGCCATGTTTATGTTTGACATTATGCTATGCTTATGCTAGAAATATTTACGACATGCTCATGTTTGACATTATGCCTAAATAAAAATATAGGTTCATGTTGTAGTTAAACCTATGCAAGTTCACATGCTTTGATTCATGTCACCTATGTTACCATTATGAAAGTACACCAGTTTCTATTATGTATTCCCAACGTCTTATGCAAGTTCATGCGCTCACCTTCCCCTCTTTGTGTATACGCCAAAAGCCTCCCCTTTCGCATGGCTAAATTGGGCTTTAAAAGGCTAAGCCCAATATATATGAACGGACGTGTAAAACGGGGGAAAATAACGTTGGGTTAAAGATTAATTAATGAATGAAAATATAAAATAGAAGGGCCCAAATTCAAGTATGGGTTGGGCCCATGATTGGTGTAACCTTTACACCATTTACTTAATAATGGGCCGCAAATATTTACATATAAATAAAGAAGAATGACAAGATATGTAAATGTAGAAAATACGATGTGTTTAACCCGAGGTTGGATTGAGTTGTGATGTAAACCTGCCCGGAACCGCCCGGCTGTCCAGTAGTCACAACAATACCTATCCAATGTGAGAGGTTAAACATGGAGCCCAGCAAGGACCCGAGGTTAGACTGAGTTGTGGCGTAAGACTGCCCGGAACCAACCGGCAACAGGCAGCCACAACAATACCTGTCTAATGTGAGAGGTCCGGGCCTTAATAAGACAATTAAGGCTGAGTCAGGATTGTTAGGATTAAGTGGACTAAAGACTTAATCAAAATGGAACATGCTAAACTAAACGGACTGGTGGGGTTAGGTTAGGAACACTTAACCAACTTAGCATGCTGGCTAGAGATAGAAAACCTAGTAACGGGGGACCCTTTTCAGCAGTAACCCTAAAAGGTGTATCAGGATACCCTGAAACTAGGCAGGGTGGGGCACGATTACTGGGCTGATTGTAAGAGGTCAAAATCGACGGCGGTGGTGTAGCAGTGTAGGTTCTAACGGTGTGCGGGCGTGCACGCACTCCGGCGCAGAAAAATAAAGCACTGGACACCAGTAGCATACCTTTGCACTCTAAGGTTGTGTCGGGTTGCCACTATGGGACTTGATACACCCCATGGTGGGACCAGCATAGGTAACTACAGACATCGGGGGCCGT
This sequence comes from Allium sativum, assembly GCA_030737875.1. Lineage (NCBI taxonomy): Eukaryota > Viridiplantae > Streptophyta > Magnoliopsida > Asparagales > Amaryllidaceae > Allium > Allium sativum. Next base: position 173,871,806 of record CM060927.1, read on the forward strand.
AAGACACATGTAACTATGCGAGTAGGAGCCGATCATTATTGAATGGATCACATCACCCTGATTTTGGGGTGCAAATTGGAAACTAGTTTATATGGGTTCAGAGATTAACATGGGGTACGATAGTATATTCGACCCTAGATAACTTAACCAAGTTTATAATGTTGCCCACTTCCTGTTTTACTTATCATACCCAGTTCTTTATTCATAGACAAAGTAGTACTAGACTTACTCAGGCTTTATGTCTGACTCTATTTTTCTTTCGTCTTCTTTCTTCCGTTTCCCCCCCCAGGTCCTCAGGGAGGGAACACAGCAGCTTGACCTACCTCAACATCCAGCTTGAAGAAGAGAAATGTATTGCTTGGACTTTCCTGTTTTGAACTATGGCTTTGGACAATCCACTATGGGGCTTTGGCAGTTTGTCTATGTTTTATTTATGCTTCTTTAAAAATAATGTACTCAAGACAGATTATGAAGTGTTATGTTATGTTTTTGGAAAGGATGTTGTTGTAACACGTATTTGACTTGATGAAATAAAGTTTGTTGTTCTTCCGCTGTTTACAAATATGTGTTCTTATATCTGTCTTGTATATCTGTGACTTGTACTTATAAACCTCCACCAAAATTAGGGCATTCCCTTTGAGAGTGACCCTAACTGAGGTGGGGTGTTTCACTTGGTATCAGAGCATAGGTTTACCAGATAAGATAAAAAGTTTTGAAAAATAATTTCAAAAAGGAAATTTAAAGAAGCATTTTTTAAAAGATAAAATATTATTTTGTTTTAAAAGGCAAAGTCCCCAAAGCCATAGGTATTATCTCTTATCCTTCGTTTTGAATCCATCCTTTCGGTTTCAGCATGTCTGGAGACCTTACTCCCCAGCTGCTGACGCTTTCACTCCTCCTCCTCCACGTGAACCAGCAAGCGGAAGAGTCCCAGAGTAGGAAGACGAAAAATAGTCAAACAAGAAAGGATCGTAACAGTAATAATAAGAAACGAGAAAAAAAAAGGAAATGTAATTTTTGTGGTACGGAAGGGCACATAGCCAAGGAATGTAGAAAGAGGAAAAGAAAGCAAAGAGAATGTTTTCATTGTGGGGAGACTGGACACATCAGCAAAGACTGCCCTGAGAAGACAGACTTTGAGAAGGGCGGGAAAGACAACAAGTCCCGAGAGAAGAGGAAGTGTAATTTCTGTGGCAAAGTGGGGCACTTAGTAAAGGACTGCCGGAAAAAGAAGGTCAAGGAGAATGGTGGGTGCTTTTCTTGCGGTGAGACGGGCCATAGGGCTAAGGACTGCACAAAGAAACGAGGACAGGGGCAGGGGGTTGGATTCACCCCAGGGGCACAGGTTCATGTGCTAGAAGCGCCACCATTGCAACAGCGAGGTATAAACACTTCTGTAGAAAGTGTAGTTTATCTTTATGATCACCCCGTTCGCACTTTATTTGATTCCGGCGCATCACACTCCTTTATCTCGTCTGCTTTAGTAGAATCTCTGAACCTAAAAACTAGTATGGTAGAGGACCCCTTAATTGTTTCAAACCCAATTGGGGGCCCAGCTCATTTGTCTATGATCTGTGTGGGATTGAAAATTTCTATTCTAAGTGTAGAATTTCACTGTAGTGCCTTTGTTTTGGGCTTTTCGGGGTATGGTTTGATTTTGGGCATGGATTGGCTATCCCGTAATGGGGCCATCCTTGATTGTGAGAAAAGGGTTGTTAGGCTCCTAACCCAGCTCAGTAATACTTTGGAAATTTCTTGTAACCCCTCGTATGCGGTTATGCTTAGTTATCTTGAATCGCTAGATGCCTCTGTTGAAAATTTGAAATCAGTTAAAGTGGTCCGGGAATATCCGGATGTCTTCGAGGAGGTGAAGGGCTTGCCTCCGAAGCGGAAAATAGACTTCCGCATATATCTGGTAGATAATGCAAAGCCCGTTGCGTTGCCCGTTAGACACATGGCTCCACGAGAAAGGAAAGAGCTCAGTAAACAGATTAAAGAGCTTCTAGAGAAGGGGTTCATTAGGAGGAGCATTTCAGAATGGGGCGCTCCAGTGGTGTTCGCTACAAAGGCGGATGGTTCACTCCGTCTATGTGTTGACTATAGGGAGCTCAACAAGCTAACGAAAAAGAATAGGCATCCTCTCCCTAGAATTGACGATTTGTTTGACCAGCTTGTAGGAGCGTCTGTTTTCTCCCAACTCGATTTAGCAACCGGTTTTCATCAGCTAAGGGTGGCTGAAGATAGCATCGATAAAACGGCATTCAGAACCCCAGACGGTTTCTTTGAATGGCTTGTCATGCCTTTCGGATTGACAAATGCACCTGCTTACTTCGTGGACCTGATGAGTAGGGTATTTAGAGATTTCCTCAACAAATTCGTAGTGGTCTTCGTAGATGATATCCTTATCTTCTCAAAGAGTGAAGAGGAACATGCTCAACACTTAAGGGCAATCATGGAAACTTTGCGAGTCCATCAACTAAAAGCCAAATTCTCCAAATGCCACTTTTGGAGAGAAGAGGTGAGGTTCCTTGGGCACATAGTATCCAAACAAGGGTTAGCGGTGGACCCTGCGAAGGTAGTGGCGGTACAAGATTGGAAGACACCAAGGAATGCAACTGAGGTCCGAAGCTTTATAGGACTAGTAGGTTTCTATCGAAAATTCATAAGGGATTTTGCGAAAATCTCAGCTCCGCTCACGAAGTTGACATTTGTTTATTTTCAAGAGATAATTCATCTATGTGGAATACCTTCTAGTAAGTGAACAAGATCCAGGATTCACTAGTGAATTTTGGAGAGCTTGCATGGAACCATGAGTACGCAGTTAAGGCTTGAGCCAAGTATACTAGAAGGAGAATAAGTGAAAGAGGAACGAGAGGCAAGGGTTCCAACTCATATTTTGGAGGATTAAGAAGCTACGAAATTGTGAAGTTATAGACGGACAAAGCATAATGGAGTTAAGATCAAGGAAGTGCGACTTAGAAGATTGAAGACTAGATTCGTGCATAATATCTCTTCTTAAGAGTATATCCTCTCGGTCCCATTCTCAATCCAAATTTCTGTTGCAAACCCCATAGGGAGTATGACTCACCTGTTAGTAACACATGTTGGGGCTCGAGGGTGTTCATCGGTTTGACTAAAGTTTTTGGGCTTTATATGATACAGATTGGTCTTAGGAAGGGACTCCCTTGTGACCTAAAAGGAGTCCATCATGCTTAGTTGCCTAGAATCATATATGGTGGTTGGGTTGAGTAATTCTTTGGGTGTCAGTCTGATGTTGATTTCGGTCTTCGGGGCTGATGCTTAGGGAGTTCTTCTCCTAATCAATATATATGTGGCATAGGTTTTCAGTTTTGACATTTCCTAATGGGCACAAAGTTTTTACTTCGACTATACCTTTAGGTAGGACCATTCCCTATCATTAAGAAAATTGGAAAATGGCTTATAGATTAGAGCTACCCGAGAAGTTGGCTGGAGTCCACAACGTCTTTCACGTTTCTCATCTCCGAAAATGTCTTCATGAGTCTGCTGAAGTGGTAGAGCCAAATATACTCGAAGAGGCCGAAGTGGAGCGCGAAGCAACCATAAGGAAAGTTCCAACCCGCATATTAGGAACGGAAGTGAAGAAGCTACGCAACCGCGAAGTCAAGCTCGTCAAAGTCCAGTGGAGTGACGCCGAGGGAGACGCGACTTGGGAAACTGAAGATAAAATCCGTACTGCCTACCCTTTTCTGTTCGAGGGTACATCCTTGATCTTTCTCTTTCCTTAAGTTGCGCTTTTATCTATCTTTTTAGGTATATTTCCTCGACCTTATCTCTTAGGTAGAATCTTTTTGGATGGAAACATGTAATTGAAACATGTTATGTATGATGGTTGCAAGTGGTTGCAAGTGATTGCTAGTGGTTGCTCGTGGTTGCATATACACACACAATCTAGGTTTTAGATCGGCTCAGTCACTTCATATTGCATATGCATATATGTTTGCTTTCGTATATGGTTGAACTATAATGTGTTGTCATATGGATGTTGCATTTGTATTGAATGATTGTGCACTCATGTAGAATCATGAATAGGAAAATTTGCATACATAATGGATTCATGGCACTTACATAATTCGCATTAAGGAGGTCAACTGAATCAGTAGACCGCCTGATTTTGCATTAGATAAGTTCATGTATACACACACACACCTCGCATATGATCATGAAGCATTAGAAGTCTTTTAAGGACAATGGATGCTAGTGTTTGATGGATGAGTAGATGGATGATTGGATGTTAGGATATACATTCCTCCTAACTTGAAGATTTCGGGGACGAAATCCTTTTAAGTGGTGGAGAATGTAACACCCCGCGAATTCTATAACTGTGAAACTCACAAATTAAAGTATAATTAATTTCAAATCAAAGAACTAAGGGAAACGGGATACGCCATCGCGTTCGTCTCGGAAAAATACGCGAAATAGAGTCCGAGTTTTCGAAAAACGGATATCGTATGAAGAAGTTATGGACGAACGAAGTTGGGCGAAAAACCGAAAAAGGGCCAGAATGCACTGGCGCACTTGGGAAGTGCGCCAGAACAAAAATGAACTGGCGCACCTGTGAAGTGCGCCAGTGCATTTTTGACCTGGCGCACCTGCCAAGTGCGCCCAGGTCAAAAATGACCTGCTGGCCAGGTCTGGTCTAGCCCTGGCTGGCCCGGTCGGTGTGTGGTCGAATTTCTGTGGTCTGCTATGTCATTAGGGCTAGGTGGCGGGTTTTTATTGGTCTCTCTATCTAATGAATGGCTATGATCTAACCTAGCAACATCAAGGGTCCTAATCAATTCCTAACCTCTATATAAACAATCCTAGACTAAACCCTAATCTATTCATTCAAAATAAGATTATAGCCGCCATGTTGCTGAGGAACGACAAAGATTAGCCGCCGACTAGAGAGAGAGTTAGGAAGAAAGTTCTAAAGCCTAAAGCAATTCAAAGCAACCTAAAGCTAATCAATTCAACAAAGGAATCGTGTCTCTTAATTAGAGAATTCGCCGCAACCATTGTAAGTAGAGTATTACTTTGGTATAATAAACAACTGTGTTGATATGTATGCTTGAATTGTGGCAATGGAAGTAATTCATATTTATGCGTTCTTATCAATTTATATACGTTTGGATATTTATGGATTATGTTATAAAGAACTACATGCGGTAGTTCTATACAAGTTTACGTTTGGAATATTGCGCAAAGTATGTTATCTATGTTGAAGCTACATGTATGTAGTTGATTGAAATTTATGCGAGTTTGGGCTTTGTTATTATGCCATCATGATGTATACTTTGTGCATAAATCATTCTGCAAGTAATTAAAACAAGTTTGGTTGTTATAGTTCATATGAAACCATGTTGGGATTTTGACACCATAATCCATGTATTTGCAAAACTTATGAATATGGCTAGGCTATAAATGATATTTGGCATAATTGAAACCTATGATTAAGTCTATCTTGTTTAAAAGAATTATATGATGACATATGTGAGACATGGCTAGGTTAGACTCAAAAATCCCTTTTTGCAAGTTTTAAAGCAAACACCATGTTTAGGAATATTTATGTATAAGTATGTTTATACCATCGTTATGTGATTAGACTTAAACCATGATTAAGTTGAACAATGCTTTTGTGTTGGTAACAAAGTATTCCCTTTGTAAACATGAAGAAACCTTATGAACATGACATGTTTATGCCATGAACAAAATTTAACTTTACATATGCCGTGTTTATGCCAAAAGTATTTATGCCATGTTTATGTTTGACATTATGCTATGCTTATGCTAGAAATATTTACGACATGCTCATGTTTGACATTATGCCTAAATAAAAATATAGGTTCATGTTGTAGTTAAACCTATGCAAGTTCACATGCTTTGATTCATGTCACCTATGTTACCATTATGAAAGTACACCAGTTTCTATTATGTATTCCCAACGTCTTATGCAAGTTCATGCGCTCACCTTCCCCTCTTTGTGTATACGCCAAAAGCCTCCCCTTTCGCATGGCTAAATTGGGCTTTAAAAGGCTAAGCCCAATATATATGAACGGACGTGTAAAACGGGGGAAAATAACGTTGGGTTAAAGATTAATTAATGAATGAAAATATAAAATAGAAGGGCCCAAATTCAAGTATGGGTTGGGCCCATGATTGGTGTAACCTTTACACCATTTACTTAATAATGGGCCGCAAATATTTACATATAAATAAAGAAGAATGACAAGATATGTAAATGTAGAAAATACGATGTGTTTAACCCGAGGTTGGATTGAGTTGTGATGTAAACCTGCCCGGAACCGCCCGGCTGTCCAGTAGTCACAACAATACCTATCCAATGTGAGAGGTTAAACATGGAGCCCAGCAAGGACCCGAGGTTAGACTGAGTTGTGGCGTAAGACTGCCCGGAACCAACCGGCAACAGGCAGCCACAACAATACCTGTCTAATGTGAGAGGTCCGGGCCTTAATAAGACAATTAAGGCTGAGTCAGGATTGTTAGGATTAAGTGGACTAAAGACTTAATCAAAATGGAACATGCTAAACTAAACGGACTGGTGGGGTTAGGTTAGGAACACTTAACCAACTTAGCATGCTGGCTAGAGATAGAAAACCTAGTAACGGGGGACCCTTTTCAGCAGTAACCCTAAAAGGTGTATCAGGATACCCTGAAACTAGGCAGGGTGGGGCACGATTACTGGGCTGATTGTAAGAGGTCAAAATCGACGGCGGTGGTGTAGCAGTGTAGGTTCTAACGGTGTGCGGGCGTGCACGCACTCCGGCGCAGAAAAATAAAGCACTGGACACCAGTAGCATACCTTTGCACTCTAAGGTTGTGTCGGGTTGCCACTATGGGACTTGATACACCCCATGGTGGGACCAGCATAGGTAACTACAGACATCGGGGGCCGTAAGACACATGTAACTATGCGAGTAGGAGCCGATCATTATTGAATGGATCACATCACCCTGATTTTGGGGTGCAAATTGGAAACTAGTTTATATAGGTTCAGAGATTAACATGGGGTACGATAGTATATTCGACCCTAGATAACTTAACCAAGTTTATAATGTTGCCCACTTCCTGTTTTACTTATCATACCCAGTTCTTTATTCATAGACAAAGTAGTACTAGACTTACTCAGGCTTTATGTCTGACTCTATTTTTCTTTCGTCTTCTTTCTTCCGTTTCCCCCCCAGGTCCTCAGGGAGGGAACACAGCAGCTTGACCTACCTCAACATCCAGCTTGAAGAAGAGAAATGTATTGCTTGGACTTTCCTGTTTTGAACTATGGCTTTGGACAATCCACTATGGGGCTTTGGCAGTTTGTCTATGTTTTATTTATGCTTCTTTAAAAATAATGTACTCAAGACAGATTATGAAGTGTTATGTTATGTTTTTGGAAAGGATGTTGTTGTAACACGTATTTGACTTGATGAAATAAAGTTTGTTGTTCTTCCGCTGTTTACAAATATGTGTTCTTATATCTGTCTTGTATATCTGTGACTTGTACTTATAAACCTCCACCAAAATTAGGGCATTCCCTTTGAGAGTGACCCTAACGGAGGTGGGGTGTTTCAAATGCTGACACCACCCATAGCTAGAAAGAAACATCATGTTCTCCTTATCTCGTTTTTAACTCATACCGAGGTGTGAGGCTCGCGAATTAACGCCAAACACAAAGCTACGCTGTATTAAAGCCGTGCTTTGATCATCAACCACAAGACTCTGTTTTTCAACAAAAGCCTTGATCACTGCATCTCAGCATGCCACACAGGAAATTCATGCCATGCGACCGATTTCTATCGATATATAACCTCTGAGCTCGTATGTCTCAGAGAAGGTCGTTAAGCAAGAGAATAAATTCTCCATTTCCAAACAGATATATATTTAATAGAAATCAATCAGCACAGAATAAAATCTAATGTCAGGCACACAATCCATTTACAAGTTCGTTCTGGGTCTGAACGAAACCGGAGGCACCTTATTCCTCGTCTCGTATGTCCGATACAGGAGAGATGTCCTCGCATATCCGTCGATCTCCAAGTACGTCTGGACGATCACCACTTATTACCTCGTCTTGGGTGTATAGCCCAATCAAGACATCAGTAATCATCCAAAAGATATGAAGAGCTCCGATCTTCAACAACCGTCTCCATCGTCGACTTATCATCGAATCAGTTATGCAGAATGTGTATAAACCCGACCTTTCTGAATAACACGCGTATATTATAAACAAGTGCTATAAAAACATAACATACGCCTCATTCCAATTCTGAATATTCTTATATCCGAATATTCATATACTTAGGGATTTGTTCCCTTTGATTTTATCAAAGATAAATTCTTTTAAATTTATTCTTTATTCTTCCTTTGGATATCATTTCAAACCATATTACGGTTTTCCAAACTAGTCGGGATTAGAACGCCTTACCGAAGTAATCATTTGTTTAATTTCCCAATCCCAACCAATTCATCCCTTGGAGCAAAACTGGTATTACCCCATAACTAACACCACGGTGTTATCGGTAAATTTAATTACCATTTCCCTCTCAAATCTAATTAAAGATTTAACTATCGCTTGGAGAAAAACTGGTGATACTCCACTCTCAATCATTTCCCAAATTTGATAATTTAAATTATCAATTCACTTTTCAATCTAATTAAAGATTCATTAAAACTCCACTTAGTTTTAATCATCCCAAAAATCAATATTAATGGTTATTTAACTTTGGAAACACAAACATGTCGCATCGACAATCTACACCGTACTATCGATTCCTATCGATATATAACCTTTAAGCTCATACGTCTCAGAGAAGGGTGTTAAGCAAGAGAATAAATTCTCCGCCACCAAACAGATATATTTAGCAGAGATCAACCATACATTTCAAAATACAATGACAGGCATGTAATCTTGCCTTTAACAGGGTTAAAGAACTAATGTCATTTAAAACACAGTTCACGATAAACCCAAATCAAATTCCATTAATTATGGAATCTTCACGGAGAAACAAATCAATATACAATCGATATCAATTTCCTTATCCGACTATTAATATAAATGGAATAACGGCAAACCCTTTTAAATTCCATATGTATTAACAGTCTTCCTCCATAGAAGTTCACTTCAATTATTATGCAATCGAATTCCATTCAATTCAAATTTAATATATTAAACTGGAAAACCGTTACTTTGGAAAATTCCCGTTAAATCTTCATTAAAAGATTTATAAATTCCAAATCACATTTCATTGTAAATCGGGTTAAAGAACGAATGTCGTTAAAAACACAGTTCACAACAAACCCAATTCACATTCCATTTTTAATTCCAATTAAATGTTAATTAATTGGTAATTCTTCTTCAAATCCTGGTTAAAAGATTTATTCTATTCAAACGGGGTTCAAGAACAGTGTTATTTAAGACACTATTCACGATAAACTCAAAATCACCTTCCATTGTTAATCGGGTTAAAGAACAAGTGTTATTTAAAACACCGTTCACGATAAACCCAAAAATCCATTTGATATTAAATACAAGGCTCTGAATAGAAAATATATCGGCTTATATTCGATATCAAATTCTGAAATCAACAAATATCATATTGGAATAACGATATATATATATATGTCTTCCAAATTCCTCCACAATATCCGTGTAATCACGAAATCCAATATCAAAATATTCCAAAGATAATTTCAATTCAAATCCATTCCAATTCATATATTGGAAATTCGAGTTATTTTTAAAAACATTTCAAATCCAATTTAATTATTTTAAAAATACTGGATTTATAATTCTAGTTCATAACTAGTTCATTTCGGTAAAAATATATTTTTATCCTTTCAAATATGGAATTTTTCATCCCAATTCTTTCCAAATCATTTATTATGATTTTTCACAAATTATTGATATTTTTAATGATTTTATCAAGGCTCGTACATTTGATTGACATAAACGGCCATCGAACTGCACTTACATCGACCTTTTCCAAATTTGATTTGGACATAATTCCAAATACAACCATTAGATTTCAAACCTCTCATATTCATTAGAAATCTCTTTTCAATACGAACCCAACAGTTTCGGTTTTAGTAGAATCCGTCGGTCAGATCTCCCGTAATGTCCGTTCGAAGTCAATGGTCGAAATTCCCGAACTACCGCAGTGCGACGCGTTCTATTTAGGCCTTTATACATATATATATAATATTATATATATTTCGTCGATTTCCATTTAAAACGTATTTTATAAATCAGTTTAAATTCGTTTTAAAAACGATTTCAACTTCATATTCAATTTCAAATCAAAATTGAATATTCCATATCATCGATATATAAATGATAATATTTTGAAAACATTAGATTTTGAAATCATTTCCTTTTCGATATTCATTATAAAAATGAATAAAATCGATATAAATATCGTTCACGTCAAAATGGCGTTAATCTAATCAACACGGCTATATATATTTAAATATTTTCGTGTCCATCCCAAATCGGACATCAAAATCAGATTTTGATCTTTTACTGAATATTATTTTAAAATATTCATCATTTTAAAATATTCATTATTTTAAAATGTTCATTCTTTCTAAACTGGAGTTAGACACAGTCAATTACCATATAATTTGATTTATATGGATTTTGGACACACATGTACACAATAACAATCAAACACAGTCAATCATCATCCAAAGTGCATTCTACACTGCATAAGCATTAGATATAAATATTCAGCGCATATAACAGCCTGTCAATCAATCGATCGACATACCACTAATTATTGGGATTAGTGTATGCCCAATATCATCCCAATACCCGTGTGGGGTTTCAATCAACAAATAATGATTTTTATTTGTGCAATTGGGCGATGTGTAAAATTTATCGCCCTAATAAATATCAGTCAAATGTGTGTACATAAACATATCATCTGATTTGTTTATGAATATTTATTTTATTCAAACACACGTTAAAATTTATATTTTTAACAATAAAATATTTATTTTCATTATACATCACACAATCAATCAAACAAACAAGTCGTCCATGGTCTGTGGACGACGGGTGCTGCTAAGCACCGTCTGCATCCTAGTATATATTTTAACTAGAAAATAAAATTAAAGTGATAAGTTCTCACCTTTGGGATCCACTCCGCCAGTCTTTCTTTCTGAATTGTTTGGATTTGTTCGAAATTTCAATGCATCCTTTTCACGCTGTTCATATATAAAAATCATATTTTTATCGCTTCATTCCAATAAATAAAAATCATATTTTTATTTCTACTTCATATATTTTTACAACATTTCTTTCTATATAAAAATTATATTTTTATATTTCTACTTCTTATATAAAGATTGAATTTTTTTTCCGCTTCATATATAATTAAAAAACAAATTTTTTATCTTAATGACATCCATATAAAGATCGTATCTTTATCATAATGAAAACATTATAAAAATCGTATTTTTATCTATAAAAATCACATTTTTATAATTCTTCCTACAAAATAAAAATTATATTTTTATCGCCATTCTACATATATAAAAATCGAATCTTTATATTATTACATACATATAATAATTTGTATATTTTTATCTAACTAAAAATAATATTTTCATATCGTTATTCATATTATAAAAATCATATTTTTATTATCCCTATAATATAAAATCCATATTTTTATTATCTATATAATATAAAAACCATATTATTATTCCACTATATATAAAAATCATATTTTTAAATTAACTAAACTATATAAAATAAAATAAAATGCACCTTTTATTGTTTTGGTGGTTGGAGGGGCTCGAGGAGGAGCTGGAAGCGGCGCCGGCTGGAGGGGGAAGGCCTGAGGCGGCGGAGGCGGTTTCAGAGGTAGGGAGGGTCTTGGCATCGCGGTTTTTTTGAAGGAGGAGGGGTTTGGGGAGGTTCTCCTCGACGTGGAGGTGGGGGGTCTTGTTGGGGTGGCGCGGTGCTGGAGGGGGGTGGGGGAAGGCGCGCGGTGGTTGTGCATCGGCCGTGGAGGAGCGGTGGCCTAGGTTTTTTTTTAATTTCGATTTTGAAAACGTGAATGGGGGGGAGGGGGGTGAGAGAGAGTATAGAGAGATTTTATTTTTATATAAATATTTTATTATTTTTATTTTCAAAAAGTACCTTTTTATTCTGAACTCGTAATCAAACCCACCGACTGTCGTCCATAACTAATTACCCCCATTCCGAACACAATGAGATATGTATCATAAGCCAGTTTGGCTGTTTCGATCGGCTTTCGTCAAAATCAAAATATAAATCTATATATTGAATTTGAACGCACATTTCAATTTACCGGGGCCACATACGGACTCTAAAAATTCCCGAAAAATATTTTCTGGCTTCGTATTGACGATACTGTTCTAAAAAAACTAATTTCGGAAAATTTGGAGACCGTTTGAAAATGAATTTTTGAATCTAGCAATAACGTGACATCCCGGATCCAACAAAAGTGGTTTCGTTGTAAACGGAGGTCATTTGCAAAATTTCCATTTTTAAGGGCTATATTTCCATAGCGACTATTCTGAATTTTCAACTAGGCATAACTTTTTATTCCCACTATGAAATTTCAATTTTTCGGATTCGTTGGAAAAGTATTTTCAAATCGATTCTAATATTTTTGGTTTCGCTAAAATCCGGTTTATTTTGAATCCTGTACATTCATTTGAAATTTGAAATCGAATTTTCAAACTACCGCGCCATTTCCAATTCCTTTTATAATTAAAATAAATATTTATATTCTAACATCGATTTATATAAATATATACATTCTAATTCTATTCAAAATAAATTTCTCGTCGTTATTATTTAAAATAAATCATTTTAAATATTCAAAATTCATTAAAATTGCCAAAATAAAAATTTTAAATTGGTTCTGATTTTTCGGGTTGTTACATTGTTGAAAAGCAGGGCCTTGTTTATGGTGATCAAAGCACATCTTTAAGTACCATAGCTTTGTGTATAGCGTTAATTCGCGAGCCTCATACCCCGGTATGAGTCAAAAATGGGATAATTACTGCAAGGAGTGCATGCGTTTCTTTCTAGCTAGAAGTGGTGTCATGGTATGGAGCCCAGACATTTTTACTTATGTGGATGATGGATTGCGAGGCACCTCAGATATCGAGTCGACTAAAAGGCTCAGAGATAGGTCTGATAGGATCGGGAAACATATTGTTTAGGAATAACTAATCCTCAAACGTAAGAGAGGACCAGCCCTGAAGATCCAAGGGTTGCCCAAGTGTGTAATCCTGAGGCATTTGCTAGAGTGTCTCGAAACCAGTAAGGAGACATCTCTTGCCTTGACTCATGATGAAAATCCAATTTCCAATACGTGATTTTTCGGTTTTAGTTGTAAACCTATATGGCGACATAGTATGATGGGGGTAATATGCCATCTATGATTGATACATTTATATTCGAAGTTGTTTTGACACTATGCACTTATAGTAACATCAAAATGATTTGTTTTAAAGCGTATCAAGCATGTTTGGCTATTATAGGGTAAAACTCTATCCTCTGATTTATGTGATGGGACCTGAGTCTTATAATCGCTTCATTTTTCCAAAAGCATTGCATTGTTTATAAATTATTTTATTTCAGAGTATTCATGGGAGTGAACCCGTTCCATAGCATACAACGTGGTGATATGATTTACCCTAATTTAAAGTAAAAGCTTAATAATTGTTTTGAGTTCTCATACCAGTCCCATGATGGAGTTTATTGTTTTTGCCTAAACTCTGGGTGAACATATTTTCCAAACGGGTAGCTTGTAGTTTTGGTTTTCGCAGATATTTCTTTTCACAGGATCCTGGATTACAGCTGGAGCTATATTCGGAAAGCTTTGTATTCATATATTTCATTCAGTTGTGTTAGTTGATGTATTTCCATTATGCATTGTATTTATACATTTTAAATTTCCGCTGCTATGTATTTTATTCTCTAATATTATTTTTCCATTGTGTAATATTTATTCGAACTCTGATATATTCTTGTACTTTGAAGTAAAATGTTGTAATAGCAATGAAATGTTATAATGTTTGGGTTCTGATGCGCTTTGTCCTCAAACAATCTGTGCTTTTCCGTCTCTTCAGAGATCAGGGAATTTCGAATCGTTACACGTGCACAATTACAAGACAGAAAATTTGGGGATTTTCATGTTCGTATTATCGAATATCCAAATCTTCCTTGGCGTATCAATTCACATGACAAAATATTAAAAATATGAATATGCCTTAATCAAAACTAGATTCTACTCACAAACTATAGGCGGAATAGAGAATTTTTTTGGTAGATCTAGATTTGCAACGATCTTTACGTTCATGCGAGCTCCAATAATCCTCCTAACAATATACATATAAGAAACGTACAATTGAAGTCTTATACATATATGTATATGCCAAATTCTGTAATCCTAAACTTTTATTAATTGAAATAGAGAGATTTAGAATAGAGTTAGAGAAGTAGAAGAAAACTTCACCTTATACTTTTTGTTTTTCTATGGAATTTAGCAGCATAGAGGCAGAGATGGAGAATAATTAGGGTTTTTAGTGTGTGGTTTTAGCGGTAATTTATTCTTGCTTATGTGAGCATGAGCCGTCGGATCGATAAAAATTAATCTAAGCCTTCTATATAAATATAACCTTTTAGAAACCCTTATCCACGTAGGCTGATTGGGCATTCCAACCATCTAGCAGTCGAGCGCTAGTAGTCGACCGACGGTCGACACCCCTTAATGTGGAGCGCTCGACCCCTTCAGGGCTGGAATGCCCAACCACGCTGTGTTGTTGAGCTGTTTATTTTATTAAATACATACTAAATTTGCTTAATCCTTTTCCATATATGCAATATAAGTTGTCCCCCAGATCTTATCTACAATTCAAATTTTGAATTTCCCTCTTTTATTTTGAATTTACAATTTGGACAATATATATAATACTCACATAATTATATATATATATATATATTTGTTCATAACTTCTTCATACATTAACCATTTTCAACATATTATATACGCAAACGATTCAAAGTTTCTCCCCGAATCCGAATAAAATAGTTTTGTAGCCAAATTCGTAAAGCTTCAAAATCTCATTTTCTAGCCATACCATTTAATTGCTTGTTTTTATTTATTTATTTATTAATACTTATGAATTTTACTAGGTGTTACATTCTTCCCCCCTTAAAGTGGATTTCGTCCTGAAATCTGTTTAAGGGGTGAAGAGTACAACTCGTTCAAAACATCCATGTTCTACACCCATGTTATTTATAATTCATCCATAAGCATCCATGACTTACAGTGATTATGAACTGCAGACCCACTAAAGTGAGCTCTAACCTAGCATGTAGGTGTAATAAGTGATGCAATATGTATGCAAACAACCTAAATATGCCTATATTTCTACGTGAGTGCTTGGTGCAATTGTGTTGCATCCATCTTCTAACATCTAGTCTAGCAATCATGAAGCATCCATAAACGATATTTTGAGGAAAAAATTTACCCGTGAAAAGTTCTAGGTGAGTCTTTCTCATCTTATCCTCAATCTCCCATGTGCTTTCCGCAAAGGTCATTTCCTTATTGTACTCGGACGAGGCGAACGGTTTTGTTGTGGAATCTCTTGATTCTATGCTCTACAATCCTTGCAGTAGCACGGGGCACCCTAGACTCCAACTCGAGTTTATCTATGTCCTTAATTTCATCAAGCTCGAGTCTGATATCAAAATCATGAAAGCATTTCCTTAGATGAGATACATGAAAAACATTATAGATTCCCGATAGATGCTCTGGGATATCCACCCGATAGGCCAAAGATCCTATTTTCTCAGTGACATTAAAAGGCCCAATAAACCTAGGAGCCAACTTGCAAGTCTTTCCAAACCGAACAGTTTTCTTGAAAGGGGACACTTTTATGAACACTAAGTCTTCAACATTAAGCTCAAGTTCCCTCCTCCTCTTATCGACATACGATTTATGATGGTCTTGGGATGCCTTCATTCTCTGCCTAATCAAAGATATCTTCTTCGTGGATTCATGAACAAAGTTTGGTCCAAGTATAACCTTGTCAATAGTTTCCCACCAACAAGTTGGCGATTTTCATGGCCTCCAATATAGCACTTCGAAAGGGGCCATACCAATCGTCGCTTTAAAACTATTATTATACGTGAACTCCACAAGCGGTAGGTGTTGCTCCCAAACTCCTCCAAAGTTGATGATACAAGCTCTAAGCAAGTCTACTAAGATTCTATTTACTCTCTCTGTCTGTCCGTCGGTCTGCAGGTGATAAGCTGTGCTTAAGTTAAGGGTCGTCCTCATAGCTGCTTGAAGGCTTCTCCAAAATTCGCTTGGGAATAAGGGATCTCTATCACTCACAATACTTGATGGAATACCATGACTATATCTTTGACATATAATTGGGCTAATGAAGCTGCAGTCCTTGTCTTCTTAACTAGTATAAAATGGAGGGTTTTGGTTAAACGATTTATCACAACCCAAATGGGCTCCTTCCCTTTTTGGCTTCTAGGAAGTCCATGGAAATATGCTTCCACTTCCATGTTGGGATCTCTAAAGGTAACAACAGTCCTCCAGGCTTCCCTGGTTTCGTCTTGACTTTTTGGCACGTTAAACATTTGGCCACGAACTTGGCTGCATCCCTCTTTATTCCTTTCCAATGGAGAGTCCTCTTCAAATCCTTGTACATCTTATCTCCACCCGGGTGTATGATCAAATTTGACCTATAACACTCTTCTAGAATTTATTTTCTCAATCCTTCATCCTTAGGGACATAAAGTCGTTCGTCCCAAAGTAAACTCCCATCATCGCTAATCGAATACCTAACCAAATGAGGAATAGTATTTCTCTTTACTACTTTCTCCTTTATTCCTCTTAACTCTTCGTCAATGTCTTGTGCACTTTGGACTCTTTCTCTTAAGGTAGGTCTAATTATCATAACCCCAAGAAAACCATTGGAAGTGGTCGGTGAGGGCTGCAAATTAAAATTTGTGAGGAGCTCTAACCGTTTCCATTCTGTTATCGCATTCAAAGTCACATGTTTCATTTTTAAAGCATCCGCCACAACATTCCCTTTGCTTAGGGTATACTGAATCATAAAGTCAAATGAGGCAATGTATCCCATCCATCTTTTTTGTCTCAAGTTTAAGTCACATTGAGAAAATAAATACTTAAGGGATTTATGGTCGGTAAATAATTCAAACTTCTACCCTAAGAGATAATGCCTCCACATCTTAAGGGAGAACACTACTGCGACTAACTCAAGGTCATGTACTGGATATCTTTTCTTTGGATCCTTGAGTTGTCAATTAGAATAGGCAACTATGTTAGGGAATGCGAAAAGGATCGTTCAGGAAAAACAAACACTAAACGGGGGAGAGGGGAAGGGGGGTGAAAAATGTTTTTGTGAGTTTAAAACAAAATCTAAAACTTGTGTGAATCACCAAATTAATCAAACACCACAAACATAATCAAAGACATAGATTCAAATACAAATGCAAAAATAAACAGAAATAAAAATGCAGAAAGGGAAAGAACACACCGGATTTTATACTGGTTCAGATTAATCCTACGTCCAGTCCCATGCAATGCTAGATTGCGCAGAGTTTTATTACTATATCAATATCCAATTACAATCTCCTTGATTTCACGGCTACAAGGGATATCATCGATTTCGTCCTTAATTTCATAGCTATAAGCGATAACATCGATTCCGTCCTTGATTTCACAACTACAAGGGATAAAACCGTTTAACCCCAAATACCACCCAAGCAATTACAAACAACCATTTAACTCTTCAATCACTTGATTCAGAGAGTGTAAAGGGAAGAAGTTTGATCAAAACAGAATTGAATTTGGTAGAGTATAAGTGTAGAAATCATAAAAATGATTTAGAATAGTGGTATAAAGAAAGACAATGAAGTTAGAAAAGAAGAGAAAATAAAAAATTCGAATTCTAGCCCTTTTATAGTAAATGAAAGGATGCCATGCTTCAGAACCATCCCAAATAGTGAAAAGACACTTCCTTTCAAAGTTGAAAAAATGACAGTTATATGTCGACATAGTGTTTTATGTATGTCGACATACTCTTAGTTCAAAATTCATTTTTGAGCATTTTCCAAGTGTTTTGATATAAATAATATTCTGGAATTTCTTGAATTAAAATATATTGTTATAAATTAATATTATAAAGTAAAAATATATGAAAACATATATTTAAACCATATAAACATATTTATAAATTATAAAGTTTTAAACACTTGGAACTTTTCAAACCATATAAACAATTATAAAGTTTTAAACCATATAAACATATTTATAAATTATAAAGTTTCAAACCATATAAACATATATTTAAACCATATAAACATATTTATAAATTATATATAACCATATAAACCATATAAACCATATAAACATATAAATTATAAATATATAAATATAATTATAAAACTTAAGTTTTGGAAAACAAAAGTAAAGTAAGAAAAGAAAATAGAAAGATATAAAATGAAATAGAGAGAAAATAAAATAGACAGGATAAAATATAGAATTTGAAAGAAGAACTTGAAAATCAGAATTTAAATTTGAACCTGGAGTGCTATTTTGATTCCTACATAATCTAGACTCTATAACTATATTAGTCTTGAACTCTTGAAATATTGAATACTCATGAGTCTCAAAATTTCTCTGAACTGTGAATCTCTAATATCTTTAAACTGTACAGTCTTCAGTATTATTTCATGTATATAAATTCTACATATGTGTTTATATATATATATATATATATATATATATTCTATGCAAAAGTGTTAGCATATATTTTATAATCAATTAATATTGAAATAAGGTTGTTGTCATTATGATTCCATTCTCCAACAATCTCCCCTTTTTGATGATGACAACCTTATTTTATAAATATCATACCTGTACATTCCTGTTGATGATGATCCATTAAATACTCCCCTGTCTATATGAATCCTATAAACTATGTCTATATTTTATAATTCCCCTCTTAAGAATTATCAAAAATAAATTCTAACAGTACTCCCCCTAAATTATATAACTAACTGAATAGAACTTAAGTAACTAACCCAATTATGATACTCCCCTTAATCTATACAAACCTATAATGGTATTTCCTAAGAATATGATGATAAAACACAAACCAATCCAAGTATTATAATTACATATGTTTGTTTGTTATATACACAAACCAAATCAAATCAAATCACACCACACCATATGTCGTAATATAAGTTTTCAAATCATATAATCCAAACCAAATTCAAACAAATCAATCAAATTGTATCGAATCAATTAAACGTTTCTTGGAACTTCAACCCACTATCTTCTCTGAAGATAGGATCCTTCTTAATGACGTCCCAATCCTCATCTACTTTAGTTGGAGAAGCCTTTGCGAGATTATTATCTTCATATCTGAAAAGAGAAGAGATTAGCCATCGTATTGCATCAAATGCTTCTCTTGTTGTTAAAATATCTTTATTTGGCTTAGTTCAAGATGATGCTGGTTTCGAAGAATGATAGAGAGAATATTTTTGAAAGAATTCAAGGTTTCTTCCAGATTTTCACTAAGATTATGAATAGGATTTTCCATGGATTTGAGTAGAAATGAATAAAGAAGAAGGAGAAATAAAATTATGAATTTTTCTAGAAGAAATAGACTTAAATAGGGCCTGAAATATATTGGATTTTGAATGGACATGAGTAGTTATTTTAGTTTTAAAGTTTGAAACAATTTTAAAATCTGGCAGTTATATGTCGACACACAAAAAAACTATGTACACATACTATAGTAAGAATTTTTGAAATATTGAATTCTTTGAACCTTATTACATTATAATTAGTTTAAAGCTTTTTACAGAAACATAAAGATGATTTTATCATAATTAAAACTCCATTTATTACTTAATAGAGAGTAAATACATCCAACTAATCAAGAGATACTTAAATATGAGATTCGAAAGAAAATACAAGGAAATGAATACAAAATGATAGATTAAACTAGATGGCCTAATTTTTGGATGATGATGAGGAAGATGAAATTCCAAGCTTTCTTCCTATCTTGACTATGAATTTGGATATTTTGGAAAGTTTTTGTTGAGCTTCTTTTGATTATTGACAATTTTCACTTGATTTTGAATAATCGTCCCTTTGTAAATGCGTCTAGTACCGGTTGGATACTCAACACATTCCATAGAAGCCTGTTCTTCTTCTTCGACATCCATTGGATCTTGTTGTTGTTACATTCGAGCTTTTTTGGCTTCGAATGTCTCATATGGTTTGAAAGTGAGAGGAATTTGCGTGAGATGAATGTTTGATGCGTCAAACACTTTTCTAAGCACAAATTCTTCGCCATGAAGATCAACGTTAAAGTACTTGAAAATGCAAGTGCGATAAACACCATAGTAGAGAGTGTTTTCTTTTCTTGATAAATCTATAATCTTCATTTCACTTAGGATCATTTCAGCCCAATTGATAGTATTTCTACCTATAATAGCAAAAAGAGCCTTCTGGACTTTGATGGTAGGATTGTTGAAATTTCCGGAATGGAGAGTGATGGTATGTTTAAAGAGAAGGTTGACAATTCTTGTTTTTGGACAAAAGAAACGATTTTTGAATTCCATTGGAGCATCATCTTCAAATATGTCATGATAAATTTCCAAATTGGTTTCGTCGATAACAAAATCCAAAAAATTCGAGCCCGTGCTTCTGTAATTTAGAATAGTGCCTAAGAGTTCGGCATCGAGAACAATTTGAGTGCCTTTGACACAACTCCAAATTTGGTCTTTGTTTCCTTCGTAAAATCCACGATTAAGATTCGCATAGAACATCTTGATGAGTTTGGGATAACACACTTTGTCGTTATCATGTGAGTCAATTAGACTCAAGACTTCATTGTTTTGAAAGAGAGAGATGGGATCATAAGAGGGAAAATCGCTAAAGAGGCGAAAGAACCCGTGTTAACTTTAGCATTTGCTAAGTAGCTACCATAGGTTGTGATGACCTCTTTGTCATTATGAAGATAACCTTTGATGGCTTTGGTTATCTTCAATTTTTGGGATGAACTAGAGGAAGCCATTGAATTGATAATTTTGAAGAGATTAGATATGAAGAATATTGTTTTGAGTTGTGAATGAAAGGTAGAAAGAGTAGATGTATATATAGAAATTGAATGGATATTAAAAGGATATGAATTGATTAGGCACAACTTTTCAGATTGAAATGACACATTTTCAGAGCTTGTGAGTTGATGAAAAAGTTGGAGGGAAGTTTGAAAGTTTAACTACTTGAAATCCAAATTTTGGATTTCAAAACTGGTCAGGTATGTCGACATAGACTTATTTGTATGTCGGCATATATGTCTATTTTTAAAATTTTGAGAATTGAAATTCAAATTATCGATTTATATTTCATGTTAAACGATTTCCTGAAATAGTTCTAATCCTAGTAAACACACAAAAATTTAATTTATTTTATTTTATTTATTATTATTTTAAATTTCAAATTTTGAATTTGAATTTCAAATTTCAAATTTTAAGTTTTTAAGTTTTAAAATCAAATCAAAGCAAACAAACAAAGCAACCATTCATATATTTGTATTTCTGATTTATGGTTTTTCATCACTTGATGATGATTCTAGGAAAAAATGTTGCTGCGTATTCTTTCTTTCTCTTTCTTGATGAATTGTTGTTGTTTGTTTGTTGAGTCGATTTTTCTAGATATGGACACATATTCTTCTTATTTCCTAGTTTGTTGCAGTTATAACACCGACCATCATTACTTCTTGAACTTCTTTGATTATAATTCTTCCTTCTATATCTCAGAAATATTCTAAAATGATTTGTTATAAGTGTTGTTTCTTCATCATCTTCACTACTCAAGTCAGAACCATTTGTTATTGCTTTGAATGCAATAGATTTCTTCTCTGTTGATCTGTTTTCTTTTCTGTTTTGTAATTGGACTTCGTAAGACATCAGGTTTCCAATTAGCTCTTTAATTTTCATTTCATTCACATCGTTAGCTTCTTTAATTGCCAAAGTTATCTGATCCCATTCTAGAGTTAATGAACTTAATAATTTTCTGACTTGATCTGCTTCAGAATAAGTTTTTCCAAGTGCAGTTAATTAATGCACTATCTCTTGAAATCTGCAATACATATCTGAAATAGACCCATTCTTGTTCATTTTGAATCACTCAAACTGATTAACTAGCATTGCTATTTTATTTTGTTTAACTTTATTAGTTCCTTCATGAGTTACTTGTAAAGTTCTCTAAATTTCATAAGCAGTTTCACATACTGACATTCTATTAAACTCAATCCTATCCAATGAACAAAATAACATATTCGTTGCCTTAGAATTGCTTTGTGCAGTAGTCTTTTGATCAGTTGTCCATTGTGCAAATGCAGTTGTGGGTTCAACATATTCATTCTGTGTACTATTCCATGTGTCTAAACCTACTGATAGCAAATATATTTTCATTCTACTTGCCCAATATGAATAACTACTACCATTAAACATTGGTGGTCTAACAGTGGAACAACCCTCTATAAAAGAACTATTATTGCCACCAGTGTAGGTTGCCATTATCACTATTTTCAAAAATCAGATTTTGAACATTTTGAAAGACCTTGCTCTGATACCAATTGTTAGGGAATGCAGAAAGGATCATTCAGGCAAAACAAACACTAGAGGGGGGGTGAATAGTGTTTTTGAGAATTTAAAACAAAATATAAAACTTTTGTGAATCCCTAAATTAATCAAACACCACAAACACAATCACATACATAGATTCAAACACAAATGCAAAAATAAACAGAAATAAAATTGAAGAAAAGGAAAGAACACACCAGATTTTATACTGGTTCGGATTACTCCTACGTCCCATCCCATGCAACGTTGGATTGTGCAGAGTTTTATTACTATATCAATATCCAGTTACAACCTCCTTGATTTCACGGCAACAAGGGATACCACCGATTCCATCCTTGATTTCACGGCTACAAGGGATACCACCGGTTCCGTCCTTGATTTCGCGGCTATAAGGGATAAAACCGTTTAACCCCAAATACCACCCAAGCAATTACAAACAACCCTATAACTCTTCAATGGCACTTGATTCATAGAGTAAAGAGTGTAAAGAGAAGAAGTTTGATCAAAACAGAATTGAACTCGACAGAGTATAAGTGTAGAAATCATAAAAACAATTTAGAATAATGGTAAAAGAAAGAGGATGAAGTTAGAGAAGAAGAGATAATTAAAAATTCGAATTCAAGCTATTTTTATAGTAAATGAAAGGATGCCATGCTTCAGAACCGTTACAAATAGTGAAAAGACACTTCCTTTCAAAGTTGAAAAATTGACAGTTATATATCCGAAATTTAAGTTATTTTAGCACTGATTTGTCGTCATAGTTTTTTATGTACGTCGACATACTCTTAGTTCAAAATTCATTTTTGAGCATTTTCCAAGTGTTTTACTATAAATATAATTCTGGAAATTCTAGAATTAAAATATAGTGTTATTGATTAATATTATAAAGTATAAAATCATATGAAATCATATATTTAAACTATATAAACATATTTATAAATTTATAAAGTTTTAAACTATATATATATATATAAATATAAAAGTATAAGAATATAAATATAAAACTTAAGTTTTGAAAAACAAAAGTAAAGTAAGAAAAGCAAATAGAAAGATAGAAAATGAAATAGAGAGAAAATAAAATAGAGAGGATAGAAGATAGAATTTTGAAATAAAATTTGAAAATCAGAATTTGAATTTGAACCTGGAGTGCTATTTAGAGTCTTACATAATCTAGACTCTATAACTATATTAGTCTTGAACTCTTGAAATATTGAATACTCATGAGTCTTGAAATTTCTGTGAACTTTGAATCTCTAATATCTTTAAACTATACAGTCTTTAGTAATATTTCCTGTATATAAATCCTGCATATGTGTACATATATATATACACTATTCAAAAGTGTTAGTATATATTTTATAATCAATTAATATTGAAATAAGGTTGTTGTCATCAAAATTTCGTTCTCCAACAAAATACTCTTCCTTCTTGCATAAGGACTTCTCCTAATACGGTCCCACATGCGTCGTTTTAAACAGTAAACGATTTTGAATCGTCAGGTATAATTAGGACCGGTGTGCTAGTTAATTCTTCCTTCAATTTCTTAAAGGTTGTATCACTTTTATTACTCCAAGTGAACACCAAATTCTTCTTTGTCAATTGGGTTAATGGAGTAGTAATCTTTGCGAAATCATTAATGAATTTCCTATAATACCCAGCCAATGCAAGAAAACTTCTTTCCTCTGTAGCAATTCGAGGTATCCTCCATTCCTTGATTGCCTCGATCTTCGTGGGGTCTATGGCCAAGCCTTTACTCAACACAATGTAACGAATCGAGAGAATTTGACGCCCGAATTCTGACAATGATACACAAACCCTGTATCACTTGCCAGAACCCAAGTATTGAAAAGACTAGATAGTTATTAGAAAGAAGTTAAAGCGTGAGAAAAGAAAGAAATACTAGAATAGAAGAAGAAGAAGAACCGACACAACACAAAGTCTCACATCGCTGCAGAACAAAATATAATATAGAAATAAATCTTTATAAAGAGCTTTAAATAAAAACTTACAATCATCAAAGTAAATCAACATATCTGGACATTTATATTAATATGTCTTCATATACCACACACAGCAGAAAAATATTATATAATATCATATGTCTGAACCTATCTAGCTGGTCCACTCATAGCACCTGATAACCTAAACCTATACAACCCGTTCTAACCCGAGCATTACAAACGCTGGATCAGTCTGGTGAACCAAAGTGAGAAAAACTGGCTAATTTTAAGGGATCATCCAACTTGATTTTAAAGTCAAAATTGTTTTGAAAGAAAGGATAATCGTAAGACCAAATCCACACATAAATACATATGATTTTTACCTTATGATAACCAAAAACTTTTTTTTAAATCAAGACTTTTCTGATATTATAATAATGTCTAATATCAAGTAAATAACAATTCAGCAGAACGCTTGCATCTCACGCTCTGCATGTATAGTATACAATCAAAACCGCAGGCGCTTATTGGAGAATGGATTTCCATAGCAAGTTATGGGCAACCACCTTTTCGATAATGTACCTCTGGAGACAAATACATTGGGGTTTAACAAGAACATCTTGCAATCCAGGCTAAACATGACCGACCCCTCACTTCGCTTGAGAGTACCGAACATATCATTACCATAGTAGGGGGCCAGCCAACCGAACCGATAGCATACAAAAATAAGGGACAACCGAAGGAATTTGATTTCTCAAGATCATGTAATTAATATACCCTTTTGATGGGTGCGACCCACATAGCCATGCGACCAACCCGATTTTAACCATTTCCTGGTTGATACGACTTAAGGTCACAATGTATTTATTTATTCTTTTTGTAGCGACCCGAACTTCCTGGCTGGCCTAAACCGAACAAGAAGGCAGACTGCTTTGAGAACACGACTCATCAGAAAATAAACAGGAGAACATAATATTTTGTTGCTATTACAACAATTTACATCAGAGTACAAGAATATCAAAGTACGAATAAATATTACATAGTGGAAAAATAATATCAGAGACTAATAATTTACATTGCAGTAGAAATAAAATGTATAAATACAATGCATAGCGGAAATACATTAACTAGCACAACTCAAAGAAATACATGGATACAAAGCTTTCCGAATATAACTCCAGCTGTAAACCAGGATCCCGTTAAATAGAAATATGCAAAACCAAAACTACTAACTGCCCGTGTGGAAAATATGGGCACCCAGAGTTTAGGTAGAAACAATAAACTCAAGGTCAGTCATGGGACTGGTGTGAGAACTCAAAACAGTTATCAAACTTTTACTTTAAAATAGGATAAATCACGGGACCATGCCGTATGTCATGGAACGGGTTCACTCCCATGAATACTCTGAAATATAACAATTTATAAATAATGCAATGCTTTTTGAAAATATGAAGCTATTATAAGACTCAGGTCCCATCACACAATGCAATGCAAGTTGGAGAATAGAGTTTTACCTTATAATAGCCAAACATGCTTGGTAAGCTTTAAAACAAATCATTCTTTGATACTACTATAAGTGCTTAGTGACAAAAACAACTTCAAATATAATTATATTAATCATAGACGACATGTCGTCATACATAGGTTTACAGCTAAAACCGGAAAGTCGCGTATTGGAAATTAGATTTCCATTTATGAGTCGAGGCAAGGGATCTTCCTCACCAGTTTCGGGCCATCTCTAGCGGGATACCCAAGACCCAGACATTGGTGAGCCCTTGGATATTCAGGGCCGGTCCACACCTACATTTGTGGATTGGTTATTCCTGAACAATACATTTCCCAGTCCTATCGGACATATCACTCAAGCCTTTTAGTGAGCTCTATATCCAAGGTGCCTCGCAATCCATCAATCACATGAGTAAAATATTTGGTCTCTATAACATGACACCACTTCTAGCTAGAAAGAAACGCAT
Source organism: Allium sativum (assembly GCA_030737875.1). NCBI lineage: Eukaryota > Viridiplantae > Streptophyta > Magnoliopsida > Asparagales > Amaryllidaceae > Allium > Allium sativum. Next base: position 173,898,451 of record CM060927.1, read on the forward strand.
GCACTCCCTGCGGTCACTATCTCGTTTTTGACTCATATCGGGTTGTGAGGCTCGCGAATTAACACCAAACACTAAGCTATGCTACTTAAAGCTATGCTTTGATCATCATCCACAAGGCCCTGCTTTTCAACAAAAGCCTTGATCCTTGCATCTTAGCATGCACATTATCAATCCATACCATACCACTGATTTCCACCAATATATAAACTCTAAGCTCGTATGCCTCAGAGAAGGGTGTTAAGCAAGAAAATAAATTCTCCGCCACCAACCAGATATATATTTATCAGAGATCAATGAATACAACACATAATACAATATAGACATACAATCCATTTACAAGTTTGTTGTGGGTCTGAACGAAACCGGAGGCACCTTATTCCTCGTCCCTTATGCCCAATACAGGAGAGAGGCCCTCGCATATCCAGTTGATCTCCAAGTACGTCTGGATGATCACCACTCATTACCTCGTCTTGGGTGTACATCCTTATCAAGACATCAATAATCATCCAAACGATGTAAAGATCTTCATTCTTCAACCACCGTCTTCAAATCTTCGACTTTTAGTTGTCGTATCAGTTATTCAAAATGGGTTAAACCCAGTCTTTCCGGATAACTCGCTTATGTTATAATCATGTTCTAAAAAAACACATCATACTCCTCATTCCAATCCAGAATATTCTTTTATTCGAATATTCAATACATTTGGAATCATTCCCATAAATCTTACCGAAGATTTAATTCATTTAAACCTCTTGTTTAAATCATTCTTTGAAAATCACTATAATAGATTTTATGTTATATTTTAACAATCTTAGACCAAATTAAGGTTTATCAAACTGGTGGTACTCCATTCTCGAACATTCCTTGAATTCGGTAAATTTAATTACCTTATTCACATTTAAATCTAATTAAAGATTCATTAAAACTCCAACTTGGTTTTAATATCAAAAATCATTACTAAATGATTATTCAACATTAGGTAATTTATCTTACCTTGAATTGGGTTAAATAACCAATGTAATTTAAAACAAAGTTTACGATAAACCAAAATCAACCTCCATTAAAATGGAACTTTCACGGAAATTCGATCAATCGTAATCGATATAAATTTCTGTATCATACTAATAGTATAAGTGGAATAACGGTAAGGCCTTTTAAATTCCATAAATAGTATTGGTCTTCCTTCACAGAAGCTCATCTCGATTGCCACTAAACTGAATTCCACTCAATTCCAGTTTAATGTATTAAATTGGAAAACTTTACTTTGGAAAATTTCTTTAAATCTTATTTAAAAGATTCATAAATTCCAAGTCATATCTTCACTGTTAATTTGGTTTTAAGAACAAATATTATTTAAAAACATCATTCACAATAAACCCCAAATCAACTCCCATTTAATTCCAATTATATGTATTAATTGGAAAACTTCAATAATCTTAATTAAAAGGTTTATTCTTTTCTCAACTGGGTTTAAGAATAGTGTTATTGAAGACACCATTTACGATAAGCCCAAAATCCAATTTGATATCAAATACATGGCTCCGAATAGAAATTATATCGAATTATATTCAATACCAAATTCTGAAACCAACGGTTATCGTATTAGAAATAACGATATCTATATCTTCCAAATTCCTCAATAATATCCATATAATCACGGAATACAATATTGAAATATTCCGAAGATTATTTCCATTCAAATCCTTTCCAATTCATACGTTGGAAAAACTCTAGTTATATTAAAACCATATCAATTCTTTATTCTAGTTGTTAACCATTTCATTTAGATAAAAATATCTTTTAATTCAAACTTGGAGTATTTCATCCAAAATTTATTTCAATATTTTCGTGTCCATCCAAAACCGGACATCAAAATCATATTTTGGTTTTTCGCTGAATATTATTTTAAAATACTAGTTATTTCTGAATTGGAATCATGACTCAATCAATTACCATATAATTTCATTTGTATGGATTCCATACATCGCATGTACTCAAAAACAGTGATAAACAACTATAAACATTCAATTCATATTCAGAGTGCAATTTGCAACTGTATAAGCATTAAATAATTAAATAACGCTTATAACACTTTGTCAATCAATCGGTTGATATATAATTAAATCCAAGGGAGATTTCTGAATTAATTATCATCTGTAACAGCCCATATTTTAAGTATTGGAAGATCGTAAAATACATTTATTTTATTCTATGAGGGTTGGGTCATTCTCATCTTTTAATTTGTTGTTTATGGGGATGTGAGACATGTCCATAATTTTTAACGATTTTGTTTGTGACCATTTTACCCTTATACAGGGCATAACTTTTGACTCAGGTCGAATCAGAGGGTAAGACCAGTGCCATTGGAAAGGAATTGATGATTGCCTTTCCATAGAGTGGTTACATTAAAGATTTGGTTCAGGGTTTGGAAGAAATCGATGCTTTAAGGTTTTTCAGTTGGCTATTCAGGTTTTGAAGCCCTGGTGGAATCCTATAAATAGGGGTTGAGAGTGGAGGGAAAAGGTTTACTTATTCCCATTCTCTCATTTGGAGGCATTGATCTCCTTCTTCCTCCTACACCTTTCTACCATTAAAAATCCAAATCTAAGGGAGGAAATCGAAGATCTATGCCATCCAAGACAAGATCTACATCATTCCGAAGGCAAATTCATCAGATCGAGGGGTTTGATTTGGAGTGCTCGATGTCCGAATTCTTATTTCTATCGTTTTAGATTGTTTCGGCAAATCGGTGAGTGATTTACATCTCTCACATGAATGCAATGAAGTATATGAGTGTTTGTGCATGTTTCTCATCAAATTGGAATGTTTTACCATAGATTTACACCATTACAAGTTCATTTTCACATGCATTACCCTATGATCGAATCTAACAAGTTTTACTCGTTGATTTCATGTCATATAACATGTTTATGTTAGTTAGATCTCTCATTTTGATCATACGTTCATTTTAATGGTTTTTGGTAGATTTACATCATTTTTGTGGTAATCGTCATACTCATGTGGTTAGTAATGTTACGATATGTTTATGATTTTGTTTGATGATTTTGGTTGAGTTGTTTTCGTCGGATTCGTCGTTTGGAGAAGTTTTGGTCGAAATCGGAGTTGAATTGCAATATGTAGGAATTGGCTCGGCCATAGATTGAATCGGCTAGAAGTTGGCTTGATCAGGAGTTGGCTCCGCCATAAGCTGAATCGTCCAGGAGTTGGCTCAGCCATAGGTTGAATCGGTTAGAAGTTGGACCAAAATGGAGTTGGATCGGTCATTTTAGTTCGGATCGGTTATCTTGGTTCGGATCGGTCATTCAGGGGATTAGATCGGTCATCTTGGTTTAGATCGATCATCTTGGTTCGGATCGGCCTAGTTTGAGTCCGGTCGGTCTGAAAGGGGGCGAATCGGTCATGTTTTAGCAGCGCTTTTAAACGTTGTGGTTGATAGTGATGATGCTATGGTTTGTTTCCAACAGGGTTATTTTTTGAAAAAGTACGTTTTTCGGGTACGAACCCTAGCCACAGCGCAGTGATGTAATTAGCTCAGTTATGGTGTGACTTCGAAGTAAGTTCAAGTAGGAAGATTCGAAGTGTTGAGAGGTGTTCGTTGATCAGAGTAGAACATCGAATGAAGTAACAACTCAAAGGTCGTGGGTTGGTGGATAATGGTTGCTCAAGAAGGTCGCTTGAGCAGTAAATAGCCGTCAAGGTTGGACGACTAGAGATATTGAAGGCCGAGAGATTATCGTTGTCGCAAGTTCTAGCAGGCTCAAAGAAGGGGTACGATGGGGGCACCCAAAAGACCGATTTTAGGTCGGGTACCTTGGGTATCGTTGAAAGGCCTAGTTGTCAAGGTTGGACATTGTCAATGTTGGACATACGGAGTTATGCTAGAACTGGGGTTACCATTAGCCCTTAACATATGGCAAGGTTGGCTGTCATACGATTAACGATGGTTTCAAGGCAGGATTGGCGGTGATAGCCAGAGTCAGTCATGGATGATTGGTTGTTCTGTTTGTACTATCTCACATAGATTATCCAAAGTCGAGGGAGATGTTCTTTGAGTGCTTAACTGATAGGCCTTTGGGGAGAGTACTTGGGGAATGTTAAACTCGATTAGGGTTGTCTGTGTGAGACTTATATAATATGGATGTTATGAGTGTTTTCCATGATTGAATGGGTGTTCTGATTTCCATGGATGAATGGTTGAATTGTTTATAGTAAAGGCTATCACTGTCCGATATGGGGAAGATAAGGTTGAGTTCTTCTCTGGTGTCGTGGCCGAGAGATTAGTTTTCCGGGTTGTTACATTTACTATTATTACCTTGAGTTGTTCATCCAGTTGTGGATGAGAAGACTGAGTAGCAGGTGACAGGGTATGCTTTAGTGTGGACGATGGTGCTGATCGGTTGCGAGCAGGAGGCTCACGTACCAGTTTTACTACAATCTAATAATTGGGTTTCCGCTATTTTCTTTTCTGAATAATGTAGTGAGGCAACTTTGTATAAACACTATTTCTAAGTTTGTGGATATTACTTTCTGGTTGTATGAAAGTATTGTGTTTCTGCTTCACTGTTACTACCTGTTGTATATGTTCTATTATATTTTATCCTTGCATTGTGAGCCGCTTGTGTTTACCTACTCTGATGATCGTCCATGACTGCCTTGCACACCTTTTAGCGCATTATTTCTTTTGTATAATGCGGGGGTTATGGGCAGTCGTCACATTTGGTATCAGAGCTCTGGTCAACGATTTTTGGCCAAAGTTCAAGAACGTAATCACGTATGAGAGATGTACTTGTAGATTTTTGTTGGATGCTTACTTTATATATATTAGCATATATGGTAGTAGCGGTTGTTTTCCTTTAACAGTTTTTCTCGAAGTGACTAATTATTCTAAATTGCAGATTTAGAATGAGTAGACGAGAAACAAGACGCGCTGCTAGGGGAGCCAATACTGGATGGGGAAATGGTGGTGAACCTAATTATCTGGCCATGTTTGAAGCCATGGCAGAAGCAGTTATGCGAAGGGTACCCGCTCCAGTGGCGGCAATGGTAGATGTTGGTGTGCGAGTTCCTAGAGTAGTAGATTTTGCAAAGCTGTGCAAGGACTTTACATCTCTAGGGGGAAACCATTCAAGGGAACTGAACTAGCTGAAGAGGTTCAGAGGTGGATGGATTCATGTGTTCGAATCTTTGGAGACTTGGGTATCGAGGATGCAATAAAGAGAAAACTTGCATCATGGCAACTGCAGAATAGGGCCATGGAATGGCGGAATTCTGTTACACTCGAGACTCCAGAGGAAGAAATTTCATGGGAGCTATTCCAAGCTAAGTTTGAAGCAAAGTTTATATCCACAGCTCAGAAATCTGCTCTATTCAAGAAGTTCGTAGAGCTAAAACAGAATGGTCGTTCTATGCTTGACTATATTTCTGATTTCGAAGCTTTGTCTAGATATGCTCATTCGTACACTGATACACCATATCGGAAGAACGAGAAGTTTGTCTTGGGTTTGGATGCTTATATCGGAAATCATTAGTGGACCATCTTGATGATTCATTTGAGAAGATTGTGGAAAAAGCTTTGTTTCCTAAGGAAGCAAATGTTGTCACTACTACCAAAGAGGCTTAGAAACCACAGCAGGGTGGTAATAATAAGAAGAGGAAGCAGCAACAGCAAAAGGGAAAAGATGGCCAAAAGAAACCCAATAGTGAGGCGGTTTGCTTTAACTGCCAACAGAAAGGTCATTTTGCTAATGAGTGCAAGAATCCCAAAGCTGAGAAGAAGTGCTTCAAATGTGGGAAGCCTGGGCATGAGAAGAAGGATTGTCCGGAATCAGCTAAGGGCAAGCAGATTGTGAAGGCATATGCTTTGGAAGCCATGCCATCTTCTTCGAGAGCTCCTACTGTAGAGGAGAAGGCAAAGGGTGTCGTGGTGCAAGGTACTCTTTCAGTTAATGGTGTTTCAGTTCGATTGCTTTTCGATACTGGTGCGTCATATTCCTTCATTTGCAATGAGCTTGTGTGTCTCTTGGGTTTGGAACTTGAGATTTGTGATAGACCTTTGTAGTGACTAATCCAATTGGGGGTTCATCAAATCTTTGCATGATATGTCGAGGTCTAGTGTTGTCGAGTCATGGTTGCTCTTTTGTGTGTGATTGCTTTGTTCTTAACTTCGCTGGTTATGGATCATCTTGGCCATGGATTGGCTCCAGAGGTATGCGGCAAGGTGAATTGCGAGAAGCTAGAGGTGAGGGTCAGGGATGTGGAAGGGCGAAAGGTGTTGATTAGATGTAAACGCGAAGACGGGGTCTTCGTGAGTTATCTATATTCTCTTGGGATTCCACAAGAAGACCTGTCATCAGTGTTGATCGCTAATGAGTATGTATATGTCTTTGACAAGGTCAAAGGGTTGCCGTCGCATCGTGAGATCGAGTTTAGGATCGATTTGGTCGAGGGTGATAGACCAATCGTTATGCCACTTAGACGAATGGCGCCTAAGGAATAGCGAGAGTTAGAGGTGCAAGTTAGAGACCTTTTGGGAAAAAGTATTCATTCAGAGGAGTGTATCCGAACGGGGTGCACCGGTTGTATTTGCAACTAAGCCAGATGGCTCGTTAAGATTGTGTGTAGACTGTCGTGAGCTGAACAAGGTGACTAAGAAGAACAAGTATCCATTGCCAAAGATTGATGACTTGTTCGATCAGCTTCACGAAGCCAAAGTGTTTTCTTAGATGGATTTGGCAACAGGATTTCACCAGTTGAGAGTGGCTAAGGATAGTGTGCCAAAGACTGCTTTTAAAACACCATCCAGTTTCTTCGAATGGTTGGTGATGCCATTCGGGTTGACTAACGCGCCAATGTATTTTGTGGATCTTATGAATAGAGTGTTCAGAGATTTATTGAACAAGTTCGTGCTTGTGTTCGTGGATGGTATTCTGGTTTACTCTAGAAATGAGGAAGAACATAAGATGCACTTGAGAGTTGTGTTGGAGATCTTGCGGAAGCATCAGCTTAAGGCTAAGTTCTCAAAGTGTCACTTCTGGAAGGATGAAGTGAGGTTCTTAGGTCATGTAGTTTCTGGAAAAGGGATGGCGGTTGACCCCGCTAAAGTTGCAGCAATCCAGGACTGGGATCGACCTAAAAATGCGACTGATGTTCGGAATTTCCTTGGGTTGGCAGGATATTACCGACGGTTTATCAAGGATTTCTCCAAGGTAGCTGCACCATTGATAGGATTGACGAAGAAGAACCAAGTATTCACATGGGATGCAAAGTGTGAACAAGCATTCAGAATCCTGAAGGAGAGATTAACGAGTGCACCTGTGTTGACCATTCCAAGTGGGAATGAAGAGATGGTGGTATATACCGATGCATGTGGTACTGGAGTTGGAGCAGTACTAATGCAGAAGGAGAAGGTTGTGGCCTACGCAAGTCGACAGCTAAAGCCGCATGAGAAGAATTACCCAACTCATAATTTGGAGTTGGCGGCGATTGTATTTGCTCTGAAAATGTGGAGACATTGCCTATTGGGAGTTCGATTCGAGTTGTTTAGGGATCACAAGTCGTTGAAGTATCTTCTCTCCCAAAAGGATTTGAAACTTCGACAACAAAGATAGTTAGAGTTTCTGGCGTCATATGATTTTGACATAGCCTATACTCCGGGCAAGGGCAACGTAGTTTGGGAGTGATTTTTCGGAATGGAAGAGCCTCGAGTACTTGGCAAGGTTCAATTTCAGGCTAAGGTGTGAGTTGGAACCTGAAATGTTGGCGAGCTTATCGATAAGACCTACTCTTATCAAAAGGATTGGAGAAAGCCAAAAGAAGGAAGCGAAGCTTGTTGAGTTCATTCAGAAACTGGAACCAAAAGATAAAGAGTTTGAGGTCGATCGAGAGGGTTGGCTTCGAAACCAAGGGCGATTAGTTGTTCCAGGCATTGACGGATTGAGGGATGAGGTTCTGAGAGAATGTCATCACTCGAAGCTGATGATTCATCCCGGTGGAAATAAGATGTATCAGGACATGAGGAGAGTCTATTACTGGGAAGGGATGAAGCGAGATATTGGAAAGTTCATTTCCAAGTGTATGAACTGCCAGTTGGTGAAAGCTGAACAGAAGAAGCCGAACGGTTTACTTCAACCATTAGATGTTCCTACGTGGAAGTGGGAGCAAGTATCAATGTATTTTATCGATGGACTACCTAGAACCAGGGCAGGAAACGAGGGGATTTGGGTCATCGTGGATCGTTTGACCAAAAGTGCGAGATTCATTCCTATCAAGTCAACTAGGACAACATCGAAATTGGCTGAACTTTATGTTTGAAATGGATAGTTCAATTCCATGGTGTCCCAAAGAGTATAATGAGTGACCGAGTCCATTATTCGCGAGTCGATTTTGGAAAAGTTTGCAAGAAGCTTTGGAAGCCGAGTTGTGCTTGAGTACGGCATATCATCCCCAAACTGATGGTCAGACCGAGAGAGTCAATCGAGTTTTAGAAGATCTCCTGAGGGCTTGTGTGTTAGACTTAGGAGGATCATGGGAAGTCCATCTACATCCAGTTAAGTTTGCGTATAATAATAGCTACCAATCTAGCATTGGGATGGCACCATACGAAGCATTGTATCGAAGGCTGTGCAATTCTCCAGCATGTTGGCTAGAAACTGGAGATAAGTTGGTACTTGGGCCTGAGATGATTAGAGAAACCTCGGATTGTATCGAGACAGTTCGACAACGAAAGAAGGCAGCCCATGACTTTCAGAAGAGTTATGCCGACAAGTGTCATAACGATTTGGAATTCGACGTGGGCGATATGGTTTTCGTGAAAGCTTCGCCGTTGAAGCACATGGTTAGATTTGGTAAGAAAGGAAAGTTAGCTCCAAGGTTTGTTGGACCATTTCCGATAGTCGAGCGAATTTATAACACACTGCATTTTTAATATAGTTAAAAGTATGTAAAAATATGTGTATATGCATAGATAGGTAAATAATGGTGATGTATAATGAAAAATTTATTAATATATGGAAGAGAAGAAAAAATTAATTCGATAACATTGTACGTAACAGAGAAGACAATAAAATAAGGATACTTAATTTAAATATCAGGAATTAAGAAAAATGGACATCACCATTGCGTTCGTCTCAGAATTTTGCTTGGAATAGAGTCCAAGTTTTCGAAAATCGGACTCCGTATGAAAGAGTTATGGCCTTCGGAAGATTCAAAAAAATTTCAGAATTTACATAGGAAAATAACCAGGCAGGTCGACCTGGGGGTCGATCTACCCAGGGAGGTCGACCTAGAGGTCGACCTTAGTGTCGACCTCCCCCCTGATTTTTCCAGATCTGGGTAGTGACGATTTTTGATGTGCTGGACGGACCAGATGGCTTCTAGGGCGATCTAATGGCTCTAAAACACGCTCTACACCTATAAAATAGTGCCCAGACCTAACCTAATTCACAAACAATTCCTTCTAATGCTTCCATGTCGCTAAACTTCAACCAAACATGGACGCTGCCTCAAAACCCTAAACTAAATTGCAAGTTCTTCATCAACTTTGGAGTTTAATCAAATCAAATGGCAAAGTTCTTCATCAACGATTCAAGTTCTTCACCAATAATTAAATAAGAAGATTAAATCAGCGTTCTACATCAACAACAAATCGTTTGTTTCTCTAATCCAGTCATAGTGAGTGGATTTGAACTATATTTGTTGTATAATGTTGCTTCTATCGTTTACCATTCCCCATAATGAATATGATGTTAATTTAATAAGATCTGTTATTTTATTTATGCCTATGTTTGAGTTCTCTCCTTTTTATCCTTTCCCCTTTTTATTTTTGGATCTAGGTTATCTCGAACCTAGACAAAATCTTATTATACAACACGCACAATTGGAATATGGGGATATTGAAATATAATTTGTAATTTTGGGGTTTGTGGCATAAAAATTGTTATTGCATGTATTGGGCATAATCTATTTTATGCGGTCGAGGAATATAATCTATAATGTTGAATTTATGTAAGTTTGACATAATTGTCATTGGATATGGAATTGGTATAATTTAATATTAACAACATATAACTGGATATCATGGGTTGGTGAAATTTATTTGTGACTTGGAAAATAAGCCTAGAGGGTGAATTAGATTATATGTATGAACATGGGAATGTTGGGATATATATATATATATATATATATATATATATATATATATATAGGGAAAATATTGATTATATGAAATTGGGTATAATTGGATATTGGAAATTGGCATGTTTGGAATTGGTGAATTTGGCTATAAATGGATAATTTGGTTAATATGGAATTTGACTAACTATTATGTAAATTGGTATAGTTAATGACAAATTTGAAGATAAGCATAAAAATATGAATTGGTATTAAGTTGAATTTGGACCACATGACATGAATTTGGGGTTAGGGTGAAAGACGAATGTCAATGAAAGCCTAAGACACGAGGTTAGACGCGTTTGTGGTATAAGACTGCCCGGAACCGCCCGACAAATCCAGCAACCACAAGCGGACGTCTAATGTGAGAGGTCAACAGCAAGAACTAGAGGCGTAACGGTTTATGACACGAGGTTAGGCGCGTTGTGGTATAAGTCTGCTGGAACCACCCGACAAATCCAGCAACCACGAACATGCGTCTAATGTGAGAGGTCATACATCATTACGACATTATAAATAAATTAAGAAATATTAACGATAATAAGACATGTGGGTAACATGGGTATGGTAAGTGGGTGATATAAATGGCATATAAGGCATGACTAATGTGGACTTAACCGTTGTAAGACATGTGATGTAAGACATAACCAAGGTAGACTTAACCGTAGTAAAACACGTGTGACATGTGAAACAGAATTTAGATATGCTTAACCAAATGGGACCCGTAACGGTATCATAAATTAATTGAATTGGGTAAAGTTTAAGTAACGGGTTAAGTAAAAGGAAGGGTTAAGTCAAATCTAAAATTAATGACACATAACAGGGGAATGATAATTACCTATTATAAACTTGAGTTGCGGTGATGTAAAATTAAATAATAGGCAAACTTGTCATGGGGACAAGGGAAGGTTATGACGTAAGATGTAATATAAGACTTGAAGGGTGGGACGACTTATACTATGAAATAAGTTAATCTAACATTAATGACAAGAAATGGGGAATGATAAATAACCTATTATGAATAAACTTGAATAAGGCAAGAAAGAATAATAGGTGGTAATTATAACTTATGGGACAAGATAAGTTATAGGAAATGATAAGGAAGATGAGATAACTTTTATGTAAAGATATACTTAAATTAAGTGGTTTGGAAAGGAGAAATGTGAAATTAAAAATGATATAAGTTATATAAGGGAAAAATAAGTAAATTATAATCATATATGTTGGTTGGGTTGTGTAATTCTCTGGGAGCCAGTCTGATGTTGATTTCGGTCTTCGGGGCTGGTGTTTAGAGGGTTATTCTCCTAATCAGTATGTATGTGGGATAAGGCATACTTAACTATGAATTAAGTACAACATGTTGTTGTAACCCAAAAAGGGAATAATTTATGAAATTGGAAAATAACATGTTGGGGGCTTGTTAATGGACTTAAGTGGGTTAAGTATAAATTGAATTAATAAGCAAGGGTAACTTGGTGAATACGAAAAAAAGAAGCTAATGTGAATAACCAAGTTAAATGAGAAAGTTGACGAGGTGGCACAAGCGTGAAATAAATGGTTAGACTTAGGGTCTAATGACATATAAAACTAAGGCGCTTGAAGCATTCCATACGTTGTAGGATGAATAACCCAACGCGGTAGATCATGATGGTGTCATAAGGCACGAGGAGAGCGCATGTCCGCTATTTTGGCAGCTCCAACGGACTGGAAGGGGAAGCACACAGCTTCCTGAGACGTTAAATTTGCTCCTGGTAGTCCTCTGTAGTGGTTTAACTTCGGGCTAGGATTACAGAGGTAGGGTCTGCGCGGAACTACCAGGTGGGTGGGCCTTGACTGCACAAGTAGGGGGCAGTCAGAATGCTGTACGCGGTGGCATTAAGGGTGGTTCGACGATTGCCTCTGGCGGAGGTGGAGGGTCAAGACCAAACGATAGCAAGATCGTCGAACGCCTGTAACCAGCAGCCTAAGGAATGCGAAAAGACAAGAGCTAACTCTTAGAGATCGTTAACCTTTGCTATCAAGGGACGGTGCGGGGATACCCCACATGGATGTTTAGATTGTTTGCTTGTTAGGGGTGGTCGCTTAGCTCGTGTGGTCTTTACTAGTTGAGGGAGGGGCTGAGGTGGGGCCATAGCAACCATAAAAAAACCAGATCCAAGGGATATCTGTACATTGGACATTCTTAGAGGCGGGCCCGTATAGATATAGAAAAGCTCCCGACTGAATTCCGTGTTTTCTGGTATAGCCCTGCCACGGAACTTGGTTGCATAAGTAGAGGTTATGTGCAGTAGAAACATCAAGTACGATTGATGATATGTACGTGGGAAAGTCTAGGTACAACCATGTATGCTAAGGGTGGTGTATCGTAGACTAGATGCATTATTCGGTGATGGAACCAAACTCGATCGAATAGTTCGAGTATAGCAGTCAGTATGCTTACGTAACACAACGACAGTGGTTCTATGCGGATGTAGCGTTGTACATTACTATGGCATAGGATGAGGGACTGCACATATTACTGTGGCGATACAGAGGAGACCGTGCGAGTGGGTATCACGAGGTGTACCTCAGTTTGGGGGTAGCTACATATACACTATATTAGGTTAATCTACTAGGGGGTAGATGGGTGTGACGTGTGTGTAAGCTTTGAGTGCTAATAACATGAATAACCTAATAAATAATAAAGTGTAATTGAATGGTATATGTAGGATTATTCAAGAAGTGTAGTTTAAATTCATTCACACAGGACTTATGTTCTGACCCCCTCCTCATAACATTCACTGGTTAGACAGAGACTTATAGCTTTGGGAATACTGATTTAGCAGTATTGTGATTAAGGTAAAGCTATGTTTTAAATATATCATATTTTATTTTACTCCTCCCGCTGTGAGGAGTTTTCCGAACTCTGACATATCTCTTTTCTCTGTCTTTCTCTGCAGGATACCAGAGCAACCAACTCGGTTTTGGTGGATTGGATTTTTGAAAAGAAAATCGGTCCATCGGAATCTGGGTTGTTACAAAATTGGAAAGCTCATATATAGATTGGAGTTACTCGAGAAGATGTCGAGTGTGCATAATGTGTTCCATGCGTCGTTCCTATGGAAATTCATGCATGATTCGAATATAGTGGTATCTCCAGAGCAGTACGAAGACTTAGAGACCGTAGTTTCGAGACCTCGTAAGCCACTTCGTGTTGTGGGGAATGGCACAAAACAGCTTAGGAGGAAGGCGGTCAAGCTAGTCAAGGTGCAATGGAGTGAGGATGGAGACGATTGTACATGGGAGATGGAAGAGAGCATGAGAGCGACTCATCTAGAACTCTTCGTCGGTAGGACCCTTTGACATCGTATCTTCGTTATATCATTGTATCTTGTTGTCGATTGTTAGAATTCCACGTGCTAGGATAAGGCTATGGATGCATGGCTTGATGGATGCTAGTTTGGATGATAGAATTGGGTTTTCATGGATGATAGGCAAGTGGAATCATTGTGATTACTTGGGTTTGTTTGGAATTTCGGGGGAGAAATTCTTAAGGGGAGGAGAATGTAACAGCCCACATTTTACGTATCGGAAGATCGTAAAATATATTTATTTTACTCTATGAGGGTTTGATCATTCTTATCTTTTAATATGTTCTTTATGGGGATGTGAGACATGCCCATAATTTTTACCGATTTTGTTTGTGACCATTTTGCCCCTATCAGCCTTTTATAGGGCATAACTTTTGACTCAGGTTGAATCAGAGGGTGAGACCTATGCCATTGGAAAGGAATTGATGATCGCCTTTCCGTAGAGTGGTTACATTAAAGATTTGGCTCAGCGGTTTGGAAGAAATCTTTGTTTTAAGGTTTTTCAGTTGGCTATTCAGGTTTTGGAGCCTTGGTGAAATCCTATAAATAGGGGTTGAGAGTGGATGGAAAAGGTTTACTTATTCCCATTCTCTCATTTGGAGGCATTGATCTTCTTCTTCCTCCTACACCTTTCTACCAACTAAAATCGAAATCTAAGGGAGGAAATCGAAGATCTATGCCATCCAAGACAAGATCTACATAATTTCAAAGGAAAATTCATCAGATCGAGGGGTTTGATTTGGAGTGCTCGTTGTCCGAATTCTTATTTCTATCGTTTTAGATTGTTTCGGCAAATCGGTGAGTGATTTACATCTCTCACATGAATGCAATGAAATATATGAGTGTTTGTGCATGTTTCTCATCAAATTGGAATGTTTTACCATAGATTTACACCATTACAAGTTCATTTTCATATGCATTACCCTATGATCGAATCTAACAAGTTTTACTTGTTGATTTCATGTCATATTACATGTTTATGTTAGTTAGATCTCTCATTTTGATCATATGTTCATTTTAATGGTTTTTGGTAGATTTACATCATTTTTGTGGTAATCGTCATATTCATGTGGTTAGTAATGTTACGATATGTTTATGATTTTGTTTGAGTTGGTTTCGTCGGATTCGTCATTTGGAAAAGTTTTGGTCGAAATCGGAGTTGAATTGCAATATGCAGGAATTGGCTCGGCCATAGATTGAATTGGCCAGAAGTTGGCTTGATCAGGAGTTGGTTCGGCCATAGGCTGAATCATCCAGGAGTTGGCTCAGCCATAGGTTGAATCGGCTAGAAGTTGGACCAAAACGGAGTTGGATCGGTCATTTTAGTTCGGATCGGTTATCTTGGTTCGGATCGGTCATTCAGGAGATTGGATCGGTCGTCTTGGTTCGGATCGATCATCTTGGTTCGGATCGGCCTAGTTTGAGTCCGGTCGGTCTGAAAGGGGGCGGATCGGTCATGTTTTAGTAGCGCTTTTAAACGCTGTGGTTGATAGTGATGATGCTATGGTCTATTTCCAACAGGGTTATTTTCTAAAAAGGTACGTTTTTGGGTACAAACCCTAGCCACAACGTAGTGATGTAATTAGCTCGGTGATGGTGTGACTTCGAAGTAAGTTCAAGTAGGAAGATTCGAAGTGTTGAGAGGTGTTCGTTGATCAGAGTAGAACATCGAATGAAGTAACAACTCAAAGGTCGTGGGTTGGTGGATAATGGTTGATGAGAAGGCCGCTTGAGCAGTAAATAGCCGTCAAGGTTGGTCGACTAGAGATATTGAAGGCCGAGAGGTTATCGTTGTCGTAAGTTCTAGCAGACTCAAAGAAGGGGTACGATGGGGCACCCAAAATGTAACACCCCATGTCCATTAATGTCACTCACAAAGGGAATGCATTAACTTCTATGGAGCGTTTTAAGTGAGTAGAACAGAAACTTAACAACAATACATATATAAACAGTACTTGAAAAATTAAAAACTTTATTTCATTGAAGCGGAAAATACATATGTTTGATTACATCATCAAAACCAGAGCCAAGTACATAATATCCATCTTGACTAAGTCAAAGTACATAAATTGAAAGACATAATCCCCAATACAAAATAGCCATAAATAAAAGAGAGGCTGAATTTTACTTCAGCGATCCAAGCAATCTTCTAAAAGCAAGAAGCACAACTGTCCAAAATCAAGCTCCACTGGTGCTAGTTCCAACCTGAGCACCTGGGTGGGGGGGGGGGGGGGGGAGAAAAGAGGAGGAAACAAAAGGGGTCAGACATAAAGTCTGGCGAGTGCGATAACTTTAACAATATAATCAACAAAGTAACTAGGCTAAGACATAAGTTGGAAAATCAGGAAATGACCATGAACCATTGAGTATGACAGAGTAAACAAGGAAACATGATGAACAACGATATCATTAAAGCGCATCTAACCCACTGTAAGATAATTACTAAACTACACCAACACTATGAGATAATTGCTATATTGCACCACCACTAGTCACCCTAAGGTTAATCCCGTCTACAGAACTTAATAATGATATTGGCAGTTTCGTGCACCCCTAGCTGCCTTCATAGGTGCCGCCTGCCCCTATCTCCACTAGGTGTACCCACTACCCCCAAGCGATCGGCTCCCTAACTCGTAGATACCCGTGCTGGTCCCACAGTAGGGTGTATCACTCCCCAAAGTGTCAACCAAATACTACCAGAGATGCACGACTTATACCTACATGATGCAACAACGTCTTACTATCAGCCCGAGCCCATACACGCACATGAACCCGTTGGACTTGCGTTGCCACCGCTAACCCGTTTTGGCCTCTTACAGTCAAGCCCAGTACGCGTGTCCCGTCCTCGACTTGGGTCGAGCCCACAGAGATACTCATGGGTTACTGGTTGAAACAGGCCCCCATTGCTTGACACAAGCTATCCACCTAAGCTTGGTCCCCTCTAGTACATCCCACTTAACCCTTTCCTTATTCATGTTCACTTACATGTTTCAAATTTTGGGTAAGTGTTTCTAATCGTATTTCAAATGCCACCCAAGGCACCCACTTAACCCCCTCATGTCCCACTACATGTTTATCTGGTTAAGTGTTTCTTAATTCATTAAGACCGTAACCTCATAAAGACCTCTCACATTAGACTGGCATTTGTGGCAGCTGGATTTGCCGGGCGGGTCCGGGCAGTCTTACACCACAAAAGAGCCTAACCTCGTGTCTTTACAATTGTTACGTATTTAATTTATGCCTAAGACCTCCCACATTAGACTGGCATTTGTGGCAGCTAAATTTGTCGGGCGGGTCCGGGCAGTCTTACACTACAAAAGAGAGCCTAACCTCGTGTCTTAGGCGATAAATTACACCTAATTAATCATTCCCCAAATTGAATTACTTTACCTATTCAAATTATCAATCAATTCCAAATTTAACGATGTCTATAATTGACTCAATTATCTCCATCCATTTATGGTATGTAAAATCATACTAATTTTCATCACAAATTTATTTTATGTCTTTTAAGGCGTTTATGCCAATTAAATCTTTTAATATTATCCCCTTTACCCCCACGTTGTACGTTCGTTCGTTTAACGTAAAATATACGTTAGACTCGAATAGTCTAACTCATGGAATAAAGAGAAAACATCACAACATACATATAATTAAAACTAGATCTAAACATAGGGGTGAACTTGCATGTGTGAATAATGTTCTACATCTAAAACTTGCATATGACAAAGTTACAGCTAGCATAAAATTACATATGTCATAAATCGAATTCTAAAGGTGTGAACTTGTTTAGGTAATGGTCACAAACTTGCATAAATCATGTATGTCATAGATCTACATCTAAAGGTGTAAACTTGCATAGGCAGTTACCACAAACTTGCAAAACATGATTCATTTTCAAACACATGTATTCATATAAACTTGCATATGTGATTTATGCAACTTAACCATGGTGTAAACTTACATCTAAACATGTAAACTAGCATGTAGAATTTGGCATATAACTCATACATGTCATAGCCTAATTTTAGATCTAAAATAGATGTCATGAAGCATATAAAGTTATACATATAATTTTCCCCAACTTGCATATGATTTATGTCTTAATAAAAATCTAAACTTGCATACATACTTATGATTTATCATATGAATCAACATACCCAAACTAGCACATGAACAACATGGTGATTCGATTATACATAAGCCAATCATAAAATTACAACATAGATGATCACAACTTTACAAGATAGCATCATAGAATTTACAACATAAACATCACAATTTACTACATGAATAATAACATGTGGTCAATAATTCACATCATATCCAAATAGTCCACATCATAACTCAATCCAATTAATTTGCTAATTATTTTATTAAAATTATCGAACTCACAATTCAGAGAAGGTCTTGAATTCTGAATTCTGAGTTCTGAAGTTGTAATAGCTTTCCCTTGAAGAAGATTCGTTGTTAAAGTTGAAAAGGATTGATTTAGACTAGCTTTCTTCCTCTCTAATTGGTGGCGGCTATGCTGTGTTGCTAGGTGACGGCATGGAGGCCATGAATCTAATTTTGTTTTGATTTTAGGGTTTGAGTCTAGAGGTGTTTTTATAGAGTTTAGGATTAATTTAGGCCATCCAATCAACCTAGAAGCAACCTAAACCATCCAAACAAGATAGGGTGACACCTCAGCCCTAATAACTCAGCATAGTGTATTAAATGTTCATTTTTTCTATAATTTACATATTTCTTATTTATGACAAATTCCATATGTAAATCATTCCCATTTTAATTATGCCATAACTATATTTTTAATTATGCTCACAATTAATGGTATACTAAATATACCATTTCATGAACCAATCTATGCCATGTAATTTTCATGTTTTTCCTTCATATTTATATGTAAATTATAAATCTATTATTGTTAATTACATATTCTCCCTTTTACCGTATACATTAATTACCCATATACAAATATCCATTTATACATGCATAAATCTTTCTTACCTTTAATTTGTCATAAAAGCCTATCAGAGAAGGCCACATAAAAAAAACAATCATTGACAACCAAAAATGCGCCACGTACGCCACATGATGCGTACACGTCATATATATATATATATATATTATATATATATTTTCTATTTCTTTTTATCTATCTTCCCAATTACCCATTTTCACACTAAACCACTTTTTGAACTGTGTTCACACTAAGCCATTTTAAGCCATTCCCCTAAAACAAAAATATGGCGTTGGCGGGGATCGAACTCTGTAACCCTTGTATGCAAGTCACGTGTTCCAACCAAATGAGCTACTAAGTCTTTTGCTTACAAACCTTAGAACAATGCTAAACATTTATTCTTTTCTCATGTTTTGCTGCAATATTTAATTTAAAGATATCTTTTTCATATGGAAACCAATTTACGCAAACTCGAACTCTATCTCAACCAGAATTCCGAGACGAACGCAAAGTCGAGGGAGATGTTCTTTGAGTGCTTAACTGATAGGCCTTTGGGGAGAGTACTTGGGGAATGTTAAACTCGATTAGGGTAGTCTGTGTGAGACTTATATAATCTGGATGTTATGAGTGTTTTCCATGATTGAATGGGTGTTCTGATTTCCATGGATGAATGGTTGAATTGTTTATAGTAAAGGCTATTACCGTCCGATATGAGGATCAAAATTTTAAGAACGAGGTCCGTTCATTCGATAAGTGGCGGCGCAGAAAATGGTTAGGGTTTACAATTTTCAAGGGGTATTTATAAAATTTTATAATTATATTTAATTATTTTAATTCAAAAAATAATTGTTTATTAATACGAACTCCAAATCAAGCCCAACGACTATCTCCCCTAGCTAAATACCCCCATTTCGAACACAATGGGCTATGTTTCGTAACCCAATTCGGCTGTTACGATCAATTTTCATCAGAATTAAAATATATATATATATATTTATTTAATTTAAACGTACATTTCAAATTACCGGGGCCACATACTAACTCTAAAAATTCCAGAAAAATAAATCTAGCTATGTTTTGACGGTACGGTCCCAACAAAACTAGTTTCGTCGAATTCTAAGGTTGTTTGCAAAATGGCCATTTTCACGGGCTATATAAACTCAATAGCGACCTTTCTGAAAATTCGTTTGGCCATAACTTTTGCTTCCTGCTATGAAACTTCAATTTTTTAGATTCATTAGAAAGATATTCACTAACAGATTTAGATATTTTTGGTTTCACTAAAATCCGTTTTAATTTGCACCCGGTACAGTTAGTCAAAGTTTGAATTGAAATTTTGAAACTGCCGCGCCATTTTCAAGTACTTTATATATATAAATAAATATTTATATTCTAACGACGACATATATAAATATATACGTTCTAATTCTATTCAAAATAAATTTCTCGTCATTATTATTTAAATTTTTTATTTTAAATATTTAAAATCCACTAAAATAGCCAATTTAAAATTTTTAATCTGGCTCAGATTTTCCGGGTTGTTACATTTACTCTTATTACCTTGAGTTGTTCATCCAATTGTGGATGAGAAGACTGAGTAGCAGGTGACAGGGTATGCTTTAGTGAGGACGACGGTGCTGATCGGTGGCGAGCAGGAGGCTCACATACCAGTTTTACTACTATCTGATAATTGGGTTTCCGCTGTTTGCTTTTCGGAATAATGTAGTGAGGAAACTTTGAATAAACACTATCTCCAAGTTTGTGGATAATACTTTCTAGTTGTATGAAAGTCTTGTGTTTTTGCTTCACTATTACTACCTGTTGTATATATTCTATTATATTTTATCCTTGCGTTGTGAGTTTACGACAGGTTCCGCTTGTGTTTACCTACTCTGTTGATCGTCAATGACTGCCTTGCACACCTTTCGGCGCATTATTTCTTTTGTATAATGCGGGGGTTATGGGCGGTTGTCACATCATCCCCAGACCCGTGTGGCGTTTTCAACCATCAAACAAATATTATTATTTGTATACTTGGGCGATGTGTAAAATAATCGTTCCAACACCCGTGTGGTGTTTACATCACAATCCATGTGAACTTATCTAATATTTGGGAGACGGGTGGGTAAATTGTCATCCTAAGTTAATTTAAAATATAAATGTTTAATTTTCACAGTTTAGTAATGATAACATTTAAAACTGTAAACATCCATCAATCACCAAACAAATATTGAAATCACAGGCAATCAATATATATCCAGTTATAAAAATAAATAACTGTATAAAATAATTGAGTGAGAGAGTTCTCATCATTGGTTTCCACTCCATCATTCTTTAATTGACGATTCATAAAAGGTTTCATAAGAATCGGGTTGTTGAAATATGTGAATTAGAGAAACTGAAAATTCACAAACGAAGGCGAAATGGGCCGAAACTCGGCCCGGAAAGAGCCTGGATGTACCTAATCTGTTGACCGTGGCCTTCACTGGCCAACAATCCAAATACAGGATTCATATGTTTGGCCCAAAATATTCAGATGTCTGAATGCTGTTTCCAGAGACGTAACTCTTCGTTTGAGATTCAGACGTCTGTTGCTTCGGTTCAGACATCTGACCTAAAGCAATTAATTGTTTTTCTTGCCTTCGAGGTTTTTCAGACGTCTGTTGCTTCGGTTCAGATGTCTAACCTAAAGCAATAATTATTTTTCTTGTCTACGAGTGTGCAGTCGGCCACGGACGAGCGCGGATCAATGGCGATGGCTTAAATGTTTCCTATGTGAGAATGAAGCCTCTTTAGCTTGCCCAAACCACTCAAGAAAACATGCACACACATATATACATGAGATTGCAACGAATTTGATTATGAACCCCAAAACGACTAAATCATCTAACCAAAGTAATCAAATGCTATATAACCGTTAAGTCTTAGAACTTGCCGGTGCGACAACAGAGCTTCACAATATCGCAAATCAACTAGTAGCATATGAATTAGATTGTGTGATCAATCCTTATCATAATTTTTTAATTCAATGCAACATGAATACATGAAATCGACTAAGTTACACTAGCCTACCAAATTCACAAGCATATGAAAACTCAAATGAATGCTAAATTACACTTTTACAAGCCAATAGCTTGTGTTATAGATGTGAGTTCATGAAGAATTCACAAAGAACACACCTTTGATGGTTAGAAACAATAAATCAATCTAGTAGCGGGCTAGAACGGTCTCTCTTCGATAAAAACACTAGAATCAACAACCTATGATCATATGAACATATTTCCTAAGAATTAGGTAATAGGAATTGTGATAAATTAAAGTGGAATTGAGATGGAAAAGGTGGAGATGGATTTACCTAAGCTACTTGATTTCAACAAGAATTAGACCCCAAAGATTAAGCTAGGGCTTAGGGAATTTTAATTTCCCATTCCCTTCCCCATTTTCTATGTTTGATGAAGTGTTTTGAGTGAATGAAGAGGAAAGGGATGATGGGGATTTTAAGTGAGTAGGCTAGGTTTAGCCAACCAAGACCCAACCAAGGTGACAAATCTCCGAAGCTCGGAATATATCGAAGTATATAGTTTTCGAACACGTAAGCAACATTTTGAACTTAATGGAAGTGGTTTCAATCCATATGTAAAAAGAGATATTTTGGTCATACACTTAATGAAAATGTCCAAATCTCACAAACTCTAAAGGTATCGATGTTTATAGTTTTAAAACTCACAAACGACATTTTGAATTCTATAGAAATGGTTTCGAGTCGAAATTCGTACATATGCAAAAAGGCTATTTTTAAGGGCTATATATAATATTAATATAAATTCCATAGTGACTATTCTAAATTATAATTAAGACATAACTTACAATTTATAAAGTGGAATCTCAATTTATTACATTCTTAGAAAATTACAATTCAAAATATTCCAACGTTTCTTGTTTATCAAATTCTGATTTATATTGAATTATATCATTCAAAGTTTAAAATCAAAATTTCAAACCACCTTGCTATTTCAAGCTCGTCTTAATTAAATTTTAAATTTATACGCTCTAACTTTGATTAAAAATGAATTTTAAGTCGTTTATTCTCAAAATAATTCATCTAAAATGGTTAATTTCTATGAAAATCAATTAAAAATAAATTTTAAATTGGATCCAAAAATACGGGTTGTTACAACCTTCCCAACTTAAAATCTTTTCGTCCTTGAAAATAAAGAAGGTACTGAATGGCATTTACTTAACCAACTCAATCTCCACTTAACTCAAGTTCTTCAAATTTTCAGTTTTTAAGAACTTTCTAATTTCTCAAAATTTAGCTAATGCCTTAAATTTTCGAAAAACTTCGCCATACCCTCCTTTTTACTGGTTAATCGGTACAACTACAAATGGCCTCTACATGCTCCCATATATCAAAAGAAAATCCAAAAGCCAAGCGGCTAGCCAATCGGCTCATAAAATCATCAAACCCAATCAATATAGCAAACATGTACTTATCGGTCGGGCGTACAATTTTAGTCCTCTTCTTAGCTTCCACCCAATAACCTATACAACATATATATACATGTGTGTGTATATATCTAATTCGAACTAATTTTCAATTCAGTTCAATATTAAATTTGATTTGGCTAAATTTTACCCTTTCATTTTCATAATGGTTTTATTATTCCAATATTATAATTATCCCACAACACAGCTAGCAATAAATTAGTTAGTTAGTTTTTCAAACATATATCTTTTATATATACTTAAAATCATATTTTCAATGCCAAATCACAAACATTAATCTCTAACTAAGTTTTGGTTCTCACACCAGTCAATTGGAATCATATAGATATCCTACTTTCGAAACTGGAACATAAATGCCGATGATGCGATCGTTATCATCGGAATCTTCTTCGTGCGACTAGAGTGTGATTATATATCTACCCAATATATTTGAGACTTCGAATACACGTGGATCAGACATATATTCAAAACGTAATTATACTCAATAGTCCAAAATCAATATAAAATAAAATGCTTAAATACGTATAATAAGATATAATTTTCAAAATTAAATTTGTATTTTTGCTAACACTCTTCTAACCCATTCTAGGACATTACTAACCCTATCTCAAACGAGTTACTCTTATAGGACATTACTAATCTTATCTCCGATGAATTCCTTCGTTTGGTTCGAACGTGTCTTGTTCTCGAGCTTTGTAAACTAAAGCTCCAATACCACCTGTAGCGACCCGAACTTCCTGGATGGCCTGTAACACCCTACCAACGCTAGGGTCACTCACAAAGGGAATGCACTAGTTTTGAAGGAGCGTTATCGAGGTAAACAAACACAGAAATATTAAAAGACAGAACGTAGATAAAACAACGGAAGAATCAAAAGATAAATTTCATTACTTTCAAAAAAAGAGTCAAAACCTTTTACATCAAATAGCCAAGGTCATTATTTTCCATTACAACAAATTCCGTCTTGCATAAATAAAGAAGCGTGATCTTGAAACAACCAAAAGTAGCTTAATTCCCCAAAGGTAGCAGAAATACAGCCATAGCATAGCTCAAGATCAAACCGTACATGAGCTGAACCGAAAGCAAGCGAAATCCAAGCTAAGTGCTAGAGTTTCCTCCCTGAGAACCTGGGGAGGGGGGAACGAAAGGAATAGAGGCGAAAGAAAATGGGTCAGTCATAAAGACTGGTAAGTCCTAGTGACTTTCAGCATAAAAAAAAGGTAAAGGTAACATGACATGTACAAACTAAAAGTAAACATAAGGATGATGACAAGACGGGCAAGATAGACTAAGATAACATGATAAATCAAGTATAAATCAAGTATAGCATCACATATTCAAGGTTCTCTGCATCAATTGTACTAGAATCCCAAACCCATGTCTTATATTAATCATGAAATGATCCCTTGGCCCAATATCATGAAATGACCCATTACTAGGTCCAATGGAACGATCCACTAATCGATCGGCTCCCTACAAGTTCTAGCTCGTTGTGTGTCTGTGTCATACGGCCCTATCACGAATGTAGTCACCTGTGCTAGGTCCACCATAGGGTGTATCAAGCCATAGGGTGCCAACCACCGACACGAATCAAGCATGCACAGGTAAATCTACTGATGCCAGTGCCTGCTTTTTCAACTCCGTACCACGTGCGCGACCATAGCCCGCCTGAACCTACACTGGCGCACCAACACAGCCATCGTTCTAGTCGCTTACAATCAGCCCAGTAATCTTGCCCCACCATGCCTATTTCCAGGGTACCATGATACATCTAGTGGGTTATTGCTGAAATGGACCGCGTAACTAGGGTTTTCGTCTAATAGGTTAAGTGTTGTCATTTAAATTCGTGACTTAACCCTTATCAGTCTAGCATGTCAAGTTGGTTAAGTGTTGTCATTCAAGTTTGTGACTTAACCTGCCTATGAATCATGTATCAAGTTGGTTAAGTGTTGTCTTTCATGTTCATGACTTAACCCTATCATGTGGCAGTAATTCATCAATGCACCCCAACCTCTCACATAAGACCTGTTGTTGTGGTCACTGGATATGTTGGGCGGTTCCGGGCAGAATTACACCCCAACTCTGTCTGACCTCGGGTTTTCAAGTGCGATATGACAAACTACCCACATTGGATCCTATTGTTTGCAGTAACTGGATTTGCCGGGTGGTTCCGGGCAGAATTACACAGCAAACTCAACCCAACCTCGAGTTGGCCATTTTCAAGTTCATTCTAGTGTCATGTCCATGTTCAAGATTCATGTCAAGTTCGTGTCAAGTTTCATGGCGAGTTTCATGCCACGTTTCCTATAATTACCAATTTTTCCCAACATTACCACGTCTAAATATTAGGCTAACAATCTTAGCCTAATTTTCCGTCCGCATGATTTTTGACATATAATATTTGGCCAAAACTTAGCCTAATTTAACGTACACAAAATTTGCATAAAGAAATTCATTAACATAAACATGACATTCTCGGCATAGTCAATATGAGCACCATAGGTGTGTACTTGCAAAATAATCAACATGAATATCATAAGTGTGATCTTGCAATGTAGACTAAATCAACATACATATATGTGAATTTGCAACATAGACTAAATCAACTAACATATATGTGAACTTGCAAATCAATCACGAGCATATGAATAAGAGTGATCTTGAAATATGACATAGGTTTAACATATACACATAAAGATGTAGATCTAACATGTGTTCACATATGTGATATGATTTTACAACCTAAAACTTGCATAACATGATAAACTACACAACTTGTCATAACAGGTTATACATATGAATAGACTTATTCATTAATTCCCAATTCAACATGATAATAAAGTAGAATATCATTCAATTTCACATATAACATAATAAACGTTGTTCTATGATCAATTTATTTCCAAGGCATAACATAAATGTATAAATTGAGTAGAACATCGCAGGCATATAGATCTGATAACATTACGAGCATGAAAAGGTTTGAATAATAATTTAGGTTCAAGAACATGGATAGATCTAAATAAAAAAAATCCCCAAAATCAGGATCCAAGGACAAGGAAAATAGGTCTGAATAGAAAATCAAGCTTAGATCCAATTTCATAGTAATAATCCTAGGCAATAACCTCATGGTCATGAATCATAAGTGATTAGCCACAATTATCCTTGTCATAGTCATAGGCAATAGTCTTATGTTCACAGGCATAGGCATAGTCTTATGTTCACAGTCATAGGCATAGGCATTGTGTTATGTTCACAGTCATAGGCATAGGCATATGTATAGTCTTTTGTTCACCGTCATAGTCTTAGGCCATTAACAATAGTTTCAACGTCATAGGCATAATAATGTTATGGACATGAGAGAGTCTGATTTACAACATGAATAGGTCCAAACTGATTTCATAGTAATGTTCCCAAAAGTCAAGATCCAAGATGAACAAGAATAGATATGAATCATACATAGATCCAATTCCAATTTATAACATGTCCATATTAAGTTTATAGTTTTTATCTAAAAGTAACTTGAACTTACAGATCGTGGTCTAAGAAATTTAGATGCAAAAGTCAAGTCTAGAAATTTGTTTTTGAATTGTTGAATCTTGCTTTGATTGTAGAAGCAAATCCCCAATATGAAATTCCTAGCCATAGTCTTCAAGAAATAATCTTCGCGTTTTAATTTATCTTAATTTAATTTAGAGGAAGAAGAAGAAGCCATGTCTATCAAGAATTTGTGCAGCATAAGGTTAGAGAAGAATGGTGTAAAGAGAATGAGGCTAGGATGCTGTTTATATAGGATTAGGCAGACGAATCTGGACAGAAAACGAGATCAGATACATCAGAAAGTATCAGGTTCAAAAACTGGGTTCGGGAGGCAGGTCGACCCCCAGGTTGACACTATGGTCGACCTGGTCCCTGGGAGGTCGACACTATGGTCGACCCCCAGATCGACCTGGTCCTGGGCAGGAAATTTCCCACCCAGCTTGTTCTGGGTTTTGAATTCAAATTTGAATTCGAGTTTTCGAGCTGTTTTCGATTCTGAAAATTTCTGAAACTTCGAAGGGTTATATCTTCCTCATACGGACTCCGATTCTAGCAAACTCGGACTCTTTTCCAAGAAGAATTTCGAGATAAACGCAATGGCGCAACCTGTTTCCCTTGATTCGTATTTTAAAAAATTAATTCCGCCTTGATTTATGGTTTTAACATGTTATTAAAATACGGGTTGTTACATTCTCCCCTCCTTAAAGGATTTCGTCCCCGAAATCTTCAAGTTAAGAAGAATGAATCCTATCGTCCAATCATCCATCTATTCAAAACATCATCCACAAGCAATCATTGTCCTTAAAAGATTTCTAATGCTATATGAACATATGCAAAAAGTGTGTGTATATGTTCCTTATCTAATGCAAATGATCAGGCTTGATTAATCTTCTTAATGCAAAATATGTTTAGTGCCATGTATCCAACATGTATGCAAATAGTCCTAGTCACATAAACACTATATGCGTGCACAAACATCCATCCATATGCAACATTCACATGATAACACATTCAATTTTCATCCATAAACAAGTATAAACAACTCATGCATATGCAATATGAAAATGTGTCTAAGCCGATCTAGTGCCTAATGTGTGTTATGCAACCACGAGCAACCACTTGCGACCACTTGCAAACATTTGAAAACATCAACCATAACATGTTTCAATCACATGTTTACATTCAAAAGGGTTCTACCTAAGGTTCTTAAGATAGGATGGAGAAGATAAGCAAGATAAAACATAGCATCTGGGAGACGAAGTTAAAGATGCACCCCCAGAAGGTCCTGCTTGCGGGGCTTGGCCTTGCTTCTTAGGGCAGTTCTTGCTGATATGTGCATTATCACCACACTGAAAGCATGCTCCCATCTTCATCTTCTTCTTTCTACAATCCTGGACTATATGCCCCTCAATACCACAGAAGTGGCAATTTCTTTTCTCACGTGTC
This sequence comes from Allium sativum, assembly GCA_030737875.1. Classification (NCBI taxonomy): domain Eukaryota; kingdom Viridiplantae; phylum Streptophyta; class Magnoliopsida; order Asparagales; family Amaryllidaceae; genus Allium; species Allium sativum. Next base: position 173,926,444 of record CM060927.1, read on the forward strand.
TTGTTATCATTGTTGTTGTTGTTCTTGGCTCCTTTCTTGGAGCCTACCTTCTTGTTTTGAGACTCATTCGCCTTGACCTCCTTCTTGCCATTCTTGTCTTCTTCATTTAAGAGCGCCATGTCTACTAACTTTTCGTAAGTAGCCTCATAGGTACGTAGGTCATAGCCTAGATGTGAAGTGGCTCATTCAATCCTTTGACAAAGCGGAGAGCCTTCTTATGAGGGGTATTCACTAAGTCCAGTCCAAACCGAGCCAGCTGATTGAATTGATTGACGTACTACTTAACCGTCATACTTCCTTGCTTAAGAGATAAGAATTTTTCCAGCTGTAAACTTCGTTTAGCTTGCGAGTGGAATTTCGTCTCAAAACTTATTATGAAATCCATCCATGTTTCAACTGGCCTCTCGGCGTTAGTGACTTCCCACCAATAGGAAGCTTCGTCTTTGAGCAACCATACCGCCAACTATACCTTCTGCCTATCGTCCACCTCGAAGATAACGAACAGATCCTCAGTTTCTTTGAGCCAATTCCTCGCTTCTACGAATGATTCAGTTCCCTTGAAATACTTCCCACCCATGGCCCTAAAATCTTTACAGATCTTTGAGAAAGCAATTGCATAAGGAGGGGGCGGAGGAGGAGGAATAGCTGTAGCTGGAGGAGGAATATCTGTTGGGCCTGCATCGTTGGCCCTAGCCTCTAAGTACCTCCTGAACCAATCAGGTATTGGCTCGCCCTCTGGAAAGTTAAGATTCCCAGACATGCTGAAATGAAAAAGGAAGCGATTCAAACGAGGAAATAAAGGATAGTGATAATGGCTTTTGGGGAATAACCTTTAAATAAAACAAGACTTTTCTTGAAAAAATGAGTTTTTTTGTAAACGGTTTTGAAAATAGTTTTCGAAGGTTTTAAAAACTTTTGCCCAGTCCGATAACCTTCAGCTTTGATACCAAATGTAACACCCCACCTCCGCTAGGGTCACTTACAAAGGGAATGCACTAGTTTTGGAGGAGCATTATCGAGGTAAACAAACACAGAAATATTACAAGACAGAACGTAGATAAAACAATGGAAGAATCAAAAGATAAATTTCATTACTTTCAAAAAAAGAGTCAAAACCTTTTATATCAAATAGCCAAGGTCATTATTTTCCATTACAACAAATTCAATCTTGCATAAATAAAGAAGCATGATCTTGAAACAACCAAAAGTAGCTTAATTCCCCAAAGGTAGCAGAAATGCAGCCATAGCATAGCTCAAGATCAAACCGTACATGAGCTGAACTGAAAGCAAGCGAAATCCAAGCTAAGTGCTAGAGTTTCCTCCCTGAGAACCTGGAGGGGGGGAACGAAAGGAAAAGAGGCGAAAGAAAACGGGTCAGTCATAAAGAATGGTAAGTCTTAGTGAATTTCAGCATAAAAACAGGTAAAGGTAACATGACACGTACAAACTGAAAGTAAACATAAGGATGATGACAAGATGGGCAAGATAGACTAAGATAACATTATAAATCAAGTATAAATCAAGTTTAGCATCACATATTCAAGGTTCTCTGCATCAATTGTACTAGAATCCCAAACCCATGTCTTATATTAATCATGAAATGATCCCTTGGCCCAATATCATGAAATGACCCATTACTAGGTCCAACGTAACGATCCACTAATCGATCAGCTCCCTACAAGTTCTAGCTTGTTGTGTGTCTGTGTCATACGGCCCTATCACGAATGTAGTTACCTGTGCTAGGTCCACCATAGGGTGTATCAAGCCTTAGGGTGCCAACCACCGACACGAATCAAGCATGCACAGGTAAAGCTACTGATGCCCAATGCCTGCTTTTTCAACTCTGGATCACGTGCACAGCCATAGCCCGCCTGAACCTGCACTGGAGCACCAACACAACCGTCGTTCTGGTCGCTTACAATCAGCCCAGTAATCATGCCCCACCCTTCCTAGTTCCAGGGTACCGTGATACATCTAGTGGGTTACTGCTGAAACGGACCGCGTAACTAGGGTTTTCGTCCAATAGGTTAAGTGTTGTCATTTAAATTCGTGACTTAACCCTTATCAGTCTAGCATGTCAAGTTGGTTAAGTGTTGTCATTCAAGTTCGTGACTAAACCCGCCTACGAATCATGTATCAAGTTGGTTAAGTGTGTCTTTCATGTTCACGACTTAACCCTATCATATGGCATTAATTCATTAATGCAGCCCAACCTCTCACATCAGACCTATTGTTGTGGTCACTGGATATGCCGGGCGGTTCTGGGCAGAATTACACTACAACTCTGTCTGACCTCGGGTTTTCAAGTGAGATATGACCAACTACCCACATTGGATCCTATAGTTTGCAGTAACTGGATTTGCCGAGCGGTTCCGGGCAGAATTACGCAGCAAACTCAACCCAACCTCGAGTTGGCCATTTTCAAGTTCATTCTAGTGTCATGTCCATGTTCAAGATTCATGTCAAGTTCGTGTCAAGTTTCATGGCGAGTTTCATGCCACGTTTCCTATAATTACCAATTTTTCCCAACGTTACCCCGTCTAAATATTAGGCTAACAATCTTAGCCTAATTTTCCGTCCGCATGATTTTTGACATATAATAAATATTAGGCTAAAACTTAGCCTAATTTAACATACACAAAATTTGCATAAAGAAATTCATTAACATAAACAGGACATAGGTGTAAACTTGGCATTCTCAGCATAGTCAATATGAGCATCATAGGTGTGTACTTGCAAAATAATCAACATGAATATCATAGGTGTGATCTTGCAACGTAGACTAAATCAACATACGTATATGTGAATTTGCAACATAGACTTAATCAACTTACATATATGTGAACTTGCAAATCAATCACGAGCATATGAATAAGAGTGATCTTGAAATATGACATAGGTTTAACATATACACATAAACATGTAGATCTAACATGTGGTCACATATGTGATATGATTTTACAACCTAAAATTTGCATAACATGATAAACTACACAACTTGTCATAACAGGTTATACATATGAATAGACTTATTCACTAATTCCCAATTCAACATGATAATAAAATAGAATATCATTCAATTTCACATATAACATAATAAACGTTGTTCTATGATCAATTTATTTCCAAGGCATAACATAACTGTATAAATTGAGTAAAACATCGCAGGCATATAGATCTGATAACATTACGAACATGAAAAGGTTTGAATAATAATCTAGGTTCAAGAACATGGATAGATCTAAATAGAAAAATCCCCAAAATCAAGATCCAAGGACAAAGAAAATAGGTCTGAATAGAAAATCAAGCTTAGATCCAATTTCATAGTCATAATCCTAGGCAATAACCTCATGGTCATGAATCATAGGTGATTAGCCATAATTATCCTTGTCATAGTCATAGGCAATAGCCTTATGTTCACAGTCATAGGCATAAGCATAGTCTTATGTTCACAGTCATAGGCATAGGCATAGTCTTATGTTCACAGTCATAGGCATAGGTATAGTTTTATGTTCACCGTCATAGTCTTAGGCCATTAACAATAGTTTCAACGTCATAGGCATAATAATGTTATGGACATGAGAGAGTCTGATTTACAACATGAATAGGTCCAAACTGATTTCATAGTAATGTTCCCAAAAGTCAAGATCCAAGATGAACAAGAATAGATATGAATCATACATAAATCCAATTCCAATTTATAACATGTCCATATTAAGTTTATAGTTTTTATCTAAAAGTAACTTGAACTTACAGATCGTGGTCTAAGAAATTTAGATGTAGAAGTCAAGTCTAGAAATTTGTCGTTGAATTGTTGAATCGTTGAATTTTTCTTTGATTGTAGAAGCAAATCCCCAATATGAAATTCCTAGCCGTAGTCTTCAAGAAATAATCTTCGCGTTTTAATTTATCTTAATTTAAGTTAGAGGAAGAAGAAGAAGCCATGTCTATCAAGAATTTGTGCAGCATAAGTTTAGAGAAGAATGGTGTAAAGAGAATGAGGCTAGGAGGTTGTTTATATAGGATTAGCCAGACGAATCTGGACAGAAAACGAGATCAGATACATCAGAAAGTATCAGGTTCAAAAATTGGGTTCGGGAGGCAGGTCGACCCCCAGGTCTACACTATGGTCGACCCCCAGGCGACCTGGTCCTGGGCAGGAAATTTCCCGCCCAGCCTGTTTTGGGTTTTGAATTCGAATTTGAATTCGAATTTTTGAGCTGTTTTCGATTTTGAAAATTTCTGAAACTTCAGAGGGTCATATCTCCCTCATACGGCTCCGATTCTCGCAAACTCGGACTCGTTTCCAAGCAGAATTTCAAGACGAACGTAATGGCATAACCTGTTTCCCTTGATTCTTATTTTAAAAAATTAATTCCGCCTTGATCTATGGTTTTAACATGTTATTAAAATACGGGTTTGTTAGCCTGCTTTGTGACCAGACTATCCAAAGCCGAAGAACTCTATCAGGAAGGCCAATCAGGGCTTGAGTATGAACTGCCAGAGATCGACATCTGCTTGGACGAAGTAACGAAAGATGGGAAAACTCGTATTTCTGTGCACATAAGCTTCGGGTTGGATTCCACCATTTCGGATCAAGCTAAAGCGAATATTTCTGACCAACCAAACCGGATCGGGTCATCCAGATCGGGTAAACCGGATCGGGTCATCCGGATCGGGCCAACCGGATCGGGTCTCTACCCCTAACCGAATTCTGGGCAGTTAAAGACCATTTCCCCATGTTCTCCACTACTTCTGAGATTTACTCTGAAGCTGCCACGTGGCCACTCAACCCTAACCGAATTTCTACCTATAAATACACATACAACACATCATTTAAGGGGACTTTTTGGCCTCAAGGAAGCTCTATCTATTTCGGCCATGGCTACCAACGAAGAACCTTAATGCTCTTTAATAAAATCAATGAATTCGGAGAGTATTATTGATTGTAATTGAGTGCTTGAGCGTCAATACTCATTGTATTTGTAATTTCTGAATGAATTGAGAAGCTATGAAGTGGATGTAGGCTTGTCAATGCCGAACCACTATAAATTCCGTGTGTTGATTGATTTTTCTTGCTTTTTGTTCATGATTCCTCATTATTCTCTACAAAACATTATCAATTGGGTGCTAGGACCTTTTTTTGGTCTAACATTTTGGTGCTTTCACTGAGAAATGAAGATTCTCAGCGCTTAAGGATTCTCCAATCTACTTATTGGATTGCCAAGTCCGATGAGGAAATCCTATGAATTCTATTTACTTTGCAATTGTGGAGATTAACAGAAATGAAGTCGCCACCATGCCATGTAGAAGCAATCGCTGAAGATCGAAAACAGAGTCCCGCAAAGCTTTTGGATCAGATGCAGGCGAAGAGACAGGTTCGGATGCAGGCGAAGGGACAGGTTCGGATGTAGACGAAGAGACCGGATCGGATGCAGGCAAAGAGACCAGATCAGATGCAGTTGAAGCCCTTGGATCGGATGTAGATGAGGCGCAGTCCAATCTCCCACAGGGGGTCGGATCGGGTCTTACCCAACCTGAAAAAGAACGTCTGATCCGAACCAGAGGGGGAGATCCGAACCGGCTGCCTGCTGATGACATACCCGATCCGATCCGATAACATACCCGAACCAACCCGAAGGCATATCCCCGATCCGAGTTGCATGGGAAGGCCCGAACCGACCCAATGATGCATCTCCGAACCGAACCAAAGAGGGTGCCACGACCCGAACCGCTGGAAAGTGGAGATGCAGGGTAGGGAAGACCGAACCAAACAGGAGGAGGAGATCCGAACCGGCTCTTTCATATATACCGAACCGACTAGCTAATGACGTCTCCGATCCGGCTCGGAGGAACTAGTCCGATCCGACCCGACCTGAAGACAACCTCCGAACCGCAAATTTGAAGGCATGATCCGATCCGACCCGAAACAACTATTTTTGGAAAAAATACACTTTTAAGATCATTTCAGAAAAGGCTCCATCTTCCAAAATCGAAAAAATCGTGCGGTGCCCACATTTTTGACCTAACCGGCTAGGTCGATCGCTGCCGGGACTGCGGGGCCCCGGACCCCCGCCGGCGCTGCGCCCGGACCCGCTGACGGCCTTGCCTTCGGCTCGGAGCACGGCTCGCCTTCGGCTCGACGTATATTTTGACCAACAGTAGTCATCAAAGTTTGTTAATGAAGATAAGGTGGGTAGTCAAAGAATATGACAACCAGATGGCAACGACTAGGATTCCTCCAGAAGCCATAGCCTCTATTTGCCGATGCCATTCAATGGGAGGAGCTGTCAGTCAGATTCAGCTTGCTATCAACGACAGTATACGAGATAATGATTGTCTAATAGTAGCCTCATCTTCTGGAACTCTGATAGTGTAGATTTCAGCAATGCAACTGATGTTGTTCCCTAATGAGTAGTGACCATCCCATTTATATGACTTAAACTTGTCCAATCGGCGGAGCATCGAATAACGGTTATATAGAACAGTTCGAGCACTAATTCAAAGATGATTCATATGATCTTAGTGACCATGATTGTCAATAGTGGGATACCAGAAAGCAGCTAAGGATCCCAACATCCCAAAGCTACACTTCAATTGTATGATGTGATGAATAAAATGTCCTGCGTCTCACCTCCCGAAGAACTTAGCTAACCTTTGCAATGGCTATTTGCTGTCAATCGCATTGAGGAAGACTGATTTCCATCAAATAAGGGTTAGGTCAACATACTTTGGTGCCCAGCGATAGGTAACAGCTAAACCCCTGCAGGCCATGATTGGACATATGAATCTTTGCTCGGATGATAGCAACTTGACTGCTCACCAGTCACCATATGACCTTTGTCAAGAGATGAGAGTTCGAGATCAAAAGAAATATGAATCGACCGTTAGCTCTCGACTTCATACATAAATTGTGATAGAAAACGTGAACATTACTTCAAGCCTTGGAAGTCATGCTATTGTAGTCAAGTTTATCTGACTAAGGTCTAAACTGACCAGCTCTAGCAGCGATTAGAGCTTACATTACACCGTGGTATCTATTGCTAAAATTCCTAATGAAAGATGGAATGGGAATGGTCCATGGCGACCATGTTACTGGAAGAGCCTGCTATTTAGCTAATTAGGATATGCTACTCGATGGAGGTGGCAAGTTAAAGGTTTAGAGCACTTAAGCCTGGATGCTGATTGATTATCTGTGCATTAGATCTTATTCCCAACGTGGGACTAAAGGCATATCTGCGGATGGATGAGATATGACTATCCCCCTAGCAGCCATGACTCCCTTATACTCAATCCTTGCCCTTAGCATGGGGGCAAGGAGGCGATTCAAATAAGATGCGACCTCGTCATTCGCTTATAGTATTTACCTAATTGCCTTTGTCACTCCAAGTCCTCTTTCAAGGTCTGTTCATTCTTGGGACCGCCACCCCACAACGGTTTGAAAATACGTTCATCGCCAGCTAAAGATTTTGACAGCCATCCCCTGACAGAGATGTAGTGAGGAAAAATGGACCTGCAAAGAGCGTGCAATGCCATCTTCGCACAGAATGATATTCATTCCTTTAACAGGATTACTTTTTAACCATGACTCTTATATTTCCATGCTTTATGAGTTATTGATGTAACTAACTCAGATGAATTTATATGTGGATGATGTAGGTACCCCGAATCTGGTACCGATCAAACTTTGAGCACCTACAGGAAGAATTATGGAGCATTGTCGTAACGAGCCCGATTGAACTGCTCGTTTACAGAGCCACGTCCTTTGCCTGAGAAAAGTTGTATACCTTAAGATGGATCCGAGGTGACCATCCACTCCTTGGCTCACACGTGGAAGATCTCAAGATAATTGTGCATCGATCATTGCATTTCAGAGTTGAGATCCGACTCCAGATGGACGCGGTTCGACCGTCCATACAATCAGATCCTGCAGTCGATGCCATCGAATTACATAAATCCAAATAAAGGAGGCAGCACCGCCTATCAACATACTTATTTTCCAATCATGCATTTTTCCTTTACATACTTCTTGAGTTATTGACAGGATTAACTCATGCAAATTCGTATAGGAATGTTGCAGGTACCCGAGGTTTGGTACCGACAACTCCTGCCATAGTTTGATCGGAGGAATGTAAAGCTTTGGCGAACATGATTTGACCCTTCACCCGCTTACTATTGGCCTAACGACAACATTCTAAAGCAAAAGAAGTTCGACCATTCATTCACCGACTCTTTGCCCTTGACGTGGGGGCAAGAGAGTAAATGCACACGAGTTCGACCTGTGTTATCCATATATGGACATACTAATGAGGCCTCCTCATCATCTATCCATTGATTCGCCACGCAAGACATAGAAATGTATTCGAGTGTGACATAATCACTCGGTAGATCGATGACTCTATCCCTTGATCTGTTGGGAAGAGTGCAACAGTGACGGGTACAATACCATGAACGAGATAACTTTAACCTTCGAAGTGGGGGCAAAAGAGATATGTTAAGACGAGGATGAGTATGACTCGACCGCTCTCTAACGACGTATCTAACTCTTTCCCATGCTTCGGAAGGGAGGAGTATAAACTCAATAGGGGTGAGAACCGATCATCCCCGATGGCGACCTTTGCCCTTGACATGGGAGCAAAGGGACGATGCCAAGGCAAATGTGACCCGACTGTTTGCCCGACTAACTCTAATCCTCAGAGCTTGGATATGAGTATAAACTTAGGACGAGTGTGACAGGCGCGCCAAGATTTAAGACCACTCGATCCACAACTCTAACCCAAACTGACTTTAGGAGAGTATAAAGGACGAACCGCGACGTCCATAACTCTAACTCTCACGACTTGAGAGAGAGTATAAATCTGTTGGGTTAGTGTGAATGGTGTACCATGACTTAAGACCACTAAACCCATAACTCTAACTCTCACGACTTGGGAGAGAGTATAAAGGACAATGCTGCGACGTGCATGCAATCTTCATTGCCCTCCGATTGAGGACAGGATTATAAAGGACTTACGGATCGGACATCCGAATGACTTAATCCGGTTCCCATCAACGCTGGGGGCACGCACATAGATTTCTGAATTAACTTCAAACATACTTCGGACGCGACCCGTGTTTCAAAGTTAAATGGAGGCTACAGACACTATACCTCCAAACTACAACACCTGACACTTTGACATTTAATAATTCTATGCTAGATAGATTTGCACTCAACATGTTTTCATTTCGAGCTACAATTGCTTGTGACTTAAAGATTGACTTAGTAGCTTGCAAGACTAAGCTAACTATTCTTTTTCGAATTGCAAGATTATGTACAGATACAAAGCAAAGACACGAGGGATACTCGCGTACAACAACAAAGAGGTCGTGTTTGAAGGAATGACGTCGACTTATAATGCTAAGCTTCCCACACGACTCAATGCAATCACCGAAAGGAGGTCCTAAGAGTGATATATAAAATCAACATACACACCCATGTGTGACTGGCCATAGCCCAAGTGCAATGACAAGTGCTACCTCGCAAATACGTTGAATGGAAAACGTGATAACTCGAGCACTTGGATGACTCGAGCACATAAGCTTATAAAGCAATGTCTCTTTTCCATGCATCCATGTCTAAATTTGAATGGGAGGTGATACAACTACCGACCTTTCGCCATTACCCCTGGACTGGGGCCACATTGCTGCTTGAGGACCATGAAATGGATGCAGAATGAATGCCCATTTGCTAGTCCAGACCGAATTCCCGGTTGAAAGACCCCATATAAAGGAGGACGCCATTACTTTGACCTCTAACTTGCGAGGAGACAAATTTCTTGACACTCAAACTCAAAGGCTAAGAAGAAGGAAGATAGAAATTTCTTCCGTGCCAAGGATATTGGCGCAGAAGGCGCTTGGAACGAAGGAAGTCAGCAAATTTCTTGTTGTAATGATCCCTCAGCATGTCAAGCTAGATATGAAATAGATGGTACCCTCGCTGATTTGAGAACTCAGATGGCTCAGTGAGACAAACTTCTCTGAAAACGACTAGAAAATGATGGATAACTTTTTTACCTGGATAGATGGAAGGCCGAGTAACTACGGCTTACTCGCTGGAGCGAGCACCATGGAAATTCAAGCGACAACAAACTTGGTCAAACAGTCCCTGCTCCATGGTCCATATCATATGGGACCCTAGGACAAGTTGGCATAGTCGTCTTTAATGAAACAAGATGCAACCAACCTCCTCCCAGGCATTTGTAGCATGCAACTTCCGACTGTAACATTTTGGATGAAAACGATGGATATGCAAGAGCCACCGAAAAATTAAACAAAGCCCGACCAACCTTTGCTCCAATTCAGAGGAATGTTTAAAATCCAACTCAACCTCAACATGAGGCTCCCCATGTAGGGGGAAGACGAGAGCATTCGAGAAAGCTATAGTCTAACTTCATTGCCATCCGATTCCGAACCTCAAAGCTTGGATGGGAGACCAAGGACTAACATGAGTTGGACACGAATAAATCATTTTCTATCAAACTCTAACTCACAGCTCGATGAGGGAGTATGAATTCAGAGAATACGTGGATTTGATTACCACCGTTTAGTAAAATCCCCATGGATGGGGAGTACAGGATAAGAGCTTCGAACATCATCATCTGACTATCTGCCAGCTTTAGGCACATTTACGATTATCTGAGCTTCACAATAACCCAGACTATAAGCAGAAGAATGGCTCCTCAAGAACAACCTGCATACATCCAAGTAGCGGATCACCATCCAGAATTAAAAAACAGAAGCCTGATTGACTGCTATTACATATGCACAACCAAGAAGCCAAAAATCGGCTTCCACCCAATTTAAGACTTCATACCGGGGGCACTAGCGCTAAATTAGGTAATTAGCGACAACTTCTCAAAGATGAGGGCCAAATTGGCAACATTAATTGATGATTCAACAGAGATCAGGCGAGACCCTGCATGCATTCCTTGAAAGATTCAACGCCGCAGTGGCATCGGTAAATCGACCTGGACCATATATAGCGTTGATTGCTGTAGTATCCGGTATTCTGGATATCTCAAACATCAAAATCTCTTTGCATCGAGACCCACCAAGAGGACTTGACGGATTCACCTCTGAAACAAACCTCGGTATCTCTCTACCATGAGATTCTCATAGAAACGTTGGAAAATCCTATCCTGAGACAGACAGATTCGTGCAATAAGAGTGTGCTAATGTTGAAATGGATGATCTCAATGTCTTCACGACAGAATGGAGCACCATCTGACTCTTGAAATAATAAAGGAAAAAGAAAAGCCACAGGAAAGACTAGCAGGAATTTACAATTCTGGAAATGACCAATGTCATTAATCGGGCCCGTGGTCTTGATTGTCAAGCTTAATGGAACCAAGCATGGGAGATAGACTCAACAAGACTATGATGGCTATTTCGGATTATGCCAAAGCGTGAACGAAAGAGCTCGAATAACTCACTAACGACGTTCGCTCGCTTGCAAGATTGACGAGCTTACTCAACTCTGCAGCTGATGCGAGGAGAGTATCTAAGTTTGCTGATATACTCAATAAGGCGATCACTGCTTTCTGGCTAAACAGATGGGTTTACCCCAACGCGAATGTGATTCGACCATTCACATATACAACTCCAACCCTTGATGACTTGGGAATGTGCACATAATGACACAGGGTGACTAAGATTGTTGAACCTACATATCTAACCCGATGCGGCAGAAAAAAGTATAAAGGCTAAAAGATTGGATGTCCAATTGACCTATCATAACCCCCAATAATGCTGGGGGCATAAGCACTGACTTCGCTCGTCCTCCACTAATGCTAGGAACATCAACTTCAACCGACAGGTTGACTTTAAACATTACCCTGACTCAATGCATGATTCAGAACATATACATTATATCTTTAGAATATGACGTGATTCATCCCGACCATCCAAGTGAGCGAAATTACGGATCAAGCAGGAATTCAAAGACTTGATCTGCAACTACATCAAATGGAGAGACTATAAAACAATCTGAAGTGATCATGGCTTTCGGATGCACTATTATTATGATTAGATCCAATCATGGAGTCCTAGATTAATATTCTGATATCGAGATAGTCCAAATCCAAGCAAAAATGACAAATTCATATGCCGACTCTGATGCGCTCTATCCGAGCGGTCCAGACGCTAGCTCAAGATACGAAGATTCTGACACCATACTATAACTTGGACGGCTATTGTATACATTGACTTATACATTAAAGAAATCTTAACTTAGTAATGCACTTGACTTGTTTAGGAAGACGGCGTCGTTTGGCATCAACTTTTATGTGTACGATCACACACGGGAGCCAAACATACCGCATGACCTATGATGAAGGAATTCTACCTCTTGATTCGACGAAGTCTAAACGATTACTTGATCATCTTGACCACTCTAGCCATGAAATTTGGCCCGATAAGCATCAACGGAAGCAATGCGGCATATGACAAGCCATTTATACAGAAAAAGATCCAAAAAGATTCATCTCGACTTATTCAAAGCACATCTTATTTGTAACAAGATGTACTTTGGGGGGCAAAATGTTAGCCTGCTTTGTGACCAGACTATCCAAAGCCGAAGAACTCTATCAGGAAGGCCACTCAGGGCTTGAGTATGAACTGCCAGAGATCGACATCTGCTTGGACGAAGTAACGAAGGATGGGAAAACTCGTATTTCTGTGCACATAAGCTTCGGGTTGGATTCCACCATTTCGGATCAAGCTAAAGCGAATATTTCTGACCAACCAAACCGGATCGGGTCATCCGGATCGGGTCATCCGGATCGGGTTATCCGGATCGGGCCAACCGGATCGGGTCTCTACCCCTAACCGAATTCTGGGCAGTTAAAGACCATTTCCCCATGTTCTCCACTACTTCCGAGATTTACTCTGAAGCTGCCACGTGGCCACTCAACCCTAACCGAATTTCTACCTATAAATACACATACAACACATCATTTAAGGGGACTTTTTGGCCTCAAGGAAGCTCTATCTATTTCGGCCATGGCTACCAATGAAGAACCTTCATCCTCTTTAATAAAATCAATGAATTCGGAGAGTATTATTCATTGTAATTGAGTGCTTGAGCGTCAATACTCATTGTATTTGTAATTTCTGAATGAATTGAGAAGCTATGAAGTGGATGTAGGCTTGTCAACGCCGAACCACTATAAATTCCGTGTGTTGATTGATTTTTCTTGCTTTTTGTTCATGACTCCTCATTATTCTCTACAAAACATTATCAATCGGGTGCTAGGACCATTTTTTGGTCTAACAGGGTTGTTACACGGCCTAGACTGAACAAGAAGGAAGACTGCTTTGAGAACACGACTCATCAAAAAACAAACAGGAGAATATGATATTTTATTGCTATTACAACAATTTACATCAGAGTACGAGAATACCAGAGTATGAATAAATATTACATAGTGGAAAAATAATATCAGAGATTAATAATTTACATTGTAGCGGAAATAAAATGTATAAATACAATACGTAGCATAAATACGTTAACTAACACAATTGAAAGAAATACACGGATACAAAGCTTTCTGAATATAGCTCTAGCAATAAATCAGGATCCTATTAAATAGAAATCGGTGAAACCAAAACTGCTAGCTGCCTGCTTGGAAAATATGGGCACCCACAGTTTAGGTAGAAACAATAAACTCCAGGTCAGTCAAGGGACTTATGTGAGAACCCAGAAAAGTTAATATACTTTTACTTTAAAATAGGGTAAATCACGGGACCACAATTATGTCACTGAACGGGTTCACTCCTATTAATACTCTAAAATAAAACAATTTATGAACAATGCAATGCTTTTTGAAAATATGAAGCTATTATAAGACTCAGGTCCCATCACACAATGTAACGCAAGCCGGAGTATATAGTTTTACCTTATAATAGCCAAGCATGCTTGGTACGCTTTAAAACAAATCATTCTTTGATATATCGTAAGTGCATAGTGTTAAAAACAACTTCAAATATAAATGTATTAATCATAGACGACATAGGTACCATATATTATGTCATCATACATAGGTTTACAATTAAAACCGGAAAGTCGCGTATTGGAAATTGGATTTCCACCTATGAGTCAAGGCAAGGGATCTTCCTCACTGGTTTCGGGCCATCTCTAATGGGATGCCCAGGACTCAGATGTTGGTGAGCCCTTGGATATTCAGGGTCGGTCCACACCGACGTTTGTGGATTGGTTATTTTTGAAATATACGTTTCTCGGTCTTATCACTCGAGCCTTTTAGTCGGCTCTATATCCGAGGTACCTCGCAATCCATCAACCACATAAGTAAAATGTCTGGGCTCCATACCATGACACCACTTCTAACTAGAAAGAAACGCATGCACTCCCTGCAGTCACTTTCCTATTTTTGACTCATACCGGGGTGTGAGGCTCGCGAATTAATGACATACACAAAGCTATGCTACTTAAAGTCGTGCTTTGATCATCATCCACAAGGCCTTGCTTTTCAAAAGAAGCCTTGATCATTGCATCTCAGCGTGCCACATTATCAATCCATACCATACCATTGATTTCCATCAATATATAACCTCTAAGCTCATACGTCTCAGAGAAGGGTGTTAAGCAAGAGAATAAATTCTCCGCAACCAAATAGATATATATTTAGTAGAGACCAACGAATACATCACATAATACAATGCAGACATACAATCCATTTACAAGTTCATTTTGGGTCTGAACGAAACCGGAGGCACCTTATTCCTCTTTCCATATGCCTAATACAGGAGAGAGGCCCTTGCATATTCAGTCGATCTCCAAGTACGTTTGGATGATCACCACTTATTACCTCGTCTTAGGTGTACATCCCAATTAAGACATCAGTAATCATCCAAACGATGTGAAGATCTCCGGTCTTCAACAACTGTCTTCAAATCTTCGACTTTTAGTTGTCGTATCAGTTATTCAAAATGTGTTAAACCCGGTCTTTCGGAATAATTCATGTATCTTATAATCAGGTGCTATAAAAACACATCATACGCGTCATTCCAATCCAAAATATTCTTTTATTGAAATATTCATTACATTGGGAATCATTCCCATTATTCTCACCAAAGATTTAATTCACCTCTTGTTTAAATATTTCTTTGAAAACCATTGCAACAAATTTTGTGTTATATTTTAACAATCTTAAACCAAATTAAGGTTTATCATGCTAGTCAGGATTTACGAGCCTTACCGAAGTAATCATTTATTTTATTATCCCAATCCCAACCTATTCATCCCATGGAGCAAAACTGGTAGTACTCCATATCTAACTCCCTCTATGTTATCAATTAAATTAATTACCATTTCATGTTTCAAATCCATTTAAAGATTTAACTATCGCATGGAGTAAAACTGGTAGTACTCCATTCTATAACATTCCACGAATTCAGTAAATTTAATTACCTTATTCACATTTCAGTCTAATTAAAGATTCATTAAAACTCCAACTTGGTTTTAATCTCAAATATCATTACTTAATGATTATTCAGTATTAGGAAATTTATCTTACCTTTAACTGGGTTAAAGAACCAATGTCATTTAAAACAAAGTTCACGATAAACCCAAAATCAACTTCCATTTAAAATGGAACTTTCACAGAAATTCGATCAATCGTAATCGTTATAAATTTCCATATCAGACTAATAATATAAGTGGAATAATGACAAGGCCTTTTAAATTCCATAAATAGTAATGGTCTTCCTTTATAGAAGCTCATCTCAATTGCCACTAAACTGAATTCCACTCGATTCCAATTTAATGTATTAAATTGGAAAGCTTTACTTTGGAAAATTTCTTTAAATCTTATTTTAAAGAATTATAAATTCCAAATCATATCTTCACTGTAAATTAGGTTTTAAGAACAAATGTTATTTAAAAACATCGTTCACAATAAACCCCAAATCAACTTCCATTTAATTCCAATTATATGTATTAATTGGAAAACTTCAAATTAAAAGATTTATTCTTTTTTCAACTAGGCTTAAGAATAGTGTAGTTGAAGACACCATTCATGACAAACCCAAAATCCAATTTGATATCAAATACAAGGCTCTAAATAGAAGTTATACCGACGTTTATTCAATATCAAATTCTGAAACCAACAGATATCGTATTGTGAACAACGATATCTATATCTTTCAAATTCCTTAACAATATCCGTACAATCATGGAATCTAATACTGAAATATTCTGAAGATTATTTCCATTCAAATCCTTTCCAATTCATACGTTGGAAAAATTCTGGTTATATTAAAACCGTACCAATTCTTTATTCTAGTTGTTAACCATATCTTTTAATTCAAACTCGGAGTATTTCATCCAAAATTATTTCAATATTTTTGTGTCCATCCAAAATTGGACATCAAAATCATATTTTGGTTCTTCACTGAATATTATTTTAAAATACTAGTTATTTCTGAATTGGAATCAGACACAATCAATTATCATATAATTTTATTTATATGGATTCCATACATCACATGTATTCAAAAATAGTGATAAAAAACTATTAAACATTCAGTTCACATCCAGAGTGCCATTTGCAACTATATAAGCATTGAATAATTAAATAATGCTTATAACAGTCTATTAATCAATCGATTGACATATAATTAAATCCAAGAGAGATGTGAATTAATTATCATCCATAGACCCATGTGGGCTTTTCAACCATCAAACAAATATTATTTTTTGTATACTTGGGCGATGTGTAAAATAATCCTCCCAAGGCCAGTGTAGGGTTTACATCACAATCCATGTGAACTTATCTAATATTTGGGAGACGGGTGGGTAAATTGTCATCCCAAATTAATTTAAAATATAAACGTTTTATTTTCACAGTTTAATAATGATAACATTTAAAACTATAAACATCCATCAATCACCAAATAAATATTGAAATCACAGGCAGTCAATATATATCCAGTTATAAAAATAAATAACTATATAAAACACTTGAGTGAGAGAGTTCTCACTATTGGTTTCCACTCCGTCGTTCTTTAGTTGACGATTCATAAATGATTTCGTAAGAATAGGGCTACTGAAATCTATGAAATAGAGAAACTTGAAAGTCACAAATGAAGGCGAAATGGGCCGAAACTCGACCGAGAAAGAGACTGGATAGACCTAAACTGTTGACCGTGGTCTCCACAGGTCAACAATCCAAAAATAGGATTCAGATGTCTGGCCCAAAATATTCAGACATATGAATGTTGTTCCAAAGACATAACTCTATGTCAGAGATTCAGACGTCTGTTGGTTCAGTTCAGACGTTTGACCTGAAGTAATTAATTATTTTTCTTGCCTCCGAGCCTTTTAGATTTCTTAGACGTCTGACCCAAAGCAATTAATTATTTTTCTTGCCTACGAATGTGCAATCGACCTCGAACGAGCCCGGATCAATGTGATGGCTTATAATGTTTTCTAAGTGAGAATTAAGCCACTTTAGCTTTCCAAAACCACTCAAGAACACATGTACACACATATATACATAAGATTGCAATGATTTTGATTATAAACCCCAAAACGATTAGATTATCTAACCAAAGCAATCAAATGCTATATAAACGAATTATGAAGTCTTAGAACTTGCCGATGTGACAACGAAGCTTCACAATATTGCCAAATGAACTAGTAGTACATGAATTAGATTGTGTGAACAATCCTTATCATAAATTTTAAATTCAATGCAACATGAATACATGAAATCGACTAAGTTACACTAGCTTACCAAATTCACTGGCATATGCAAAATCAAATGAATTCTAAATTACACTTTTACAAGCCAATATTGTGGCATAGAAGTGAATTCATGTAGAATTCACAAAGAACTCACCTTTGATGGTTAGAAACAATGAATCAATCTATTAGCAAGCTAGAACGATCTCTCTTCGATAAAAACACTAGAATCAACAACTTATGATCATATGAACATATTTCCTAAGAATTAGGTCATAGGAATTATGATAAATTGAAGTGGAATTGAGATGGAGAAGATGGATATGGATTTACCCAAGCTTCTCCTTTGATTTACACTTTATTTGAACAAGAATTGGAGCCCCAAGATTAAGCTAGGGCTAAGGGAATTTTATTTTCCCATTCCCTCCCCAATTTCTATTTTGGATGAAGTGTTTTGAGTGAACAAAGAGGAAAGGGCTGATGGAGCTCTTAAGAGAGTGGGTTAGGTTTAGCCAACCAAGACACAACCAAGGTTGTAACAACCCGAATTCCGACAGACCGATTTTTTTTGTCAAAATTCTAATCTATCGAAACTCGTGTTGGTTTCCTTTGGTATCCTACAGAAAAGACAGAGATATAAAATATATCAGAGCTCAGAAAAACATCTCAAAGTGGAATGGATAAAATATAATATAATCAAAATATAGCCTTACCGTAGTAATAGTACTGCCTAACCAGTATTCAAAGCAATCACATCTCTGCCACGAATCTATCCTGCGGGTATGTTATGAGGAGGAGGTCAGAACACAAGTTCTTGTGACTGGATTTAAACTATACATATTGGATAACCCTACATATACCGTTCAATCACATTTTCTTATTTATTAAGTTACTTGGGTTAAAAGCACTCAAGGCTTACACACACATCGTACCCATTTACTCCCCAGTGGATTAGCCTAATAAAGTATATATGTAGTTAGCCTCAAATCAAGGTACACCCCATGGTACCCCACTCGCACGGTCTCCGCCGTAACACCACCGAAATATACGCAGTCCCTCATCCTATGCTAAAATGAGATACAGATCTCTATATAACAATATTATGTTTCACATATATCTGCCATTGCCATGCTATGTAAGCGTTCAGACTGCCACAATCGATCGAACCAGAATCCATCATAAAGTAATGCCCTCAAGTCTACGATACACCTCCCAGAGAAGACATGCATGTATCTAGACTTTCCCACGTCCGTATCGTCAATCGTACTCGATACCGTAACTGCGCATATCCTCTAAGGTGCACCGAGCTCCATGGCAGGGCTGTATAAGAAACACGGAACTCGATCAGGAGCTTTTCCATATTTGTACAGGCCCGCCTTTAAGAGCCTCAAAATACAGATATCCTTCAGGTCTGTCTTTAATGGTGGCTATGGCGCCACCTCGGCTCCTCCCTTAACTAGTAAAGACTACAAGAGCTAAGCGACTTGGCCCTAACAAACAATCTAAATATCCAGTTGGCGTCTCCCCTCAACCACCGTACCTCGATAGTGAAAGGTGGATGGTGTCTTGGGTTTAGCTCTAGTCTTTTCGCATCCCACTGGCTGCCGATGACGGGTACCTAACTATCTACTATCCTTGTTAGTCGTGACCCCTACCTCCCTGTTGAGGCGATCGCCGAATCATCCTAGTGTCACCCCTTTCTAACTGCAAAGCTACTTTTGCAGTCAAGGCTACTCACCGGGTAGTTACGCGCAGACCCAACCTCTGTGAGCACAACCCGAACGCTGCACCACAACAGAGGACTACCAGGGGGCACCTACCACGTCCCAGGAAGCCGCGTGCTTCCCTTTCCAGTCCTTTGGAGCCAACAAAATAATCAGATGAATATGCGCTCCCCTCGTGCCTTATGACACCACGATGATCTACCCCGTTGGGTTATTCACCCTCAAACGTGTGGACTGGTCCAAGCGCCTCATTTTATTATGTTATTAGACCCTATGTCTAAACTTTCTTTTATGCACTTGCTTTATCTCATCAGGTTTCCCTTTAACTTGGTTATTGCCATTCACATTGACTTCTTATTCAAGTTACCAAGTTCCTCTTGCTTATTAATTTCAATCATATAACTTAACCCATTTAAGCTTATTAATAAGCCCACAACATGTTATTCTCTAGACACAACATGTTATTCTCTAGATTGTGGTCCAAGGTCCGTAATCCACAATCCCTTTATATTCTTGTTTGATTTCATAGTTACAATAACATGTTCTACTTAATATATAATTAAGTATATCTCAATTCACATGTTTTCTGTTTAACATGTCACTTATTATTTATGATTAAATATAACTTATTTCATTTCATAAGTTTGCCTCATTATTTCTTATCTAATCATAATTCCATCTTATACTTTCATTACAACTTATCATTGTTTACTTATTAACTTAGTTCTCTTAACTAAGGTTTACTAATAAGTTTCTTTTCCATAAATATAACTTATGTTGTCCTTATCACCATATTTCAAAATCTCGTTCTTACATATAACTTAATTTACATTTACGTACAACTTATATTATTATATAAGTTTTTCCATTTTCTTTATCTTTTATTATAACCTAAGATATAATTTCCAGTTGTCCCTAGGAAAAGCCTACCTATTATATAACATTCTCATTAATGTAATTTATTTATAATAGGTTATTATCATTCCCCGTTCATTCCAATCTTTTTACTGTTGTAACTTTCATTCAATTCCACTCATTTTCATTAATTACAATTAATGCCATTTATTTCTATCCTTTTATGTTTATATATTTATATATATGCTTATGTACTAGACCTCTCACATTAAGCCTACCACTTGTGCATGCTGGATTTGCCTGGCGGTTCCGGGCAGACTTCTTCTGCAAGTTAACTTAATCTCGTGCCTTATTACCGTTACATGTTTTATTTACGCACTAGACCCCTCACATTGAATTAACAACTTGTGGATGCTGGATTTGCCGGGCGGTTCCAGAAAGACTTCTACCACAAGTTGAATTTAACCTCGTGTCTAAGTGCAGTTATAATTTTCTATTTACAGTAAATTTTCAATATAATTTAGGCGTGTCGTTCTTTCAAATTTTTTCTATAATCTATATTTTTCATGTCATCATATTAAACCCATTTTATGTCGCATGTTCTTCCTAACATGTAATTAATTTCATTTCAAAATAACATCTGATTGTCAAATCATGTAATTATTCTAATTCAACATGTAATTATTCCAATTTCTACAGTTAAAGGTTCAAGTACATAAATATCACAAGTTGACATGAAATTAGAAAAATAATAATTGCTACACATATTTTAACAAGTTTACATTTCAGCACGTGAACATTTCAACAAATTAAACGTTTCAACATATGAATTTCCAACAAATTAATATTTTAACATATTAATATCTTAACATGTCATATTAGCATTTCAACACTTTTAATCATTCTAGCAGATTTACATTACAGACTAACGGGGAATGACAAATGATGATATATCATTATCAAAAATGATATAACTTAAATTCACTCACTTAATTTTCTTTCCAAATCCTGAATCTAGTCTAGATCTAGTATTCCATGATCCTCCTAACTGAATTTAGAACCTAGCAACCATGGATCCACAATTCTTACTAAAACAAAAAGGGAAGAAATAGTAGAAAATTGAAATAGACCAGATCTAAGAAATTACCTTACTTCGAATTTGATTCTGAACACCTTCTTATTAGTATTCATTCTTTTCCTCCAGATCTTGAATCAAATATTTCATAAACTAATTATTCTATTTTTTTATAAAGAGATTTGAGAGGAGGAAGAATGGCAGAGCTTATACGTTGTCTCAGAGAATATGAGATTTAGGTTAGGCTCTTCTAGACTATTTATAAGTGTTCAACCTTATTGTACACGTAGCGTTGAGTCAGCATTGAACCCAGCTAAGAAAATAATCCAGTTCGTAGATGAATCTAGCTAGATTGGGGGGTTTCGACCCCGGTGTCGACCCCTCTATAAGGGTGTCGACCCCCCTATGGGTCCCACGAGCTGTTTTGGCGTAGAAATTTGATTTTCGAATGTTTATGTTTCTAGAATTTATTTAGCTTTTATATACACATGTAATCTTCATATACGTATACAAATCTTTTAATGACCATTTTACGTGTGCATATATATATATATATATATATATATATATATATATATATATATGCACAACTTTTATTTCTATTTCAAAATTCAAAAGGTGTTGTACCGTTATTTGATTCTTACCATATTCTTTGATTGCAACCTTATTTTGATCTTTGTC
This sequence comes from Allium sativum, assembly GCA_030737875.1. Lineage (NCBI taxonomy): Eukaryota > Viridiplantae > Streptophyta > Magnoliopsida > Asparagales > Amaryllidaceae > Allium > Allium sativum. The sequence continues at coordinate 173,948,519 of CM060927.1, forward strand.
TCTTGTATATATTTATATTTATACACATATATACGTGTATATATAGATATACATGTATACATATTTTTCTACACTTCCTTATATGTATACTTTTCATTATATGAGCGTTTATACATACTTTCTCTTATGAACATGTGTTATTTTAGTCGTTCCCTTAAAACAAAAATATGACAACGTCAGGGATCGAACTCTACAGCTCTTGTATAAGAGCCACATGTCCTAACCAACTGGACTACTAAGGCTATTGTTAACAAGGCTTAGAACAATGATAGTTATTGTTCTCTTATTATTCGTCTTTTTCATGTTTGATGCAATCTTTTAATTAAACCATTGCATGCATCTTTTTCTTTTAATTCTCCTTTATTATTAATGCATAATATTTGTAAATCAGTGCATGCAACATATTTACACTGCATTCAACCAATTCTTTCTTTCTTTTAATGCATGCATTACATTTTTATTTGCATTAATCTTTTCTTCTTTTTCAGTCTATTTTTTATTACATGCAATCACATATTATCTTTATTTTATTTTATTCTTCATATATATATATATATATATGTTTATGCATATACATATACATATGCATTATTAATTATTAAATTATCATAAAATGAGGGGTGTTACATTCTCCCACCCTTAGGAAATTTCTTCCCCAAAATTTATTAAGGGTAAAATGGATAACCCTCGCATAATATCCATCCATCATGTGTGGATCAAATTTTTGTAAACATTGTACACTTGCACAAAGTGAAATACAATCAAAATAGTACATGTATGCCTAAGCGGTATCTCCTATATGTATGCAAGTTTTTCAAAAATCCTTTTAAAAATATGAAGCTCACATCCTAAATATACATGCAGTTCTACATGAATGCAATATTTTGAAAATCAAAATACATTTTCATTCAAATTTCCCACATTCTTGCAGAGAAAGAGCGTAGTTCACCTAATTGTTGCATCCAAAATCCTACCAACCAACTTTATTTTTCGAATTTCAAAAAAATCTAATTTTTTAAATTTGATTTTTTATGTTACAAAAAGGTGAAACAGAAAATTTTGCATCTTTCGTTTTTCTTTTATGTACCTTTTTCCAACCGTACTTGGATTTTATGTAACTATTTATAAAGATTCCCTATATTCCTATCCAAGCACAAACCCACATAAGAAAATTTACTTTGTTACTAATTTTCTTTTTCATCTTACCTTGGAAATTTTTACTCTTATTCATCTCTTCTCAGAATTTGTAGTCTCTCGCTTAGCTGATTTTGCTGTTTCCTTTTTAGTTATTCCATTTCTCTTTTCTTAGCTTATTTAATCATCTGATCCAAGTTTAATTTCAAATTAGCCATCAACTAAAATAGGAAAACAGATACTCTAAACAACCACTACTAAGGGCCAAGAATCTTGGGACTATGTCCCCCTCAGACAGCAAGCTTGAACGACGGGATCAATGATAGGTTTAGGTGTTACCCTAACTACCCAACAGGAAAAATAACAGAATGATCCCAATAGAAATGCAATAACGGGTTGTACCCCTAACATGAAAATTAGCAACAAGATCTAAATACTTACATGCCCTTTGCTATCTAGTAGTCACCACTAGTCCTAGCTGTGTACCAACAGTCATTTCAAGCAACACCCTAGGCTTTTAAATGCTTACTCATTTTACGGGAACTTACCATTATTCCATGACAAGCTAATTCTTGCTATCTACTTCATAGCCTCAAAACTTTTTCCTGTCTTTCCTAGGCCTTAATCCTTACCTACTCCATACTTTTTAAAACACGGTTTGGCCCTTTTCATTTAAATTTTCTTCCAAAAATTTAAAAGTGTCAAAACTTTATTTTCCTCATGAAAACTTACTTTCTCCAAACCATAAAACATGTCATTTTATATAAAAAAATGTAAATCATTTTTTTTTCAAATCACAAAAACTAGAGTAGATAAGGACATCTATTTCTCAATCGGGTTTATAACTTGTTCTTTCCGATAAGGTCAGTTCAATTATTTCCTACAAGGTGCAAACATCTACTCTATTCCTAATTTCTACACTTATTTTGTCCACCCAACAAAATTTTCTCTTTTAAAACAATTTATCAAAAATGATTGTCAAAAAATAGAGACTTCAAAACTTTCTTTACTGGAAATTCCAGTTTTCAACAAAATGCAACTTTTTCTAAGTTTTGCTTTTTAATCCTTTCATGCAATATGACAAGAAAAATAACGAGCTATACATGTTCTATAATATGAATTTTTACTGAGAAAATTTTATTTTAGACAAAATTTTCGTAAAAAATCACTATTTACAAAATGTACCCCATTTTACTTCAAAATCCAATATGTACTTCTTTACATATTTTAAAACTATAACTTTTAAGATTAAAACTTGAAAACACCATAAACCATCTCCCAAAAGCTTTTATAATTTCAAGTTCTTAAAAGTTGACAATGAGCTTAGACTCAAAGCGGGTTTCTAATTTTCTAGGCTTTCCAACACATTCCCACAAAGTCAATTCTCTCAACTATATATATATATATATATATATATATATATTCCTAATCCATTTTTCTCTTTTTAACCTTTTCCAGTTTATAAGGTTTTACTGCCAAACCCACTAATACGAAATATTAACATATTGGATCCTCCTTTCTCTATTTCAAAATATATTGTACATTTCCCACCTAAATTTCCTAAGGGTCTCAAATTTCCAATTCATTCCTTTAGTGTACAAAACAATCATCCCAATTCTTACCATATTATACTCTTTCTATTTAGTGGGTTACTCTATGGATCTTGGTATATATATATATAATATACTTATATTTTTAAAAATACAAATACGTTCACTCACTATTTATAGAGGAATTCTAAACCTAAGATCTGATACCAGATGTAACAACCCAGATTCCGACAAACCAATTTTTTTTAATTCTAATCTATCGAAACTCGTGTTGGTTTGCTCTGGTATCCTGCAGAAAAGACAGAGATATAAAATATATCAGTGCTCAGAAAAACATCTCACAGCGGAATGGATAAAATTAAATTAATCAAAATATAGCCTTAATGTAGTAACAATACTGCATAACCAGTATCCAAAGCTCACATATCTATCACAAATCTATCCTGCAAGTATATTATGAGGAGGGGGTCATAACACAAGTTCTGGTGACTGGATTTAAACTATACATTTTGGATAACCCTACATATACCATTCAATCACATTTTATTATTTATTAAGTTACTTGGGTTAACAACACTCAAGGCTTACACACACGTTGTAATAGCCCAGAAAATCCAAACCAATTTAAAAAAAATTATTTTGGCAATTTTGATGAATTTTGGGATATTTAAAATGAATTATTTTAAATAATAATGACGAGAAATTCATTTTGAATTGAATTAGAACATATATATATATATATTTGAATCGTCGTTAGAATATAAATATTTATTTTTGATTATAAAAGGAATTGGAAATGGCGCGGTAGTTTGAAAATTCGATTTCATATTTCAAATGAATGTACAAGATTCAAAATTAACCGGATTTTAGTGAAACCAAAATTTTTAAAATCTATTTGAAAATTTCTTTCCAACGAATATGAAAAATAATAATTTCATATCGGAATAAAAAGTTATGCCCAATTGAAAATTCAGAATAGTCGCTATGGAAAATATAACCCTTAAAAATGAAAATTTTGCAAACGACCTCCGTTTTCGATGAAACCACTTCTGTTGGATCGTAGTGTCAAGTTATTGCTAACTTCCAAAATTCATAATTTTTGGGATTAATATGTGAGCGTGGCGAAGGAAAACGTGTTTTGACAGTTTCAGTCAATTTGGATCGACCAGAAAATGACCATTTTTCAAACGGTCTCCAAATTTGATGAAATTAGTTTTTCTAGAACCGTATTGTCAATACGAAGCTAGAAAATATTTTTTAGGAATTTTTAGAGTCCGTATGTGGCCCCGGTAAATTGAAATGTGCGCTCAAATTCAATATATAGATTTATATTTTGATTTTGATGGAAACTGATCGAAACAGTCGAATCAGCTTATCGGACGTATCCCATTATGTTTGGAATGGGGGTAATTAACTAGAGGAGACAGTCGCTGGGTCTCATTTGGAGGTCGATTAAAAAAGTTATGTTTGGAGAATTAAATTAATAAATAATTATTTATAACCCTTGGTCAACCCCCTTCTCCCCTTTATCTCGTTCAAATTAGAAGAAAAAAGAGAGAAAGAACTACCAAAGTGAAACACTCCACCTCCATTGAGGTCACTCACAAAGGGAATGCCTTAACTTTAGTGGAGGGTTATAGGTACAAGACGCAGAAAAATTTACAAGACAGATAAATATAAGCAGTGAAAATCAAACATTTATTGCATACGTGGTTCAATACAAAAGCATTACAGCAAATTGTCTCAAAATAGCTTCCAAAACATTACATCATAATTTCTGTCTTGATTATTTAATAAAGTAGCATAAACCATAAATAAAACTGCATAAATCCCCAAGTGTAGTGTCCAAAAGCCATAACCAATTTAAGAGAGTCCCAATCATACATTTACTTTCTTGAAGCTTGCAACGAGTCTGACTAAGCTGGAGTATTCCCTCCCTGTGGACCTGGGGAGGGGGGCGACGGAAGAAAAGAGGACGAAAGAAAACGGGTTAGACAATAAGTCTGGTAAGTTCAGTGATTACTAGTATTTAAACAAGGAAAGGGATCATGACAGTAATAATAGAACATAGGACAATAACCTAATATAAGATAAGATGAACATGTGATCGCACCCATTACTATAGTCTCTGCACCTAATGACCATTGGTTCAACCAGCTCCACGTGTTCATAACAAATGATCCCCTTACTGATTGGCTCCTACTCGCATGCATTCATATCCAATGTCATTCGGCCCCGTTTGACTGTAGATACCTGTGCTGGTCCCGCCATGGGGTGTATCAGTCCCCCTGGTGGCAACCCAACACTATTCAAGATGCACATTGTATACTACTGATGCCCAGTGCCTGCTTTGTCCACTCCGGAGTATGTGCACGCCCATACTCCGTTTTAACCTACACTGATGCACCAACCGACAATGTTTTGACCGCTTATAATCAGCCCAGTAATCGTGCCCCACCCTGCCTAGTTCAGGGTTACATGATACATATATGTGGGTTACTGCTGAAATGGGTCTCCGTTACTAGGGTTTTCTAATCAACATGTTTATTTGATTAAGTGTCCAAGTTTACCTAACCCCACCCATCAGTTTAGTTAACATGTTGAATCGGTTAAGTGTTTCCCTAATTTACTTAACCCTACCAATCTTGACTTAGCTTTAATTTATTCATTAATACACCAACCACTCACATTAGACAGGTCTTGTTGTGGTCACTGGATGTGCCGGTCGGTTCTGGGCAGTTTTACACCACAACTCAATCTAATCTAGGGTCCTTTTTGGGCTTGATGCACTAACCACCAACGTTAGACATGTCTTGTTGTGGTCACTGGACGTGCCGGTCGGTTCCAGGTAGTTTTACACCACAACTTAGTCTAACCTCGGGTTAGGCATATTCGTCTTTTCTAAATTCACATATTTCTATATATGTATAATTTTATATGTAAATTAATCTTTATTTAATCATGTCATAATTATCCTTTTGATTATGCTCACAATAAATGGTATACCAAATATACCATTTCATGAATAAATCTATGCCATGAAATTTTCATGTTTCCCCAACGCTACCTCCGTGGTAAGTTCGCATAAATTACATAAAATGTTGGGCTAGTAAATTAGACCAAAACCATAAACAAAAAGGGTAACAAACAAGGGACATGAAATAAGCATACAACAACATACTTTTAACTTATCATATGTAACTTGGCATAGAAGCATCACTAACTTAATTAAACAGGTAAAGGTGAACTTGTGACTAAGTTGGATCTAATTATCATGTAAACTTGATATAGGTCTAACATGGAGGTTTAACATATAAACATAATTTTAAACCACAACTTAGCATATTAACTTATGTATGTCAAAACATAAGAAAGCTACTATAAACGTATTTAAACCACAACTTAGCATGATAACTTATGTGTGTTAAACATAAGAGGGCCACAAATCCAATCTTGCAACATAAATAGGTTCAACTTAACATAGTTCTAGTATCCATAAATGTTGATCTAACATGTAGGCATGAGATTTAGATCATAAACTTGCAAGTAACCACCAAATTATAACATGACATGTTCATCACTAAGTTGGCATAATAAGTTCATTACCCAATCATAATAGATTCCAATAACATACAATATGGTATGTTCATCATCACAAACATATAGGCATGATCAATCGCAATGGTAATTTAAGATAAATGAGAATCAAACTTTATTTTTATTATACATCAGCATCATTCTATATTCGAGTTACAACATGTCATGATTTCATTTAAAAGAATGTTTAAATCTACGTAATATTTACAAACTAAAAAGGAATTCTTGATTTCTGAAATCTGAATTATGAAGTTGGAATGCTCGCCTTTGATGTAGATCGTTGAATTATATTAGTTTTAATTTGATTTTGATGTAAGTTTTTATCTCGTCTTTGAATTGAAAGCGGTGACGGCGATTCCAAGTTCTCTATCGACAGCATGACAGTTCCAGGATTATTTTTGTGTGATTTTAGGTTGTTTATATAGAATTTCAATTTAATTAGAGCCGTCAGATGAGCCTAGAGCTAATCTTAACCATTCAGACCAGATCAAAACTGTCCAGAAACCCTAGTGACTCAGAAGCAAGTCATCAGTCGTCGAAATTCAGATCTGGCCGCGTCAAGAGGGGGGCAGGTCGACCTGTAGGGGGGAGGTCGACACTAGGGTCGACCCCATGGTCGACCTGGGTCCTGGGCGGGAATTTTCCAGCCCAGCCCACTTCTGACTTCTGTTTTGAATTTTGAACCTGGTTTTGAGCTGTTTGAATTTATTTGAATTTTTGAAACTTCTGAAGGCCATAACTTCTTCATACGAAGTCCAATTCACGCAAACTCGGACTCTATCTTAAGCAAAATTCCGAGGCGAACGCAAGGGCGTAATCCATTTCCCTTAATTCTCACATTTGAAATTAAGTATTGATTAATTCGTTACTATAACGTTAACAGAAAATACGGAGTGTTACATTTTCCCTTCCTTTTAGAATTTCGTCCCCGAAATCTTCAAGTCGAGAAGAACCTATATCCTACCATATAATCACCCATCTATTCAACCATCAAACACAAGCGTCCGTTGTCCCTAAAATATTTCTAATGCTTCATGATCATATGCATAGTGTGTGTACATGTCCTTATCTAATGCAAAACCAGGCGGTCTACTGATTCAGTTGACCTCCTTAATGCAAATTATGTCAGTGCCATGAGTTCATTATGAATGCAATTTTTTCCTACTCAAAATTTCCTACATGAGTTCACAATCATTCATACAAATGCAACGTCCATATGATAACACATCAAGTTTCAATCCATATATAAATACATATATGCATATGCAATATGAAAGTGACTAAGCCGATCTAATACCTAATGTGCGTGTGTATGCATCTACGAGCAACCACTAGCAACCACTTGCAACCACTTGCAACCATCAACCATAACATGTTTCAATTACATGTTTTCATCCAAATGGGTTTCTACCTAAGGATAAAGGATAGGATCGAGGAGATATACCTAAAAAGATAGATACGAGCATAAACTTAAGGAAAAAGAGATCAAGGATGTACCCTCAAAAAGAAAAGGGTAGGATACGCGTATTCTGTCCTCAGTTTCCCAAGACGCGTCTTCCTCGGCGTCGCTCCATTGAACTTTGATGAGCTTAACTTCACGGTTGCGTAGCTTTTTGACTTCTGTTCCCAAGATACTGGTTGGAACTCTCCTCACAGTTGCTTCTCGTTCAACTTATACTTCCTCTAGCATGCTTAGTTCTACAACTTCCGCATACTCGTGTAAGCACTTCCGCAAGTGAGAGACATGAAAGACATTATGAACACCAGCCAATCTTTCGGGCAGCTGTACCCTATAAGCCATCTTCCTAATCTTCTCGATGATAGGGAACGGCCCTACAAATCTTGATGCTAACTTTCCTGCGGATCCAAAGCGAACAACGTTTCTCAAAGGAGAAACTTTAAGGAACACCTTGTCTCCAACTTCGAACTCAAGGTCAGTTCTTCTTTTTTCTGCGTAGGACTTCTATCTATCTTGGGCAATCTTCGTTCTTCTTCGTATCAAGTCCACTTTCTCTGAAGTTTCTCTAATCATATATAGTCCAAGTATGAGCTTGTCTGTGGACTCCCACTAGCAAGTTGGTGACCGGCACGGCCTTCCATATAATGCTTCGAAAGATGCCATGCCTTTGGTGGCTTGGTAGCTATTGTTCTAAGAGAATTCCACCAAAGGTAAATGATCCTCCCATGTACCTCCGAAGTCAAGAATGCATAGTCTCAAGAAGTCTTCTAATACTTTGTTGACTCTTTCCGTTTGGCCATCGGTTTAAGGGTGATAGGCCGTGCTTAAGCATAATTGTGTGCCTACAACCTCTTGTAAACTCTTCCAAAACTCGCTCATGAAGATAGGGTCTCGATCACTAACTATGCTGGAGGGTATCCCATGGAGTCGAACTATCTCTTTAAGATATATGGATGCTAGATATGAGGCAGTCCTTCTATTCTTGACGGGTATAATGTGGGCGCTTTTGTCCACTATTACCCAAATGCTAGATATGAGTCCACTATTACCCAAATACTGGTATTGCCTCTCCTTGACCTAGGCAACCCATCAACAAAGTCCATTGAAATGCTATCCCATTTCCACTGCGGGGCCTCTAGAGGATGAAGCAAACCTCCAGGCTTCTTCTGTTCCGTCTTGACCTGCTGACATATCATGCACTTGGAGATGAATTCAGCTACATCTCTTTTCATGCCACTCCAAAAGAAAACCCTTTTTATGTCTTTGTACATTTTGTCTCCACCGGGGTGTATGGTCAACTTGGAATGGTGTGCCTCTTCGAGGACCTTCTTCACCAAATCCCTTGCTTGTGGGACGCATAGTCTTCCATCCCGTCTCAACCATCCCTTATCATCGATGGAGTATATATTGAGGTGACTCGAAGTCTCACCCCTAATCAGCTTATCTATTATATCAACTAGCTGAGGGTCTTCACGTTGCGTGGTCCCTATTGAGTCCAAAAGCGTAGGCTGCACTTCCAATGTTGCTAATAGGCCAGGTACAAATTCAGAGGATGGCCTAAAGTCAAAGTTGTCTATGTACTCCAAGCATTGCCTTTATACAAAGAGAGGGCTTAAGGTCAGTTTCTTTCTACTCAAGGCGTCTGCTACTGCATTGCCCTTGCCAGGAGTGTAAGAAATCTCAAAATCATACGAGGCAAGAAACTCCATCCATCTTTGCTGCCTCAAGTTGACATCTTTCTGTGAGAAAAGGTATTTCAACAATTTATGGTCAGTAAACATTTCAAACTTCTCTCCTAGGAGATAATGGCGCTAAGATTTAAGCGCAAAAACGATGGCTGGCAACTCTAGGTCCTGGGTTGGGTAGTTTTTCTCATGTACTTTCAACTGCCTTCCACCATAAGCTACTACCTTTCCTTCTTGCAATAGAACCGCGCCTAATTTCGTGCCGCATGCATCTATGTATACTGTAAACATCTTGCTTCCATCTGGCAATGTCAGAACTGGGGCTGTTGTCAGATCCCTCTTTAATCATTGGAAAGCAATATCGCAATACAAATCCCAATTGAAAACTAGGTTCTTCTTTGTCAACCTTGTAAGTGGATCTGAGATTTTTGCAAAATCTTTGATGAATTTTCGATAAAATCCTGCTAGCCCGAGGAAGCTTTGGACTTCAGTTGCGTTTCGTGGAACCTTCCAATCTTGCACACCAACCATTTTCGCAGGGTCCACAGCTAACCCCTCTTTGCACACCACGTGTCCAAGGAACCTAACTTCTTCTCTCCAGAAATGGCATTTGGAGAATTTAGCTTTCTACTGATGTGCACGGAGAGTATCCATGACTTCCTTTAGATGCTGAGCATGCTCTTCCTCATTCTTTGAGAAGATCAAAATATCGTCTACGAAGACCACCACAAACTTATTAAGGAACTCCCTGAACACCTTGCTCATCAAATCAACGAAATAAGCGGGTGCGTTCATCAAGCCGAAAGGCATGACAAGCCACTCAAAGAATCCATCCGGAGTTCTGAATGCAGTTTTATCAATGTTGTCTTTAGCCACTCTTAGCTGATGAAACCCGGTAGCTAGATCTAATTGGGAGAAACCGATGCACCTACAAGTTGATCGAACAAATCATCTATTCTCGGGAGTGGGTGCCTATTCTTCTTGATTAGCTTGTTTAGCTCCCTATAATCAACGCACAGGCGAAGCGAACCATCCGCTTTAGTTGCGAATACTACTCGAGCACCCCATTCAGAAATACTCCGCCTTATAAACCCCTTTTCTAGGAGCTCTTTAACTTGCTTGCTGAGCTCTTTCCGCTCCCTTGGAGCCATGTGCCTAACGGGTAAGGCAACGGGTTTTGCATTGTCAACGAGGTATATGTGGAAGTCTATCTCCCGCTTCAGAGGTAAGCCCTTTACCTCTTCAAACACATCCGAATATTCACGGACTACCTTTACAGACTACAAGTTCTCAACAGACGCATCAAGAGATTCTAGGTAACTAAGCATAACAGTGTTCACGGATTACAAGAAATTTCGAGAGTGTTACCGAGGTAAGTCATGAGTCTAACCACTCTCTTTTCACAATCGAGGACGACACCATTACTGGATAGCCAGTCCATGCCTAGAATCAACCCATAGCCCGTGAAGCCCAAAACAAAGGCGTTACATCTAAACCCAATGCTTAGTATAGATATTTTCAAATCCAAACAAACCATTGAAAAATAAGCTGAGCCCCCAATTGGATTTGAAACAACTAAGGGATCCTCTACTATACTGGTGTCTATGTGCAGAGATTCAACTAAAGCAGTAGATATAAAAGAGTGCGATGCGCCAGAATCAAATAGTGTACGAACAGGATGATCAAAAAGATAGACTAAACTTTCGACAGAAATATTTCTACCTCGTTCTTGCGGAGATGCCGTGAGAGCATAAACTTGTCCTCCAGACGAAGGTCCAGCTCTCTGCCATTGCTTTCTTGGGCAGTCCTTAGCCATGTGTCCTGTCTCACCACAGTGGAAACAACCACCCATCTTCCTTTTCTTTTACCTGCAGTCTTTGACCAGATGTCCAGGAATGCCACAAAAATTACACTTTCTCTTGTCATGGGGTTTGTTGTTCTTCCCGCCTTTCTTTGAATCAGCCTTTTGTTCTGTGACCCCTCCACCTTCTTATCTTGAGGCACTTCCGCTTTTGCCTGTTTCTTGCCCTTGTCTTCTTCATGTAAGAGTGCCATGTCCACTAACCTCTCTTAAGTAGCCCCCATAGGTACATGGGTCACAGCCAGGCTGTGAAGTGGCTCATTCAATCCCTTGACAAAACGGAGAGCCTTCTTATGAGGAGTATTCACTAAGTCCAGTCAAAATCAGGCCGACTGATTGAATTGGTTGACGTACTCCTTGACCGTCATTGTTCCTTGCTTAAGAGATAAGAACTTTCCCAGTTGTAAACTTCGTTCAGCTTGTGAGAGGAATTTCATCTCAAACCTCATTCTGAAATCCATCCATGTTTCAACTGGTCTTTCAGCGTTAGTGACTTCCCACCAATAAGAAGCTTCGTCTTTGAGCAACCATACAGCCAACTGTATCATCTGCCTATCATCCACCTCGAAGACAACGAATATATCCTCAGTTTCTTTGAGCCAGTTTCTTGCTACTACGAATGATTCAGTTCCCTTGAAATCCTTTCCACCATGGTTCTAAAGTCTCTACAAATCTTTGAGAAAGCATTTGCACGAGGAGGAGGAGGAACCGCTGCAGCTGTAGGAGGAGGAATATCTGCTGGGCCTGCATCGTTGGCCCTAGCCTCTAAGTACCTCCTGAACCAACCAAGTATCGGCACACCCTTTGGAAGGTTAAGATTCCCAAACATGCTGAAATAAAAAAGAAAAGATTCAAAACAAAGGATAGAAAGATAAGGCATATGGCTTTGGGGGATTATGCCTTTAAAATAAAATAACACTTTTTCTTGTAAAATGCTTCTTTATATTTCTTTTGAAAATAGTTTTCAAAAATTCTTATCTGATCTGGTAAACCTTTGCTCTGATACCAAGTGAAACACCACACCTCCGTTAAGGTCACTCACAAAGGGAATGCCATAACTTTGGTGGAGGGTTATAGGTACAAGACACTGAAAAATTTACAAGACAGATAAATATAAGAAGCGGAAACCAAACATTTATTGCATACGTGGTTCAATACAAAAGCATTACAGCAATTGTCTCAAAATAACTTCCAAGACATTACATCATAATTTATGTCTTGATTATTTAATAAAGAAGCATAAACCATAAATAAAACTGCATAAATCCCCAAATGTAGTGTCCAAAAGACATAGCCAAGGTAAGAGAGTCCCAATCATACATCTACTTTCTTGAAGCTTGAAAAGAGTCTGACTAAGATGGAGTATTTCATCCCTGTGGACCTGGGGGGGGGGAACAGAAGAAAAGAGGAAGAAAGAAAACGGGTTAGACAATAAGTCTGGTAAGTTCAGTGATTACTTGTATTTAAATAAGGAAAGGGATCATGACAGTAATAACAGAACATAGGACAATACCCTAATATAAGATAAGATGAACATGTGATCGCACCCATTACTATAGTCTCTACAACTACTAACCATTGGTTCAACCAACCCCACGTGTTCATAACGAACGATCCCCTTAATGGTTGGCTCCTACTCGCATGCATTCATATCCTGTGTCATTCGGCCCCGCTTGACTGTAGATACCTGTGCTGGTTCAACCATGGGGTGTATCAGTCCCCCTGGTGGCAACCCGACACAATTCAAGATGCACAGTGTATAATACTGATGCCCAGTGCCTGCTTTTTCCACTCCGGAGTATGTGCACTCCCGTACTCCGTCGGAACCTACACTGACACACCAACCACCGACGTCTTGACCGCTTATAATCAGCCCAGTAATCGTGCCCCACCTTGCCTAGTTCAGGGTACCATGATACATCTATGTGGGATACTGCTGAAATGGGTACCCATTACTAGGGTTTTCTAATCAACATGTTTATTTGGTTAAGTGTCCAAGTTTACCTAACCCCACCCATCAGTTTAGTTAACATGTTGAATCGGTTAAGTGTTTCCCTAATTTACTTAACCCTACCAATCTTGACTTAGCTTTAATTTATTAATTAAAGCACCAACCACTTATATTAGACAGGTCTTTTTGTGGTCACTGGATGTGCCGGTCGGTTCCGGGCAATTTTCCACCACAACTCAGTCTAACCTCGGGTCCTTTTTCAGCTTGATGCACTAATCACCCACATTAGACAAGTCTTGTTGTGGTCACTAGATGTTCCGGTCGGTTCCGGGCAGTTTTACACCACAACTCAGTCTAACCTCGGGTTAGGCATATTCGTCTTTTCTAAATTCACATATTTCTATATATGACTAATTTTATGTGTAAATTAATCTTAATTTAATCATGTCATAATTATCCTTTTGATTATGCTCACAATAAATGGTATACCAAATATACCATTTCATGAACAAATCTATGCCATGAAATTTTCATGTTTTCCCAACGCTACCCCCATGGTAAGTTCGCATAAATTACATAAAATGTTAGGCTAATAAATTAGCCCAAACCCATAAACAAGAAGGGTAACAAACAAGGGACATGAAATAAGCATACAATAACATACTTTTAACTTATCATGTGTAACTTGGCATAGAAGCATCACTAACTTAATTAAACAGGTAAAGGAGAACTTGTGACTAAGTTGGATCTAATTATCATGTAAACTTGATATAGGTCTAACATGGAGGTTTAACATATAAACACAATTTTAAACCACAACTTAGCATATTAACTTATGTATGTCAAAACATAAGAAAGCCACTATAAACATATTTAAACCACAACTTAGCATGATAACTTATGTGTGTTAAACATAAGAGGGCCACAAATCTAGTCTTGCAACATAAATAGGTTCAACTTAACATAGTTCTAGTATCCATAAATGTTGATCTAACATGTAGGCATGAGATTTAGATCATAAACTTGCAAGTAACCACCAAATTATAACATGACATGTTCATCACTAAGTTGGCATAATAAGTTCATTACCCAATCATAATAGATTCCAATAACATACAATATGGTATATTCATCATCACAAACATATAGGCATGATCAATCACACTGGTAATTTAAGATAAATGAGAATCAAACTTTATTTATCTTATACATAAGCATCATTCTATATTCGAGTTACAACATGTCATGGTTTCATTTAAAATAACGTTTATATCTACGTAATAACCAACTTACAAACTAAAAAGGAATTCTTGATTTCTGAATTCTGAATTTTGAAGTTGGAATGCTCGCCTTTGATGTAGATCGTTGAATTAGATTAGTTTTAATTTGATTTTGATGTACGCTTTTATCTCGTCTTTGAATTGAAAGTGGTGACAGCTATTCCAAGTTCTTTATTGATGGCATAACAGTTCCAGGATTATTTTTTGTGTGATTTTAGGTTGAGCATTAGGTTGTTTATATAGAATTTAAATTTAATTAGAGCCGTTGGATGAATCTAGAGTTAATCACAACTATTCAGACTAGATCAGAACTATCCAGAAACCCTAATGACTCAGCAGCAAGTCATCAGTCATTGAAATTCAGTTCTGGCCGGAGGGGGGGCAGGTTGACCCTTAGTGTAACACCCCGAATTTTTGAATAATAAAATTAACTAAATTCAAGAATAATTAATCTCAGATATGAGAATTAAGGGGAACGGGTTGCGCCATTGTGTTCGTCTCGGAATTCTGGTTGAGATAGAGTCCGAGTTTGCGGGAAACGGATACCAGATGAAGGAGATATGGACGAATGAAGTTAGGCGGAAGAATCAGAAAAAAATACACTGGTGCACTTGGGAAGTGCGCCAGTACAAAAGGGGCACTGGCGCACCTGCCAAGTACGCCCAGGCCAAGCAGAAAGCCTGCACAGCTTTCTGGTGCAATCTGATCCATATTGTGACTCATTGCTGAGTCCTTTCTGACTCCTTGCTGAGTCATTAGGGCTGAGGTGTCACCCTATCCCAACTGAATGGTTTTGATTAACCCTAAGATCATCTGACGACTATAATTAAATTAAAATTCTATATAAACATAGGCAGACTCAAACCCTAAAATCAAATAAAAATCTGAATCATGGCCGTCATGCTGTCATCTTGTAACCTAGAGTAGCCGCTACCAACTAGAGGGAAATCAAAGCAAATCAATTCAGTTCTAATCTAAACAATAACGAATCTACTACAAAGGCGAGCTAAATCAATTTCAGAACTCAGATTTCAGAACGCAAGACCTTCTTTTTGTGAGTTCGATTTCTTTAATAAGATAATTAACAATTTAATAGGATTGAGCTATGATTTGGATTATATGGTTATGTTTTGAATCATTGACCGTCTGTTATTATCTATGTTGTAAATTCTATGATGTTATTATCTATGTTGTAAATTTTATGATGTTATTATCTATGTTGTAAAGCTGTGATGTTATCATCTGTGTTGTAAATCTATGATTGGCTTATGTACAATCAATTCATAATGATGTTTCATATGCTAGTTTGGTTATGTTGTTGGAACTAATTCATATGTTAAATCATATGTATGTACGCAAGTTTAGATGTTAATTTAGATATGAATCATATGCAAGTTAGTGAGAATCATATACAACCTTACGTGTTTCATGACATCTATTTTATGTGTAAATTGGATCTAAAGTTAGGCTATGACATATGTGAGTTAGACACAAGTTTACATCTTATGGTTAGATCTATGACATCCATAGTTTATGCAAGTTTGTAACCATTGCCTATGCAAGTTTACACCTTACGATTAGATCTATGACATCCATAGTTTATGCAAGTTTGTAACTTTGTCCTATGCAAGTTTTAGATGAAAAACCTTATTCACATATGCAAGTTCACCCCTTATGTTTAGATCTAGTTTTTATTCTATGCATGTTGTGATGTTTTCTCTTTATTCCATAAGTTAGACTATTCGAGTCTAACGTATATTTTACGTTAAACGAACGAACGTACAATGTGGGGGCAATGGGATAATATTAAAAGATATAATATTGAGAATTGGCATAAATGCCTTAAATGTGATGTTAATTGGTATAATTTTATATACCATAAATAGATGGACATAATTGAGTCAATTATGGATATAGTTAAATTTGTAATTGATTGGCAATTTGAATAGGGAAATTAATTCAAATTGGGGTAATTTATTAGGTGTAATTAATTGCCTAAGACACGAGGTTAGACTCGTTTGTGGTGTAAGACTGCCTGGACCCGCCCGGCAAATCCAACTGCCACAAATTCCAGTCTAATGTGGGAGGTCTTAGGCATGAATTAAATGCGTGACAGTTGTAAAGACACGAGGTTAGGCTCGTTTGTGGTGTAAGACTGTCCGGACCCGCCCGACAAATCCAACTGCCATAAATGTCAGTCTAATGTGAGAGGTCTTTACAAGGTTACAGTCTTAATGAATTAAGAAACACTTAACCAGATAAACATGTAGTGGGACATGAGGGGGTTAAGTGGGTGCCTTGGGTGACATGTGGAATTCAGTGGGTGCCTTGGGTGGCATTCTGAAATACAATTAGATGCACTTCACTAAGGTTGAAACATGTAAAAAACATGATTAAGAGTGGGGTTAAGTAGTGAAAAACCTTAGAGGGGACCAAGCGTAAGTAGAAAGCTTATGTCATGCATGGGGGGCCTTTTCAAACCAGTAACCCATTAAGTATCTTTGTGGGCTCGACCCAAGTTGAGGATGGGACACGCATACTGGATTTGATTGTAAGAGGTCAAAATGGGTCAGCGGTGGCAACGCAAGTCCAATGGGTTCATATGCGTGTGTAGGCCCGGGATGGTAGGTAAGACATTGTTGCATCGGGTAGATATAAGCCGTGCATTTTTTGTTGTATCGGGTTGCCACTTTGGGGAGTGATACACCCCACTGTGGGGCCAACACGGGTATCTATGAGTTAGGGAGCCGATCGAATGGGGGTAGTGGGTACACCTAGTGGAGATAGGGGCAGACGACACCTATGAAGGTAGCTAGGGGTACACTAAACTACCATTATCATTATTAAGTTT
This sequence comes from Allium sativum, assembly GCA_030737875.1. Classification (NCBI taxonomy): domain Eukaryota; kingdom Viridiplantae; phylum Streptophyta; class Magnoliopsida; order Asparagales; family Amaryllidaceae; genus Allium; species Allium sativum. The sequence continues at coordinate 173,965,887 of CM060927.1, forward strand.
TGTAGGCAGGATCAACCTTTAGGGTGACTAGTGGTGGTGCAGTATAGTAATTATCTTATAGTGACTAGGTGCGCCTTTGAAGTTATCTTGGTTCATCTTATTTCCTCGTTTTGTTCTGTCATACCCAATTGTTCACAGTCATTTCTTTATTTTCCAGCTTATGCCTTAGCCTAGTTATTTTGTTAATTATATTGTTAAAGTTATCGCACTCGCCAGACTTTATGTCTGACCCCCTTTTCTTTCCACCTCTTTTCTTCCTTCCCTCCCCTCAGGTTTGCAAGGAGGGAATACTATAGCTTAGTGCCGATTTCTTTCAGTTGCTTGAAGAGAGTAGATGTATCGCTTGGGACTCTCTCATCTTTATGGCTTTGCTTATGCTCAGTGGGGATTTATACATTTATGTTATTTAAGTATTTGCTTCTTTATGTACTTTGAAGTTTCTGGAAAAGACTACTGGTCCTGTTGTAATGGTTTTGGAAACTACTTATGTAAACTCGTTTTGAGTTATGATGAAATAAAATAAGTTTTATCTTCCGTTGTGTTGTTTTATTTATTTATTCTTGTAATTTATCTGTTCTATACAAACAATAACGCTTCATGGACATTGGTGCATTCCCTTTGTGAGTGACATTAATGGACGTGGGGTGTTACACGTGGTATCAGAGCTATGGTTACAAGAACAGATAAAAAGTTTTGAAAAGTGTTTCCAAAAGTATTATTTTCCTAGAAAGTATTTTCAAAAACTTGTTTTAAAGAAGCTATTTTAAAGGAAAGTTCACTTCAAAGAGCATAATCCCCGCAATCCATACATCTCTCTTTCGCTTCCCTTGTTTTAAAACTCTTTCTTTTTCTTTTCAGCATGTCTGGAGCATCTGAGATACCAGAGGTTGTTCATGTACCCGGTTGGTTTCGTCAATATCTTGAGGCTATGGGCGCTATCGCGGAACTAGCCAACATTCCACCTCCTCTTCCCCCAGCTCCAGTCATTCCTCCGCGTGGAGATACCTTCTCCAAGATATGTAAAGACTTTCGTTCGATGGGTAGAAAATCTTTTAGTGGATATGAATCGTTCATTGAAGCTAGAAATTGGTTGAAAGAAGTGAAGGATCTGTTTGGCATCTTCGATTTGGACGATTGTAAGAAGGTCCAATTGGCTGCTTGGTTGATGAAGGACGAAGCTTCGTTTTGGTGGGAGGTCACTAATGGAGAGCGACCAGTTGATACATGGCCAGATTTCAGGCGTAGGTTTGAGGCAAAGTTTCTCTCACGGGCTGAAGAGAATTTGTATATGGAAAGGTTTTTGGCATTAAAGCAAGGGAATCTATCAGTGAAAGAATATGTCAACAAGTTTAATCAGTTGGCGAGATTTGGCTTGGAATTGGTGAATACACCCGAAAAGAAGGCCTTGAGATTTGTTAAGGATTTGAACAAGCCACTACATGGGTTAGCTATGACCCACATCCCTATGGGGGCCACCTTTGAGAAGCTAGTTGACATGGCACTTATGCATGAAGAGGAGAAGGGCACCAATGCTAATAAGGCACACGAGAAGAATGGGGATCAAAAGAAACCGCAACAACAGCCACAAAACAAGAAAGGAGGGAAGAACAATAATAGCAAAGGAAAGAAGAAGTGCTTTAATTGTGGGACACCATACCATCTGAGTAAAGACTATAGGAAAAAGAAGATGACTGACTGTTTCCACTGTGGAGAGGTAAGTCATCTAGTTAAGGACTGCCCATGGAAACATGGACAAGGGCAAAGAACTTCTAGAGGGAAGCTTCAGGCTCTCGTGGCACCAGGGTAGGCAAGGGAGCAGGTCCAGGCTCTCGCGGTCCCACCGCTGCAAGAACGAGGTAGAAACATTTCTGTTGAGAGTTTAGTTTTTCTATTTGATCATCCTGTCCGTACCTTGTTCGATTCTGGTGCATCACATTCGTTTATCTCTACATCATTAGTTGAAACACTGCACTTAGATACAAGTCTCGTTGTGGATCCGATTATAGTCTCAAACCCTATTGGTGGGTCGGCTCATTTATCCATGGTTTGTAGGGATTTGAGATTGTCTATCTTAGGCGTTGGTTTTGAATGTAATGCTTTTGTGCTTGGTTTCATGGGCTATGGGTTGATTCTAGGGATGGATTGGCTAGCCCGATATGGCACCATCCTAGATTGTGAACGAAGGGTAGTAAAATTGTTGACTCATAGTGGAAAGACCCTTGACATTTCTTGTGACCCTAGAGGACCGATGGTGCTTAGTTATCTTGAGTCGCTTGACGCATCCAATGATGATTTACATTCTGTTCGTACAGTCCATGAATATGTTGACGTCTTCGATGAGGTGAGTGGTCTACCCCCAAAATGTGAGATAGACTTTCGTATTTATCTTGTAGACAATGCAAAACCAGTATCTCTACCAGTACGCCACATGGATCCTCGTGAGAGGAGGGAACTCAATAAGCAAGTAGGGGAGTTGCTTGAGAAGGGGTTCATAAGACGTAGTATATCGGAGTGGGGTGCTCCAGTAGTATTTTTCACGAAGGCGGAAGGGTCCGTTAGACTTTGTGTGGACTATAGAGAGCTTAATAAACTAACTAAGAAGAATAGGCACCCACTGCCGAGGATTGACGATCTCTTCGACCAGTTAGTTGGCGCCTCAGTGTTTTCGCAGTTGGACTTAGCCACTGGTTTCCATCGGTTGAGAGTGGCTGAGGATAGCATAGACAAGACTACCTTTAGGACTCCAGACGGTTTCTATGAATGGCTTGTGATGCCCTTCGGTTTGACAAACGCCCCCGCATACTTTGTTGACTTGATGAGTAGGGTGTTTAGGTAGTACCTTAATAAATTCGTGGTGGTCTTTGTGGATGACATCTTGGTCTTTTCTAAGAACGAGGAAGAGCATGCCCTACATCTTAGGGAAGTATTGGAGACCCTTTGAGCGCATAACCTTAAAGTTAAATTTTCTAAATGTCACTTTTGGAGGAAGGAAGTGCGATTCTTAGGGCACGTGGTTTCCAACGAAGGGATAGCTGTGGATCCCGCGAAAGTGGTGGCCATCCAAGATTGGAAGGTCCCTAAAAATGCTACCAAGGTGAGGAGTTTCTTAGGGTTGGCAGGCTACTATAGGAAGTTTATCAAGGACTTCGCAAAAATATCAGCCCCATTAACACACTTGACAAAGAAGAACCTAGTTTTTACGTGGGACGTATATTGTGAGGATGCGTTCCAACGTTTAAAGAGGGGCTTTGACCACAACCCCAGTTGTAGTGTTGCCAGATAGGAGTAAGCCATTTACCGTTTATACCGATGCTTATGAAACAGGACTAGCCGCAGTCTTAATGCAAGAGGGAAGGGTAATAGCCTATGGAGGAAGGCAGTTGAGAGTACATGAGAGAAATTACCCTACGCATGACCTAGAGTTGGCCGCTATTGTTTTCGCGCTTAAGTCTTGGCGCCATTATCTTCTTGGCGAGAAATTCGAATTGTTTACAGACCACAAATCACTAAAATATTTGTTCTCTCAAAAGGACTTGAACTTAAGGTAGCAAAGATGGATGGAATTCTTAGCATCCTACGATTTCGAGATAGCATATACCCCTGGCAAGGGTAACGTGGTGGCAGACGCCTTAAGTAGGAAAAGGTTGTCCTTGAGTCTGTTGTTTGTTGAGCGGCGAAGCTTAGAGTTCATCTCCACGTTTGACTTTAGACCTTTCATTGACTTTGTACTCGGTTTGCTAGCATCCTTATAGGTCAGACCTACACTTTTGAGACGGATTGGTGAGGCACAGTGAGATGACCCACAGTTGGTTGAGTTAGTAGAGAAGCTCATAAGGGGGTAGTCATCGAGCCATCTTAGTAGGTATACCCTAGATGATAAGGGTTGGTTACGTAGGGACGGTAGACTTTGTGTACCACAAGACGAGGACTTGAGGAAGACCATTCTTGATGATGCACATCGTTCGAAGATGACCATTCATCCCGGCGAGGACAAGATGTAATGGACATGAGATGAGTTTACTTTTGGGCCGGTATGAAGAAGGATGTGGTCGAGTTTGTCGCTAGATGCTTGGTGTGCCAACAAGTAAAAGCATAGCAAAAGAAGCCCGGTGGGTTGCTTCACCCATTGGAGATCCATAATGGAAGTGGGAGAGTGTCTCGATGGACTTTGTTGACGGGTTACGAAGATCGAGGAAGGGTAATACGGGGATTTGAGTTGTGGTAGATAGACTTACTAAGAGCGCCCATTTCATTCCCGTGAAGAGTAAGAGGACTGCTCCATGGTTAGCCTCCGTATACATTCGAGAGGTAGTTCATTTGCACGGTGTTCCTTCTAGCATAGTGAGCGATCGCGATCCTATCTTTACTAGCGAGTTTTGGAAGAGTTTGCAAGAGGCGGTAGGGACTCGGTTATGTTTGAGCACAGCATATCATCCTCAGACAGACGGGCAGACCGAGAGGATGAATCATATTCTAGAGGACCTTTTGAGGCTATGTGTTTTAGACTTCGGAGGTACATGGGAGGAGCATCTTCCTTTGGTGGAGTTCGCATATAATAATAGCTTTCAGTCTAGCATTGGCATGGCACCTTTCGAGGCTCTTTATGGACGGCCGTGTCATTCGCCTACATGTTGGCGGGAATCTACGGATAAGATCTTACTTCGGCCCGATATGATTAGAGAGACTTCGAAAAAGATCGATTTAATTTGAAGGAGGATGAAGACGACGCAATATAGGCAGAAATCTTATGCGGACAAGAGGAGGACAGATCTTGAGTTTGATATTAGGGACATGGTCTTTATTAAGGTGTATCCATTACAGAATGTTGTTCGCTTTGGGTCCATTGGGAAGTTGGCACCAAGGTTCGTAGGGTCGTTTCCTATTAAGGAGAGGATTGGACAGATGACATATAGAGTGGAGTTGCCCGAGAGACTTAGTGGTGTACACGACGTATTCCATGTATCACATTAGAGGAAGTGCTTGCATGAGACCGCGGAAGTGGTAGAGCCGAGCTTGCTTAGAGAGGTGGAGATAGAGAGTGACGCGACAGTTCGACGAGCTCCTACGTGCATTCTTGGGTCGGAGATTAAGAAGTTGAGGAATCGAGAGGTCAAGCTAGTCAAAGTGCAATGGGAATATGATGAGAGCGATGCTACTTGGGAGACGGAAGAGAAGATGCGTTCATTGTACCCTTTTATTTTCGAGGGTATGTCTTTTAATTTCTCCTTTGTCGCTTAGCTTGTACTCGTTTTATCTTTAGTATGTCCTCTCGCTAGTATCTTTGACCTTTAGATAGGGCAGTCCTATGGTTGAAACATGTGTTTGAGACATGTTATGTATGATGGATGCAAGTGTTTGCTAGTGGTTGCACGTGGATGCATATACACACACTTTAGGCACTAGATCGGCTCAGTCACTTTCATATTGCATATTGCATATCAATGGATGTATTTAGTAAACTGAATGTACATTGAATGTGTGTATCATATGGATGTTGCATTTAAATGGATGGTTGTGCACACATGTAGTAATGATATGTATAGGATTCTTTGCATACATGATGGATACATGACACTATCATTATTTGCATTAAGGAGGTCGACCGAATCATTGGACCGCCTGATTTAGCATTAATATACGGACAAATACACACACTATGCATATGTACATGAAAAGCATTAGAAATATTTTAAGGACCATGGTTGCTAGTGGTTGATGGTTGAGTAGAAGGATGATTGGATGGTAGGATACGTTATTATTGACTTAGAGATTTCGAGGATGAAATCCTTTAAGTAGGGGAGAATGTAACACCCCAAATTTTTGAATAATAGAATTAACTAAATTCAACAATAATTAATCTCAGATGTGAGAATTAAGGGGAATGGGTTGCGCCATTGTGTTCGTCTCGGAATTCTGGTTGAGACAGAGTCCGAGTTTGCGGGAAACGGATACCGGATGAAGGTGATATGGACGAACGAAGTTAGGAGGAAGAATTAGAAAAAAATACACTGGCGCACTTGGGAAGTGCGCCAGTACAAAAGGGGCACTGGCGCACCTGCCAAGTGCGCCCAAGCCGAGCAAAAAGCCTGCATAGCTTTCTAGTGCAATCTGATCCATATTGTGACTCATTGCTGAGTCCTTTCTGACTCCTTGATGAGTCAATAGGGCTGAGGTGTCACCCTATCCCAACTGAATGGTTTTAATTAACCCTAAGATCATCCGACGGCTATAATTAAATTAAAATTTTATATAAACATGGGTAGACTCAAACCCTAAAATCAAATAAAAATATGAACCATGGCCGTCATGCTGTCATCTTGTAACCTAGAGTAGCCGCCACCAACTAGAGGGAAATCAAAGCTAATCAATTCAGTTCTAATCTAAACAATAACGAATCTATTACAAAGGCAAGCTAAATCAATTTCAGAACTCAGATTTCATAACGCAAGACCTTCTTTTTGTGGGTTCGATTTCTTTAATAAGATAATTAACAATTTAATTGGATTGAGCTATGATTTGGATTATATGGTTATGTTGTGAATCATTGACCATATGTTATGATCTATGTTATAAATTCTATGATGTTATTATCTATGTTGTAAATTCTACGATGTTATTATCTATGTTGTAAAGCTGTGATGTTATCATCTATGTTGTAAATCTATGATTGGCTTATGTACAATCAATTCATAATGATGTTTCATATGCTAGTTTGGTTATGTTGTTAGAACTAATTCATATGTTAAATCATATATATGTATGCAAGTTTAGATGTTAATTTAGATATGAATCATATGCAAGTTAGTGAGAATCATATACAATCTTACATGTTTCATGACATCTATTTTATGTGTAAATTGGATCTAAAGTTAGGCTATGACATATGTGAGTTAGATGCAAGTTTACACCTTATAATTAGATCTACGACATCCATAGTTTATGCAAGTTTGTAACCATTGCCTATGCAAGTTTACACCTTATGATTAGATCTATGACATCCATAGTTTATGCAAGTTTGTAACTTTGGCCTATGCAAGTTTTGGATGGAAAACCTTATTCACACATGTTCACCCCTTATGTTTAGATCTAGGTTTTATTCTATGCATGTTGTGATGTTTTCTCTTTATTCCATAAGTTAGACTATTCGAGTCTTACGTATATTTTACGTTAAACGAACGAACGTACAACGTGGGGCAATGGGATAATATTAAAAGATTTAATATTGAGAACTGGCATAAATGCCTTAAATGTGATGTTAATTGGTATAATTTTATATACCATAAATAGATGGACATAATTGAGTCAATTATGGACATAGTTAAATTTGTAATTGATTGGCAATTTGAATAGGGAAATTGACTCAAATTGGGGGTAATTAATTAGGTGTAATTAATCGCCTAAGACACGAGGTTAGACTCGTTTGTGGTGTAAGACTGCCCGGACCTACCCGGCAAATCAAGCTGCCACAGATGCCAGTCTAATGTGGGAGGTCTTAGGCATAAATTAAATGCGTGACAGTTGTAAAGACATGAAGTTAGGCTCGTTTGTTGTAACAACCCGTATTTTCAATAACCTATTATAACGTAAATCGAGACAGAATTTAATTCTAAAATTTGAATCAAGGGAAACGGGCTATGCCATTGCGTTCGTCTCGGAAAAATACGCGAAATAGAGTCCGAGTTTTCGAAAATCGGAGTCCGTATGACCCGATTAAGGCCCAACGAAATTTTCAGAAAAAAATTTAAAGTAAAAACAGATTTCAAATTCAGGTTTGAATTTGGAAATTAGGGCAGTTGGGCGCAGGCGGGAAATTTCCCGCCAGACCACCCATGTCGACAGCCCTGTCGACTGGGCAGTCGACATGGTTAGGCCCAAGTCGACAGCCCTGTCGACTTGGGTGTCGACTTGGCTCAGTCGGGCAGTTTTGCCTGGTGCACCATTTTGGGAGTTGTGTTGAGTTTGGGGGCCAGATTCGGTTTTGAGGGATGAGATTGGAACTAGGGTTTAATCCTAAGGCTAAAACTAATCCTAATCTCTATAAATAAGTCCCTAACCTAACCCTAAATCATCATTATTCATTCAAGTAACTAAACTATGGCAAAATCATTCCTCTCATGGCCTCCACTCTCTTCATAAAATTCCTAAGTTATTTCTATGAGAGATTTTCAATGCATACAAGTGTTTTCAAGCTTGTATGAGCATCATTAGCTTGCATTCAAGTCAAGTTTCCATATTTACATCATAAAGCAAGAGTTTTGATCATTTTGGCTCAAGGGTTTTTCTATTGGAACTTGCATTTTGGGTTTATTTGATTGCATAAGGGCTTTGTCTCAATCTATATATATTTTTGTGTCTTCATAAGCATTGTAAGCCCTTTTCTACTTTCATATTTAAACTCTAAAGTTAAATGAATGATGCAAGTTTGGTTGATCATTACGATATGCAAGTTTGCCATGATATGCAAGTTTACTATGTCATGTTATGCAAGTTTGATATGTTATGCTATGAAAGTTTGCCATGTTATGATATGCAAGTTTATCATGTTATGTTATGCAAGTTTGCCATGTTATGATATGCAAGTTTATCATGTTATGTTATGCAAGTTTGCTACGTTATGATATGCAAGTTTGCCATATGATATGTAAGTTATGTTATGCAAGTTTGGGTTGATCATTTTGCTCATGTTATCATGTTATGCAAGCTTATCTTGGGTTTATGAGCTTAAAGCTTCAAGCTTTATGCTAAAGGTTGCATTTTGGCAACATGTAAGTTATCATATCCCTTATGATAACTTGCATGTGAGGCTAAATGCAAATTTATGGCAACTTCTACATGTCATTTATCACCATGTATCACTTATATGCTAAGTTTGGTTTTATGCATGCTTTTGAGGCCTAAAAATGTAATATGCAAGAATATGAACATATGTATATTTCATATGCCACCATGTTAAACTTGTGGCTTCAATACCTTTATGTCATGATTATGTCATGTTCCCTCTTTCTATCCTTTATGCGCTATTGCGATATGTAAGCGATGGGATTGCGTTTGGGGTTGGGTAAACTTAAAAGACATAAAAACATAAGATTGGGAATTTTCCTATTAAGTTAGGTCTACCCATTGGGAATTTACCTATTAAGTTAGGTCTACCCAAATGCTTGAAAACTTGTAATATGTTTTGGAAACATAATGGACATGACACTTAGAAAATATAAGTGTGACCAACTCGAGGTTGGGTTGAGTTTGTAGCGTAAAACTACCCGGAACCGACCGGCTTAACTAGTTGCTACAAACAATAGGACCCAATGTGAGAAGTTGGTCATGTTGTACCTTGAACCCGAGGTTAGACCAAGTTGTGGTGTAAAGCTACCCGGACCCGCCCGGCTTAACTAGTAACCACAACAAGGTCTAATGTGAGAGGTTAAGGCACATTAAATTAATTAATGCCTCATGATTAGGGTTAAGTCATGGTCCACTTAATACTTAACCAATTTGGGCTTGGTAGATTAATCAGGGTTAAGTCGTGAACTCATCGTTGCACTTAACCAAGTTAATCCATGATTAGTAAAAGGGTTAAACCGTACTTAACCCACTAGAAAATCCTAGCAATGTGTGTTCACTCCAGCAGTAATCCCAAGTTTGTATCATTAAGACCCTAGGGACTAGGCTAGGGTGGGGGGCACGATTACTGGACTTGAGGTAAGTGACCAAAAACGACGGCAGAGTGGTACGCCGATGTAGTTCCGGACGGACTATGGTCGTGCACGTAGTCCGTATTTGGAGAAGTCAAGCATGGGTACCAGTAGATCTAGACTGTGCACTTATGTTTATGGTGTCCAGGGGTTGACACCCTAGGGCTTGATACACCCGACGGGAGACCCTGCACAGTCTGACTACAATTATGTTTGGGCCGTATTGACACCAACACGTGACGAGTTAGGCTTATAGGGAGCCGATCGACTAGACCGTTTGGTTGGACCTCGTATTAGGGTCACTTCATGTTATTGGACCTCGTATTAGGGTCACTTCATGTTATTGGACCTCGTATTAGGGTCACTTCATGTTATTGGACCTCGTATTAGGGTCACTTCATGTTATTGGACCTCGTATTAGGGTCACTTCATGTTATTGGATCTCGTATTAGGGTCACTTCATGTTATCGGACCTCGTATTAGGGTCATTTCATGTTATTGGGTCAAAGCTTGGGCCAAGGGATCAATACTTGTTTATTCAAGTCATGTTAGTGTAACAACCCGAAAATCTGGGCCAGTTTAAAAATTTTATTTTGGCAATTTTAGCGAATTTTGAATATTTAAAATAGATTATTTTAAATAATATCGACGAGAAATCTGTTTTGAATATAATTCGAACGTATATATTTATACGCGTCGTCGTTAGAATATAAATAATTATATATAATTATAAAAGGAATTGAAAATGGCGCGGTAGTTCGAAAATTCGATTTCTAATTTCAAATGAATATACAGAATTCAATATAAGTCAGAATTGAACGAAACAAGAAATATTTGAATCTGTATAACTATATCTTTGTAATGAAGTTAACAAACTGGGATTTCATCTTAGAAATGATAAGATATGTCCAGTTAAAAATTAGAAATAGTCGCTGTGGAATTTATATATATTTTTATATATATAAGGCCCTTAAAAATAGCAATTTTGCAAACGACCTTGGATTACGACGAAACCAGTTTTGTTGGGTCCGTGATGTCGAGTTATTGCTAGATTCCAAATTTCATAATTTTTCGAATCAATATGTGAGCGTGGCAAAGGAAAATGCGTTTGACCATTTTCAGTTGATTTTAATCGACTGGAAATTGGCCATTTTTCAAACGGTCTCGGAATTCGACGAAACTAGTTTTGTTAGGACCGCATCGTCAATACGAAGCTAGAAAATATTTTTCTGGAATTTTTCTAGTTAGTATGTGACCCCGGTAATTAGAAATGTACGTTTAAAATTCAATATAATGATTTAAATGTAAATTCAACAGAAACTGATCAAAGCGATCAGATCAGCTTACGTTACATATCCCATTGTGTTCGGAATGGGGGTAATTAGCTAGGGGCGACAGTCGGTGGGCTTGATTTCGAGTTAAAACGAAAAGTCAACTTTAAATTGAATTAAATAACTAAATTAAAATAAAAAAAAATATAAAATATACCCCTTCCCCTTAAAAACCCGCTGGCCCCCCCCTTTTGTTTTTTTCTCAAATCGATTTCAAATAAAAAAAAAAAAAAAGAGAAAGGCGACGGGGTGGGGGGCGAATCGCGCCGCCGCGGCCAGCGAGGCCGCCGCGCCTCAGGCGCCGCCTCCCAGGAGGACCACCGCCCTCCTCCGCTTCAAACCCGACCCTCTGCCCTCTCCTCTCCCTCCTCCCAACTCACGAAGCTCAAAACCCCACCGCGAAGACCACCACGCTCCCCTCGAAGACCGCCACCGATGAACACCGCAACCACCATCTTCGCCTCCGCCCAGTCAACCCCGCATCCCCTCCGAGCCGTCGACGAGTCCCCCCTGTAAGTCGTTTTTCAATTTATTTGTTTTCTTTTTTTTTTATATTAATAGAAGTTTAAAAAAACTGGATTTTTAAAAGTTTAAAAACTGGATTTTTAGAAGTTTAAAAACTGGATTTTTAGAAGTTTAAAAACTGGATTTTTAGAAGTTTAAAAACTGGATTTTTAAAAGTTTAAAAACTGGATTTTTAGAAGTTAAAAAAAACTGGATTTATAGAAGTTTAAAAACTGGTTTTAAAAGTTAAAAAAAACTGGATTTTTAGAAGTTTAAAAAAAACTGGATTTTAAAAGTTTAAAAAAAACTGAATTTTAAGAGTTTAAAAACTGATTTGAAAAGGATAAAGGAAAAAAAAAAAAAACTGCATTTTTAAAAAGGCAAAACTGCATTTTAAAAACAAAAACTGTTTTGAAAAACTGTTTTGAAAAACTGTTTTGAAAAGAAAATAAAAACTGATTTGAAAAGGAAAAGAAAACTGATTTTATTTTAAACTTTGAGATAGAGAAAAAAAGGGGTTTGATCTCTTAATAGAAAAAGATTTGAACTTGAAAATAAAGATCATATTTTTAAAAACAGAAAAGATGGAATTTTTGTTAAGTAGAAATAGTAAGGTATGATTCTTATATTTTTAAAGCAATAAAAATATAATTGTTACATCATAAGAATAGTAAAAATATAATCTTTGCATAGTAGGAACTATAAAAATCAAATCTTTGTTTTTGAAAAAGGTGAAATCTTTAAATTTAAAAAAAGGTGAAATCTTTAAATTTAAAAAGGCGAAATCTTTAAATTTAAAAAGGCGAAATCTTCATATAGAAAATAGCGTGATAAAAATATAATTTTTATCTATATAACATAGTAGAAAAAAACTTCGATTTTTATATATTGAATAGCAAAGTAAAAATTCGATTTTTACATATTGAATAGCGAAGTAAAAATGTGATTTTTACGTATGTAGTGAAAGCAGCAACGAAGGTGACAAAAAGGCGAAACGACGAAGACTTCTGCAAAAGAAGAGTCGAGATGGTTGGATAGCTAAAGGTGAGAATTTCTCACCTTTCTATTTTATTTCTAGTTATATATATATACTAGGATGCAGACGGTGCTTAGTAGCACCCGACACAATCGTCCACAGACCATGGACTTGTTTGTTTGACTGTTTGGTGATTGATTGCGATATTGGTTTGAATGTGGTTTGTGGTGTGAAAAATCGAATCGATAAATTGGTTAGGATTAGACGTGCGCCGTTATAAGGCGAAGGAGTAAGGCTAGGTTAGACCCTTACTCCAAAGTTTGTGGTTTGCATAACGAATTGATTTGATTGATGTGTGAATGGCGTGGGCCTTCACTAGACCGGGGATAAGGCTAGGCCTTGTCCCGTTTCTAGTATCGTGCCGTTATGCCGCCGAAATTTTCTAAAATATGTTAGAAAAATAAAAATATCATTTTATTTGTGTAAATGAAGAATAGAAATTCATATGTCAAAATAAAATGTGTTATCGTTAAAAATATAATTTTTAACGTGAATGTGAATAAATAAATATTCATTTACAAACCAGACGGTTTGTTTATGTACACCTATTTGAATGACGTTGATTGGGTCGATAAATTTTACACATCGCCTAACTGCACAAATAAAATATGTGTTTGATTGTTTGAAACCCCACACGGGTGTTAGGATGAAATTTGAAGTTCACTCATCCTGATTGATTAAATATGTCGATCGATTGATTGACAGGCTGTTATAAGCGTTGAATATCTATATTTGATGCTTATACAGTGTAGTGCACTTTGGTTGATGGTTGATTATTTTCAATGCTATTATATACATGTGTTGTATGAAAATCCATATAATTAATTTTATATGGTAATTGATTGGGCCTCATTCCAGTTTTGAAAAAGAAATATTTGAAAAAGAAATATTTGAAATAGAATATTTGAAAATAAAGGAATATATGAAGCCGTGTTGATTAGATTGACGCCATTTTGACGTGAACGATATTTATATCGATTTTAAAAACGAATTCGAAATGAATTGAAAACGATTTCGAAATGAAATGAATTGAAAACGATTTCGAAATGAATTGAATTGAAAACGATTTCGAAATGAATTGAATTGAAAACGATTTCGAAATGAATTGAATTGAAAACGATTTCGAAATGAATTGAATTGAAAACGATTTCGAAATGAATTGAATTGAAAATGAATTCGAATTGAATTGAAAACGATTTCGAAATGAATTGAATTGAAAACGATTTCGAAATGAATTGAATTGAAAATGAATTCGAATTGAATTGAAAACGATTTCGAAATGAATTGAATTGAAAACGATTTCGAAATGAATTGAATTGAAAATGAATTCGAATTGAATTGAAAACGATTTCGAAATGAATTGAATTGAAAATGAATTCGAATTGAATTGAAAACGATTTCGAAATGAATTGAATTGAAAACGATTTCGAAATGAATTGAATTGAAAATGAATTCGAATTGAATTGAAAACGATTTCGAAATGAATTGAATTGAAAACGATTTCGAAATGAATTGAATTGAAAATGAATTCGAATTGAATTGAAAACGATTTCGAAATGAATTGAATTGAAAACGATTTCGAAATGAATTGAATTGAAAACGATTTCGAAATGAATTGAATTGAAAACGAATTCGAATTGAATTGAAAACGATTTCGAAATGAATTGAATTGAAAACGAATTCGAATTGAATTGAAAACGATTTCGAAATGAATTGAATTGAAAACGAATTCGAATTGAATTAAAAGCGAATTGAAATGAATTCAAATTGAATTGAAATTCGAATTGAATAGAAATGAATTTTGAAACGAATTTATAAAGAAGAATTCAATTTTGATTTGAATTGAAAAGGAAGTTGAGATTGCTTTTGAAACGAATTTTAAAACTATTTATATAATTCGTTTTAAATAGAAATCGACGAAGTATATATTATATATATATTATATATATAATATAATGGCCTGAATAGAACGCGCCGCGCCGCGGCAGTTCGCGAATTTCGACCATTTATTTCAAACGGACATTACGGGAGATCCGACCGTCGGATTCTCCTAAAACCGGAACCGTTGGGTTCGTATCGAAAAGAGCTTTCTAATGAATGTTAGAAATTTGAAATCTAACGGTTGGATTTGGAATTATGTCCAAATCAAATTCGAAAAAGGTCGCTATAAGTGCAGTTCGATGGCCATTGATGGAAATCGACTGTACGGGCCTTGATAAAATTATTAAAAATAGTAATAATTTGTGTAAAATCATAAGAAATGATTTAGAAAGAATTGGGATGAAAAATTCCATATTAGAAAAGATAAAAATAGATTTTTATCGAAATGAACTAGTTTTGAACTAGAATTATAATTCTATTTATTTTTAAATAAATAAATTGAATTCGAAAAGGGTTTTAAAAGTAACCAAAATTCCAATGATTACACTGGAGTGGATTTGAATCGAAATTGTCTTCGGAATATTTCGATGTTGGAATTCATGATTATACAGGTGTTGTTATGGAAATTTGAAAGATATATATGTATATCGTTATTTCCAATACGACATTTGTTAGTCGTAGAATTCGATATTGAATATAAGCCGATATATTTTCTATTCAGAGCCTTGTATTGAATATCGAATGTGATTTGGGTTTGTCGTGAATGGTGTCTTCACTAACACTGTTCTTGAACCCAGCTGAGAAAAGATTAAATCTTTTTATTTAGATTTAATGAAGTGTACCAATTAAATAACATTTAATTGGAATTGAATTGATATTGATTTTTGGGTTTATCGTGAACAGTGTTTTAAATAACACTCGTTCTTTAACCCGATAATTAATGAATGTGATTTGGGTTCGTCGTGAATGGTGTCTTCACTAACACTGTTCTTGAACCCAGCTGAGAAAAGATTAAATCTTTTGATTTAGATTTAATGAAGTGTACCAATTAAATAACATTTAATTGGAATTGAATTGATATTGATTTTTGGGTTTATCGTGAACAGTGTTTTAAATAACACTCGTTCTTTAACCCGATAATTAATGAATGTGATTTGGGTTCGTCGTGAATGGTGTCTTCACTAACACTGTTCTTGAACCCAGTTGAGAAATGATTAAATCTTTTTATTTAGATTTAATGAAGTGTACCAATTAAATAACATTTAATTGGAATTGAATCGATATTGATTTTTGGGTTTATCGTGGACAGTGTTTTTAAATAACACTCGTTCTTTAACCCGACGATTAATGAATGTGATTTTGGGTTTATCGTGAACCGTGTTTTTAAATGACACTGATTCTTTAACCCAGTCAAAAGATTAAAACTAAGTGGAGTTTTAATGAATCTTTAATTAGATTGAAAAGATCGAGAATGGAGTATCACCAGTTTTGCTCCAGGCGATAGTTAAATCTTTAATTAGATTTGAACGTGAAATTTAGAAACTAACTGTCGGTTAGCCAAGCAGAATGGTTTTCTGGATATTGATCTGATGTTGGTTTCGGCCTTCGGGGTTAATATTTGGGGAATTATTCTCTTGATTAATTTACGGTTAGTGACTAATGAATTGGAATGAGGCGTATGTTGTGTTTGTGTAACACTTATTTAAAATATACGCGAGTTATTCGGAAAGACCGGGTTTATCCCATTCTGAATAACTGATACGACGATAAGTCGAAGATGAAGACGATGGTCGAAGACCGGAGGTCTTCACGTCGTTTGGGTGATAACTGATGATCTTGATTGGGCTGTACACCCAAGAAGATGGAAACAGTTAGTGATCGTCCAGACGTACTTGGAGATCGATGGATATGCGAGGTACTAGGTGCCTCCGGTTTCGTTCAGACCCAGAACGGACTTGTAAATGGACTGTGTGTCTGACATCGGATTTCATTCTGTGTGACTGATATCGGTTGCATAGGATGGTTTGCCTGTGTGGCATGCTAAGATGCAAATGATCAAGGCTTCTGTTGAAAAGCAAAGTCTTGTGGTGATGATCAAAGCACGGCCTTTGTGGCGTAGCTTTGTGTAACGTTTACCTCGCGTGTTTCACACCAGGTATGAACCAAAAACGGGAGACGGACCTCAGGGAGGACTTGCGTTTCTTTCTAGTTAGAAGTGGCGTCAGTGGTTTTACACGCCCTGACGAGTTTGACTTATGTGGTTGTTGCTGTTGCGAGGCGCCTCGGTTATATCGGTTTCGGCCGATGCATTCTGGTCGGCTGACGGACCAGACTTACACCCCATAGGGTGGGGAAACGTAGTGTTCAGGCATTTTAATCCACATCGGTGGACCGGCCCTGTCGCTCCAAGGTCACTCGAGCTCTGACCTGTGGCTCGGGCTAGAGAGTCACGAATCGGTTGAGGACTATCTTTTGCCTCGGTTCATAGACGGAAATCCAATTTCCAAATACGTGACATTTGCGGTTTTATTTGTAAACCTATATATGGTGACATAGTGGGATGGGGCGCTCATGCCGCCTATGATTGATACTTATGATTTGAAGTGTTTTATACACTATGCACTTATAATAGTATCAAATGATTTGTTTTAAACGTATCAAGCATTCTTTGGCTGTTATAAGGGAAAACCCTATCCCCCGGCTTGCGTTGCATTGTGTGATAGGACCTGGGTCTTATAACAGCTTCATCTTTCTTTATTTAGCATTGCGCTGTTGGTTTTATGCACTGGTATTCTTGGGAGGAAACCCGTTCCGTGTTATACGGCGTGGTCCCTTGATTTACCTAACTTTAAAAACAAAGATTAACAACTGTTTTAGTTCTCACACCAGTCACATGACTGACCTGGAGTTTATTGTTTTAACCTAAACTCTGGGTGCCCTTATTTCGACACGGGCAGCTAGTAGTTTTGGTTTTGCAGATTTATATTCACAGGATTTTGGTTTACAGCTGGAACGATATCCGGAAAGCTTTGTATCCGTATATCTTCTTCTAGTTGTGTATTGTATTATTTTCCGCTGCTATGTATTTAAATGTAATTTAAATCTCTGATATTTCTGTGTAATATTCATTCATACTCTGTATATTCTTGTAATCTGATGCATTGTTGTTATATACAATGAAATGTTCTTCTGTATGCGTTCTATTGTGGTTTGTTCTCGAACTATCCGACGCTTTCCTTTACGGGGAAGTTGCGGGTCTTTACATTTGGTATCAGAGCTTTGGTTTACAAAGCAGAGAACAAGACACATTAGAACCGTACGAAAGAATTCATCAGAAATTGGATTAGTAATATCCAACGAGAATGACTCATTAGAGATGCGATCAGTAGTATCCTAGAACGAGTGTGAAGAGTATATTTTTGAAAATGAAAACAAATTTTTGTTTTGAAAATTTAATCAATTATTCGTATTTGATTATCTATTTAAATTGATGTGGACAATCCAGTATATATAGATTTTGCGTATACGTCTGATCCGCGTGTATTCGAAGTTTTAATATATTGGATAGATATAGAGTCGCACTCTAGTCGCCCGGACATGGTCCTGATGATGAAGTATACCATCACCAGCATTTATTTTCGAGTAACGAAAGTATGATATCTATATATTTCCATTAGGCTGGTGTGAGAACCAAATCTTATATAGCTAGAACACTTTGTTGTGAATTGGCATCAAAAACAAGATTTTCAGTATATATATCAAAATTATGAATTTGAAACGTTAAATTCACTAATTGATTGATGTTTGTGTTGTTTGTTCATTTGTTTGCTAATTTTAAACCATTTAGCCTAATTGAATCAAATATTGGATTATATTGAAAATTGGTCGCATTTGCTTGCATATACATATACTTATATTGAGCAGGTCATAGCAAGGAGGCTAGAGCCAGAGAATAAAATTTGTTTGCCCGACAAATAGGTACATGTTTACTACATAATTTACTGTTTTGTTTGGGTGATGATGATTTTGTGAGCCTATTGGCTAGCCGCTTGGCTTTTTCTTTTTCTTTTTGAGATCTGAAGGACCGGGGAAGCTATTTGAAATTCCCCGATGCTCCCGGTGCAGGGGAGGTTATGGCGAAATTTTTCGAAAATTTAGGGTGTTAGCCAAATTTTTGAAATTTTGAAAATTCTCAGAAACTAAAGAGTTGGAGAATGGAAGCCTGATCGATCGTAGAGCTGAATAATCAAACCACTTTCGACTTTGTTCCTTTTCGGGGACGAAAAGTTTTAAGTGGGGGAGATTGTAACAACCCGAAAATCTGGGCCAGTTTAAAAATTTTATTTTGGCAATTTTAGCGAATTTTGAATATTTAAAATAGATTATTTTAAATAATATCGACGAGAAATCTGTTTTGAATATAATTCGAACGTATATATTTATACGCGTCGTCGTTAGAATATAAATAATTATATATAATTATAAAAGGAATTGAAAATGGCGCGGTAGTTCGAAAATTCGATTTCTAATTTCAAATGAATATACAGAATTCAATATAAGTCAGAATTGAACGAAACAAGAAATATTTGAATCTGTATAACTATATCTTTGTAATGAAGTTAACAAACTGGGATTTCATCTTAGAAATGATAAGATATGTCCAGTTAAAAATTAGAAATAGTCGCTGTGGAATTTATATATATTTTTATATATATAAGGCCCTTAAAAATAGCAATTTTGCAAACGACCTTGGATTACGACGAAACCAGTTTTGTTGGGTCCGTGATGTCGAGTTATTGCTAGATTCCAAATTTCATAATTTTTCGAATCAATATGTGAGCGTGGCAAAGGAAAATGCGTTTGACCATTTTCAGTTGATTTTAATCGACTGGAAATTGGCCATTTTTCAAACGGTCTCGGAATTCGACGAAACTAGTTTTGTTAGGACCGCATCGTCAATACGAAGCTAGAAAATATTTTTCTGGAATTTTTCTAGTTAGTATGTGACCCCGGTAATTAGAAATGTACGTTTAAAATTCAATATAATGATTTAAATGTAAATTCAACAGAAACTGATCAAAGCGATCAGATCAGCTTACGTTACATATCCCATTGTGTTCGGAATGGGGGTAATTAGCTAGGGGCGACAGTCGGTGGGCTTGATTTCGAGTTAAAACGAAAAGTCAACTTTAAATTGAATTAAATAACTAAATTAAAATAAAAAAAAATATAAAATATACCCCTTCCCCTTAAAAACCCGCTGGCCCCCCCCTTTTGTTTTTTTCTCAAATCGATTTCAAATAAAAAAAAAAAAAAAGAGAAAGGCGACGGGGTGGGGGGCGAATCGCGCCGCCGCGGCCAGCGAGGCCGCCGCGCCTCAGGCGCCGCCTCCCAGGAGGACCACCGCCCTCCTCCGCTTCAAACCCGACCCTCTGCCCTCTCCTCTCCCTCCTCCCAACTCACGAAGCTCAAAACCCCACCGCGAAGACCACCACGCTCCCCTCGAAGACCGCCACCGATGAACACCGCAACCACCATCTTCGCCTCCGCCCAGTCAACCCCGCATCCCCTCCGAGCCGTCGACGAGTCCCCCCTGTAAGTCGTTTTTCAATTTATTTGTTTTCTTTTTTTTTTATATTAATAGAAGTTTAAAAAAACTGGATTTTTAAAAGTTTAAAAACTGGATTTTTAGAAGTTTAAAAACTGGATTTTTAGAAGTTTAAAAACTGGATTTTTAGAAGTTTAAAAACTGGATTTTTAAAAGTTTAAAAACTGGATTTTTAGAAGTTAAAAAAAACTGGATTTATAGAAGTTTAAAAACTGGTTTTAAAAGTTAAAAAAAACTGGATTTTTAGAAGTTTAAAAAAAACTGGATTTTAAAAGTTTAAAAAAAACTGAATTTTAAGAGTTTAAAAACTGATTTGAAAAGGATAAAGGAAAAAAAAAAAAAACTGCATTTTTAAAAAGGCAAAACTGCATTTTAAAAACAAAAACTGTTTTGAAAAACTGTTTTGAAAAACTGTTTTGAAAAGAAAATAAAAACTGATTTGAAAAGGAAAAGAAAACTGATTTTATTTTAAACTTTGAGATAGAGAAAAAAAGGGGTTTGATCTCTTAATAGAAAAAGATTTGAACTTGAAAATAAAGATCATATTTTTAAAAACAGAAAAGATGGAATTTTTGTTAAGTAGAAATAGTAAGGTATGATTCTTATATTTTTAAAGCAATAAAAATATAATTGTTACATCATAAGAATAGTAAAAATATAATCTTTGCATAGTAGGAACTATAAAAATCAAATCTTTGTTTTTGAAAAAGGTGAAATCTTTAAATTTAAAAAAAGGTGAAATCTTTAAATTTAAAAAGGCGAAATCTTTAAATTTAAAAAGGCGAAATCTTCATATAGAAAATAGCGTGATAAAAATATAATTTTTATCTATATAACATAGTAGAAAAAAACTTCGATTTTTATATATTGAATAGCAAAGTAAAAATTCGATTTTTACATATTGAATAGCGAAGTAAAAATGTGATTTTTACGTATGTAGTGAAAGCAGCAACGAAGGTGACAAAAAGGCGAAACGACGAAGACTTCTGCAAAAGAAGAGTCGAGATGGTTGGATAGCTAAAGGTGAGAATTTCTCACCTTTCTATTTTATTTCTAGTTATATATATATACTAGGATGCAGACGGTGCTTAGTAGCACCCGACACAATCGTCCACAGACCATGGACTTGTTTGTTTGACTGTTTGGTGATTGATTGCGATATTGGTTTGAATGTGGTTTGTGGTGTGAAAAATCGAATCGATAAATTGGTTAGGATTAGACGTGCGCCGTTATAAGGCGAAGGAGTAAGGCTAGGTTAGACCCTTACTCCAAAGTTTGTGGTTTGCATAACGAATTGATTTGATTGATGTGTGAATGGCGTGGGCCTTCACTAGACCGGGGATAAGGCTAGGCCTTGTCCCGTTTCTAGTATCGTGCCGTTATGCCGCCGAAATTTTCTAAAATATGTTAGAAAAATAAAAATATCATTTTATTTGTGTAAATGAAGAATAGAAATTCATATGTCAAAATAAAATGTGTTATCGTTAAAAATATAATTTTTAACGTGAATGTGAATAAATAAATATTCATTTACAAACCAGACGGTTTGTTTATGTACACCTATTTGAATGACGTTGATTGGGTCGATAAATTTTACACATCGCCTAACTGCACAAATAAAATATGTGTTTGATTGTTTGAAACCCCACACGGGTGTTAGGATGAAATTTGAAGTTCACTCATCCTGATTGATTAAATATGTCGATCGATTGATTGACAGGCTGTTATAAGCGTTGAATATCTATATTTGATGCTTATACAGTGTAGTGCACTTTGGTTGATGGTTGATTATTTTCAATGCTATTATATACATGTGTTGTATGAAAATCCATATAATTAATTTTATATGGTAATTGATTGGGCCTCATTCCAGTTTTGAAAAAGAAATATTTGAAAAAGAAATATTTGAAATAGAATATTTGAAAATAAAGGAATATATGAAGCCGTGTTGATTAGATTGACGCCATTTTGACGTGAACGATATTTATATCGATTTTAAAAACGAATTCGAAATGAATTGAAAACGATTTCGAAATGAAATGAATTGAAAACGATTTCGAAATGAATTGAATTGAAAACGATTTCGAAATGAATTGAATTGAAAACGATTTCGAAATGAATTGAATTGAAAACGATTTCGAAATGAATTGAATTGAAAACGATTTCGAAATGAATTGAATTGAAAATGAATTCGAATTGAATTGAAAACGATTTCGAAATGAATTGAATTGAAAACGATTTCGAAATGAATTGAATTGAAAATGAATTCGAATTGAATTGAAAACGATTTCGAAATGAATTGAATTGAAAACGATTTCGAAATGAATTGAATTGAAAATGAATTCGAATTGAATTGAAAACGATTTCGAAATGAATTGAATTGAAAATGAATTCGAATTGAATTGAAAACGATTTCGAAATGAATTGAATTGAAAACGATTTCGAAATGAATTGAATTGAAAATGAATTCGAATTGAATTGAAAACGATTTCGAAATGAATTGAATTGAAAACGATTTCGAAATGAATTGAATTGAAAATGAATTCGAATTGAATTGAAAACGATTTCGAAATGAATTGAATTGAAAACGATTTCGAAATGAATTGAATTGAAAACGATTTCGAAATGAATTGAATTGAAAACGAATTCGAATTGAATTGAAAACGATTTCGAAATGAATTGAATTGAAAACGAATTCGAATTGAATTGAAAACGATTTCGAAATGAATTGAATTGAAAACGAATTCGAATTGAATTAAAAGCGAATTGAAATGAATTCAAATTGAATTGAAATTCGAATTGAATAGAAATGAATTTTGAAACGAATTTATAAAGAAGAATTCAATTTTGATTTGAATTGAAAAGGAAGTTGAGATTGCTTTTGAAACGAATTTTAAAACTATTTATATAATTCGTTTTAAATAGAAATCGACGAAGTATATATTATATATATATTATATATATAATATAATGGCCTGAATAGAACGCGCCGCGCCGCGGCAGTTCGCGAATTTCGACCATTTATTTCAAACGGACATTACGGGAGATCCGACCGTCGGATTCTCCTAAAACCGGAACCGTTGGGTTCGTATCGAAAAGAGCTTTCTAATGAATGTTAGAAATTTGAAATCTAACGGTTGGATTTGGAATTATGTCCAAATCAAATTCGAAAAAGGTCGCTATAAGTGCAGTTCGATGGCCATTGATGGAAATCGACTGTACGGGCCTTGATAAAATTATTAAAAATAGTAATAATTTGTGTAAAATCATAAGAAATGATTTAGAAAGAATTGGGATGAAAAATTCCATATTAGAAAAGATAAAAATAGATTTTTATCGAAATGAACTAGTTTTGAACTAGAATTATAATTCTATTTATTTTTAAATAAATAAATTGAATTCGAAAAGGGTTTTAAAAGTAACCAAAATTCCAATGATTACACTGGAGTGGATTTGAATCGAAATTGTCTTCGGAATATTTCGATGTTGGAATTCATGATTATACAGGTGTTGTTATGGAAATTTGAAAGATATATATGTATATCGTTATTTCCAATACGACATTTGTTAGTCGTAGAATTCGATATTGAATATAAGCCGATATATTTTCTATTCAGAGCCTTGTATTGAATATCGAATGTGATTTGGGTTTGTCGTGAATGGTGTCTTCACTAACACTGTTCTTGAACCCAGCTGAGAAAAGATTAAATCTTTTTATTTAGATTTAATGAAGTGTACCAATTAAATAACATTTAATTGGAATTGAATTGATATTGATTTTTGGGTTTATCGTGAACAGTGTTTTAAATAACACTCGTTCTTTAACCCGATAATTAATGAATGTGATTTGGGTTCGTCGTGAATGGTGTCTTCACTAACACTGTTCTTGAACCCAGCTGAGAAAAGATTAAATCTTTTGATTTAGATTTAATGAAGTGTACCAATTAAATAACATTTAATTGGAATTGAATTGATATTGATTTTTGGGTTTATCGTGAACAGTGTTTTAAATAACACTCGTTCTTTAACCCGATAATTAATGAATGTGATTTGGGTTCGTCGTGAATGGTGTCTTCACTAACACTGTTCTTGAACCCAGTTGAGAAATGATTAAATCTTTTTATTTAGATTTAATGAAGTGTACCAATTAAATAACATTTAATTGGAATTGAATCGATATTGATTTTTGGGTTTATCGTGGACAGTGTTTTTAAATAACACTCGTTCTTTAACCCGACGATTAATGAATGTGATTTTGGGTTTATCGTGAACCGTGTTTTTAAATGACACTGATTCTTTAACCCAGTCAAAAGATTAAAACTAAGTGGAGTTTTAATGAATCTTTAATTAGATTGAAAAGATCGAGAATGGAGTATCACCAGTTTTGCTCCAGGCGATAGTTAAATCTTTAATTAGATTTGAACGTGAAATTTAGAAACTAACTGTCGGTTAGCCAAGCAGAATGGTTTTCTGGATATTGATCTGATGTTGGTTTCGGCCTTCGGGGTTAATATTTGGGGAATTATTCTCTTGATTAATTTACGGTTAGTGACTAATGAATTGGAATGAGGCGTATGTTGTGTTTGTGTAACACTTATTTAAAATATACGCGAGTTATTCGGAAAGACCGGGTTTATCCCATTCTGAATAACTGATACGACGATAAGTCGAAGATGAAGACGATGGTCGAAGACCGGAGGTCTTCACGTCGTTTGGGTGATAACTGATGATCTTGATTGGGCTGTACACCCAAGAAGATGGAAACAGTTAGTGATCGTCCAGACGTACTTGGAGATCGATGGATATGCGAGGTACTAGGTGCCTCCGGTTTCGTTCAGACCCAGAACGGACTTGTAAATGGACTGTGTGTCTGACATCGGATTTCATTCTGTGTGACTGATATCGGTTGCATAGGATGGTTTGCCTGTGTGGCATGCTAAGATGCAAATGATCAAGGCTTCTGTTGAAAAGCAAAGTCTTGTGGTGATGATCAAAGCACGGCCTTTGTGGCGTAGCTTTGTGTAACGTTTACCTCGCGTGTTTCACACCAGGTATGAACCAAAAACGGGAGACGGACCTCAGGGAGGACTTGCGTTTCTTTCTAGTTAGAAGTGGCGTCAGTGGTTTTACACGCCCTGACGAGTTTGACTTATGTGGTTGTTGCTGTTGCGAGGCGCCTCGGTTATATCGGTTTCGGCCGATGCATTCTGGTCGGCTGACGGACCAGACTTACACCCCATAGGGTGGGGAAACGTAGTGTTCAGGCATTTTAATCCACATCGGTGGACCGGCCCTGTCGCTCCAAGGTCACTCGAGCTCTGACCTGTGGCTCGGGCTAGAGAGTCACGAATCGGTTGAGGACTATCTTTTGCCTCGGTTCATAGACGGAAATCCAATTTCCAAATACGTGACATTTGCGGTTTTATTTGTAAACCTATATATGGTGACATAGTGGGATGGGGCGCTCATGCCGCCTATGATTGATACTTATGATTTGAAGTGTTTTATACACTATGCACTTATAATAGTATCAAATGATTTGTTTTAAACGTATCAAGCATTCTTTGGCTGTTATAAGGGAAAACCCTATCCCCCGGCTTGCGTTGCATTGTGTGATAGGACCTGGGTCTTATAACAGCTTCATCTTTCTTTATTTAGCATTGCGCTGTTGGTTTTATGCACTGGTATTCTTGGGAGGAAACCCGTTCCGTGTTATACGGCGTGGTCCCTTGATTTACCTAACTTTAAAAACAAAGATTAACAACTGTTTTAGTTCTCACACCAGTCACATGACTGACCTGGAGTTTATTGTTTTAACCTAAACTCTGGGTGCCCTTATTTCGACACGGGCAGCTAGTAGTTTTGGTTTTGCAGATTTATATTCACAGGATTTTGGTTTACAGCTGGAACGATATCCGGAAAGCTTTGTATCCGTATATCTTCTTCTAGTTGTGTATTGTATTATTTTCCGCTGCTATGTATTTAAATGTAATTTAAATCTCTGATATTTCTGTGTAATATTCATTCATACTCTGTATATTCTTGTAATCTGATGCATTGTTGTTATATACAATGAAATGTTCTTCTGTATGCGTTCTATTGTGGTTTGTTCTCGAACTATCCGACGCTTTCCTTTACGGGGAAGTTGCGGGTCTTTACAGTTAGTTTGCTAGTACACCTGTGGTGCAAAACCTTAATCCTGATTATGCGATGACACCTTTATCTACCTTGTTAGTTAATCATCATGCTAGTATGTTGTTATCCTTATGTTCATCCCTGCTTCTCATGCCAGTTAACTTTATCAGTTTACATTGATTGTAGTAGGGCTTACTCAGTCTTTTTGACTGACATGTTTTTCTTTCGCCTCTTTTCTTCCGTTCCCCCCCCCCCCCAGGTTCTCAGGGTGGGAATATTGGAGCTTAGCTTGGATTTCTGATCACTTGCTTGTGGGATTTTAGCTCATGTACGGTCTTGACATGAAGCTAGCTATGGTCATCACTTATTTTGGGGATAGTACTTATGTATTTCAGTTTTTCAGTGATGTTGTTTTTATCTAGACTTGTGTATTTGGAAAGTTGACATTATGTTGTACCAGACTGGGTTTGAAATAGTTTGAAATCTTCCGCTGTTTTATTTATCTTATTTACTCTGTTTACATATATACATATGTTCTTGTTCTGCCTTGATATATCATTATGCATGTTTACCCGATACAAATGCCCCTCCAAAGTCAGAGTGCTTGCAAGAGCCACCCTAGCGGAGGTGGGGTGTTACATTTGGTATCAGAGCGTATGGTTTACGAGAAGGAACAAAAAGGTTTTTAAAACTTTTGGAAAACTATTTTCAAAACCAAGTATAAAGTATTTTCCAGAAGAAAAGTCTAGTTTATTTTAAAGGCTATTCCCCAAAAAGCCATTAGCAAAAATTCCTTCGTTTTTCTCCATTCTGAATCTATCTTTTTCTTCGTTTTCAGTATGGCCAATAACTTTGCCATTCCGGAGGAAGTACACGTACCTGTTTGGTATAGGAGACTTTTGGGAGGCTAGGGCGACCGAAGCCGGCCCCGCCGATGTTCCTCCTCCTCCTCCTCCGGTTGTTAATGTTCCTCCTCCTCCTGTCGCTGAGGTTCCTCTTCCTCCTCCCCCTCAGCCTCCACAAGCGGATTTTGCGGAAACTTGTAAGAACTTTAAGACGATGGGTGGCAAGAATTTCATTGGAACCGAGACTTATGTAGAGGCAAGAAACTGGTTAAAGGAAACTGAAGACCTCTTTGCTATCTTAGATGTAAAAGATCGTAGGAAAGTTCTGTTGGCGGTATGGTTATTGAAAGGGGAAGCTGCTTATTGGTGGGTAGTCACCACCACTACTAGACCAATTGAGACTTGGGATGAGTTTAAAAGAAGGTTTGGACTGAGGTTTTTATCGTCAGCAGAGGAGAACCTTCAGATGGAGAGGTTCCTATCACTAAAGCAAGGGGACATGACTATTAGGGAATACGTGGATAAGTTTAATCAACTTGCTCGGTTCGGTTTATACTTGGTTAACACAGCTCAGAAGAAGGCCCTATACTTTGCTCTAGGATTAAACGAGCCATTACATGGTTTAGCCATGACTCATATACCCTTGGGGGCAACCTTCGAGAGTTTGGTAAATATGGCCCTGCTTCAAGAGGAAGATAAGAAGGAAAAAAGGTGCTTTACTTGTGGAAGCTCGACTTATCTAAACAAGGATTGCAGAAAAAGGAAGGGCACTTGCTTTAACTATGGAGAAATGGGACACTTCACTAGGGATTGCCCGAAGAAGCAAGGGCAAGGCCAGGGTCAGACTCAGCGTGCTGGACCTTCGGGAGGGCAAGTTCATCCCCTCAACATCGTTCTTCCAGCTTATGATCGAGGTAGTGTTTCTGTTAAAAGTCTTGTTTACATTTCTGATTTTCCTGTTTGTACTTTGTTTGATTCTGGCACATCGCATAGTTTATTTCATCTGGTTTAGTTGAAAGTTTGCACCTAAGTACTAGTCTAGTTAATGATCCCGTGTGTGTTTCAAATTCAATTGGGGGTTCTTCCCATTTGTCTATTATCTACGTGGATTTGAAAATCTCTATCTTGAGTATAGAATTCTCGCGTGATGCTTATATTCTCGGTTTCATGGGGTAGGGGTTGATTTTGGGCATGGATTGGTTGTCCAGTTTTGGAGCCATTCTTGATTTTTGAGCATAGGGTTGAGAGGCTCATGACTCGCCTCGGTAATACCCTAAAAATTTCTAGTAACCCTATGAGTCCCGTCATGTTGTGTTATCTTGAATCCCTCAACTCGTCTATCGATAGTTTGCAATCGGTGAGGGTGGTCCGAGAATATCCTGATATCTTGGGTGAAGTGAAGGGGGTTACCCCTAAACGAGAGATAGATTTCCGCATTTATCTGGTTGATAATGCCAAGATAGTTTCGTGGCCGGTTAGGCACATGGCCCCGCAAGATGAGAGTTAAGAAAGCAAGTCAAGGGGTTGCTTGAGAAGAACTTCATTAGACGAAGTATATCTGAATGGGGAGCGCCTGTAGTATTTACTACCAAGGCAGATGGTTCTCTTCGACTTTGTGTTGATTATCGTGAGTTAAACAAAGAGAATAGGCAACCATTGCCAAGGATCGATGATTTGTTTGATCAGCTTGAAGGAACATCTGTTTTCTCTTGATCTTGCTACTGGATTCCATCAGCTCAGAGTAGCTGAGGATAGTATAGGCAAAATTGCGTTCAGAACTCCAGATGGATTCTTAGAATGGTTGGTCATGCCATTCGGTTTGACTAATGCACCCGCCTACTTCGTGGACTTGATGAGTAGGGTGTCTACGGAGTTCCTGAACGAGTTTGTGGTAGTCTTTGTAGACGATATCCTGACTTTCTTAAAGAACGAGGAAGAACATGCTAGACATCTCAAGGAGGTGATGGATACGCTTAGAGCGCATCAGTTGAAAGCCAAGTCCTCCAAATGTCATTTTGGAGAAAAAGGAGTTAGATTTCTTGGGCACATAGTTTCTAAGCAAGGCTTAGTGGTGGATCCTGCTAAAGTGGTCGCGGTTCAAAACCGAAAAGCTCCGACGAGGACAATTGAAGTAAGAAGTTCTCTCAGTTTAATTAGTTAGTTAGCGTCCCTTGAGCTTAGACCTACCCTTCTGGATTAAGTAGGGACTTCACAGAAAGAAGACCCCCAGTTAGTCGAGATCATGGACAAGTTGATTCGAGGCGAGATGGTAAGTCACCTCGCTATAGATGACAAGGGATGGCTAAGACGCGATGAGAGAAAGAAGGTTCTTAAAGATGCACATCACCCGAGGAGGTGGCCGAGTTTGTCCCAAGGTGCATGTTGTGCCAACAGGTTAAAGGCCGAGTCATAGAAGCCCGGTGGGCTATTATATCCATTGGAGGTCCCCGCAATGGAAGAGGGAAAAGCGTCACGAAGGATTTCGTGGATGGACTGCCTAGATCAAGAAAGGGAATAAGAGCATGTGGGTCATAGTAGGTAGACTCACGAAGAGTGCTCATTTCACTCTGGTAAAGAGCGAAAGGACTGCATCATAGCTAGCGACAGTTTACTTTCAAGAAATAAAGCGGTTGCACGAGGTTCCCTAAAGTATAGTTAGTAACCTTGACTCAATCTTCACTAGCCAGTTTTGGGATAGTCTACGGGAAGTCATGGGCAAGCAACTGAATCTAAGTACGGCCTATCATTCGTAGGCGGATGGTTCATTTCGTTCAAGCATGAGTTATAGAAAATCACGTTGGTAAGAGCAATTGGCAACGTGGATTGGTATTTCCAAGAAAAGTTCTGCTGCGTGGAATACTTTATAGTAAGTAAACGAGATCCAGGATTCACTAGTGAATTTTGGAGAGCTTGCATGAAACCATAAGGTCATAGTTATGTTTAAGCCAAGAATGATAGAAGAGTAAGTGAAAGACGAGAGGCGACAATGAAATGGGTTCCAACTCATATTTGGAAATAAGAGTTAAGAAGCTAAGAAATCATGAGGTAAAAGACGGTCAAAGCACAGTGGAGTTAAGCTCAAGGAAACGTGACTTAGAAGACTGAAGGCTAGATACGCGCATCATATCTATTTCTAAGGGTATATCCTTGATCCTTGTTTTCCGGTGGAACTTACTTGCATGTTATCTTTTACATATATCCTCTCGGTCCCGTTCTCGATCCCATTTCTGTTGTAAACTCCATAAGGGGTGTATGACTCATCGGTTAGTAATGCATGTCAGGGTTTGAAGGGGTCCGTTAGGTTGACTAAACCTTTTGGGCTTTTATAGAATATGGGTTGGGTTAGGAAGGGATTTCTTGTAATCCGAAAGGAGTATGTCCTGCTTATCTTCCCGATCTCTTTGTAGCATATCTTTTGCTATCCATGTTTGTCTTGATTATCTAGTTTATCATGTTAATCTTGTCATGAGAACCTTAGGTAGAAACCCTTTGGATGAAACATGTGTTTGAAACATGTTATGCTTGATGATTGCAAGTGTTTGCAAGTGGTTACTCGTGGATGCATTATACACATTAGGCACTAGATCGGCTCACACACTCATCATATTGCATATGCATGAGTGTTTATGCTTATTCATGGATGAAAATTTTTGTGTTATCACATGGATGTTGCATATGGATGTATGTTATGTGCACACATATAGATGTTA
Source organism: Allium sativum (assembly GCA_030737875.1). Classification (NCBI taxonomy): domain Eukaryota; kingdom Viridiplantae; phylum Streptophyta; class Magnoliopsida; order Asparagales; family Amaryllidaceae; genus Allium; species Allium sativum. The sequence goes on from CM060927.1 coordinate 173,996,629, forward strand.
TACATTATGTTAGGAATTGCATACATATGGATTCATTTCACTAACATAATTTGCATTGATAATATTTGCATTAGATAAGTACATATACACACACCTTTGCATATGTTCATACAACATTTAGAATCTTGTAAGGACAATGATTGCTTGTGGATGATGTTTTGAGTAGATGGATGTTGGACGGTAGGATACGTTCTTCCTAACTTGAAGATTTCGGGGACGAAATCCTTTAAGGAGGGGAGAATGTAACAACCCGTATTTTCAATAACCTGTTATAACGTAAATCGAGGAAGAATTTATTTCTAAAATCTGAATCAAGGGAAACGGGCTATGCCATTGCGTTCGTCTCGGAAAAATACGCGAAATAGAGTCCGAGTTTTCGAAAATCGGAGTCCGTATGACCCGATTAAGGCCCAACGAAGTTTTCAGAAAAAAATTCAAAGTAAAACCAGATTTCAAATTCAGGTTTGAATTTGGAAATTAGGGCAGTTGGGCGCAGGCGGGAAATTTCCCGCCAGACCACCCATGTCGACAGCCCTGTCGACTGGGCAGTCGATATGGTTAGGCCCAAGTCGACAGCCCTGTCGACTTGGGTGTCGACTTGGCTCAGTCGGGCAGTTTTGCCTGGTGCACCATTTTGGGAGTTGTGTTGAGTTTGGGGACCAGATTCGGTTTTGAGGGCTGAGATTGGAACTAGGGTTTAATCCTAAGGCTAAAACTAATCCTAATCTCTATAAATAAGTCCCTAACCTAACCCTAAATCATCATTATTCATTCAAGTAACCAAACTATGGCAAAATCATTCCTCTCATGGCCTCCACTCTCTTCATAAAATTCCTAAGTTATTTCTATGAGAGATTTTCAATGCATACAAGTGTTTTCAAGCTTGTATGAGCATTATTAGCTTGCATTCAAGTCAAGTTTCCATATTTACATCATAAAGCAAGAGTTTTGATCATTTTGGCTCAAGGGTTTTTTATTGGAGCTTGCATTTTGGGTTTATTTGATTGCATAAGGGCTTTGTCTTAATCTATATATATTTTTGTGTCTTCATAAGCATTGTAAGCCCTTTTCTACTTTCATATTTAAACTCTAAAGTTAAATGAATGATGCAAGTTTGGTTGATCATTATGATATGCAAGTTTGCCATGATATGCAAGTTTACTATGTCATGTTATGCAAGTTTGATATGTTATGCTATGCAAGTTTGCCATGTTATGATATGCAAGTTTATCATGTTATGTTATGCAAGTTTGCCATGTTATGATATGCAAGTTTATCATGTTATGTTATGCAAGTTTGCTATGTTATGATATGCAAGTTTGCCATATGATATGTAAGTTATGTTATGCAAGTTTGGGTCGATCATTTTGCTCATGTTATCATGTTATGCAAGCTTATCTTGGGTTTATGAGCTTAAAGCTTCAAGCTTTATGCTAAAGGTTGCATTTTGGCAACATGTAAGTTATCATATCCCTTATGATAACTTGCATGTGAGGCTAAATGCGAATTTATGGCAACTTCTACATGTCATTTATCACCATGTATCACTTATATGCTAAGTTTGGTTTTATGCATGCTTTTGAGGCCTAAAAATGTAATATGCAAGAATATGAACATATGTACATTTCATATGCCACCATGTTAAACTTGTGGCTTCAATACCTTTATGTCATGATTATGCCAAGTTCCCTCTTTCTATCCTTTATGCGCTATTGCGATATGTAAGCGATGGGATTGCGTTTGGGGTTGGGTAAACTTAAAAGACATAAAAACATAAGATTGAGAATTTACCTATTAAGTTAGGTCTACCCATTGGGAATTTACCTATTAATTTAGGTCTACCCAAATGCTTGAAAACTTGTAATATGTTTTGGAAACATAATGGACATGACACTTAGAAAATATAAGTGTGACCAACTCGAGGTTGGGTTGAGTTTGTAGCGTAAAACTACCCGGAACCGACCGGCTTAACTAGTTGCTACAAACAATAGGACCCAATGTGAGAAGTTGGTCATGTTGTACCTTGAACCCGAGGTTAGACCAAGTTGTGGTGTAAAGCTACCCGGACCCGCCCGGCTTAACTAGTAACCACAACAAGGTCTAATGTGAGAGGTTAAGGCACATTAAATTAATTAATGCCTCATGATTAGGGTTAAGTCATGGTCCACTTCATACTTAACCAATTTGGTCTTGGTAGATTAATCAGGATTAAGTCGTGAACTCATCGTTGCACTTAACTAAGTTAATCCATGATTAGTAAAAGGGTTAAACCGTACTTAACCCACTAGAAAATCCTAGCAATGGGGGTCCACTCCAGCAGTAATCCCAAGTTTGTATCATTAAGACCCTAGGGACTAGGCTAGGGTGGGGGCACGATTACTGGACTTGAGGTAAGTGACCAAAAACGACGGCAGAGTGGTACGCCGATGTAGTTCCGGACGGACTATGGTCGTGCACGTAGTCCGTATTTGGAGAAGTCAAGCTTGGGTACCAGTAGATCTAGACTGTGCACTTATGTTTATGGTGTCCAGGGGTTGACACCCTAGGGCTTGATACACCCGACGGGAGACCCTGCACAGTCTGACTACAATTATGTTTGGGCCGTATTGACACCAACACGTGACGAGTTAGGCTTATAGGGAGCCGATCGACTAGACCGTTTGGTTGGACCTCGTATTAGGGTCACTTCATGTTATTGGACCTCGTATTAGGGTCACTTCATGTTATTGGACCTCGTATTAGGGTCACTTCATGTTATTGGACCTCGTATTAGGGTCATTTCATGTTATTGGGTCAAAGCTTGGGCCAAGGGATCAATACTTGTTTATTCAAGTCATGTTAGTTTGCTAGTACACCTGTGGTGCAAAACCTTAATCCTGATTATGCGATGACACCTTTATCTACCTTGTTAGTTAATCATCATGCTAGTATGTTGTTATCCTTATGTTCATCTCTGCTTCTCATGCCAGTTAACTTTATCAGTTTACATTGATTGTAGTAGGGCTTACTCAGTCTTTTTGACTGACCTGTTTTTCTTTCGCCTCTTTTCTTCCGTTCCCCCCCCCCCTAGGTTCTCAGGGTGGGAATATTGGAGCTTAGCTTGGATTTCTGATCACTTGCTTGTGGGATTTTAGCTCATGTACGGTCTTGACATGAAGCTAGCTATGGTCATCACTTATTTTGGGGATAGTACTTATGTATTTCAGTTTTTCAGTGATGTTGTTTTTATCTAGACTTGTGTATTTGGAAAGTTGACATTATGTTGTACCAGACTGGGTTTGAAATAGTTTGAAATCTTCCGCTGTTTTATTTATCTTATTTACTCTGTTTACATATATACATATGTTCTTGTTCTGCCTTGATATATCATTATGCATGTTTACCCGGTACAAACACCCCTCCAAAGTCAGAGTGCTTGCAAGAGCCACCCTGGCGGAGGTGGGGTGTTACATTTGTGGTGTAAGACTGCCCGAACCCGCCCGACAAATCCAGCTGCCACAAATGCCAGACTAATGTGGGAGGTCTTAGGCATAAATTAAATGCGTGACAGTTGTAAAGACACGAGGTTAGGCTCGTTTGTGGTGTAAGACTGCTCGGACCCACCCGGCAAATCCAGCTGCCACAAATGCCAGTCTAATGTGGGAGGTCTTTACAAGGTTACGGTCTTAATGAATTAAGAATCACTTAACCAGATAAACATGTAGTGGGACATGAGGGGGTTAAGTGGGTGCCTTGGGTGGAATGTGGAATTCAGTGGGTGCATTGGGTGGCATTCTGAAATACGATTAGATGCACTTAACCAAGATTGAAACATGTAAAAGACATGATTAAGAATGGGGTTAAGTGGGGAAAAACCTTAGTGGGGACCAAGCGTAGGTGGAAAGCTTGTGTCATCCATGGGGGCCCTTTTCAAACCAGTAACCCATTAAGTATCTTTGTGGGCTCGACCCAAGTCGAGGACGGGACACGCGTACTGGATTTGATTGTAAGAGGTCAAATCGTGTCAGCGGTGGCAACGAAAGTCCAACGGGTTCATATGCGTGTGTGGGCCCGGGCTGGCAGGTAAGACGTTGTTGCATCGTGTAGATATAAGTCGGGTATTTTTGGTTGTATCGGGTTGCCACTTTGGGGAGTGATACACCCTACTGTGGGGCAAGCACGGGTATCTACGAGTTAGGGAGCCGATCGAATGGGGGTAGTGGGTACACCTAGTGGAGATAGGGGCAGACGACACTTATGAAGGTAGCTAGGGGTACATTAAACCATTATCATTATTAAGTTTTGTAGGCGGGATCAACCTTTAGGGTGACTAGTGGTGGTGCAGTATAGTAATTATCTTATAGTGACTAGGTGCACCTTTAATGTTATCTTGGTTCATCTTATTTCCTCTTTTTGTTCTGTCATACCCAATTGTTCACAGTTATTTCCTTATTTTCCAGCTTATGCCTTAGCCTAATTATTTTGATAATTATATTGTTAAAGTTATCGCACTCGCCAGACTTTATGTCTGACCCCCTTTTCTTTCCACCTCTTTTCTTCCTTCCCCCCCTTCAGGTTTGCAAGGAGGGAATACTACAGCTTAGTGTCGATTTCTTTCAGTTGCTTGAAGAGAGTAGATGTATCACTTGGGACTCTCTCATCTTTATGGCTTTGCATATGCTCAGTGGGGATTTATGCATTTATGTTATTTAAGTATTTGCTTCTTTATGTACTTTGAAGTTTTTGGAAAAGACTACTGGTCCTGTTGTAATGGTTTTGCAAACTACTTATGTAAACTCGTTTTGAGTTATGATGAAATAAAATAAGTTTTATCTTCTGCTGTGTTGTTTTATTTATTTATTCTTGTAATTTATCTGTTCTATACAAACAATAACGCTTCATGGACATTGATGCATTCCCTTTATGAGTGACATTAATGGACATGGGGTGTTACACCCAGGTCGACCTGTAGGGCGGAGGTCGACACTAGGGTCGACCCCCTGGTCGACCTGGGTCCTGGGTAGGAATTTTCCCGGCCAGCCCGCTTCTGACTTCTGTTTTGAATTTTGAACCTGGTTTTGAGCTGTTTGAATTTCTGAAACTTCTGAAGGCCATAACTTCTTCATACGAAGTCCAATTTACGCAAACTCGGACTCTATCTCAAGCAGAATTCTGAGATGAACGCAATGGCGTAATCCATTTCCCTTAATTCTAACATTTGAAATTAAGTATTGATTAATTCATTACTATAACGTTAACATAAAATACGGGGTGTGTAATGACCCAACTTTCCAGTGCCTCGGAAGTGGTATCATTATATAAGAAAAGAAATAGATAGAAGAATAGAACTAAGAAAATACATTAGAATCTCACAGTGGAACTTGGAACAATATATATAATAACCCAAAATATTACATTTCATAAGTACATTTAAAATACTGGATACATAGGGATACAGGTTACATCGATTACATAATAACCAGTCGTAATACTAACTTGCATAATGATAGTACATAACATCATAACTGAACCAACATTTGGATAGTTATACATAACATAAGATAGATAATCCAACACTTCAGATCCTGCCATCCAGCTACTCCAACGTTACTTTAGAACCTGGATCACTTGTCTACTCATAATAAATATTATGAGTACCCAAGAGTTTAAGGAAAACACAGAAAATAAACTCCGGGTCAGTCATGGACTGGTATGAGTAAACGATTTATAAACAAGTTTTAATAAATCACAATGATTCATAAGACCACGCCGTGAATACAGAACGGGTTTTTACCTTATGAGATCAAAACAGTTTGCATATTTAAACAGAAATTATGATAACGTCTGGGGTGTCCACAAATAATTCATAATCTAGTAGAATGTTTGCATCTCACATTCTACTTAATAATATACAAACAAAAACCGCTTGTGCTTATGGATATTGGGTTTCCAACTATGACAAGGTATGGAATCACCTTCCGGAGGTGTATCTCTAGATACAAATACACGGGTTCAACAAGAACATCTTGTAACCCGGCCACACATGACCGACCACTCATTTCTCTTGAGTGTATCAAATGTATATCACCAACGGTGGTAGCAAGCCAACCGTTTCCCGAAACGGGTCAGAATCGATAGAATAAGAAACAAGGAAATATCTCTAGATAGGTGATGATACATCCTAATGGGAGCTACCAACATAGCCATGCTGCCTGTCCGATTTTTGTCATTTCCGGTTGTGAAGCTTGAGGCTAAACCTATCTTGACACTCTTTTGATTTGCTTTGAATGCCACATTATCAAACCCGCTAATTTACTAATTGACTTCTTCAAAAATACATTACAAGTATGAAGCAAGAGAAACGAATTCCTCTGCCACTCATAACTACGTTTGAAAAGATCAATGTATGTGATTAGTTAGGAATATTTTGTCAGACATTCGTCCATACAAGTTGTCCTGGGACTGGACAAACCGAAGGTACTATTCAGTACATCCATCCTAGGAAAATCTTTACCTAGGACTTCTACAATAGACCTTGTACTTTACTCCGTCTTTAATTTTTCTTCGGCGTATTTGATTCGTTACGCTTATGCTAATACGGAGTGGTTCTTTGGATAATAATCCAACCGGTCTCTCCATATTAACAACGTTAAAATGGTCGTAAAGCTTTGATAGTCGGTGATTTAACTATCAAATGAAAATACATGTGCAAACAACAATCTTATTTTTCATTTGAAATTTTCTATTTTGTTTAACTTCTCTCTCTACTATTCGATTTCCTTTATTTGATTATCTCTATTTCGAACAACTAATTCGAATAACTTCTAAGTGTTTAACTCTATTCGAATAACTCTTATGTGTTGAACTATCATTCGACTAACTAATAGTCGATTAACTTTATTTAATTAACTAACCTTTGATCGATTTAAAATCGATTAACTCAACTAACTGGGTTTATTTAACTATATGATACTTAAATGGACTAGATTTAGTTACCAAATTAATTCACTTTTAATTACTAATGATTTGATTCGTTAAATCATTTTAATCGATTCCGACTTTGGATGACAGAATCATACTTCATGTTTATTCAAGATATTTAAATGTTCATGCTTACTATAGTCTTTTTCTCTTGTTCTACCTTTATTTTTATTTATCATTGACTCGATCTAATAAAATAACATTTACTTGATTTCAGATTTAAAATTTACAACTCGATTTCTATTTACAAATGCCCGATTATAAGTTATATAAATTATCCCTAATTCATATAATTAATTAAAGTCTTATTTATTTAATTATTTAATTAATTATTAAATAACTATTTTAAATAAATTCAAGAAATAAATTTCCTATCCTTTTTATATGTTATAAACATGTTACCAAAGGACGTATATAAATTTCCCTTTTCATATATTACTTATTTATGTGTATTTATTTATTTATTTAAAAATAAATAAATTTCCGAAGATATTTTTCCTTTATTTTATTTTCCTTTTTCTGTTTTTAAATCAAAACTATTTTTAATTTAAAACTTTATTCAAAAATCACTTTTGTTCATGTTTTACCGAAGTGCCAAGTACCACTTTTGAAATTGTGGTGTGTGCATGTAAAATCTGCTCCAGTTCTCGGTTCAGCCAAGTAGTAGGTGGTACTACCACCTTGGCAAAGTACCACGTCCCAGTCACCATGGTTTCCTCGTCCGATCCCCTCCTATGCTCATGCGCTTGGTCTTGGTAAAGTACCAAAGTGGTACTACCACTTTTCAAAGTACTAGCCCTTCAAATTACTGTGCCGACCCCTTGTTTTTCCGTGTGCCACGCCTTTGCCAAAACAAAGTGGTACTACCACTTTTACTAGCCCTGTCCCTGTACAGAACCTGATCGGAGAAAGTTCCTCCCCCCAGCGCCTCAGGCCACTGGACCTCGAGCGCTTCCACCCACAACACCTCCTCGACCAGACGCCTCCATCTGACCAGGTGCGGCGGTCACCCCTTGCTCTGGCGTGGCGCAGTTCGACGTTAAAGTCGAACTGTGCACCCGAGCCATGTACGCACGAAATTCATCCACACATAAAAACTAAGCATTTAAAAATCGTGTTGCTATTTTTCCTACCTTCTACAACTCATTTCGCACCTACATCCCCAACCCTTCGACCCACATAGCCATGGATTATCCATGGTTGATCGAAACCCATTTTTCATCTAAAACTGTTTTTCTCTCGATCTACAAAGTTAAAAATCGTGAAACTTGTTTGTAAATTCATGTTATCAGAGGCCGCACCCCCTATAACCCTGATATACGGTTTCGAGATGTTTGGTTTTTCTCATGTTTGCAAGCTTGGTTTTGACAGTATGGTGTTTCTCATGTTTTCAAAGCAATGGCTTTATAATCTAAGTTAAACAGTCCATGTATGTGTGTGTATCAGCTGTTACTTGAGCATGAAACAGATCTCGAGCTATATAAGTATTTACATTGAAGGTATCAGCAGTAAACAATTCAAGACAGTACACATTTTCATGTATGAATACAACAACAAACAATCACATACAATCATGGCATTCAAGGCAGTTGTAAGCATGAATCAAAAGTTGTTTTAGTGATTATTTACTCACAGTTGTACAACAGTTGATGGTGTATTAGTTCTCCAGGTTTTTTCTTCTCTTTGCTCGGATTTTCAGTGCATCATAATGTGCCAAAGGAACACATATATATAGGCTGTTATATATTGTATTATATTAGTTTCTTATTAAGATTAATATGCCTAAATCTTATATTATCCTATCATTATATCTTGCGCAGAGAATTGGCAGCAAAGAATATAGGTTGAAAACAACATCTTGGTTTTATCATACTTGCTTAAAGCTTGCTGGAAGGAGGATAGCCACACACTTGTATTTACTTAATGACAAAGGTTCTAACTACTTGTCACTTTGTTCTAGAAGAATGTATTAAATTACTTATGTTTCTATGGTGAGATCTTGCATAGGAAGTTTGTATGGTTATCCAAGTTACACCCATTAACTTGTTTTATAACTTAAATCAAAATGGAGAGTATCATGTGCCTGCGCAAAGATGGATTTTCATCATGGAAAATTCTTATTTAACTTAGTTATTTATTCATTAGTAAAAGGTCCCTTTCATATATGTACTTAAACTACTTAGCTATGAAGTCTTTCCACTTAAATGGGCTTGTATGGATGTAACGACACGGATTTTGCCCGGCCTTAATCGATCGCAAAATCGACCAAAACCGTTCAAACCCCGTCTACGTTAACTTTGGGAATACAATACATCAGAACAACAACAACAGACTTTTATAACATCAATAATAAATGTTACATCAGAGTACAGAATATCAGAGTATATTGACCAATAATACAGCGGAAGGTAAGTTACAATATTACAATACATTGCAGCGGAAATAAAATAACTAAGGCAGCGAAAGACTTCCAATGTTCTGGACACAACTTTACGCTTCAATCCAGGATCCTGCTAAAGAGATAAACCTGTAGACAAACTACTCGACTGCCCGTGTGGAAAGAGGGCACCCGAGTTTGCAAAAAGGTGGAAACAAACAACGGGTCAGTCGTGGGACTGGTGTGAGAATTCTTAACTAATTAATCACTATTAATAGGAAAAATCCAAAGACCACGCTGCTAATGCGGAAAGTCTTTTATTCCAATGGATTGCCGTGCATAACTTAAAGTAAGTCATAAAACAACGCAATGCCTTTTAGGAAAATGAAATCACCATAAGACTCAGGTCCCATCACACAATGCAACGCACACCAGAGGATAGAGTTTTACCTTATGGTGATTAAACATGCTTGATACGTTAAAAACGAATTTGATATTATTATTAGTGTGTATATGTTTTAAAAACAATTTCAATCATAATGTATCAATCCTAGGAAGCATAGGTACCATATGCTATGCCTCCGTACTAGTAATACAATCAAAACCGCATGGGGCGTATTGGAAATTGAATTTCCATCATGAGTCAAGGCTAGGGAGGAGCTCCTTACCGATTCGAGACACTCTAGCTAATGTCTCAGGGTTCCCCGCAGTGAAAAAAACTGCAGGGCCGGTCCGCCATACGAGTTGCGGATTAGTTATTCCTGAACACACGTTTCCCAGTCCTATAGGACCTATCATCCGAGGCGCCTCATTCCATCATCCACATAAGTAAAACGTCAGGGCTGGTAGGTCACTGATGCCACTCAAGCTAGAAAGAAACGTGCTGCTCTCCCTGCGTTCCCTTCTCCCGTTTTAGACTCCGCCGGTGTGTGAGGCTCGCGAAGTCACGCTATACACAAAGCTATGCCTAAACAGACTTTGCTTTGATCGTCCCACAAGGCCTGCTTTTCAACAAAGCCTTGATCATATGCATCTTAGCATGCCACATCATCACTCCATATCACACTACCAATCCTTTGCCGAAATATATGAACGGGTGTTAAGCAAGAGAATAAATTCTCCGCCACCAAACATCCATACATTCGACAGAAGATTAATAACATGATATATAATGGAGTAAGATGTCAGACACACAATCTATTTATAAGCTTATGCTCTGGGTCTAAGCGAAAGTCAAACCCGTACAAATCAACACTACGTCCGGGCAACTCCTACTATTACCTTATCATGGTAGCGAGCCATTCTAAGGCAACAGTCATCATCGTCCATTTGATGTGGAGATTTGACGGTCTTCAATCGCCGTCTTCCAATCTTGGATTTTTAAACGTCGTTTAATTATTTGAATGAGATAAACTCGGACTTTCCAAATAATCCACGTATATATATATATATATTTAAAATCCTTCTTACACATTAATAATTATTTTTATTAACGATTCATTCCTATTTTAATTACTTAAAATATTTTTTTTTTATATAACGACGCCTTAAGTCCATAGGCGACTATGGCGCTGCATTCAACCAATTTTGATTTTTACATTTCTCAGAATCTAACCGTTGGATCTTAACGTAATATATATCATTGGAAAGATTTTTCCAAGACGGTCCTAACGGTTTCAGTTTCAAGAAAATTCGACGGTCGGGTCTTCTTGTATAGTCGTTTAAAAGTACGATTTCAAAACGCAAACTACCACGCCCTATTCGTTTAATTTTAATTATATATATATAATCATTGAATTGTAATAACGTCGTTTGATTAAAACAACGCTCTACACAATTACCGATACTTACTAAATTTTAATTCATTTGAAAATGAAGATAATATTACCGCATCATAAATTCATTCTTTCCTTACATTGAAAATGTAAATTCCATCCTTTTTATTTACATAAAAATATAAATTTTGATACACTCAACATCCTACTTCTAATTTACATTGTGAAAATATGGTTTTTGATTACAATGCAAACTCTACTTCTAATTCACATTGTAAAAATATGATTTTTAATTACAATGCAAACTCTACTTCTAATTCACATTGTAAAAATATGATTTTTAATTACAATGCAAACATTACATCTAATTTCATTGTAAAAATATAATTCTTAATTACAATGTCACATTTCTACATCTAAATTACATATGAAATAAATCAATTTTATTTCTAATGTTCATCCTCATTTTATGTTACATAAATACATAAGAAAAATGCAATTTCGATCATACAATGAAATTGCATCCTTTAATTGCATAGAAAAATGTAGTTTTGTCGTACGGTATACTTTCCTATAGACATTACATATAAAAATGTAATATTTAACACACAATGTAAATTCATGTTTTAATTACATATAAAAATGTAAATTTTATCCTACGGTGTAATTCCCTATATAATTTACATATAAAAATGTAAATTTTAACATACGATGAAATTCACTTTTTAATTACATAGAAAAATGTAATTGTTAACATACAACGTTGATTCACTTTATAATTTACATATAAAAATGTAAATTTTAACCTACGATGAAATTCACTTGTTAATTACAAAGAAAAAAAATGTAATTTTCAACATTAATTCACTTTATAATTTACATATAAAAATGTAAATTCTGACATACGATGAAATTCACCTATTAATTACAAAGAAAAATGTAATTTTTTAACATACAACGTTGATTCACTTTATAATTTACATACAAAAATGTAAATTCTGACATATGATGAAATTCACCTTTTAATTACAAAGAAAAATGTAATTTTCAACATACGGTATAAATTCACTTTATAATTTACATATAAAATGTAAATTTCGACATACAGTGGAATTTACATGTTAATTACAGAGAAAAATGTAATTTTTTTTACAATACGGTGTATATTCCAATATATTTACATTAATAAAAATGTTAACCTTTCATACGGTGAATATTCTATATATTCACATTAATAAAAATGTAAACTTTTTATATGGTGAATATTCTCATTATAATCACATCTAAAAATGTCATTTACACTTTATTGTTCTAATTTACATTAAATTAACATATAAAAATGTCATCTTTAATTCATCGTTCAATTTCACATTAAAATAACATATAAAAATGTCATCTTTAATTCATTGTTCAATTTCACATTAAAATAAAATATAAAAATGTCATCTTTTTTTTTCAATGCAAAAATGTCATCTTTTCATTTTCAATTCAAAAATGTCATCTTTTCATTTTCAATGCAAAAATGTCATATTTTTTTTTTCAAAACAAAGATGTGATCTTTTATTTTCAAAACAAAGATGTGATCTTTTTATTTACAATAAAAATATTGTTTTTTTTTATTCTCAATATAAAAAGATCGTCTTTCTATTTACATCGTCAAGTTTTCATCTTTTAATTTTCAATATAAAAAGATGATCTTTTTATTTTCATCGTCAAATTTTCATCTTTTAATTTTCAATATAAAAAGATGATCTTTTTATTTTCATCGTTAAATTTTCATCTTTTAATTTTCAATATAAAAAGATGATCTTTTTATTTTCATCGTCAAATTTTCATCTTTTAATTTTCAATGTAAAAAGATGATCATTTTATTTTCATCGTCAAATTTTCATTACCAATCCAACCACAACGATAAAAGGTAATCATATGATCTATTACCAACTCCAATCTAGCACTTCAATTTCAGATCTAATATCACATCATCCACAAACAATTCGAATTCACAACATAGAACAACATCCATCGCATATCGATTTATTTTCACCATTCAACATTAAGCACCAAAAGAATAATAATTCAATTAATTAATATTAAATTAAAAATGAATTCTCACCTTGCTTGTTTCTGGAATGAAGGTGATTTCGATCAGATCTCGTGTTCGGAGTCAAGGTGGTTTTCGGATCTGAAAGATCTAAATTTGAAATTCATGTGTAAATTAGAATTCTGACTTTTAACAACTGGCACTGCGACATTTAAAAGCGTCACAAAATCTGAAATAAATTTTACCTAATGTTCAAAACTTTGAATCGAGATAACACGAGCTACGGTTGACGGTTTTACGAACGGTTTGTTGGAGGTCGAAGAGCTAGGAGAGGTGCATCCACGCCGGGAAGTATGGGGGGTGCGGCGGCGCTATGTGGTGGTGGCGGAGGCGCAAAGGCCGCGGGTTTGGGCACGGAATCCGAGAGCTACAGGCGATGGGAGGTGGTGATTCTTGTCGGAGATTGAAGAGCACGAAAATCTCTTCGAAACGTGTATTTATACGAAGGTTTTCGTTGAGAATTGAGGGAGAAATCGAAGAATGAATTTTTGAACAATGATGGGTTCCTTGCGGCTGAAATAAACGGAAGGAGGAAGAAGAAACCCGACGTGGTTTTTATAATTTAACATTAGGGTTATTTAATTATTATTTAATTAGCCAGTTTAATCCCGTTTTGGTCCGAACTCAGAATTAGGCCTGCTTACTGTCGTTCTTAGGGTTTTGACGTCTTCTGAGCGCAATGGGCTATGTCTCGGGCCCCAATTCTGATGTCTGTAGCGTTTTTTTTTAAAATCCTATTAAAAATTAATAAATCAAATATTGACCGTACATGAAAATTAACCGAGGCCACAAATTAACTTCAAAAATTCCCAAAAAATATATTTAGCTATGTTTTGACGCTGCGGACCTAGAAAAATTAATTTCGTTCAATTCTGAGCTCGTATGAATTTTTAATGAATTTTTAAAGTCAAAAATTGTCCGTTTACACTAAAAAATCAATTATAATTATATATTAATTCTAAAAATTACCGAAAAATCATTTTTAGCTTTGTTTTGACGATACGAACCCAACAATTATTTTCGTCGAATTCTGTGACTGTTTGAAAAATGGCTATTTTTAAGGCGTTTAAATTTAGGGTGCGTTTTTTACAGGTCCCTGTTATAGTTTCAAAATAGAAAAAAAACCCGGTCATAAACTTATTGTAAATTAGGTCCCTATTTTCTGAAAATTCATCAAAAAAATATATAAAAAATCATGTAAATTCGTATTTTAATAAAACATGTAAATGCTAAAAAATTCAGAACAAAAAATCATCAAACAAGGCGTCAAAAATCAAAAAAACAGAAAAAACGAAATTTCCAGTTAAATGCATAATAGTATGCACATATATCATTTTCCTACATACATCCGTGCTTATTTTTCACTACATTCATCTTCGTTGATTTTTCTTCATGCAAATACATGCATACATGTGTGCAAATATTTCAAATACTTACACACATTTGTGCAGATTATTTTCAGATTTTGATCCGAACACAGCTTACGGAAAAGTTGCATACATATATGCAATTATCAGTAATAATTGCATAAATGTATGCAACTATTTTTTTTTTTTTCGTACAATCCTGACATTATTTCCAGATTTTAGATTTTTTTTTTTTATGAATGAAAGCACATTTTTTTTGAAAAAATAAAAAAAGGCGGAAGTAATAAAATAGGGGGCGGGTTTAAAATTTTCAAAACTTTTTTTTATATAAATTAGGTCTCTACTTTTAGCCAGTGTGTTATCCTATAAAAATGTTGCACACATGTGTGCATGTTTTCTGAGAAATTTGCACATTTGGATGCAAATAAAAATGAACTGAAATATTAACTTAAATCTATGCGCTGGAAGAACTGCAATAATTGCACATATGCATGCAATAAAATCAGAAATGTGCATAATATTATGCATTTAACTATAGTTTTTTCTGTTTTTTTGCTTTTTTCTTCTTTCTGACATTATTTTTGTTGTTTTTTTAACTGAATTTTTTGTATAATGCATAATATATTTTATTACTAATTTACGAATTTTTTTATTTTTTTTAATTGTTATTTTATAAGTTTTGAAAACAGGGACCTAATTTATATTAAGTTTATGACCGGATGAGAGCCTAATTAAGTTTCAAAATTGGGACGTGAGCCTAATATTCACTTAAATTTAACTGAAATAGTCAAAACACATTTTCTTTTCCCACGCTCACATATTAAATCGAAAAATTCTGAAAATTGAACCCTAGCAATAATTTGACATTCCGGTTCCAACAAAAGTGGTTTCGTCGAAAACAGAGGTCGTTTGAAAAATGACTATTTTTAAGGCCAGTATATTTAATATTAAAAATACATTTTTAAACAAATAATTTCCCAAAACTCAAAATATATAAGTGTTTACTGTTTTCCAATGTAGAAACATCATTCTGAACTCAATGGAAGTGGTTTCGAGTTCAAATTCCTTCATATGTGAAAAGTAGCCTTTCGGGCCATATATAATATATATATAAATTCTACAACGACCTTTCTAAAAATTGAATTGGCCATAGCTTTTGATTTCCGCTATGAAATTTCAATTTTTCGGATTCGTTGGAAAGATATTTTTGAATAGATTCTAGTATTTTTGGTTTCACTAAAATCCGTTAAATTTTGCATCCTGTATGGTCAGTCAAAGTTCAAGTTTGACTTTTCAAACTACCGCGCTATTTCTAACTCTTTTTATAATAAAATTAAATTATTTATTCTAACTTCGATTTGAATCAACTTTCAATCATTTTTATTTAAAATAGATTATTTTAAATATCAAAACTCATTAAAATTACTTAAAATAAAATTTTAAATTGGCCCCAAAAATCAGGGTTGTTACAGTCTCCCCCACTTAAAAACTTTTCGTCCTCGAAAAGAAACGAAGCTAAAAGTTGATTAATTAACTAACTAATTTATATATATTTTTTCTCCATTGGTTTAAATAATTTCATTAGTTGATTAACTTTCAAATATATAACTTTTTATATATTCACAAATCATATTTTCCAAAATAGAGTATAATTAATCACAAATACGTATATTATAGGCTTGCTACTCTCAACTCATTCTAGAGCATTACTAACCCTATCTCTAATGAGTTTTCTCATTCTAGGATACTGTTGATCCTATCTCTAATGAGTATTCTAATTGGATATTACTAATCCAATCTCTGATGAGTCTTTTGTTCAGTTCTAATGAGTTGTACCCCAAAGATTTGAGCTAACCAAAGCTCTGATACCAACTGTAACGACACGGATTTTGCCCGGCCTTAATCGATCGCAAAATCGACCAAAACCGTTCAAACCCCGCCTACGTTAACTTTGGGAATACAATACATCAGAACAACAACAACAGACTTTTATAACATCAATAATAAATGTTACATCAGAGTACAGAATATCAAAGTATATTGACAAATAATACAGCGGAAGGTAAATTACAATATTACAATACATTGCAGCGGAAATAAAATAACTAAGGCAGCGGAAGACTTCCAATGTTCTGGACACAGCTTTAAGCTTCAATCCAGGATCCTGCTAAAGAGATAAACCTGTAGACAAACTGCTCGACTGCCCGTGTGGAAATAGGGCACCCGAGTTTGCAAAAAGGTGGAAACAAACAACGGGTCATTCGTGGGACTGGCGTGAGAATTCTTAACTAATTAATCACTATTAATAGGACAAATCCAAAGACCACGCCGCTAACGCGGAACGGGTTTTATTCCAATGGATTGTCGTGCATAACTTAAAGTAAATCGTAAAACAACGCAATGCTTTTTAGGAAAATGAAATCACCATAAGACTCAGGTCCCATCACACAATGCAACGCACACCAGAGGATAGAGTTTTACCTTATGGTGATTAAACATGCTTGATACATTAAAAACGAATTTGATATTATTATTAGTGTGTATATGTTTTAAAAACAATTTCAATCATAATGTATCAATCCTAGGAAGCATAGGTACCATATGCTATGCCTCCGTACTAGTAATACAATCAAAACCGCATGGGGCGTATTGGAAATTGAGTTTCCATCATGAGTCAAGGCTAGGGAGGAGCTCCTTACCGATTCGAGACACTCTAGCTAATGTCTCAGGGTTCCCCGCAGTTAACCCTTGGAAAGCTGTAGGGCCGGTCCGCCATATGAGTTGCGGATTAGTTATTCCTGAACACGCGTTTCCCAGTCCTATAGGACCTATCATCCGAGGCGCCTCATTCCATCATCCACATAAGTAAAATGTCAAGGCTGGTAGGTCACTGACACCACTCTAGCTAGAAAGAAACGTGCTGCTCTCCCTGCGTTCCCTTCTCCCGTTTTAGACTCCGCCGGTGTGTGAGGCTCGCGAAGTCACGCTATACACATTGCTATGCCTAAACAGACTATGCTTTGATCGTCCCACAAGGCCTACTTTTCAACAAAGCCTTTATCATATGCATCGTACCATGCCACATCATCACTCCATATTACACTACCAATCCATTGCCGAAATATATGAACGGGTGTTAAGCAAGAGAATAAATTCTCCGCCACCAAACATCCATACATTCGACAGAAGATTAATAACATGATATATAATGGAGTACGATGTCAGACACACAATCCATTTATAAGCTTATGCTCTGGGTCTGAGCGAAAGCCAAACCCGTACAAATCAACACTACGTCCGGGCAACTCCTACTATTACCTTATCATGGTAGCGAGCCATTCTAAGGCAACAGTCATCATCGTCCATTCGATGTGGAGATTTGACGGTCTTCAATCGCCGTCTTCCAATCTTGGATTTTTAAACGTCGTTTAATTATTTGGAATGAGATAAACTCGGACTTTCCAAATAATCCACGTATATATATATATTTAAAATCCTTCTTACACATTAATAATTATTTTTATTAACGATTCATTCCTATTTTAATTATTTAAAATAATTTTTTTTATATAACGACGCCTTAAGTCCATGGGCGACTATGGCGCTGCATTCAACCAATTTTGATTTTTACATTTCTCAGAATCTAACTGTTGGATCTTAACGTAATATATATCATTGTAAAGATTTTTCCAAGACGGTCCTAACGGTTTCAGTTTCAAGAAAATCCGACGGTCGGATCTTTTTGTATAGTCGTTTAAAAGTACGATTTCAAAACGCAAACTACCACGCCCTATTCGTTTAATTTTAATTATATATATAATCATTGAATTGTAATAACGTCGTTTGATTAAAACAACGCTCTACACAATTATCGATACTTACTAAATTTTAATTCATTTGAAAATGAAGATTATATTACCGCATCCTAAATTCATTCTTTCCTTACATTGAAAATGTAAATTCCATCCTTTTTATTTACATAAAAATATAAATTGTGATACACTCAACATCCTACTTCTAATTTACATTGTGAAAATATGGTTTTTGATTACAATGCAAACTCTACTTCTAATTCACATTGTAAAAATATGATTTTTAATTACAATGCAAACTCTACTTCTAATTCACATTGTAAAAATATGATTTTTAATTACAATGCAAACATTACATCTAATTTACATTGTAAAAATATAATTCTTAATTACAATGTCACATTTCTACATCTAAATTACATATGAAATAAATCAATTTTATTTCTAATGTTCATCCTCATTTTATGTTACATAAATACATAAGAAAAATGCAATTTCGATCATACAATGAAATTTCATCCTTTAATTGCATAGAAAAATGTAGTTTTGTCATACGGTATACTTTCCTATAGACATTACATATAAAAATGTAATATTTAACACACAATGTAAATTCAAGGTTTAATTACATATAAAAATGTAAATTTTATCCTATGGTGTAATTCCCTATATAATTTACATATAAAAATGTAAATTTTAACATACGATGCAATTCACTTTTTAATTACAAAGAAAAATGTAATTTTTAACATAAAACATTGATTCACTTAATAATTTACATATAAAAATGTAAATTTTATCCTACGATAAAATTCACTTGTTAATTACAAAGAAAAAAATGTAATTTTCAACATACGACATTAATTCACTTTATAATTTACATATAAAAATGTAAATTCTGACATACGATGAAATTCACCTTTTAATTACAAAGAAAAATGTAATTTTTAACATACAACGTTGATTCACTTTATAATTTACATACAAAAATGTAAATTCTGACATATGATGAAATTCACCTTTTAATTACAAAGAAAAATGTAATTTTCAACATACGATATAAATTCACTTTATAATTTACATATAAAATGTAAATTTCGACATACAGTGGAATTTACATGTTAATTACAGAGAAAAATGTAATTTTTTTTACAATACGATGTATATTCCTATATATTTACATTAATAAAAATGTTAACCTTTCATACGGTGAATATTCTATATATTCACATTAATAAAAATGTAAACTTTTTATATGGTGAATATTCTCATTATAATCACATCTAAAAATGTCATTTATACTTTATTGTTCTAATTTACATTAAATTAACATATAAAAATGTCATCTTTAATTCATCGTTCAATTTCACATTAAAATAACATATAAAAATGTCATCTTTTTTTTTTCAATGCAAAAATGTCATCTTTTCATTTTCAATGCAAAAATGTCATCTTTTCATTTTCAAAACAAAGATGTGATCTTTTATTTTCAAAACAAAGATGTGATCTTTTTATTTGCAATAAAAATATTGTTTTTTTTATTCTCAATATAAAAAGATCGTCTTTCTATTTACATCGTCAAATTTTCATCTTTTAATTTTCAATATAAAAAGATGATCTTTTTATTTTCATCGTCAAATTTTCATCTTTTAATTTTCAATATAAAAAGATGATCTTTTTATTTTCATCGTCAAATTTTCATCTTTTAATTTTCAATATAAAGAGATGATCTTTTTATTTTCATCGTCAAATTTTCATCTTTTAATTTTCAATGTAAAAAAGATGATCTTTTTATTTTCATCGTCAAATTTTCATTACCAATCCAACCACAACGATAAAAGGTAATCATATGATCTATTACCAACTCCAATCTAGCACTTCAATTTCAGATCTAATATCACATCATCCAAAAACAATTCGAATTCACAACATAGAACAACATCCATCGCATATCGATTTATTTTCACCATTCAACATTAAGCACCAAAAGAATAATAATTCAATTAATTAATATTAAATTAAAAATGAATTCTCACCTTGCTTGTTTCTGGAATGACGGTGATTTCGATCAGATCTCGTGTTCGGAGTCACGGCGGTTTTCGAATCTGAAAGATATAAATTTGAAATTCATGTGTAAATTAGAATTCTGACTTTTAACAACTGGCACTGCGACATTTAAAAGCGTCACAAAATCTAAAATAAATTTTACCTAATGTTCAAAACTTTGAATCGAGATAACTCGAGCTACGGTTGACGGTTTTACGAACGGTTTGTTGGAGGTCGAAGAGCTAGGAGAGGTGCATCCACGCCGGGAAGTATGGGGGGTGCGGCGGCGCTATGTGGTGGTGGCGGAGGCGCAAAGGCCGCGGGTTTGGGCATGGAATCCGAGAGCTACAGACGACGGGAGGTGGTGATTCTTGTCGGAGATTGAAGAGCACGAAAATCTCTTCGAAACGTGTATTTATACGAAGGTTTTCGTTGAGAATTGAGGGAGAAATCGAAGAATGAATTTTTGAACAATGATGGGTTCCTTGCAGCTGAAATAAACGGAAGGAGGAAGAAGAAACCCGACGTGGTTTTTATAATTTAATATTAGGGTTATTTAATTATTATTTAATTAGCCCGTTTAAGCCCGTTTTGGTCCGAACTCAGAATTAGGCTTGCTTACTGTCGTTCTTAGGGTTTTGACGTCTTCTGAGCGCAATGGGCTATGTCTCGGGCCCCAATTCTGATGTCTGTAGCGTTTTTTTAAATCCTATTAAAAATTAATAAATTAAATAGGGTGCGTTTTTTACAGGTCCCTATTAAGTTTCAAAATATAAAAAAAAACCAGCGATAAAAATAATATAGAAAACATCCCTATTTTTGAATTTCCGCTAAAAAAATTCCAGATCTACCCTTACACACATAAAAAACTATCCAACAACTGTTTGTCCTCATTTACTCAGTCTATCGCTCCTATTATCTCGCTCATAAACCTAATCCTACAATTCTGGAAATAGTCGATCACTCCAACAGTGATTTTTTTATTAATTTTTTTGATTTTTACGAAAAACTAGACAATTATATACATATATTACGTAAAATGATTTTTTTATTACTTTTTTTTATTTTTACGAAAAACTAGACAATTATATACATATATTACGTAAAATTGCATACATTTATGCAACTAAATGTAATAATTGCATACATATATTAATATTATGCAGAAAATAAATTATTAGTTTTGCGCAACTAAGTGAAATAATTGCATACATATACAGAACTGTACTGCATAATTGCTGAAACAAAAGAAATGACAAAAAAGTAAATACATATAATTATAACAAGATACACATATATATATATATATATATATGCAAATAACACAAATATGTGCATACTTACATGAAAAATTTCATAACATTTACATGTACTACATCAAAAAATAAGTACAGACCACAATTACATGTATACATCAAAAATTTCAGAACATTTACAAAGCAGAGATGATGGTCTTTTGAAGAACAAATAATTTTGTTAAGACCCGGCTTATTGCGCAAACCACATCTAGTAGTCTCTGTAAAAACACATGCAGATTTCAATAATTTGGAAAAAGATGGACGACCAATCTTCAACAACACGATAACACCAATATCCGCCGGAACACTGTTATAAAAAAAAGAAAATCAACATTAATAAGCTTAATGTGCAGTAACCTAAATTACAAAAACTGCTTCAGAATTATATAAATACATGCGTACAATTCAGCAAAATAACATATAATTTCTGAATATTTAAATGCAAGTATTCTACATATATGCATAGAAATATGAATATATTTGTAAAATAATATGTTTTTCTGTTTGTTTGATAAAAAATTGCATACAGATATGCATATTTTTAGAATAGATGCATATTTGTCCGCAAATTTTTATCAGAATTTCAGCAAAAACCCACAAGTTCTAACAATGGTTTCATGGATATACGTTTTTTCAGGTCCTTATCATATGAAAAATCGTATTTTTATGCTAATAAAAACCTTATATTTATCCTACAAATAAAATCAGAAAGAAAAGAAAAAATAACAGCTTCAGATTAATATAAATACGTGCGTACAATTCAGCAAAATAACAATAATTTCTGAATATTTATATGTAAGTATTCTACATATATGCATAGAAATATGAATATATTTGTAAAATAATATGTTTTCAGATTGTTTGATAAAAAATTGCATACAGATATGCATATATTTAGAATAGATGCATATTTGTCCGACAATTTTTATCAGAATTTCATCAAAAACCCACAAGTTCTAACAATAGTTTCATGAATATATGTTTTTTTCATGAATATATTCAAGAACTTTACAATTGAAATGTCGCCTCCAGATCTGAAATCGGTTTTTATAGCGATAAAAAAAATTAGTTTTTATAGCGATAAAAGTCAGAAACATATAGAGATTAAAAATCAGTTTTTATAGAGATTGAAAATCTATTAAAAACTCACCTTTCACTATATATTGTTTTCCTTAATCCCTCTATGTGTCATCGTCTTCACGTTTGAATTCCTGATCCCTGGGTCGATGCTTCATCTTCTCGTTTCACCCAGTAACCAGCAACGCTCACGAACCCACACCCGATACTTAGCGTTTAAATTGCACCTCCAAATACGCATCTGGAGTTGGATCCGCCGCCACCACGGTGATCGCATTCTCGAGTTCTACCACCGGCCAAAGTGTGGGCCAGCTCGGTGGCGATTCTCGTTCGGATTTGGGGGAAGCTGCTGGTTCTTCGATGGAGCAAGGGGAAGGAAGGGGAATGATGCAAGGAGGGAGGCACCGGGCGAGAGGTTGTGTGCTTCGCCATCTTCCCCAACCGCCATGGATTAGGTTTGGTTTTGGATCCAGCTGCCATGGATTTCAAAATTATGTTTCTGAAAATAGTAGAACCCTAATACGTAACATATACACAAAAATGAACCGTGAAAATCGAGTGAGGGCATTTCCGGAAAAACATAAGCTGTGTTTTGAAAATAGGGATGAGATTTATAAGTTTCAAAAGGGGAGGATGTGAGCCTAATTAACTTTAGTTTTAAGGATGTGAGCCTAATTTTCACAATTAAATATTGACCGTACATGAAAATTCACCGAGGCCACAAATTAACTTCAAAAATTCCCGAAAAAATATATTTAGCTATGTTTTGACGCTGCGGACCTAGAAAAATTAATTTCGTTTAATTCTGAGCTAGTATGAATTTTTAATGAATTTTTAAATTAAAAAATTGTCCATTTACACAAAAAAATCAATTATAATTATATATTAATTCTAAAAATTATCGAAAAATCATTTTTAGCTTTGTTTTTATGATACGAACCCAACAAAATTATTTTCGTCGAATTCTGAGACTGTTTGAAAAATGACTATTTTTAAGGCGTTTAAATTTAACTGAAATAGTCAAAACACATTTTCTTTTCCCACGCTCACATATTAAATCGAAAAATTCTGAAAATTGAAACCTAGCAATAATTTGACATTCCGGTTCAAACAAAAGTGGTTTCGTCGAAAACAGAGGTCGTTTGAAAAATGACTATTTTAAAGGCCATTATATTTAATATTAAAAATACATTTTTAAACAAATAATTTCCGAAACTCCAAATATATAAGTGTTTACTGTTTTTCAATGTAGAAACATTATTCTGAACTCAATGGAAGTGGTTTCGAGTTCAAATTCCTTCATATGTGAAAAGTAGCCTTTCGGGCCATATATAATATATATATAAATTCTACAGCGACCTTTCTAAAAATTGAATTGGCCATAACTTTTGATTTCCGCTATGAAATTTCAATTTTTCGGATTCGTTGGAAAGATAATTTTAAATAGATTCTAATATTTTTGGTTTCACTAAAATCCGTTAAATTTTGCATCCTGTATGGTCAGTCAAAGTTCAAGTTTGACTTTTCAAACTACCGCGCTATTTCTAACTCTTTTTATAATTAAAATTAAATTATTCATTCTAACTTCGATTTGAATCAACTTTCAATCATTTTTATTTAAAATAGATTATTTTAAATATCAAAACTCATTAAAATTACTTAAAATAAAATTTTAAATTGGCCCAAAAAATCAGGGTTGTTACAGTCTCCCCCACTTAAAAACTTTTCGTCCTCGAAAAGGAACGAAGCTAAAAGTTGATTAATTAACTAACTAATTTATATATACATATTCTCCATTGGTTTAAATAATTTCATTAGTTGATTAACTTTCAAATATATAACTTTTTATATATTCACAAATCATATTTTCCAAAATAGAGTATAATTAATCACAAATACGTATATTATAGGCTTGCTACTCTCAACTCATTCTAGGGCATTACTAAACCTATCTCTAATGAGTTTTCTCATTTTAGGATACTGTTGATCCTATCTCTAATGAGTATTCTTATTGGATATTACTAATCCAATCTCTGATGAGTCTTTTGTTCAGTTCTAATGAGTTGTACCCCAAAGATTTGAGCTAATCAAAGCTCTGATACCAACTGTAACGACACGGATTTTGCCCGGCCTTAATCGATCGCAAAATCGACCAAAACCGTTCAAACCCCGCCTACGTTAACTGTAATGACCTGGATTTTTAGAGACTTTGGTTATCGACATAAACTCGATGTCGATAACCAAAACATCGAAAAATCCTGGTAATTAGTGAAAGAAATTAGAGGGTGAGGAAAGATAAGATAGAAACTTAGAATAGAAGAAGAAGAAGAACACAACATCAGAGTAACACGAATCTCACAGCAGAACGAATAACATATAATAGATAACATATCCTTGAAATAAATCATTATATGTATACAATACATTATCAAAGTACAACACTTACAACACAGCGGAAATAACTATAGCTATATGATCCTGAAGCCTCCTGCTCCAAGCTCTTCCAGTATATCTGTAAATCCCGACTACTTGACTGCCCATACAAATTTAGGTACCCAAGAGTTTAGGGAAAACAACAAAGTAAACTCCGGGTCAGTCATCGGACTGGTGTGAGTAAAACGGTTAAAAACAGTTGAACAAGTAAACGATATCTCATAAGACCACGCCGCATAACGGAACGGGTTTTTCCCTTATGAGAATCCAAAATATCTTTATATCAAAAACCTTTTGATATTATAATAATGTCTATCAACCACAGTATATATATAATCATCTAGCAGAAACGCTTTCATCTCACGTTCTACATATATAGTATACAATCAAAACCGCAAGCATGTATTGGGTAATGGATTTCCAACTATGACAAGGTATGGAACCACCTTTCGCTAATGTAACTCTAGAGAGGAATACACTGGGTTCAACAAGAACATCTTGCAACCCGGCCACACATGACCGACCACTCATTTCGCTTGAGTGTATCGAATGTATATCACCAACAGTTGGGATCAGCAACCGTTTCCCGAATGGGACAGCATCAACAATAGATTTTTAGAAGTAAATGAAACTCTAGATCAGGTGATTATACACCCTACTTCGGCGCGACCGACTTAGCCATGCTGCCTGCCCGATTTCTGTCATTTACCGGATGATGAGGCTAGAAGCTACGCTTTATCATCACATCAGATTCACTTTGAATGCCACATCGTCAAATTCATCAAATCACCGATTGACGTCCTCAACCATACATTATGTGTTAGCTAAAAGAAGTTTCCTTCTCTGCTTCCACTCTTGGTACAATTGGAGAAATCAATATACGTGATCGTCTGGAAATACTCTGTCAGACATCCGTCCATACAAGTCATCCAGGAACAGGATGAACCGAAGGCACTATTCTGTAAACAGGATAGCCCTTGTATAACTCCGTCTTCAATTTCCTTTGGCATATATGATTCGCAACGCTTATGCCAATACAGAGTGGTTCTTTGGATAATAATCCAACCGGTCTCTCCATATTAACAACGTTAAAATGGTCAAAACTTCGATAGTCTGTGATTTAACTATCAAATAAAAACAGGTGTGCAAACAACGATATTATTTCCAAATGGAAATTATATCGATCAAACATCATTTAACATTCATCTCCTTAGTTCATTAATTTACTTATCTCCTGTTTCCCTATATTCAGTATTTCTTATTTTCTAAATTGGGAAAATATACGTTATTAACAATGGAAAACATTTCCATTTCTTTGTTTTCTTTATTAGAAAACATTTCGGGTTTCTTATTTGGAAAACATTTCCAAAGCTTCTTCATTGGACTTAGACAGATGTTTAAACAAACCATCGCGATGCCAACTCAAACCATTTCCTTTACTGCCGAACCTTAACTATTCCTTAGTTAAAAACAAAGCCAATCAAGTCGGGGTAGAACTACCTCTCAGACCTTAACTGAACAACATTTCTAACTTTAAAATTGGCAAAGTTCACTTTATATTCTTTTACTAACTTCCTTTCTTAACCCTCCTTCGAATAGCTATATTCGATTTACTCTTTTCACTTAACTCTATTCGATTAACCCTTATCAATTAACTCTATTGGACTAACACTATTGTATTAACTCTATTTGACTAACGCTATTGGATTAACTCATTTCACTTAACTCCTTTCGAATAAACTATATTCGATAACTCCTTTTACTTTCTTTGAATAAACTATATTCGATTAACTCATTTTACTTTCTATTCTAATAACTATATTCGATTAACTCATTTTACTTTCAATTCGAATAACTATATTCGATTAACTCATTTTACTTTAACTCTAATCGATTAAACTAACATCGATTAACTCCTTTGCTTTAACTCTAATCGATTAAACTAACATCGATTAGCTCCTTTGCTTTAACTCTAATCGATTAAACTAACATCGATTAGCTCCTTTGCTTTTTCTTCGAATAAACTATTCATTTATAAAGATTTACTTTTAGTAACAGTTCTTCACTTTACAAAAGATTTCCCTTTTTATTTACTTTCGAAATATTTCCTTTTATAAAATCTGTTGATTTTATAAAATCCCTTTTATACATTGAAATAATTCTTTTTACATCCCAGGGTCTTTTATGATATTTAAAATATCGAAAAAAAATGATCAACATCATTCCAACACCCATAATCCATAACAGATTATATAACACATCATATATCACAATATATGAAAACAGTAAAATAAATGTTGAGTAATCCAGTTGGATTCCTCCAACCTGTTTCCCTGCATCACAGATGTTAAATAATATAATATAACATCACTTTTCCATTCCATATGATATATTCTGTTAAACAGAATCAATATAGAAATTTAGCTAACTGACTAGCAGTTCAATTAATCAACCAACACACAGCAAGTCAACAGATGATTAACAGTTCTAAAAATACAACGTGAAATTATAAACTGTTCAGAGTTGGTGAGATTTACTCACTTTTGCGCGTTAGCCGTTAAATAACGGTTTGCGTTATTTGATTCAGTCGGACAATTTATTTCGCCATAAATTGTAACAAGCTTCGATTCACTTCCACTCAATTCCATAGTGTATCCACCGTCCATACGATCCTGTCGGATCTTGTTTTGTCTTTGTTAAAGCCCCCGACCGAAATATCTTCTTCCCGATATCATCAACAGGACGTCGCTTCCTGTACTCCTCCATTACCCGACATTTTCAAATCCTTAACTCCTTCTTTGCTTCATTTAAATTAAAAACAAAAACTAAATGGGCTAATTTACTGGGCATCACCCATTAACCCATCCTCATGAACTTCAGACCCACACTTGACCGGTATCTCCATCTTTACAAAACAAGACCTGCTCCCAATACCGTTCTAATCTCCCCTGAACATTTCATCCGCCACTTTTTTATTAACAAAATATAGCGGCCCTTCCCCTTGATCATAATACATTCAGAAATGGGTAATATTCTTCACAACTTATTACTAACGAATGGAAACACCTAAAAGGGGAATAATAACGTTAAAAGCTCCAACGTTTAATAACAGAAACTAGGCTCACCACTTTGCTGGCACAAGGCCCAATATACTAACACCCTGATCCGCATCCATCTACTGTTCTTTCCTCTACTCTCCACTCTGCAAATTCACGTTAGCCACCCCTCTTGTAAAATATGAGACCGAACTTCGAATTTGTTCTTTGCCCCAAGCATCGCTTCAGGAACCACCTTCACCGCTCAATATTGCCATGCAAACACATGTATTCACCAACTTGTTAAAACCCATACCGCCCTTGTACCTTCCTTCTTCATTTACCGAATCACTCCCCTGCAGCGCGTCTGCAACTTCCCCGATGCCAGTTCGCATGCCTTCAGTTTCAAATCGAACTCGCTCGTCTCCCTCTTGAACTCGACCTCATCATTAAACCCAGGTCGACGTCACTTACCGCGAACCCAAAGGGTTGTTCGAACTCAGCAAAAACATATGGAATCGAAGACAAAGATCCCAGCGACACCGATACGCAAGATATTGATTTATAGATTATTTATGATCGGATTTTCTCATTTGGGAAAAAGTATGGTGGCGGCTACAGATTTTCTGAGAGGAAATGTAAAATGAATTAGGTTAGAGGAATTTGTGGAGAGTTATTTATAAGTATTTTAGTTTGCTTGGTTTTCCTCTTTCCACGTTTTGGAACGAGAACCTACGGCTGGGAAGAAATGAAGGTCGTGGCATCTATTTGACCATGTTGAGAAAATGATACTAGGCTTAGAGAAGTTAAGTTGTCATGAAAATTTCGTCACGTGCGAACTGATAACGACAGAACTAACAGTACCATTATGACGAGCAATGTACCCGGGTCCCAAAAATATAATAATATCGGTAGGTTGACTCATGTTTTGAAACTTCAAAATGTTGATTTCAGGGTGCGAAATACTTCAAATAAAAAGTCGCTTATTAAATTATTTAAAAATTACAGTAAAATTCTAAAAATTAAATTACCACTATGTCCCAAAAGAACCTTATCTAAATTCAAACCCGGTATCTAGTTATATCGAATATACCGTTATGGTCGATAAACGATTTTATAGCGACTATTTTAAAATTTGATTTGGACGTACATCAAAATCTACACGATGAAATCCCGATTTTTCTCTTCTACTAGAAAGATATACTCCACCAGCTCCACACGTTTCTTGTTTCACAGAAATTCGGTTTAAAACGAATCCTGTACAGTCAGTTGAAGTTCGAATCGCCAATTTACGAACTGCAGCGTCATTTCGAGCTCGTTTATAATTATATTATAAACTATACGTTCAACTGTCGACGATTGAATATATTCGTTATTCAAATTCAATTTTAAACTGAATTAAATATCACAGATGATCCGATTCACACCATATCGTCATTTCAGCCAATTCTGATTATTTCAGAATTAAATATATTATTTAATTTATTATTTTAATTAAATATTCACCATTATTAAATTCCACGACCATGAAATCCTTTTGATCACCTTTTATATAATAAAATAAATTAATCATAATACCTCTGCCAATGCGGTTCATTACAATCTTCCCCACTTAAAATAATTTCGTCCTCGAAATTGCTAAAAGGTAGAGGATGACCCTATCGACTGGTTAGAACATATTTGTTCACTTCTTAACTTTAGTTTCAACTAAACCAATTTAATTTCAATTAAATTATTAATTAATTCTTACCAACGAAAATTTTCAAAAACCCTGAAAATTTTCTAACACCTTAGCTTTTCGAAATTTTCTTTTTTGCCAGCACCTCCTTTGTACCAGTCAATCGGTCAAACTCCAACTCACCTCTTCGAGCCATCTCCATCCCAAAAGAAAATCAAACAGCCAAGCGGCTTGCCAATTCGGCTCATCAAAATCCCATATCAGATGAAATATAAACTTGTACCTTTTTGCCGGGCAAATCAACTCTGTTACTTCCATATGCTATCAACTCAGCATATACCAATGTTATCCCAATCAAATTCTGAAATCACTTTCCTCTCCAACACAACCATTCGCCCTTTTTACCAAGCCAAATATCACTTTAACTCGAGTTTCTTCTCGATTCCCAACTCTTAACTTGATTATCTCATTACACTTCAAATTTGAATCTCATAATCCAATTTGTCTTGATATCATTCTAATTCAATCTCAGTTACCACTTTACTGGCTTTACTTTGATTCAAATTTTGCTTTCACAAATTTCTGTAAAATTTGTTTTTAATTCAAACAGTCTTTCCCTGGGAGTTTTCAAACAGTTTACTCTTTTCAAAAATCAAAATTTCCTTTTTGAAATTCAACTGAGCCCATTATCAATATTCCATTAGTTAAATCACTTCTCTTTTTCTTCATCAATATTTGTTAACCAAATATTTGCAATAACTATATTGGCCTTTTTTTGTTATTTGGAAACATTTCCGAATATCGCCTCCCTTTATTTTCTAAACTTTAGAAAATATATGCTATTTATAATTGGAAAATATTCTAATTACTTATCTCTTTTCCGATCTCGTTTATTTCTATACTTAGGAAATACTTATTTTTCTATTTCCAAGCTTACACTTATTTGGGTTAAAACGGATGTCGTGTAAAACATCGTTACGACAATCCAAATACTATATTCAACTAACTCTTATTCAACATTGATTTTCGAGCCTGAAATCTTACTATTTATTTGTTAAAAATGAAATCAATCAAGTTGGGGTATAACTACCTCTCAGACCTTGACTGAATAACATTTATAACGTCAAAACAGATATGACTACTTACTCGAATAATCAATACCATACAACTACTTATTCACTTTTAAACATGTATACACTTCCTCTTTCTATTCTTACTAGATTTTTTTCTTAGTCTTCCTTTTTGATTTTACTATTCTATTTCTAAGTTCGTTTCCTTATCGACTTCTATATATATATATATATATATATATATATATATATATATATATATCGATACGTTGATTTCTAATTATCAAATTATCTTAAATATATTCTAACTCCTTAAATCCCCGAAAAAATTTGCCATACCCTCCTTTGTACCGGGAGCTTCGGGATATTTCAAATAGCCTCCCATGGCCCTCAAAATCCAAAAGAAGAAGAAAAAGCCAAGCGGCTAGCCGATACGGCGCATAAAATCTCATATATGAATTAAATACATACCTTTTTGTTGGGCATTCTATTTATATACCTTCATACCTTATCCATACCTATCTCATGTATATTTATACCTGCCCAAACTATTTTAACTATACCTGATCGTTTTAACTCAATTCGTTAATTAACTCTTTAGTCTATTTTACTTTGATATTTGAACATGACATGTTCAAATATATTCTAACTTGCTTATTAACTAATTTGAATACAAATTTCAAATTTAAGTTCTATATTCGATTTCGAATATCCATTTACAAATCCAATTCACCTTTCAAAGTTCAACTTCAAATTCAAAACTCGATTAACTAATTCCTCTTCGACTTAGTTAATTCTATTCAATTTCTATTCAAATTTTATATTTGAATTTCGTTTCAATTTCCTTATTCAAATTCTATATTTGAATTTCATTTCAATTCTATTTGAATCTTCTTTATTCAATTTTCATTTGAATTTCTATATTCAAATCCCCTTTGAATTTTCTATATTCAAATCCCCTTTGAATTTTCTATATTCAAATCCCCTTTGAATTTTCTATATTCAACTTCTATTTCAATTCCATTGAATTTCATATATTCAAACTCCCTTTGAATTTCTATATTCAATTTCTACTTGAATTCTCTTTATTCAAACTCTATATTCAAATCTATTTTATAAATCCCATTTGAAATTCAGCACAACTTGTCTTTCCCAAAACAAATTCAAAACAGTATCTCTGGTAGTAATTCGCCACTTACAACTCGAAAATGAATACTGATGATGCAGCTGTCATCATCAGAATCTATTTTCCAGCGATCGAAGTGAGTTCAGTACTATAAAACCATTTATAAACATTTCCACTTTGAAATTCATTTCAAAATATAATTCACACTGCTTGTAAAACAAATTTAAAATCTCCCAGGATCTTAAATTTTCCTTATTTTTAATCTAAATCCATTTACAAACCCTTATCCAATTCTCAAGAGTTTTACCTCCATTTCTGGTTTAAATTTCAGATTTAACTCATCTGATTTCACGTCTTTCGCTTATATGAATTCTGATTGGCTATTTACATAACCATTTAATTTATAATCTTACTCGATTATAATAACAACCAATATATACACTATATTAAAATTTTGATATATATATCTTCTCTATGTCAAGATATACCTTGGGTAAACTTATTTTAATTTACCCTCTTTTCAAAACATATCGTGTCGACCCATCGTATTCGAGTGTTTAGTAACTCCTACCGATACAATGGATCAAACTGATCGACCAGAACTCATAACCGACTCAACCAATGAATCTCCACAATATAAAACAATTTTTATATCAATAACAAATACGTTCACTCGTATACATACACTCAACTCAATCTAGGGTATTACTAACCCTATCTCTACCGAGTCACGCCACAGAGCCAAGTAATTCTTAACTTAAGCTCTGATACCAACTGTAATGACCCGGATTTTTAGAGACTTTGGTTATCGACATAAACTCGATGTCGATAACCAAAACATCGAAAAATCCTGGTAATTAGTGAAAGAAATTAGAGGGTGAGGAATGATAAGATAGAAACTTAGAATAGAAGAAGAAGAAGAACACAACATCAGAGTAACACGAATCTCACAGCAGAACGAATAACATATAATAGATAACATATCCTTGAAATAAATCATTATATGTATACAATACATTATCAAAGTACAACACTTACAACACAGCGGAAATAACTATAGCTATATGATCCTGAAGCCTCCTGCTCCAAGCTCTTCCAGTATATCTGTAAATCCCGACTACTTGACTGCCCATACAAATTTAGGTACCCAAGAGATTAGGGAAAACAACAAAGTAAACTCCGGGTCAGTTATGGGACTGGTGTGAGTAAAACAGTTAAAAACAGTTGAACAAGTAAACGATATCTCATAAGACCACGCCGCATAACGGAACGGGTTTTTCCCTTATGAGAATCCAAAATATCTTTATATCAAAAACCTTTTGATATTATAATAATGTCTATCAACCACAGCATATATATAATCATCTAGCAGAAACGCTTTCATCTCACGTTCTACATATATAGTATACAATCAAAACCGCAAGCACGTATTGGGTAATGGATTTCCAACTATGACAAGGTATGGAACCACCTTTCGCTAATGTACCTCTAGAGAGGAATACACTGGGTTCAACAAGAACATCTTGCAACCCGGCCACACATGACCGACCACTCATTTCGCTTGAGTGTATCGAATGTATATCACCAACAGTTGGGATCAGCAATCGTTTCCCGAATGGGACAGCATCAACAATAGATTTTTAGAAGTAAATGAAACTCTAGATCAGGTGATTATACACCCTACTTCGGTGCGACCGACTTAGCCATGCTGCCTGCCCGATTTCTATCATTTACCGGATGATGAGGCTAGAAGCTACGCTTTATCATCACATCAGATTCACTTTGAATGCCACATCGTCAAATTCATCAAATCACCGATTGACGTCCTCAACCATACATTATGTGTTAGCTAAAAGAAGTTTCCTTCTCTGCTTCCACTCTTGGTACAGTTGGAGAAATCAATATACGTGATCGTCTGGAAATACTCTGTCAGACATCCGTCCATACAAGTCATCCAGGAACAGGATGAACCGAAGGCACTATTCTGTAAACAGGATAGCCCTTGTATAACTCCGTCTTCAATTTCCTTTGGCATATATGATTCGCAATGCTTATGCCAATACAGAGTGGTTCTTTGGATAATAATCCAACCGGTCTCTCCATATTAACAACGTTAAAATGGTCAAAACTTCGATAGTCTGTGATTTAACTATCAAATAAAAACAGGTGTGCAAACAACGATATTATTTCCAAATGGAAATTATATCGATCAAACATCATTTAACATTCATCTCCTTAGTTCATTAATTTACTTATCTCCTGTTTCCCTATATTCAGTATTTCTTATTTTCTAAATTGGTAAAATATACGTTATTAACAATGGAAAACATTTCCATTTCTTTGTTTTCTTTATTAGAAAACATTTCTGGTTTCTTATTTGGAAAACATTTCCAAAGCTTCTTCATTGGACTTAGACAGATGTTTAAACAAACCATCGCGATGCCAACTCAAACCATTTCCTTTACTGCCGAACCTTAACTATTCCTTAGTTAAAAACAAAGCCAATCAAGTTGGGGTAGAACTACCTCTCAGACCTTAACTGAACAACATTTCTAACTTTAAAATTGGCAAAGTTCACTTTATATTCTTTTACTAACTTCCTTTCTTAACCCTCCTTCGAATAGCTATATTCGATTTACTCTTTTCACTTAACTCTATTCGATTAACCCTTATCAATTAACTCTATTGGACTAACACTATTGTATTAACTCTATTTGACTAACGCTATTGGATTAACTCATTTCACTTAACTCCTTTCGAATAAACTATATTCGATAACTCCTTTTACTTTCTTTGAATAAACTATATTCGATTAACTCATTTTACTTTCTATTCTAATAACTATATTCGATTAACTCATTTTACTTTCTATTCGAATAACTATATTCGATTAACTCATTTTACTTTAACTCTAATCGATTAAACTAACATCGATTAACTCCTTTGCTTTAACTCTAATCGATTAAACTAACATCGATTAGCTCCTTTGCTTTAACTCTAATCGATTAATCTAACATCGATTAGCTCCTTTGCTTTAACTCTAATCAATTAAACTAACATCGATTAGCTCCTTTGCTTTTTCTTCGAATAAACTATTCATTTATAAAGATTTACTTTTAGTAATAGTTCTTCACTTTACAAAAGATTTCCCTTTTTATTTACTTTCGAAATATTTCCTTTTATAAAATCTGTTGATTTTATAAAATCCCTTTTATACATTGAAATAATTCTTTTTACATCCCAGGGTCTTTTATGATATTTAAAATATCGAAAAAAAATGATCAACATCATTCCAACACCCATAATCCATAACAGATTATATAACACATCATATATCACAATATATGAAAATAGTAAAATAAATGTTGAGGAATCCAGTTGGATTCCTCCAACCTGTTTCCCTGCATCACAGATGTTAAATAATATAATATAACATCACTTTTCCGTTCCATATGATATATTCTGTTAAACAGAATCAATATAGAAATTTAGCTAACTGACTAGCAGTTCAATCAATCAACCAACACACAGCAAGTCAACAGATGATTAACAGTTCTAAAAATACAACGTGAAATTATAAACTGTTCAGAGTTGGTGAGATTTACTCACTTTTGCGCGTTAGCCGTTAAATAACGGTTTGCGTTATTTGATTCAGTCGGACAATTTATTTCGCCATAAATTGTAACGAGCTTCGATTCACTTCCACTCAATTCCATGGTGTAGCCACCGTCCATACGATCCTGTCGGATCTTGTTTTGTCTTTGTTAAAGCCCCCGACCGAAATATCTTCTTCCCGATATCATCAACAGGACGTCGCTTCCTGTACTCCTCCATTACCCGACATTTTCAAATCCTTAACTCCTTCTTTGCTTCATTTAAATTAAAAACAAAAACTAAATGGGCTAATTTACTGGGCATCACCCATTAACCCATCCTCATGAACTTCAGACCCACACTTGACCGGTATCTCCATCTTTACAAAACAAGACCTGCTCCCAATACCGTTCTAATCTCCCCTGAACATTTCATCCGCCACTTTTTCATTAACAAAATATAGCGGCCCTTCCCCTTGATCATAATACGTTCAGAAATGGGTAATATTTTTCACAACTTATTACTAACGAATGGAAACACCTAAAAGGGGAATAATAACGTTAAAAGCTCCAACGTTTAATAACAGAAACTAGGCTCACCACTTTGCTGGCACAAGGCCCAATATACTAACACCCTGATCCGCATCCATCTACTGTTCTTTCCTCTACTCTCCACTCTGCAAATTCACGTTAGCCACCCCTCTTGTAAAATATGAGACCGAACTTCGAATTTGTTCTTTGCCCCAAGCATCGCTTCAGGAACCACCTTCACCGCTCAATATTGCCATGCAAACACATGTATTCACCAACTTGTTAAAACCCATACCGCCCTTGTACCTTCCTTCTTCATTTACCGAATCACTCCCCTGCAGCGCGTCTGCAACTTCCCCGATGCCAGTTCGCATGCCTTCAGTTTCAAATCGAACTCGCTCGTCTCCCTCTTGAACTCGACCTCATCATTAAACCCAGGTCGACGTCACTTACCGCGAACCCAAAGGGTTGTTCGAACTCAGCAAAAACATATGGAATCGAAGACAAAGATCCCAGCGACACCGATACGCAAGATATTGATTTATAGATTATTTATGATCGGATTTTCTCATTTGGGAAAAAGTATGGTGGCGGCTACAGATTTTCTGAGAGGAAATGTAAAATGAATTAGGTTAGAGGAATTTGTGGAGAGTTATTTATAAGTATTTTAGTTTGCTTGGTTTTCCTCTTTCCACGTTTTGGAACGAGAACCTACGGCTGGGAAGAAATGAAGGTCGTGGCATCTATTTGACCATGTTGAGAAAATGATACTAGGCTTAGAGAAGTTAAGTTGTCATGAAAATTTCGTCACGTGCGAACTGATAACGACAGAACTAACAGTACCATTATGACGAGCAATGTACCCGGGTCCCAAAAATATAATAATATCGGTAGGTTGACTCATGTTTTGAAACTTCAAAATGTTGATTTCAGGGTGCGAAATACTTCAAATAAAAAGTCGCTTATTAAATTATTTAAAAATTACAGTAAAATTCTAAAAATTAAATTACCACTATGTCCCAAAAGAACCTTATCTAAATTCAAACCCGGTATCTAGTTATATCGAATATACCGTTATGGTCGATAAACGATTTTATAGCGACTATTTAAAAATTTGATTTGGACGTACATCAAAATCTACACGATGAAATCCCGATTTTTCTCTTCTACTAGAAAGATATACTCCACCAGCTCCACACGTTTCTTGTTTCACAGAAATTCGGTTTAAAACGAATCCTGTACAGTCAGTTGAAGTTCGAATCGCCAATTTACGAACTACAGCGTCATTTCGAGCTCGTTTATAATTATATTATAAACTATACGTTCAACTGTCGACGATTGAATATATTCGTTATTCAAATTCAATTCTAAACTGAATTAAATATCACAGATGATCCGATTCACACCATATCGTCATTTCAGCCAATTCTGATTATTTCAGAATTAAATATATTATTTAATTTATTATTTTAATTAAATATTCACCATTATTAAATTCCACGACCATGAAATCCTTTTGATCACCTTTTATATAATAAAATAAATTAATCATAATACCTCTGCCAATGCGGGTCATTACATTAACTTTGGGAATACAATACATCAGAAAAACAACAGACTTTTATAACATCAATAATAAATGTTACATCAGAGTACAGAATATCAGAGTATATTGACTAATAATACAGCGGAAGGTAAATTACAATATTACAATACATTGCAGCGGAAATAAAATAACTAAGGCAGCAGAAGACTTCCAATGTTCTGGACATAGCTTTAAGCTTCAATCCAGGATCCTGCTAAAGAGATAAACCTGTAGACAAACTGCTCGACTTCCCATGTGGAAATAGGGCACCCGAGTTTGCAAAATGGTGGAAACAAACAACGGGTCAGTCGTGGGAATGGTGTGAGAATTCTTAACTAATTAATCACTATTAATAGGACAAATCCAAAGACCACGCCGCTAACGCGGAACGGGTTATATTCCAATGGATTGTCGTGCATAACTTAAAGTAAATCGTAAAACAACGCAATGCTTTTTAGGAAAATGAAATCACCATAAGACTCAGGTCCAATCACACAATGCAACGCACACCAGAGGATAGAGTTTTACCTTATGGTGATTAAACATGCTTGATACGTTAAAAACGAATTTGATATTATTATTAGCGTGTATATGTTTTAAAAATAATTTCAATCATAATGTATCAATCCTAGGAAGCATAGGTACCATATGCTATGCCTCCGTACTAGTAATACAATCAAAACCGCATGGGGCGTATTGGAAATTGAGTTTCCATCATGAGTCAAGGCTAGGG
Organism: Allium sativum; assembly: GCA_030737875.1. Lineage (NCBI taxonomy): Eukaryota > Viridiplantae > Streptophyta > Magnoliopsida > Asparagales > Amaryllidaceae > Allium > Allium sativum. Next base: position 174,035,226 of record CM060927.1, read on the forward strand.
AGGAGCTCCTTACCGATTCGAGACACTCTAGCTAATGTCTCAGGGTTCCCCGTAGTTAACCCTTGGAAAGCTGCAGGGCCGGTCCGCCATACGAGTTTCGGATTAGTTATTCCTGAACACACGTTTCCCAGTCCTATAGGACCTATCATCTGAGGCGCCTCATTCCATCATCCACATAAGTAAAATGTCAGGGCTGGTAGGTCACTGACACCACTCTAGCTAGAAAGAAACGTGTTGCTCTCCCTGCGTTCCCTTCTCCCGTTTTAGACTCCGCCGGTGTGTGAGGCTCGCGAAGTCACGCTATACACAAAGCTATGCCTAAACAGACTATGCTTTGATCGTCCCACAAGGCCTGCTTTTCAACAAAGCCTTGATCATATGCATCTTAGTATGCCACATCATCACTCCATATCACGCTACCAATCCTTTGCCGAAATATATGAACGGGTGTTAAGCAAGAGAATAAATTCTCCGCCACCAAACATCCATACATTCGACAGAAGATTAATAACATGATATATAATGGAGTACGATTTCAGACACACAATCCATTTATAAGCTTATGCTCTGGGTCTGAGCGAAAGCCAAACCCGTACAAATCAACACTACGTCCGGGCAACTCCTACTATTACCTTATCATGGTAGTGAGCCATTCTAAGGCAACAGCCATCATCGTCCATTCGATGTGGAGATTTGACGGTCTTCAATCGCCGTCTTCCAATCTTGGATTTTTAAACGTCGTTTGATTATTTGGAATGAGATAAACTCAAACTTTCCAAATAATCCACGTATATGTATATATATATATATATTTATTTAAAATCCTTCTTACACATTAATAATTATTTTTATTAATGATTCATTCCTATTTTAATTATTTAAAATAAATTTTTTTTATATAACGACGCCTTAAGTCCATGGGCGACTATGGCGCTGCATTCAACCAATTTTGATTTTAAGATTTCTCAGAATCTAACCGTTGGATCTTAACGTAATATATATCATTGGAAAGATTTTTCCAAGACGGTCCAAACGGTTTCAGTTTCAAGAAAATCCGACGGTCGGATCTTCTTGTATAGTCGTTTAAAAGTACGATTTCAAAACGCAAACTACCACGCCCTATTCGTTTAATTTTAATTATATATATATATATATATAATCATTGAATTGTAATAACGTCGTTTGATTAAAACAACGCTCTACACAATTACCGATACTTACTAAATTTTAATTCATTTGAAAATGAAGATAATATTACCGCATCCTAAATTCATTCTTTCCTTACATTGAAAATGTAAATTCCATCCTTTTTATTTACATAAAAATATAAATTGTGATACACTCAACATCCTACTTCTAATTTACATTGTGGAAATATGGTTTTTGATTACAATGCAAACTCTACTTCTAATTCACATTGTAAAAATATGATTTTTAATTACAATGCAAACTCTACTTCTAATTTATATTGTAAAAATATGATTTTTAATTACAATGCAAACTCTACTTCTAATTTACATTGTAAAAATATGATTTTTAATTACAATGCAAACTCTACTTCTAATTCACATTGTAAAAATATGATTTTTATTTACAATGCAAACATTACATCTAATTTACATTGTAAAAATATAATTCTTAATTACAATGTCACATTTCTACATCTAAATTACATATGAAATAAATCAATTTTATTTCTAATGTTCATCCCCATTTTATGTTACATAAATACATAAGAAAAATGCAATTTCGATCATACAATGAAATTGCATCATTTAATTGCGTAGAAAAATGTAGTTTTGTCGTACGGTATACTTTCCTATAGACATTACATATAAAAATGTAATATTTAACACACAATGTAAATTCATGTTTTAATTACATATAAAAATGTAAATTTTATCCTACGGTGTAATTCCCTATATAATTTACATATAAAAATGTAAATTTTAACGTACGATGAAATTTACTTTTTAATTACAAAGAAAAATGTAATTTTTAACATACAACGTTGATTCACTTTATAATTTACATATTAAAATGTAAATTTTAACCTACGATGAAATTCACTTGTTAATTACAAAGAAAAAATGTAATTTTCAACATACGACATTAATTCACTTTATAATTTACATATAAAAATGTAAATTCTGACATACGATGAAATTCACCTTTTAATTACAAAGAAAAATGTAATTTTTTAACATACAACGTTGATTCACTTTATAATTTACATACAAAAATGTAAATTCTGACATATGATGAAATTCACCTTTTAATTACAAAGAAAAATGTAATTTTCAACATACGGTATAAATTCACTTTATAATTTACATATAAAATGTAAATTTCGACATACAGTGGAATTTACATGTTAATTATAGAGAAAAATGTATTTTTTTTAACAATACGGTGTATATTTCTATATATTTACATTAATAAAAATGTTAACCTTTCATACGGTGAATATTCCATATATTCACATTAATAAAAATGTAAACTTTTTATATGGTGAATATTCTAAATATAATCACATCTAAAAATGTCATTTATACTTTATAGTTCTAATTTACATTAAATTAACATATAAAAATGTCATCTTTAATTCATCGTTCAATTTCACATTAAAATAACATATAAAAATGTCATCTTTAATTCATCGTTCAATTTCACATTAAAATAACATATAAAAATGTCATTTTTTTTTCAATGCAAAAATGACATCTTTTTATTTTCAATGCAAAAATGTCATCTTTTCATTTTCAATGCAAAAATGTCATCGTTTTATTTTCAAAACAAAGATGTGATCTTTTATTTTCAAAACAAAGATGTGATCTTTTATTTTCAAAACAAAGATGTGATGTTTTTATTTACAATAAAAATATTGTCTTTTTTATTCTCAATATAAAAAGATCGTCTTTCTATTTACATCGTCAAATTTTCATCTTTTAATTTTCAATATAAAAAGATGATCTTTTTATTTTCATCGTCAAATTTTCATTTTTTAATTTTCAATATAAAAAGATGATCTTTTTATTTTCATCGTCAAATTTTCATCTTTTAATTTTCAATATAAAAAGATGATCTTTTTATTTTCATCGTCAAATTTTCATTACCGATCCAACCACAACGATAAAAGGTAATCATATGATCTATTACCAACTCCAATCTAGCACTTCAATTTCAGATCTAATATCACATCATCCAAAAACAATTCGAATTCACAACATAGAACAACATCCATCGCATATCGATTTATTTTCACCATTCAACATTAAGCACCAAAAGAATAATAATTCAATTAATTAATATTAAATTAAAAATGAATTCTCACCTTGCTTGTTTCTGGAATGAAGGTGATTTCGATCAGATCTCGTGTTCGGAGTCACGACGGTTTTCGGATCTGAAAGATCTAAATTTGAAATTCACGTGTAAATTAGAATTCTGACTTTTAACAACTGGCACTGCGACATTTAAAAGCGTCACAAAATCTGAAATAAAATTTACCTAATGTTCAAAACTTTGAATCGAGATAACTCGAGCTACGGTTGACGGTTTTACGAACGGTTTGTTGGAGGTCGAAGAGCTAGGAGAGGTGCATCCACGCCGGGAAGTATGGGGGGGTGCGGCGGCGCTATGTGGTGGTGGCGGAGGCGCAAAGGCCGCGGGTTTGGGCATGGAATCCGAGAGCTACAGGCGACGGGAGGTGGTGATTCTTGTCGGAGATTGAAGAGCACGAAAATCTCTTCGAAACGTGTATTTATACGAAGGTTTTCGTTGAGAATTGAGGGAGAAATCGAAGAATGAATTTTTGAACAATGATGGGTTCCTTGCGGCTGAAATAAACGGAAGGAGGAAGAAGAAACCCGACGTGGTTTTTATAATTTAATATTAGGGTTATTTAATTATTATTTAATTAGCCCGTTTAAGCCCGTTTTGGTCCGAACTCAGAATTAGGCCTGCTTACTGTCGTTCTTAGGGTTTTAACGTCTTCTGAGCGCAATGGGCTATGTCTCGGGCCCCAATTCTGATGTCTGTAGCGTTTTTTTTAAATCCTATTAAAAATTAATAAATTAAATATTGACCGTACATGAAAATTCACCGAGGCCACAAATTAACTTCAAAAATTCCCGAAAAATATATTTAGCTATGTTTTGACGCTGCGGACCTAGAAAAATTAATTTCGTTCAATTCTGAGCTCGTATGAATTTTGAATGAATTTTTAAAGTCAAAAATTGTCCGTTTACACTAAAAAATCAATTATAATTATATATTAATTCTAAAAATTACCGGAAAATCAATTTTAGCTTTGTTTTGACGATACGAACCCAACAAAATTATTTTCGTCGAATTCTGAGACTTTTTGAAAAATGGTTATTTTTAAGGCGTTTAAATTTATCTCAAATAGTCAAAACACATTTTCTTTTCCCACGCTCACATATTAAATCGAAAAATTCTGAAAATTGAAACCTAGCAATAATTTGACATTCCGGTTCCAACAAAAGTTGTTTCGTCGAAAACAGAGGTCGTTTGAAAAATGGCTATTTTTAAGGCCAGTATATTTAATATTAAAAATACATTTTTAAACAAATAATTTCCGAAACTCAAAATATATAAGTGTTTACTGTTTTTCAGTGTAGAAACATCATTCTGAACTCAATGGAAGTGGTTTCGAGTTCAAATTCCTTCATATGTGAAAAGTAGCCTTTCGGGCCATATATAATATATATATAAATTCTACAGCGACCTTTCTAAAAATTGAATTGGCCATAACTTTTGATTTCCGCTATGAAATTTCAATTTTTCGGATTCGTTGGAAAGATAATTTTAAATAGATTCTAATATTTTTGGTTTCACTAAAATCCGTTAAATTTTGCATCCTGTATGGTCAGTCAAAGTTCAAGTTTGACTTTTCAAACTACCGCGCTATTTCTAACTCTTTTTATAATTAAAATTAAATTATTCATTCTAACTTCGATTTGAATCAACTTTCAATAATTTTTATTTAAAATAGATTATTTTAAATATAAAAACTCATTAAAATTACTTAAAATAAAATTTTAAATTGGCCCCAAAAATCAGGGTTGTTACAGTCTCCCCCACTTAAAAACTTTTCGTCCTCGAAAAGGAACGAAGCTAAAAGTTGATTAATTAACTAACTAATATATATATATTCTCCATTGGTTTAAATAATTTCATTAGTTGATTAACTTTCAAATATATAACTTTTTATATATTCACAAATCATATTTTCCAAAATAGAGTATAATTAATCACAAATACGTATATTATAGGCTTGCTACTCTCAACTCATTCTAGGGCATTACTAACCCTATCTCTAATGAGTTTTCTCATTCTAGGATACTGCTGATCCTATCTCTAATGAGTATTCTTATTGGATATTACTAATCCAATCTTTGATGAGTCTTTTGTTCAGTTCTAATGAGTTGTACCCCAAAGATTTGAGCTAACCAAAGCTCTGATACCAACTGTAACGACACGGATTTTGCCCGGCCTTAATCGATCGCAAAATCGACCAAAACCGTTCAAAACCCGCCGACGTTAACTTTGGGAGTACAATACATCAGAACAACAACAACAGATTTTTATAACATCAATAATAAATGTTACATCGGAGTACAAAATATCAGAGTATATTGACTAATAATACAGCGGAAGGTAAATTACAATATTACAATACATTGCAGCGGAAATAAAATAACTAAGGCAGCGGAAGACTTCCAATGTTCTGGACACAGCTTTAAGCTTCAATCCAGGATCCTGCTAAAGAGATAAACCTGTAGACAAACTGCTCGACTGCCCGTGTGGAAATCGGGCACCCGAGTTTGCAAAAAGGTGGAAACAAACAACGGGTCAGTCGTGGGACTGGTGTGAGAATTCTTAACTAATTAATCACTATTAATAGGACAAATCCTAAGACCACGCTGCTAACGCGGAACGGCTTTTATTCCAATGGATTGCCGTGCATAACTTAAAGTAAATCGTAAAACAACGCAATGCTTTTTAGGAAAATGAAATCACCATAAGACTCAGGTCCCATCACACAATGCAACGCACACCAGAGGATAGAGTTTTACCTTATGGTGATTAAACATGCTTGATACGTTAAAAACGAATTTGATATTATTATTAGTGTGTATATGTTTTAAAAACAATTTCAATCATAATGTATCAATCCTAGGAAGCATAGGTACCATATGCTATGCCTCCGTACTAGTAATACAATCAAAACCGCATGGGGCGTATTGGAAATTGAGTTTCCATCATGAGTCAAGGCTAGGGAGGAGCTCCTTACCGATTCGAGACACTTTAGCTAATGTCTCAGGGTTCCCCGCAGTTAACCCTTGGAAAGTTGCAGGGCCGGTCCGCCATACGAGTTGCGGATTAGTTATTCCTGAACACACGTTTCTCAGTCCTATAAGACCTATCATCCGAGGCGCCTCATTCCATCATCCACATAAGTAAAATGTCAGGGCTGGTAGGTCACTGACACCACTCTAGCTAGAAAGAAACGTGCTGCTCTCCCTACGTTCCCTTCTCCCGTTTTAGACTCCGCCGGTGTGTGAGGCTCGCGAAGTCATGCTATACACAAAGCTATGCCTAAACAGACTATGCTTTGATCGTCCCACAAGGCCTGCTTTTCAACAAAGCCTTGATCATATGCATCTTAGCATGCCACATCATCACTCCATATCACACTACCAATCCTGTGCCGAAATATATGAACGGGTGTTAAGCAAGAGAATAAATTCTCCGCCACCAAACGTCCATACATTCGACAGAAGATTAATAACATGATATATAATGGAGTACGATGTCAGACACACAATCCATTTATAAGCTTATGCTCTGGGTCTGAGCGAAAGCCAAACCCGTAAAAATCAACACTACGTCCGGGCAACTCCTACTATTACCTTATCATGGTAGCGAGCCATTCTAAGGCAACAGTCATCATCGTCCATTCGATGTGGAGATTTGACGGTCTTCAATCGCCGTCTTCCAATCTTGGATTTTTAAACGTCGTTTAATTATTTGGAATGAGATAAACTCGGACTTTCCAAATAATCCACGTATATATATATATTTAAAATTCTTCTTACACATTAATAATTATTTTTATTAACGATTCATTCCTATTTTAATTATTTAAAATAATTTTTTTTTATATAACGACGCCTTAAGTCCATGGGCGACTTTGGCGCTGCATTCAACCAATTTTGAGTTTTACATTTTTCAGAATCTAACCGTTGGATCTTAACGTAATATATATCATTGGAAAGATTTTTCCAAGACGGTCCTAACGATTTCAGTTTCAAGAAAATCCGACGGTCGGATCTTCTTGTATAGTCGTTTAAAAGTACGATTTCAAAACGCAAACTACCATGCCCTATTCGTTTAATTTTAATTATATATATAATCATTGAATTGTAATAACGTCATTTGATTAAAACAACACTCTACACAATTACCGATACTTACTAAATTTTAATTCATTTGAAAATGAAGACAATATTACCGCATCCTAAATTCATTCTTTCTTTACATTGAAAATGTAAATTCCATCCTTTTTATTTACATAAAAATATAAATTGTGATACACTCAACATCCTACTTCTAATTTACATTGTGAAAATATGGTTTTTGATTACAATGCAAACTCTACTTCTAATTCACATTGTAAAAATATGATTTTTAATTACAATGCAAACTCTACTTCTAATTTACATTGTAAAAATATGATTTTTAATTACAATGCAAACTCTACTTCTAATTTACATTGTAAAAATATGATTTTTAATTACAATGCAAACTCTACTTCTAATTCACATTGTAAAAATATGGTTTTAATTATAATGCAAACATTACATCTAATTTACATTGTAAAAATATAATTCATAATTACAATGTCACATTTCTACATCTAAATTACATATGAAATAAATCAATTTTATTTCTAATGTTCATCCTCATTTTATGTTACATAAATACATAAGAAAAATGCAATTTCGATCATACAATGAAATTGCATCCTTTAATTGCATAGAAAAATGTAGTTTTGTCGTACGGTATACTTTCCTATAGACATTACATATAAAAAATGTAATATTTAACACACAATGTAAATTCAAGTTTTTATTACATATAAAAATGTAAATTTTATCCTACGGTGTAATTCCCTATATAATTTACATATAAAAATGTAAATTTTAACATACGATGAAATTCACTTTTTAATTACAAAGAAAAATGTAATTTTTAACATACAACGTTGATTCACTTTATAATTTACATATTAAAATGTAAATTTTAAACTACGATGAAATTCACTTGTTAATTACAAAGAAAAAAAATGTAATTTTCAACATACGACATTAATTCACTTTATAATTTACATATAAAAATGTAAATTCTGACATACGATGATATTCACCTTTTAATTACAAAGAAAAATGTAATTTTTTAACATACAACGTTGATTCACTTTATAATTTACATACAAAAATGTAAATTCTGACATATGATGAAATTCACCTTTTAATTACAAAGAAAAATGTAATTTTCAACATACGGTAAAAATTCACTTTATAATTTACATATAAAATGTAAATTTCGACATATAGTGGAATTTACATGTTAATTACAGAGAAAAATTTAATTTTTTTTACAATACGGTGTATATTCCTATATATTTACATTAATAAAAATGTTAACCTTTCATACGGTGAATATTCTATATATTCACATTAATAAAAATATAAACTTTTTATATGGTGAATATTCTCATTATAATCACATCTAAAAATGTCATTTATACTTTATTGTTCTAATTTACATTAAAATAACATATAAAAATGTCATCTTTAATTCATCGTTCAATTTCACATTAAAATAACATATAAAAATGTCATCTTTAATTCATCGTTCAATTTCACATTAAAATAACATATAAAAATGTCATCTTTTTTTTTCTTTTTTTTCAATGCAAAAATGTCATCTTTTTATTTTCAATGCAAAAATGTCATCTTTTCATTTTCAATGCAAAAATGTCATCTTTTTATTTTCAAAACAAAGATGTGATCTTTTATTTTCAAAACAAAGATGTGATCTTTTATTTTCAAAACAAAGATGTGATCTTTTTATTTACAATAAAAATATTGTTTTTTTTATTCTTAATATAAAAAGATCGTCTTTCTATTTACATCGTCAAATTTTCATCTTTTAATTTTCAATATAAAAAGATGATCTTTTTATTTTCATCGTCAAATTTTCATCTTTTAATTTTCAATATAAAAAGATGATCTTTTTATTTTCATCGTCAAATTTTCATCTTTTAATTTTCAATATAAAAAGATGATCTTTTTATTTTCATCGTCAAATTTTCATCTTTTAATTTTCAATATAAAAAGATGATATTTTTATTTTCATCGTCAAATTTTCATTACCAATCCAACCACAACGATAAAAGGTAATCATATGATCTATTACCAACTCCAATCTAGCACTTCAATTTCAGATCTAATATCACATCATCCAAAAACAATTCGAATTCACAACATAGAACAACATCCATCGCATATCGATTTATTTTCACCATTCAACATTAAGCACCAAAAGAATAATAATTCAATTAATTAATATTAAATTAAAAATGAATTCTCACCTTGCTTGTTTCTGGAATGAAGGTGATTTCGATCAGATCTCGTGTTCGGAGTCATGGCGGTTTTCGGATCTGAAAGATCTAAATTTGAAATTCATGTGTAAATTAGAATTCTGACTTTTAACAACTGGCACTGCGACATTTAAAAGCATCACAAAATCTGAAATAAATTTTTATCTAATGTTCAAAACTTTGAATTGAGATAACTCGAGCTACGGTTGACGGTTTTACGAACGGTTTGTTGGAGGTCGAAGAGCTAAGAGAGGTGCATCCACGTCGAGAAGTATGGGGGGTGCGGCGGCGCTATGTGGTGGTGGCGGAGGCGCAAAGGCCGCGGGTTTGGGCATGGAATCCGAGAGCTACAGGCGACGGGAGGTGGTGATTCTTGTCGGAGATTGAAGAGCACGAAAATCTCTTCGAAACGTGTATTTATACGAAGGATTTCGTTGAGAATTGAGGGAGAAATCGAAGAATGAATTTTTGAACAATGATGGGTTCCTTGCGGCTGAAATAAACGGAAGGAGGAAGAAGAAACCCGACGTGGTTTTTATAATTTAATATTAGGGTTATTTAATTTTTATTTAATTAGCCTGTTTAAGCCCGTTTTGGTCCGAACTCAGAATTAGGCCTGCTTACTGTCGTTATTAGGGTTTTGACGTCTTCTGAGCGCAATGGGCTATGTCTCGGGCCCCAATTCTGATGTCTGTAGCGATTTTTTTAAATCCTATTAAAAATTAATAAATTAAATATTGACCGTACATGAAAATTCACCGAGGCCACAAATTAACTTCAAAAATTCCCGAAAAATATATTTAGCCATGTTTTGATGCTGCGGACCTAGAAAAATTAATTTCGTTCAATTCTGAGCTCGTATGAATTTTTAATGAATTTTTAAAGTTAAAAATTGTCCGTTTACACTAAAAAATCAATTATAATTATATATTAATTCTAAAAATTACCGAAAAATCATTTTTAGCTTTGTTTTGACGATACGAACCCAACAAAATTATTTTCGTCGAATTATGAGACTGTTTGAAAAATGGCTATTTTTAAGGCGTTTAAATTCAACTGAAATAGTCAAAACACATTTTATTTTCCCATGCTCACGTATTAAATCGAAAAATTCTGAAAATTGAAACCTAGTAATAATTTGACATTCCGGTTCCAACAAAAGTGGTTTCGTCGAAAACAGAGGTCGTTTGAAAAATGACTATTTTTAAGGCCAGTATATTTAATATTAAAAATACATTTTTAAACAAATAATTTCCGAAACTCAAAATATATAAGTGTTTACTGTTTCTCGATGTAGAAACATCATTCTGAACTCAATGGAAGTGGTTTCGAGTTCAAATTCCTTCATATGTGAAAAGTAGCCTTTCGGGCCATATATAATATATATATATAAATTCTACAGCGACCTTTCTAAAAATTGAATTGGCCATAACTTTTGATTTCCGCTATGAAATTTCAATTTTTCCGATTCGTTGGAAAGATATTTTTAAATAGATTCTAATATTTTTGGTTTCACTAAAATCCGTTAAATTTTGCATCCTGTATGGTCAGTCAAAGTTCAAGTTTGACTTTTCAAGCTACCGCGCTATTTCTAACTCTTTTTATAATTAAAATTAAATTATTCATTCTAACTTCGATTTGAATCAACTTTCAATCATTTTTATTTAAAATAGATTATTTTAAATATCAAAACTCATTAAAATTACTTAAAATAAAATTTTAAATTGGCCCCAAAAATCAGGGTTGTTACAATGGATGCATTGGTATGAGCTTGAGTTGGGCTTTGATTCTCGGCTGGACCATCTTTCATTTATGCGCAGGAATGGTTTGGGCTAAGCCCTTTTAGTTTGTATGAATTATGGGCTTGTGCTAGCACATGTTGTAGGTGTTTTGGTCCATTAGTTTCTCTAATATTTGCTACTAAGTCATGCTAAAAGTTGGTTGCATTAAGGTCTTTAGATGGCTAATTTATCATCCATTAAATTCTCTAATTTAATTGCTGCTTAAATTGTTTCTCAAAACAATTTATTTCTCTAGCTAAGGTTTTTGCTACGTTATAGCTTTGGTTCCTTTAGTAACGCTTTGGCACAGCGCCTTAGTAGTGTTGTCATTGCTATGTTTAGTTATACTTACGTTGTGCTGATTTAGCTACGCGTATGTTATTTAGTTTAGCCACGCTTCTGGTTTATAAAGATTTACTTTTTACAATGTTTTCTTTTCGTTATAATATTTCCTTTTTATAAAGTTCAGTGTTTTTAGCTATGCTTTCACTACATTTTTGTTACTTTTAAATAAAATATCCTTCATTTAATTTTTTTATATGTTTCAGCTTTTAGTTCCAAATCCCGGGTCATTACAATCTTTCCCCCTAATAAAAATTTCGTCCTCGAAATTTGTAATTAAGTCGTAAAGTCAAGTTATAATTAAAGTTATAAACTTATATCCATAAATAATCAACACATATCAGCCAATTGTTATTTATCACAGTTATTTCCATAACTACAATATCTGTTACTACCGTTAGAAAACATTTCCATTAGTGTATTACTATTTCCCATTATCCATCAGTTCCTGACCGTGAATTTGTAAGCGAATAACCCTCTAAATATCAAACCCGAAGACCGAAATCAACATCAGATTGATACCTAGCAATTTATTCAACTTAATCAATTCCCAGTTAGGTTATAATTTCTTAACTTCACATCTTAATTCCTCGTTACCCATATTACTTAAAATATCATCGATTATATTTGGAAAAATTTCCAAATCTCGTATACTTCCTAAATTTGAATTGACTCATTCAAATATATTTATCTGCACTGAATTCTCTTTTTACTTGAATCCAAATTTTAATTCGACTAATAATCCTAACTTCATCGTTAAAAAGAATAAGGTACCTTCCGTAACTCCTTCCACATCCTCAGAGGTAGATGGCTTATCCATTAAGGCAAGGACTGTTGGTTGCGTTCCTTTCTTCATAAGTGGGCAATCGTAAATCGTATGTCCAGGCTGATAACACTTATAGCATAAATACTATCGGACATAAGCGTCATCCGATTCCTGTGGTTCCTGCTGAGGTTGCTGTGGCTTCTCTGCTGCTGGCTTCTTACAGAACCTAGCAATGTGACCCTTCTCTTTACAGTTGTGGCATATGGTGTTCTTGAAATGCTCTTTAGCTTTCTCTCCCATTTCTCCTTTGCCCTCCCAGTTCGGATTAAGTTTCCTCTTCAGAGGATTCTCCTCACTGGCTTCTCCGGTTTGTGCCTTTGTTACTGGCTTCTTCGTGCTTAGTGCCTCATAACGGATTGCCATGTCAACATGTCGATGAATGGACTCTTCAGGTGTCCAATAACCTTATCCTGTAGATTTTCTTTTAAACCAGCTACGAACATTTTGTTCTTCTTGAGCGAGGTATTGATCAGGTCTGGGCCAAAGCAAGATATTGCATTGAACTTATTCTCATACTCAGCGATAGACATGTTACCTTGTTTCAGATCGATGAAGTCTCGATACATTCGGGTCTTTCCAGCTGCAGGTAAAAATTGTTTTTCAAATTCCTCTTTGAACCTTCCCCAGGAATAATCATTCTAAGAAACGTTCGCAGTCTGTGCGTCCTACCAGATGACAGCAGTTCCTTGTAGTTGCCTTGAAGCCAAAAGTCATTTCTGTTCATCATTCAGATCCTTCCCATTGAAAATTCTTTCACAAGATCTTATCCATGCTTGAACTTCAATGAACGATTCGGTTCCTTTGAAAACCTTCCCTCCCAGCGTTTGATATTCCTTACAGATCATTGCCAAGTTCGACCTGGGTTGAACTGGTGTAACTGGTATAACTGGTGCAACTTCTATCACAGTTTCTACCGGAATCTGAGTAGTGTTACGACCATTGGTATTGGTGGTTCCACTAGTTCGACCTCTTTGTCCACGGGTATTCATTCTTACTAACCAGAATATAACAGGTTGACATCAAAACTCGATCGGATATTAAGATACCTAATCTATATAAAACTTAGGTCGATCATTCCTAAGTATTTATATATATATAATAACATCCAACTTTTTAAAAATACACTCTCTCAATACTCACCCAAAGCCTAGGTATACGATAACCTAAGCTCTGATACCAACTGTAATGACCCAACTTTCTAGTGCCTCGGAAGTGGTATCATTATATAAGAAAAGAAATAGATAGAAGAATAGAACTAAGAAAAGACATCAGAATCTCACAGCGGAACTTGGGACAATATATGTAATAACACAAAATATTACATTTCATAAGTACATTTAAAATACTGGATACATAGGGATATAGGTTACATCGATTACATAATAATCAGTCGTAATACTAACTTGCATAATGATAGTACATAACATCATAACTGAACCAACATTTGGATAGTTATACATAACATAAGATAGATAAGCCAACACTTCAGATCCTGCCATCCAGCTACTCCAACGTTACTTTAGAACCTGGATCACTTGCCTACTCATAATAAATATTATGAGTACCCAAGAGTTTAAGGAAAACACAGAAAATAAACTCCGGGTCAGTCATGGTCTGGTATGAGTAAACGATTTATAAACAAGTTTTAATAAATCACAATGATTCATAAGACCACGCCGTGAATACGAAACGGGTTTTTACCTTATGAGATCAAAATAGTTTGCAATTTAAACAGATATTATGATAACGTCTGGGGTGTCCACAAATAATTCATAATCTAGTAGAACATTTGCATCTCACATTCTACTTAATAATATACAAACAAAAACCGCTTGTGCTTATGGATATTGGGTTTCCAACTATGACAAGGTATGGAATCACCTTTCGGAGGTGTATCTCTAGATACGAATATACGAGTTCAACAAGAACATCTTGTAACCCAGCCATACATGACCGACCACTCATTTCTCTTGAGTGTATTGAATGTATATCACCAACGGTGGTAGCAAGCCAACCATTTCCCGAAACAGGTCAGAATCGATAGAATAAGAAACAAGGAAATATCTCTAGATAGGTGATGATACATCCTAATGGGAGCTACCCACATAGCCATGCTGCCTGTCCGATTTTTGTCATTTCCAGTTGTGAAGCTTGAGGCTAAACCTATCTTGACACTCTTTTGATTTGCTTTGAATGCCACATTATCAAACCCGCTAATTTACTAATTGACTTCTTCAAAAATACATTACAAGTATGAAGCAACAGAAACAAATTCCTCTGCCACTCATAACTACGTTTGAAAAGATCAATGTACGTGATTAGTTAGGAATATTTTGTCAGACATTCGTCCATACAAGTTGTCCTGGGACTGGACAAACTGAAGGTACTACTCAGTACATCCATCCTAGGCAAATCTTTACCTAGGACTTCTACAATAGCCCTTGTACCTTACTCCGTCTTTAATTTTTCTTCGGCGTATTTGATTCGTTATGATTATGCTAATACGGAGTGGTTCTTTGGATAATAATCCAACCGGTCTCTCCATATTAACAATGTTAAAATGGTCGTAAAGCTTTGATAGTCGGTGATTTAACTATCAAATGAAAATACATATGCAAACTTATTTCTCATTTGAAATTTTCTATTTTGTTTAACTTCTCTCTCTACTATTCGATTTCCTTTATTTGATTAACTCTATTTCGAACAACTAATTCGAATAACTTCTAAGTGTTTAACTCAATTCGAATAACTAATTCGAATAACTCTTATGTGTTGAACTATCATTCGACTAACTAATAGTCGATTAACTTTATTTAATTAACTAACCTTTGATCGATTTAAAATCGATAAACTCAACTAACTGGGTTTATTTAACTATCTGATACTTAAATGGACTAGATTTAATTACCAAATTAATTCACTTTTAATTACTAATGATTTGATTCGTTAAATCATTTTAATCGATTCTGACTTTGGATGACAGAATCATACTTCATGTTTATTCAAGATATTTAAATGTTCATGCTGACTATAGTCTTTTTCTCTTGTTCTACCTTTATTTTTATTTATCGTTGACTCAATCTAATAAAATAACATTTACTTGATCTCAGATTTAAAATCTACAACTCGATTTCTATTTACAAATGCCCGATTATAAGTTATATAAATTATCCCTAATTTATATAATTAATTAAAGTCTTATTTATTTAATTATTTAATTAATTATTAAATAACTAATTTAAATAAATTCCAAAAATAAATTTCCTAACCTTTTTATATGTTATAAACATGTTACCAAAGGACGTATGTAAATTTTCCTTTTCATATATTACTTATTTAAGTGTAATTATTTATTTTATTAAAAATAAATGAATTAAATAAATTTCTGAAGATATTTTTCCTTTATTTTATTTTCCTTTTTCTGTTTTTAAATCAAATCTGTTTTTAATTTAAAACTTTATTCAAAAATCACTTTTGTTCATGTTTTACCAAAGTGCCAAGTACCACTTTTGAAACTGCGGTGTGTGCATGTAAAATTTTCTCCAGTTCTCAGTTCAGCCAAGTACCAGGTGGTATTACCACCTTGGCAAAGTACCACGTCCCATTCACAATGGTTTCCTCGTCCGATCCCCTCCTGTGCTCGCGCGCTCGGTCTTGGTAAAGTACCAAAGTGGTTCTACCACTTTTCAAAGTACCAGCCCTTCAAATTACTGTGCCAACCCCTTGTTTTTCCGTGTGCCACGCCATTGCCAAAACAAAGTGGTACTACCACTTTTACTTGCCCTGTCCCTGTACAGAACCTGATCGGAGAAAGTTCCTCCCCCCAGCGCCTCAGGCCACCGGACCTCGAGCGCTTCCACCCACAACACCTCCTCGACCAGAAGCCTCCATTTGACCAGATGCGGCGGTCACCCTTGCTCTGGCGTGGCGCAGTTTGACGTTAAAGTCGAACTGTGCAGCCGAGCCATGTACGCACGAAATTCATCCACACACAAAAACTAAGCATTTAAAAATCGTTTTCTATTTTTCCTACCTTCTACAACTCATTTCTCACCTACATCCCCAACCCTTCGACCCACATAGCCATGGATTATCCATGGTTGATCGAAACCCATTTTTCATCTAAAACTGTTTTTCTCTCGATCTACAAAGTTAAAAATCGTGAAACTTGTTCGTAAATTCATGTTATCAGAGGCCGCACCCCCCTATAACCCTGATATACGGTTTCGAGACGTTTGATTTTCCTCATGTTTGCAAGCTTGGTTTTGACAGTATGATGTTTCTCATATTTTCAAAGCAATGGCTTTATAATCTAAGTTAAACAGTCCATGTATGTGTGTATATCAGCTGTTACTTGAGCATGAAACATATCTCGAGCTATATAAGTATTTACATAGAAGGTATCAGCAGTAAACAATTCAAGACAGTACACATTTTCATGTATGAATACAACAGCAAACAATCACATACCATCATGGCATTCAAGGCAGTTGTAAGCATGAATCAAAGGTTATTTTAGTGAGGTTTTATTCACAGTTGTAAGCATGAATCAAAGGCAGTTGTAAGCATGAATCAAAGGCAGTTGTAAGCAGTTGATGGTGTATTAGTTCTCCAGTTTTTTTCTTCTCTTTGCTCGTGTTTTCAGTGCATCAAAATGTGCCAAAGGAACACATATATATAGGCTGTTATATATTGTATTATATTAGTTTCTTATTAAGATTAATATGCCTAAATCTTATATTATCCTATCATTATATCTTGCGCAGAGAATTGGCAGCAAAGAATATAGGTTGAAAACAACATCTTGGTTTTGTCATACTTGCTCAAAGCTTGCTGAAGGAGGATAGCCACACACTTGTATTTACTTAATGACAAAGGTTCTAACTACTTGTCCCTTTGTTCTAGAAGAATGTATTAAATTACTTATGTTTCTATGGTGAGATCTTGCATTGGAAGTTTGTGTGGTTATCCAAGTTACACCCATTAACTTGTTTTATAACTTAAATCAAAATGGAGAGTATCACGTGCCTGCGCAAAGATGGATTTTCATCATGGAAAAATCCTATTTAACTTAGTTATTTATTCATTAGTAAAAGGTCCCTTTCATATATGTACTTACACTACTTAGCTATGAAGTCTTTCCACTTAAATGGGCTTGTATTGATGCATTGGTATGAGCTTGAGTTGGGCTTTGATTCTCGGCAGGACCATCTTTCATTTATGCGCAGGAATGGTTTGGGCTAAGCCCTTTTAGTTTGTATGAACTATGGGCTTGTGCTAGCACATGTTGTAGGTGTTTTGGTCCATTAGTTTCTCTAATTTTGCTACTAAGTCATGCTAAAAGTTGGTTGCATTAAGGTCTTTAGATGGCTAAGTTATCATCCATTAAATTCTCTAATTTAATTGATGCTTAAATTGTTTCTCCAAACAATTTATTTCTCTAGCTAAGGTTTTTGCTACGTTATAGCTTTGGTTCCTTTAGTAACGCTTTGGCACAGCGCCTTAGTAGTGTTGTTATTGCTATGTTTAGTTATACTTACGTTGTGCTGATTTAGCTTCGCTTATGTTATTTAGTTTAGCAACGCTTCTGGTTTATAAAGATTTACTTTTTACAACGTTTCCTTTTCGTTATAATATTTCCTTTTTATAACGTTCAGTGTTTTTAGCTATGCTTTCGCTACATTTTTGTTACTTTTAAATAAAATATCCTTCATTTAATATTTTTTATATGTTTCATTTTTTAATTCAAAATCCCGGGTCATTACAGGGTGTTACACACAGTCTTCCCCGTCGCGACCCCTCCCGGCGGCGCCGCCCAACGCCGACGAACTCTCTCACCTCCTCTCCGGCCTCCACACACCCTCCCATCAGCCCCCTCTCCACGTTGAAACCCTAGACACCCCCCCTTCACCAAACCAGTCGTCGTCGACCCCAAACGCCCCACTGCCGCCCCTGCCACCTTCTCTGACCAATCGCCGCCCGCGCAACACCCTCAGCCTTCCTCCAACCAATAACATGGTGAGTCTCCTTCTTTTTTTATTACATTGTTTCGGTTTCAGTTTTTCTTTCTTTCTTTTTTAAATAACATTACTATGAGATTCATATTTTTGTATAGATAATATAGATTTAAAAATAAAAATTTTATTTGTGTAAAGTTATGATTTTTATCAGAGAAAGAAAATATTTTTGGCGAGGTAAAAATATAATTTTTATCGATATAAAAATATAATTTTTTGTTCTAGAAAGATATGATATTTATATTTATAGAAAGATTAGATTTGTAAACTAAAAAGATTTGATTTTTAATCTAAATGTTTATATTTTTATAAAGAGGATATATATTTAAAATAGAATAGTTAAGATTTTTAAAATAGACAAGGGTGGGATTTTTAAAAGTAGAAAGATTCGATTTTTACATTTGAAAAGATAAGATCTTCATAGATGTAGAAGTGATAAAAATATATAATTTTTATATATGAAATGCCATTGTAAAAATGTGATTTTTAATGTGAACAGCGGGAAAAGATAGCGATGGTAACAACAGAAATCATAACGGAATCCATACAGTTTAAAAGGAAATAATGATGGAGTGGAACCTAAAGGTGAGAACTCCTCACTTTTATTTTATTTTCTAGTTAAAATATATACTAGGATGTAGACGGTGCTTAGCAGCACCCGACACCCATCGTCCACAAACCATGGACGACTTGTTTGTTTTTTTGACTGTATTGTGTAAATTGATTGTGTGTTGTGGAATGGAGTAAAATATTTTATAGTTAAAAATATATTTTTTAACGTGTATATGAATAAAATAAATATTTATAAACAAATCGGACGATTTGTTTATATACACACATTTGACTGATATTGATTGGGACGATAAATTTTACATATCGCCCAACAGCACAAATAAAACCTGTGTTTGATTGTTTGAAACCCCACACGGGTATTGGGATGATATATGGCATACACTAATCCCAATATTTAGTTGTATGTCAATCGATTGGTTGACAGACTGTTATAAGCGTTAAATATTTATATTTAACGCTTATGCAGTGTAGAATGTACTTTGGATGATGGTTGACTGTGTTTGATTGTTGTTGTATACATGTATCTATGAAATCCATATAAATCACATTATATGGTAAAGAAAGAATATTTTTAAAATAACGAA
The DNA here is from genome assembly GCA_030737875.1 of Allium sativum. Lineage (NCBI taxonomy): Eukaryota > Viridiplantae > Streptophyta > Magnoliopsida > Asparagales > Amaryllidaceae > Allium > Allium sativum. Next base: position 174,055,040 of record CM060927.1, read on the forward strand.
TATTTTAAAAGAATGAATATTTTAAAACAATATTCAGTAAAAGATCAAAATCTGATTTTGATGTCCGATTTGGGATGGGCACGAATATATTTAAATATATAAAGCCGTGTTGATTAGATTAACGCCATTTGGACGTGAACTATATTTATATCAGTTTTATTCATTTTTATATTGAATATTCAAAAGGAAATGATTTCGAAATATAATGTTTTGAAAATATTATCATTTATATATCGATGATATGGAATATTTAATTTTGATTTGAAATTGAATATGAAGTTGAAATCATTTTGAAAACAAATTTAAAACGATTTATAAAATACGTTTTAAAATGGAAATCGATGAAATATATATAATAAATATATTATATATATAATGGCCTCAATAGAACGCGCCGCACTGCGGCAGTTTGCGAATTTCGACCATTGACTTCGAACGGATATTACGGGAGATCCGACCGTCGGATTCTCCTAAAACCGGAATCGTTGGGTTCGTATCGAAAAGAGATTTCCAAAGAATATGAGAGATTTTAATTCTAACGGTAGGATTTGGAATTATGTCCAAATCAAATTTGGAAAAGGTCGTTGTAAGTGCAGTTCGATGACCGTTTATGGAAATCGACTGTACGGGCCTTGATAAAATTATTAAAAATATCAATAATTTGTGTAAAATCATACTAAATGATTTGGAAAGAATTAGGCTGAAAAATTCCATATCGTAAAATATAAAAATATATTTTTATCGAAATGAACTAGTTATGAACTAGAATTATATTCCAATATTTTTAAATAAATGAATTGGATTTGAAATGATTTTAAAAATAACCAGAATTTCCAATATATGAATTGGAATGGATTTGAATTGAAATTATCTTCGGAATATTTCGATATTGGATTTCGTGATTATGCAGATATTGTGGAGGAATTTGGAAGATATATGTATCGTTATTCCAATACGATATTTGTTGGTTTCAGAATTTGATATTGAATATAAGCCGACATATTTTCTATTCAGAGCCTTGTATTTAAAATCAATTTGGATTTTGGGTTTGTCGTGAATGGTATCCTTAATAATACTGTTCTTGAACTGAACGGAGTTAAGAAAATTAGAAACTGACTGGAGATTAGTTAAGTTGAATGGTTTCCTGGGTATTGATCTGATGTTGGTTTCGGCCTTCGGGGTTAATACTTAGGGAATTGTTCTCTTACTAATTTACGGTTAGAGACTGATGGCATTTTGGGTTTGTTGTGAACTGTGTTTTTAACGACATTCATTCTTTAACCCGATTTACAGTGAAATGAGATTTAAAATTTATAAATCTTTTTATTAAGATTTAACGGGAATTTTCCAAAGTAAAGTTTTCCAATTTAATAAATTGAATTGAAATTGGTCTTTGCGTTTATCGTGAATGGTGTTTTAAATAACACTAGTTCTTCAACCCGATTAACGATGAAGTTAAGAGAATCAGAAACTAATTGGAGATTAGTTAAGTTGAATGGTTTCCTGGGTATTGATCTGGTGTTGGTTTCGGCCTTCGGGGTTAATACTTAGGGAATCGTTCACTTGTTAATTTACGATTAGAGGCTGATGGAATGGAATGTGATATTGGGTTTATCGTGGACTGTGTTTTAAATGACATTGGTTCTTTAACCCAAATAAAGACAGGATATGATTTCCCAAGTTAAATAATCATTAATATTGATTTTTGGGAAGATTAAAACCAAGTGAAGTTTTAATGCATCTTTAATTAGATTGAAATGATATCCAAATGAAGATTAAAGAATAATTTTTAAAGAATAAATTTTAAAGAATTTATCTTTGATAAAATTAATGGGAACCTTTCCCAAAATATAAGAATATTTGAATAAAGGAATATTCAGAATTGGAATAAGGCATATGTTGTGTTTTTATAACACATGTTTTTTTATATACGCGAGTTATTCGAAAAGGCTGGGTTTATACCCATTGTGAGTAACTGATTTGACGATATGTCGATGATGAAGATGGCGGTTGAAGACTGGAGGTCTTCACATCGTTTGAATGATTACTGATGTCTTTATTGGGTTGTACACCCAAGACGAGGTAATAAGTGGTGATCATCCAGACGTACTTGGAGATCGATGGATATGTGAGGGCCTCTCCCCTGTATTGGACATATGGGGGAGGAATAAGGTGCCTCCGGTTTCGTTCAGACCCAAAATGGACTTATAAATGGATTGTGTGTCTGACACTGGATTTTATTCTGTGCTGATTGATTTATATTAAATATATATCTGTTTGGCGGCGGAGAATTTATTCTCTTGCTTAACGCCCCTCTCCGAGACGTACGAGCTCAGAGGTTATATGTCGATAAATATCAGTCGCATGGCATGAATTGGCTGTGTGGCATGCTGAGATGCAGTGATAATGGGTTTTGTTGAAAAGCAGAGTCTTGTGGTTGGTGATCAAAGCACGACTTTAATACAGCGTAGCTTTGTGTATGGCGTTAATTCGAGAGCCTCACACCTCGGTATGAGTCAAAAACAGAATCGTGACTGCAGGGAGTGCACGATGTTTCTTTCTAGCTATGGGTGGTGTCAGCCTTTTACCAGCCCTAACATTTATATTATTTTTACCTATGTGGTTGTTGGATTGCAAAGCACCTCGGTTATATCGGTCTCTATGGAGCCGATGGATAGGTCTGATAAGACTGGGAAACGTGTGTTCAGGAATAACCAATCCTCGAACGTAACGGAGGACAGGCCTTGAAAATCCAAGGGTTACCAAGAGTGTGTAGTCCTGAGACATTTGCTAGAGTTCCTCAAAGCGGTAAGGAGCCATCCCTGGCCTCGACTCATGACGGAAATCCAATTTCCAATACGTGACATTTCAGTTTTATTTGTAGAGCCTAGTATGGTGACATAATGGTATGGGGCACTATGCCATCTATGATTGATACATTTATATTTGAAGTTGTTTTCCTCACTTATAGTAATAATAAAGATCAAATTTAACGTATCAAGCATTATTTGGCTATTATAAGGCAAAACCCTATCCTCCGGGTTGCGTTGCATTGTGTGATGGGACCTGGGTCTTATAGTAGCTTCATTGTTCTTTATTTAGCATTGCCTTGTTTGTTTTATGCACTGGTTTTCTTGGGGGTAAACCCGTTCCATGTTATACGGCATGGTCCCTTGATTTACCTAACTTTAAAATCAAATTAATAACCGTTTTAGTTCTCACACTAGTCACATGACCGACCTGGAGTTTATTGTTTTAACCTAAACTCTGGGTGTCCTTATTTTCCACACGGGCAGCTAGTAGTTTTGGTTTTGCAGATTTATATTCGCAGGATCCTGGTTTACAGCTGGAACGATATCTGAAAAGCTCTGTATCCGTTTATCTCTTTCAGTTGTGTTTGTATTGTTGACGGAAAAAATGTCGCAAACACCAAAGATTCGCAATTACTAGGAATTATAAATATGGTCGCATAGACAAGAACATAAATAAAGCATAAGCAGTAAATCACACAAGAGATTTATAGAGGTTCGACCTTAGTGAGGGCCTTCATCCACTTTGAAGAGTCGTTGGAATATTATTAATCAGTTGGAAGAAATTACAAGGTTGAGACTAACTCATGACATCTCATTACATTCATGTTCCATGATACATGATGTCGTAATTATCATATATTGAATAATAAGGAAAAAGACAATTTTGTCCTTCTTCTTCCTCAAAGAGGGGAAGCCATTAATGAAGCTTTTATGGAGGTCTCCAAGCTCAAGAATTCAACCCTTTGAAGTGTGAGGCCATGGGGTATTTATAGGAAGTGGTTAGGTAGGAATGGGGACCATCTTCCAGAAATTTGCACCTCCAGCTGTCGGGCCTCGAAAATTAGCTTCTAGGTGAGGTGCGAAATTTCGCACCTGATAGGTGCGAAATTTCGCTCCTATCAGGTGCGAAATTTCATACTTGGTAGGTGCGAAATTTCGCACCCGGCTGGGTGCGAAGCGGATTTTGTCAAGAGGCGTTGTCGAGGCTGGTTGGCTCCATCGGCGCGACGTTGTGAAGGTGAAGGTGGGAGGTCCTTGTTGGCGAGATCTTTCTTCGGTCTTTGCTTCTACACTTCCTGAGTTTCGCCCATGGCCCTGGCTTCACGCGATGAGTTGAGTCGAGCGTGTCTTGAGTACTTTTGGTGACCGGACCAAAAGGTCGGTTAACATTTGCCCCCCAAAGTACGTCTTGTCTTAACGCCTTTTCTTGAGATGATGTCCTTTCGAATGAAAGTTGAGATGCTAGTTGGGTTGCAGATTTATCCTACAAGTTATTGGAGAAAATGTGTTGGCCAGCGGGCTCGTTCGTTATGGAATTGTGAATGAGCCGTTGTTGGTTTGGATCGCGCTCGCACAACTAAGTATTCGCTTGGTGCTATCATCGCATGTTTTAGGCGACGGGACCTTGGCGGGATATGAACGCACGCGGCCGAGAAGATTTCCCCTTTTTTTGAAGGGTTCAAAATTTCAAACCTTATAAGTTCGAATCATCGATCCGTAGCTGCTCGAGAATTCGAGTCGTGGGGTTCGAAATTTCGACTCCTCAGGCTCGAATTTCGAGCCTAGGCTAGGAATACGGAGGTTTTTTTTTACCTTTTCACTATATACAGGCCCCTTCCCCTTATTTTTTCTTCCTTCTTCTATTTCACGTCGACTGCTATTGTTCTGGAAGTTTCGTTTCTCGACCACTTTGACTTAAAAATTCTGAGGTAATGGACTTGGTCCAGTCGAGGGAAGGGACGTCGAGGTGCGACGGAGGAGGCTCGAGATTTCGATCCCGAAGGGGATGTTCGGAAATTCAAACCTAATGGGGCTCGAATCTTCGAACCCTGTAGGGTTCGATATTTCAAGCCCTCGAGCTCAAATTCCCGAGCCCCGATGGGTTCGAGGCTTAGATCCCCTGGGGTTCGAATCCTCGGACCTCAAGGGTTCGAGATTTCATTACCCCTGGGGATCGAATTTTTGAACCCGGGGGTTTGAAATTTCGAGCCACTGTGGTTTGAGATTTCGACCCCCGAGGGGTTCGAATTTTCGAGGGGCTCGGATCCGGTCTTGGGTGTCTCCAGAAACTTCGTGCCTCGGGGCATGGTTGAGCGCATTGCCTTGGCCGGGTGTTGACTTTCGCCACTTCAAACTTTGATTTCCTGACTGCCTACCCTTGAACTTATACGATGTCTGTTCAGTTGTACAAACGTAACATTGTTATTATTGATAACTACGCGGATAGGAACTTAGAAATTTCACATAGGATAGAGCATATATCTGGACTGTGACTGAACTGTAAGATCTTTAACGTTTCTATGTGCGCTCTCATTCTTTGCATGACACAACACACACTTGTTAATCTTCATCAACTCGAGGGGTACAGTTTATTTCACTATGATGTCTAACACTGGTTTATTGAAGTATAGCGAGCCATGCAAACAAGATCACAAACTGGGAAGCTTCTGGAAGCCGAGGCTTCCCCGCCACCGTCTCACACTTCTGATTCTATGGACAACACCAGCTCTGGAAGCCGCGAGCTTGAGACTAACGAAGGGTCGACTCCTTCTCAGATAGGGAGTTCGCCTGAAGTGTCGGAGCACGGGGGCCATGCTGAGAGGTTACATTCTCCAGTCATACATACCGAGATGGAAAATGTGGATATTATGGGTGGTGGCGAGCCGCCTGCCCCAGTGGCTCCTGACATGCTTCCTAATGCAGTCATCTTGGACAATCCTCCGGATTCGGTGCCATCGCGCCTGGATGCGGCGGTGGTTAGAAAGTTGTCTTCATGGTTTAATATCCCGGAGGGGGAGGCTCATGCACCTGGATCGGGCGGAAGGGCCCACGTGCCGCCTGAAGGTTTCACTGCTTGGAATCGGCATACTTGCCTTGCGGCGTGCGTGCCCTCGGCCAATGACTTTATATGGGAAATGCTATTCTACTTCCGCCCTGCATCCTCACAGCTGCACCCGAATTCTTATTCTTCGCTCTTGGGTACTTGCGTTCTCTTTCGAGTGTTCCTACATCGGGATCCCACCGGAGAGGACATTCAGTACCTTTTCCATTTTAGGCGGTCAATGGGCGCATCGTCTTCACAATGGTTCTTGGAAGCGTCTCCCGCTACTAGATTTTTTGTTGGAAAGTGGCCCAGAGCATCGGTGATTAAGCATGATTGGTTCTTTGTTCGCCGCCCTCTCGGATTCGCGAGGAGATGTATAGAGGGAAGTGACTATCTTTAATCTTCGTCTCCTTTCTCTACAATTTGCCGAGCTTTGTGACTCATTATTTTTGATCGTGGCAGGGAATCCCGAGGCACCTACTGGCGACGAGTATCAGCAACGTCTCGAGGCTTTGCGAGCTATTCCTGAGGGCTCCCGTAAGACGGATTCTGTAGTGGATTAGGACCGCCTTCGGCGTATTGGGTTGCTTCCGGCCAACCGTGACACAGTCTGGCCCGCAATGACGAGTGGTGTATTGAGGGAGAAAGCAGCGGAAGGTCCTGCTGCCCCCGCTTTGAAGATAAAGATGGCTCCTGGCGGGCTCGGGCCCAGAAGGGTTGTTAAGTTCCAAGAAGGTGTTAGTGGTGACAAGGACGGTATTGCGGAGGCGGTTGCTCGGGACGAGGGACTTTTCGACGTTTCTACCCCGCCCCGACAGGAGGGGCAGGGGAAGAAGCATTGGCCACTCCTCACTCTCCTGCAACCTCTCTAGAAGCCACCACCTCCCTTGAAAGAGTAGATCAATTTGCTGGTCTGAGTACAGTTCCTATGGATTTGTCTATGTGGTCGAACGCCGCAAGTATGGAGGATCTAGCTCGTGCCGCGGAGGGGCTAACTCCTTCGACTGAGGGACAATCTGGTCTGTTAAGAGAGCACTTAGGACATGCACTTATACACACTAAACTGCATAGAAGAGTGCTTGCACGTGCTGCTTGACTGACTTTGTGTTATTCCTTTGACAGGTGATATGGCTAGAGGAAGCGGGGGACGAGGTCGAGGAGACCGGAACCGTCCCGAGAGTGCTTTTATTGGCTACTTCAGGAGGGGAGCTAGCCTATATGGCGATGCCCCACCACCACGAGGTTATGGTAGCGGGAGTCATCACCAAGATAGATCCTCATCTTCTATGACTCTTCCTCCTCCTCCTCCTCCGATTCGAGTGTCCAGTGGGGATTCGAGGCTTCATCCAAGGGGGTCGAGTCGTACGTCATTAGCGACTCCGTCCTTCACCACCCCACCTGCTCCCGTTCAGACTACGAAGGGGAAGGGGCACCGTTCGACCAGCCGAGGCCGAGTAGGTCGAATAGGATAGAGACGGAAGATTTGACCGAATCCCAAGTTCAAGAGCTTTCCCCAAAGGAGTAGAAAGCGTTTTTGACCTACAAGTATTCAGGAATTCAGGAATTCACATACAAGTTTGAAGATTTCACATGCGAGTATTCAGGAATTCAGGAATTCTCATGCGAGTATTCAGGGATTCACATACAAGTTTGAAGATTTCAAGTTTCAAAAATCAAGGGATTGATTTAAAAGCAGGAAATTGAAGTTTAAAGCATACAGGATAAACGCAAATTACTCCACAAAATTTGAATCGAAGAAATCATCAGAATTCCAGAAGATTTCAAAAGCCCCAAAATTTTCGAATATATCAAATCAAGGGTTTCAAAGATCAAGACTTAATCAAAAATTCCAGAACATACGATGATTTAAAGTTCCAATATTTCCGTATATATCATAACCAAAGTGTAATACGAAATCAGAGCACAAAATTAGGGTTTCAAAACCCTATAAGAACACCCACATCATCATCGGCTATTATCATCCAAGTTCGAACAAGCAAAAAGCTAAAATCCGAATTAAATTCATACCAGTAAAAAGGAGATTACTTGGATTCAGTTCTACACTCATCAACGTTCGATCGAAGAAGAGAATACCCACTGAATAACTCGAAATCATCACACGAGAAAGTGGCGACCTCAAGTTGAATATAATCAAAACCATAGATCGCAAGAAGGAAACCCTAGGAATTTCTCAGGAGCCGCCGCCATTTTTAAGGAAAGAGATCGAGAAAAATAACGTGGTGAAGCAATAACAAGAGTGGCCGGCCAAGTTATACAAAAGGGCTAAGAGAGTTTTAAAGGGATGACCCATTTATTTTAAGTCCTAAAAGCTTTTTAAATTATTTTTTTGTTTTGTTTCGTCTTTCATTTCAATTTGTAATCAGTCTACAGTTTTCTAGTTTGTCTCTAAAACTAGGGAGACGAATTACAGGGTTTGTAATTCGGGGAAATCTGGTTTTGGGGATAAAAACCAGTGCAGGGTTTTGAGCGTAGGGTTAAGAACAGTTGGGAGCGAGTGTCGCGAGTTTACAGGGGATTGTAAGCGTAGAGATTGTTTTAACTCCTAGTAGAAACCTTGGGGAATGCAGCAGTAGGCAGGTTTTTGCCGAAGCTGGGTATATTTGTGTGTTATTTATTTTCTGCATTTCTTCTGATTATTATCTGTGCTGTGATTATTTAATTACTCTGTGAAAATATGCGATAAACCCTATTCACCCCCCCTCTAGGGTTAATTTAGATCCTACAAGTGGTATCAGAGCAGATATTTTTTTATTTTATTTTAACTCTAGAGTCATGAATCTGTCTAATAATGCTTTTTCTGAGGGTCAGTCCATAGCTAGGCCACCAATGTTTAATGGAACTGATTATGCATATTGGAAAGCTAGGATGAAAATTTATTTAAGCTCAGTCGACTATGATGTATGGGATATTATTGAAACGGATTATAGATCTCCCACTATTATAGTTAGTGGTGTTGAAATACCTAAATCAAAAGACAGGTGGGATGCTAATGATAAAAAATTATTTTCAACTAATGCCAAAGCGATGAATGCTTTAATCTGTGCTCTTGATAAAACTGAATTTAATCGAATTTCTCATTGTGAGACTGCACAGGAAATATGGCATATGTTGGAGGTTACACATGAAGGTACATCTCAAGTGAAGGAATCTCGTCTCGCTCTTCTCAGCAACGAATATGAAAATTTCTCTATGCAAAAAGACGAAGATATAAAAGAGATGTATGGACGCTTCTCATCATTGGTCTACAATGCAAAAGCTCTTGGCAAAACCTATACCGAAGTGGAATTGATCAGAAAAATACTGAGAGTGCTACCGATGAATTTTGAAGCAAAGGTGACGGCGATTCAAGAATCAAAAGATCTGAATAAAGTAAGCATGGAAGAGTTGATCGGAAATCTGATTACTTATGAGATGGAGTTGAAAGCAAGAGAAGAACGAAAGGATTCTGAATCAAAGAAGAAGACGATCGCTCTAAATAATTCTGTTGAAAGTAATGATTATGATCCCGCTGAAGAGCTAGCCATGGTTTTGAGGAAATGGGCCAAAGGAAAATACAAGCCACAAAAGAAGAAAACTGTCAAATCTAAAAGTTCCGAAAGTTCAGATGATGAAGTATTTTGCTACAACTGCAAGAAACCCGGACATATCAAACCAAATTGTCCACAGCTCAAAAATGAAAAGAAGAAGAAGTTCAGAAGAAAGAAGAAAGCTTTTGCTGCTACATGGGATGACGAAGAAGGAGAAGAAGCTTCTGAAAGTGATGAAGAAGAAGCTAATTTGTGTCTTATGGCACAATCTGATTCAGAAGGTAGTTCTAGTGAGGTATCGAATTTTACTTATAAAGATTTAATTTTAATGTGTCACGATCTCACGAAAACTGTTGATTCTCTTGAACTAAAAGTTAAGAAATTGAAATCTGATAGGTTAAAACTAGTTCAAGAAAATAACAGTTTAGAAACAAAACTTGAAAAAGTTAAGAATTCATCGTTTTCAGAATGCGAAAAATGTCAATTTTTGAGTAACGATTTGTTGAAATCAAAAACTAATCTTGAGTTACTTAAAAGTGAAAACATGAATTTGAAAAATGAAAATCTTGATTTTGAAAAGGTGATTGAAAAGTTTAGAGAATCTGAAAAACTTGATTTGGAAAAACGAAAACAATTTGAAATTGAAATTTCCAAGTCCGATGCTAGAATCAAAGCACTTGAAAACGAAATTTTGATCTTAAAACAAACTGATGCTGAAAACAGGAAAATCGCTATTAATCGTTGTTCAAATTTAATGAAAGAAAATAGCGATCTTAAATTTAAAATTCAACAACTTGAGTCAGCTTTGACTAAATTTTCTAAAGGAGAGAAATCATTGAATATGTTGTTAAAAAATCAATTTTTTGTTCAGAATAAAAAGGGACTTGGATTTGAATCTGATCAAGTTAAAAAAACAAAATTTTAATGATTTTAAAAATCCTTTAATTGGCTTTGAAAACAATCAAATTGAATTTTTGAAATTTAATAATTTCAAAGGGTTTTTAAATCATAAACAAATTGATAACTCGTTTAAAAACAATTCATTTAAATCTATTTGGATTCCAAAAATTAACAAAATAAATTTAAACAAATTTGGGTTCCAAAGGGTACGCTTGTGAATAGTAATGGATTGTTATATAAACGGGTTTGGGTACCAAAACGTGTAAACGAAGATAAGAGTGGTAAAACAACTTTTGTTAGACCACTGGATCATATAAACATTTAGGTATCGTAGGAGGCTAAGGAACAACTGCGCTTAAGTAAGATAAAATTCAGGTTGATTCACATATCAAATTATTTGGAGTTCCTTAGCCATAGATTCAGAGTTGGGGATTCATTGCATCACGTTGATTATGGTAAGTCAGGTATGATCTCTAAACTCATACTTTATTCCTTTTAGTTTATTTTTACTTGGCTGTTTTTGAAATCATTTGTTATGGATTGTTGAAATTCTTGGATTATAAAAAATTGATTTTTTTTGGTGATTTCAAATAATTATCTTCAGATTTGATAAGTTGACTGATTCTTGAGTTTGTCCAAAAATTCTCTGAAAATAATCTTGTGCAGCTCTGATAAGGAAATTGATTTGATTCATTGGTGATTAAATGATAAGTTGGAAAATCAGTGACTGGATTTAGTTAAAATTCATAGGCAATTTGAATTAATTTTTTTTTAAAATTGTCTAGGAGCAATCAGTGTTAAAAATATTAGAAAATTTCATTTTTTTTAACTAATTGATTTTTTAAGCTGATTTTCAACTTGCATTTTTCAAAAACTCCTCTTGAAATTGATATTTTCAATTTTAAAATTATTTTTGATTATTTATTCAAAAACTGAAATTATTGATTAATTTGAACCATTTTGTGACTCATCAAAATCGTTAATAGATTTATGAAATTGTGATGAGTTGTGACTATGGTATAATTCTTAACTAGAGGAGATATTATTTTAAATCACAGGATGATTAGACAAATTTTATAATATCTTTGAATTAGAGCTTATTTCATGACCATCTTCTGTATCTACCATATTTCTGTCATTCATCATGGTTTTATTTAATTTGGGGAGTTCTAATTATTCTTAAAATTAAAAATAAAATAAAATAAATAATTAATTTATCCTTGGTATTCACTCCCATTTAAAAATCCTCGCGGTTATGCGTGGGTGAATTACCTTAATTTCTATGTGCTTACATTCTCACTTAAAAGACCTTCGGGCGGTGCATGGATGGAACTCATTAGAGAGGATAAAGTTAAGTTACTACTAACCCCATTTAAAAGACCTTTGGGCTATGCGTGGTTAGAAAGTGCTTAACACATTTTTTTAGCATACTTAAAATCTTTAAAATTCATATTCAAATATTCAATTTTTATTGAACTCTCCTCATTCGATAAAATCCATCGTAAATCCATTCATTCTGAAAGTGAAATTTGCTTCTGATTTAAAGATTATCATGATTTTTGTTTGATTAAATGGGTTTTACGATATATATTCTCTCACTGAATATGAATTTATATTTTTAGTCTATATTCATCACTGTTTCGATTTTTATTTTCCTTTTGATGATAACAAAAGGGGGAGAATGGTCAAGATTTTGATTGATGGGTATACAATTCAAAAATATTTTAAGATTGGAAATTAAATATCTGGAGGGAGAATGGTCAATTGGATTTCATCATATTTTTCCACATATATAGAGGGAGTTCAGTTGTAGGGGGAGCATACAAATAGGGGGAGTAATATATTTCACGTTCAAACACATTCAAAATCTTTTATTTGGTTGTCATCATCAAAAGGGGGAGATTGTTGTATATAACAGTGTTGTATACACAATTATATGATTTTTGTTTGATGATAACAACCAAATATATTTTATTATTGAATATGTTTGTAACTGTACTGGTATACTACACAACAGATAGCAATATAATATTTCTATTTGAATAAAATACAACTATACTAAAATTTAAATATTCACACAGTATTTTATTTGAACAAGAATATTTTATTTCAATATTTAAACAGTACAGATTTACAACTTCACTATTTGTATATACATCACTGATATACATTTCAAAATTTTCAATTTTCATACTCAGCTCCTCCCAACAACACTTACACTTTCATATACACTACACTCACTACAGTTCACTCAACAGTCGTTTACATTTCTATACAGTTCACTCACAAATACAAACACACTAACGCTGTTCTTGTCTTCATCTTCAGTCTTCTGTCTTCACAGCTTTTAGTCAGTCATCTTCATACCTGTTCATACAGAAGAACACACACAGTAGACTGCAACAAAAATAAAATTATAAACAAACAAATAAAAAGTTATTTTTAAATTTTATTTGCCCCAGAATTACGGTGTGTTTCTCATCATTTTTCTAGACTTGGTCTAATATGCAGGGACAGAAAAACTCGTCTGGATGGCTGCATGTACACACGTGTATACACGTGTGCACTGCCACGCCAATCCAGTGTCGCGACTGAGGAGTAGCCACTTGGACCATCTCGACTCAGCACAATATACTCATGAATATGAAGTAAAAAGCATTACTCAAAGTCAGGTGGAGAGCGCATAACAGTGAACAAGTGAAAGCATGTCTCAAAGAACAAGGATAGAGTGCACAAGCATTAGGTCGGCAAGCACAGTCCCATACAAAACAAAGTCAACAACAAAATATGGAGCAGCAGGTAACAAAATGGAATGTGAACAAGTGCAAACCATTTTTAGCAAGGCAACACAGCATGCATCAATACATGCAGAGAAGAACATGGCACAATTGCATGATCAACACAGTATGCACAATGGCATAGCAGAATACAAAGAAAACAAAACTGGATCGAGCAATGTATGGACATGGTGGGAGCAGATAATAAACATAGAGTTGTAGCATGAAGTAATTCAATGCATGAAAGTGAACAGCAATACAGACATGACATTGGTGCACACAACCAGGTTACAAATACAAGGTGCAAGGCAGTACTCGAGCAGAGCATGGTGAACAAGCATACAAAAGTCTGCATGTATATTTTTGAAAGAAAATAGGTTGGAAAAACCAATGAAGGCATAGAGAATGCATGAACAGTTTTTTTTAAAAGGAGCAGCAAACAAAAGTTAACACAAGTTTTAGTTCAGATACAACTAGGTTCATAAATGCACAACTCATAATGATCAAGTCCAGCATTACTAAGTTACGAATATTCAACAATGGAGGATGAGCACATTAAGGTACATGCAGGGGGTCAAGAAAGGTACAAGTCAACATAATAGTCAATGACTCAAGGCAAGCATCAATGAAACATTGAGATGGTTCAGCAAAAGGGCAACAACATGGACATGAACAAGCCGACAATGAAGATGGATAGCTTACATAACACCACTTAAAATAAGGGAGAAGGTGCACAAAGATGGTGCAATAAGAAAAGTGCAATGCATTTTCAATTACAAGAATATGGTTCGAGTAAATGATTAAAAAAGTCTGGAGCATAGGTAAAACAAGGTTGCAAACAACATGGTTCAGAATCATGGTGATACACAGAGTATGAATGATGCAACAAGACTATACATAGTTCACAGGAGCTCAAGGCAGTATATACATGGGTAAACTGTTTGATTCAGACTCAAGGGTATACATGATCAAGTACAGTGTCTGGTCCTATCAAAGCGTGAATAAATCGGTTCAACTAGTCATGGGAAAAAGCAAGTAATACAAAGACAAGGCACAAACTCAAAACAGTGGAGCAGCTAAAGAACACCCATGCACAAACACTCAGGGGTAAAGCAACATACATATGAATACCCAAAAGAGTCAAGCAGATCAACCATAGTATTTTCTTTAATCAGTTCAAAGTTTAAAGTTTAGATGGCAACAGTTTAGCATGTATATGCCAGTAATACAAATAAGGACATAGAAGCCCAAAGCGACAACATGCAAAATTCAAGTGCAGTACCCATTTTGATCAACAGAAGTGAACAAGAGAAAATTACTTAAGCAAAGTATCCATTCACAAATTCAAATGTTCATCTATACTCGGCAAAGTGTAAAGCAACTGTTCATATCAGTTTTAAAGACAGGAAAAATGTTTTTGAAAAGAATGATTCAAAGAATCTTTTAAAATTCCAGAAATCAGGGTTTAAACTTGGAAGTATGAAATATATTCGGAAAAACCATTCAAGTTACTAAATCAAAATTCAACTAGAGAAAGCCCAGAATTCTCATGCGAGTATTCAGGAATTCACATACAAGTTTGAAGATTTCAAGTTACAAAAATCAAGGGATTGATTTAAAAGCAGGAAATTGAAGTTTAAAGTATACAGGATAAACGCAAATTACCCCACAAAATTTGAATCGAAGAAATCATCAGAATTCCAGAAGATTTCAAAAGCCCCAAAATTTTCGAATATATCAAATCAAGGGTTTCAAAGATCAAGACTTAATCAAAAATTCCAGAACATACGATGATTTAAAGTTCCAATATTTCCGTATATATCATAACCAAAGTGTAATACGAAATCAGAGCACAAAATTAGGGTTTTAAAACCCTATAAGAACACCCACATCATCATCGGCTATTATCATCCAAGTTCGAACAAGCAAAAAGCTAAAATCCGAATTAAATTCATACCAGTAAAAAGGAGATTACTTGGATTCAGTTCTACACTCATCAACGTTCAATCGAAGAAGAGAATACCCACTGAATAACTCGAAATCATCACACGAGAAAGTGGCGACCTCAAGTTAAATAGAATCAAAACCCTAGATCGCAAGAAGGAAACCCTAGGAATTTCTCAAGAGCCGCCGCCATTTTTAAGGAAAGAGATCGAGAAAAATAAAGTGGTGAAGCAATAACAAGAGTGGCCGGCCAAGTTATACAAAAGGGCTAAGAGAGTTTTAAAGGGATGACCCATTTATTTTAAGTCCTAAAAGCTTTTTAAATTATTTTTTTGTTTTGTTTCTTCTTTCATTTCAATTTGTAATCAGTCTACAGTTTTCTAGTTTGTCTCTAAAACTAGGGAGACGAATTACAGGGTTTGTAATTCGGGGAAATCTGGTTTTGGGGATAAAAACCAGTGCAGGGTTTTGAGCGTAGGGTTAAGAACAGTTGGGAGCGAGTGTCGCGAGTTTACAGGGGATTGTAAGCGTAGAGATTGTTTTATCTCCTAGTAGAAACCTTGGGGAATGCAGCAGTAGGCAGGTTTTTGCCGAAGCTGGGTATATTTGTGTGTTATTTATTTTCTGCATTTCTTCTAATTATTATCTGTGCTGTGATTATTTAATTACTCTGTGAAAATCTGCGATAAACCCTATTCACCCCCCCTCTAGGGTTAATTTAGATCCTACAGAACCTACATCTTTTTTATCAGCAAATAGTCATTGATGCTGAGAAGACTTCCATTGTCAATCTGAATACCGAAATTGGTAGGTTTTCCTCTTCCCTTTTTTATGTTTGTTGGGGGTCTTAGCTCTTGTACCTTTAAATACTAACTCATGGAGTTCGTGGTTTTTCAGTCGAGCTGAAGCAGGGGTATGAGACACTCAAAAAGGAGGCAGATGATTCTCGCTCTATGATTACAGAGACCATAGATGACTTAACCACTCAGAACATGACTCTGAAGAAGGAGAAGGCTGATGTGGATCAATTATGCATTGAGTTATAGAGAGAGAACGCCAAAATATTTCATCTTCAGGAAGATAACAAGGCTTTGCAAGTTGAGAACGATCGCCTAATGAGGCAGCTTGAGGCAGTGAGGAAAGCGAGAGAGGATGCGAAAGCCAGAATTCGAGATGTGTTGGGCAACTAGAGGGGTCGGAAGCTGAGCACCTGAGAGAGGTGGAGCAACTAAAAGGTGAGCTAGCGAATGCAGAGCTCCGAGCGTACTCAACTATGGAAGAGGACATAAATAACATGCTGGTAAAAGTCCTAAGGTTCCGTGGAATCTCATGGATGGATGACTATCCCCACGAGCTGGCTCGAACCTGGGAAAGGCTGGTCCCGTACGAGGCCTTCTTGCGTGAAGTGGAAGTTGGGACCTTTGACGAGCGACAACTTATGACCGACCTCTTGACCGTGGAAGAGCATGAGAAGCTGGAGGAGGGTAGAAGGTTGCTGCTCGAGGATGCGGAGTAAGAAAGGCTAGAGAGGATTGCTGTCGAAAGGGGAAAGTTTGTCATGCCGGGAAGTGTTGTGGTAGTGGTGGATCTCACAGAGGGAATTTCTTCTCGACCATCTGCTCTTGGATCGGTCACCGTGATTGACCCAGCCGCTTTGACCCGATCTTCGACTGAGCGTGATGCTGAGCATCCTGAACCGGGAGGTGCTGAACTCACGCCGCCCTTTGTGCCGGGTGTCCCTTCGGCTCTCCCCCCACCCTTGGCCAAAGGTAAATTTTCTTTGCAATGCATCCCAGAGGATGATGAGATCACCGAATTTGAGGATTAAAAGATCGCATTTTTGTTATGTAGCCCCTTTTGAAGTAACTTTGGCATCGGGCTCTGCCCCCGCGATTCCGCAAACAACTGAATCTAGGCCAGGACTTGGGGGGACTCAGCTTGGAGAGAGTGGAAATCAGCTTGACACCTTCTCAGGGATTAGAATGACTCCCAGTGTTTACGAAGGCCTTCTTGATGATGATGGAGGGGAGGTAGATAGGCAAGGTGGGATTGCCCGAGGTCCGATAGAGGGAAGGATGAGGAATGATGATGCTTCTGGGCAGGAGATCGTAGAAAAGGTTACAGAGGATACTACAGAGAGGGCCGTTGTGGTTGTTGCTCAGGAGCAGACTGATGAGGAAGCCGAGAGAAAAAGGGTAGCCTATGAGGCTCAGAAGAAGCGGGAGGATGAAGGGCCCAACGAAGGGCTATTGAAACCCATGAAAAAACCAGGGATGGCGATTCTGTGCATAAGTCCCAGAAGCTTGTCGATCGTCAAGCTGCTAAAGAGGTCAAGAAAGCCAAGCGGGATAAGAAAAAGACCCCGGAAGAAAGCGCGACCGTGATTGGTCTTCCTACTGGAAGTGCCCCCGTTCTTGTGCCGCCAGTAGCCCTCACTGATGTTACTGAGATCCTTAGTGGCGACAAGGCGGGTAAGAGGCGTCTTTTAACCACTCACGGGTCGACTACTTCCAAAGGGAGCCGAAGTGGGAAAGGAGGGTCTAATAAGAGGAGGCCCGGTTCCAAGGATGAACTGTCGAGCGCCGAATCTATAAAGGAAAAGCACAAAGACAAAAAGGAGGAAGCATGATTAGAATTAGTCACTTAGGCATATTTTTAGCTATCATTTTGGTAGTGTGGGCCGATAGTTTACGCGAGTTCGGCCCTCGCTTTTGGTTTTTCAAGGCATGGTGTGGTTTCCATGTACACCCTGCCATTAGGAGGGAAAATATTAGTAGTGTAGTTGGTTGTATTGTGTGTGTGTGTGTTGTAATGAAAAATGAATTAGTAAATATCGCATTTTGTGTTAACTGTTCGGATGTTCCTCCCATGTTTTCGGGCGTCCTGTACTTGCACAGGCATACTTATCGTTACCTTTAACAAAAAGGCGATTGTGACTGTTGTGCCCCAGGTTGGGGATTCCAGGGGATGTGATTGAGTGTCGCGCTCTGGGTTGTAGTTCCAGAGAGACGGGATTGAGTGCCGCACTCTGGGTCGTTGTTTTAAAGGGGCGTATGACAGTGCGCAGGCTTCTAGTATGTCTCCCTTAGCTCAGGAGACCTGTAGTTTGCGAAGCCTGGCTAAAGTGCCTGCTATTTTTTCTTGGGTTGCCCGGGATTAACCTCAAGAGTAGCGAAGGCGTATGACGTCGCGTTATGCGGTCCGTCCGGTGTAGGCTCTCCCGTCGTTCATCGGGTTGGGGCGAGCCTGAGGGCGTCGTCGTTCGCCTAGAAAGAGAAGCCCAGATCATCAGCTCGTAAGGTCCGATCGTGGCCGTGGGCTACCCCTCAGCCTTGAGAGCTTTGGGGATGTGACGATTTAAGGGTCGGTTTTGGTGTTGTGCCAAAGTCGGATCGACACCCATAGTTCAGGGGGAGTTTGTATCACCCCGTCACATTGTCGGGTGGTTGAAAGATTTATCCTCGGCCTTGATCTTGGGTCAAGGTTCGAGTCATAGGTTATTTATACTCGGTCGCACCACGGGCTGGCGACTCGAGTGGCGTGGCCGGGTCTCATGTTTAGGATGTCGGTCGTTGCCAATGTGATTAGGCCGCGAGATTGGTTCGTAGTTGAGATAGCTGTGCCGACCCCAATGTTGGGAGTTGGTACGACGGTGACCAGAAACTAGATGTCAGGGTTAGCTAATTATGTCGCGTGAGGCATAAACAAAGAGTAAGGAGATAGAAAGGTGAACATCATTTTCGTTAATAACTTTGGGCATGAATAGCCTTTACAATGCCTTGAATCATTACAAAACAAAACAACGCTGGAAAGCATAAAAAACCAAGTGCTAAGTTATGTGAAGTAGCGGCGTAGATGTTCACTGTTCCAAGCCCTTGGTAGTTCAGCCCCGTCCACGGTGGCAAGCTTGAAAGTTCCATCGCTGAGTCTTCACAGTATGGAGTACGGCCCTACCCAACGAGGAGCGAGACCTGTTGGTTGAGGGAAGACCTGTTTTAGGACGAGTTCGCCGATGTTAAGGTCCTTGTGGCAGACTCGAGAGTTGAAGTACTGAGCGACTCGTTGTCGTTGGGCAGTGGCTCGCAGGTCGGTTTTGTTTCTTTTTTCTTCTAGCAAATCGAGTGATCCCAAAAGCAAGTCTTGATTTGTCTTTGGATCGAAGTAGGTGACGCGATGAGATTGAAGCTCAAGCTCGATGGGGATGATGGCTTCGAACCCGTAAGAAAGGGCGAAGGGTGTGTGCCCGGTTGCTGTCTTGTGAGTTGTTCGGTAGGCCCACAGGTGTAGAGGAAGTTCACCTGCCCACATGCCCCCGGCCTTCTCGAGGTGCTTCTTGATGATGGACTTGATGAATTTGTTGACTGCTTCGACCTGTCCATTGGCCTAGGGGTGAGCTACGGCCGAGAACCTTTTTTCGATGTCGTGCCGCTGACAGAAGGATTTGAATTTGGCGCTATCAAGTTGGGTGCCATTGTCTGAAATGATGGCTTGAGGGACCCCGTATCGAGTGATGATGTTGCATACCACGAAGTTGATCATTTTCTTGGTGGTGATAGTGGCGTTGGCCTCGGCCTTTGCCCATTTGATGAAATAATCTACTGCGGTGACGGCATACCCCACCTTTGGCTATGGGAAGAGTTCCAATGATGTTGATTCCCCATATGGCGAATGGCTATGGGCTGGTCATCTGTGTTAGTTTTGTTGGTGAGGATCTCGGGATCTTAGAGAAGCATTGGCATTTATCGCACTTGCGAGCATAGTTAGTGGCGTCTTGGTCGAGCGTGGGCCAGTAGTAACCATGTCAGAGTATCTTCCTGGCTAGAGTTAGCTCCCCTGTGTGGTCGCCGCATTCTCCTTTATGAACACTAGTAAGAATTTTAGGGCGTCGCTGTGGGCCACACATCTAAGTAAGGGGACAGAGAAGCCACTTCGATATAGTATCCCATCTACAAGAAGGTAGCGGGCTGACTGGCGGGTGAACGCTCGCCTTTCTTTGTGGCTCTCTGGGAGGATCCCGCGTTGCAGGTAGCCCTTGATTGGTGTCATCCATGATTCCGGTTTTGGTTCGACATTCATGACCATGCCGGTTTGAATTGGCTTGATACTGGGAGAGTTGAGTACTTCGACGGGGGCGAACCCCAAAAGCCGCGGATCTTCAAAACTCGCCAGTCTGGCCAATGAATCGGCTTTTCCATTCTACACTTGCGGGATGTGGGTGATAGTGAAGTGGTCAAAGTGGGTGAGCAGTTCCTGAACTTGGACTAGGTACAGGGCCAGTCGTTCCCCCTTGTTTGTTACACTTCTTTTACTTGACGCACGATGAGCTGTGAATCAGAGAAAACCTGAATGATCTTCAGCTTGAGTTCGGTTACGATTCTTAGTCCAGCTATCTGCGCCTCATATTCTGCATCGTTGCTAGTAGCGGGGAAAATTAGTTTTAGTGCGTAGTGTATTGAGCGCCCCTCGGGAGTTATGGGTACGATACCAGCTCCCGAGCACTTGATGCTGGAGGATCCGTCCACAAACAACTTCCACTCGTCGTTGGGGGCTTCAGTGTCTTCCGTAGAGATCTCCTCGGAGGCCGTGAATTCTACTATGAAGTCGGCGAGGGCTTGCCCGAGGATGGTTCGATGGGTAATGAATGTTATCTCGAACTGACT
This sequence comes from Allium sativum, assembly GCA_030737875.1. Taxonomy (NCBI): domain Eukaryota; kingdom Viridiplantae; phylum Streptophyta; class Magnoliopsida; order Asparagales; family Amaryllidaceae; genus Allium; species Allium sativum. Next base: position 174,075,725 of record CM060927.1, read on the forward strand.
TAGTTCCATACTCCACTTCAGCAGTCGGCCGGATGCCTCAGGTCGTTGTAGGACCAGACGCAGCGGTTGGTCAGTGTAGACCTTTATGGGATGAGCCTAGAAATATGGCCAGAGCTTCCGGGAGTAGATTAGTAAGCAGAATGCCAGTTTTTCTAGCTTCGGGTAGTTCTTTTCTGCACCTGTCAGTTATTTGCTTATGTAGTAGACATGTCGTTGGATGCGATCCTCGAGTCGCATTAATGCCGAGCTGATTGCCTATGGAGAAACAACCAAGTAAAAATATAAGTCCTCGTGGTCTATAGGCTTAGATAAAATGGGTGGTCGCTCTAAGTGATTCAAGAGTTCCTTGAATGCGGAAACACACTCAGGGTTCCACTTGAAATTGCATTTCCCTTTTCGAAGTAAATAAAAAAAAAGGAATGCACTTGTCGGTGGCCTTAGATATGAATCGACTTAAAGCGGCGACCTTCCCGTTAAAACTCTGAACATCCTTGATATTTTCTGGGATTCGGATGTCTAGGATGGCCTGGTTTTCTCGGGGTTAGCTTCGATGCCCCAGGCATTGACGATGAAACCCAAAAACTTTCTTGAAGCGATGCCAAAGGAACATTTTAGAGGATTGACTTTCATGTCGTATTGGCGTAGGACATCGAACATTTCGGAGAGGTCGTGGACGTGATTGCTTGACACTTTTGATTTAACTAGCATGTCATCCACTTATACCTCCATAGATTTCCCGATTTGATTTTTGAAGAGTCGGTTCACCATCCGCTTATATGTAGCACCGGCATTCTTAAGGCCGAAGGGCATGACGCGATAGCAGTAAAGTCTGAGGTTGGTTATAAAGGAGGTATGGTCCTGGTCGCGGAGATTCATTGGGATCTGGTTGTAACTGGAGTAGGCGTCCATGAAAGATAGCAGTTGGTATCCGGCGGTTGAATCGACTAGCCGGTCGATCTTGGGGAGCGGGAAGCTGTCCTTCGGGCATGCTTTGTTCAAATCAGAGAAATCGATACATGTCCGCCATTTACCATTGGTCTTTTCGACTTAAACCGGATTGGAGATCCACTTAGGGTAGTAGGCTTCACGGATGAAGTTGTTGTTTAGCAGGCGATCAACCTCTTCTTCAAGTGCCCTAGATCTCTCGGGCCCTATGAAACAACGCTTCTGCTTGACTGGAGGCATTGTAAGATCTATGCCTAAAGAATGGCAAGCGATTGCAGGGTTGATGCCTTTCATATCGGAATGGGTCCATGCGAAGACATCCAGATTCGCTTTCAAGAAATCCATAAGATCATCTTTGATGGTTGGGTGAAGGTGGGACCCTATCTTCAATACTCGTGACGGGTCGTTGGGGCTAACGGGTACATCTATTGTGGGCTCAACTGGAGTAGGTCTCTCGCACTCGAGCTCTTCGTCTTTCCTTGGATCGGGGTAGTCGGAAAGACAGGAGTGGCGCCTGAGCCAAGGCCTAGACGCCACTGATTGCTATGCTGAGGTGGTCTTGGCGCAAAAGGGGACGGGCACTGCTTTACCCTTGTCCCTATTGCGTGCATTTTTCCATTCTATCGCGTAACATTCCCTGGTATTGATTGGTCGCCTCAAACTGTCGCGATCCCACTCTTTGTTGGAAATTTCATTAGGAGGGACCATGGAGATAGGCAGACGCAAAATTCTATGAGGAAGGGGCGTTCGAGGAAGACGTTGTATGACGAGACAATGTCAATAACTGCGAAGGTGTGGATTCGAACTCGGCTTCTATCCCCTGTACCGAGCTTGATGGGTAGGTCAATGACTCCTACCGGACAGCTGGATGCCCCATTAAAGCCGTGGATTGTGGAGTGGCATGGTTTGAGATCTTTGGCTTCTAACTTCATCTGATCGTAGGCGGCTTTGAAAATGACGTTGACTGAGCTTTCCGAATCAACCAATATCTTTCGAACGGTTGCAGCGCCAATTTGGGCGTTATGACCAAAGGATCGGTGGTCGGGATTTCAATTCCCATGGACTCCCTTTCATGGAAAATGATTTCGTCCTGCATGGTTTTCTAGAGCTTGGCTAGGATAGACTCGTCAGAGCAGAGCAAGACTCGTAGGTCGCATGTTTAATGGAACCCACATATTCCTCCATCTTTCGAAAGCTGTCATGTGCAGTGCCGGGCCCGCTGCATATAGTATTAATCACGATCCCACGCCTCACGTTAGACGGTCCAGGGGCTGTCTTGGCGGCCGTCTGAGGAGTTGGCGCTGGAGGTTTTGGATTGACTTCAGGTGGAAAGGGCTCTTGAACATATCGCTCAAGCCGCTACTCGCGGATGAGTTTTTCAATTGCATCCCGAAGTTGTAGACATTCATTTGTGTTATGTCCATACATGTCGTGATATCGGCAGTATCTCCCCTAGTTCTTCTCGGAATCGGTCGACTCCCTGACGTGGGGCTTCGGATATGGCAAAGTGTTGCATGTTTCCAAGTATATGTCTCGTAAGCTTGGTATGGACCAGACCTCCTTGGCTCTGTTTAGACCTGATTGTTGCCCCGGCTACCTTGTCCTCCGTTGCTCGGTCTTTATCTGGGGGGTCCTTCCCCCGGGTTTGGATTGGAGGGTCCTCCTGCTTCTCTCCCCCTGGGGCAGTTATTTGCGGTGTTAGCTCGAGGGTTAGTGGGGCAGCTGGCGTCGGAGACGCGGTTCCGCGTTGCTTCTTCTTGGCATAAGAACTGCCCCGCTTTCTCGTAGAAAGCATCGAGGCCCTTGGGTTGCTTTCGGTCAATCCATGCCCCGAATTCGGAAGTAGGAAGGACACCTTTAGCTAGCTGGAAGAGTATGGTGCGCGGATCCGGATCCTCGACTTTGGCAAGGGCGATATTGAACCTGGAAAGGTAGATTTTAAGTGATTCCCCCTTGGTACAAGTTGGAAAGAGTAAGGGCGTTCTTCGGAATCGGGATGTGCATTCTGAATTGCTTGACCAACTGTGTCCCTAATTGGCCGAAGTTGTTGATGGAATTAAGCGGAAGGTGAGAGAACAATAATAGAGCGGTACCCGATAAGAAGACCGGAAAGCATTTGCACTTGACTAGATCGTCGCCTATGCTTGAGTCCATTTGGCACTCATAACGGTTTAAGAAAGCACAAGGGTCAGCGGTGCCGTCGTAGAGCGGCATCTGAGGCATGCTAAAGCGTCACGACCATTCAGCTTCATTAACTCTTCGAGTGAAAGGGTTGCACCTAATGTGCGCTTCCCATGAATCATGCACATTTACTCGCATCTACCTCATGATCCTTTGGACCATGTCAGGTAGGTAGGTCGGACGAGGGTCCTCCATCGGGCCCATGAGTTTTGGCGGGGTTCCGGAGTTCTGGCACGAGGGCGTCTTCTAGGGTGGACATCTAGGTCGTCCTCTTCCATGTCCTCGAGATCCATAACGGGAGCCTGGTGTGCGTGATGATGTGGGGCAGGGTCACGTGGATTCGGTTCTGGAAAAGCACGGGCCGCCTGAGTAGTAGGTTCATTGTCTCGACGGGCGGCTGTTGAGTCTTGCCGAGGAGGAGGTTGGTTAGTAGGAGCGGGTCCATTGATGACTAGGCGAGAGCGGTCCCGAGGTTGGGCGCCCTCGCTATAGGTAACCGTGGTCCGATCGCCGTTACCATTGGCATCGTTGTCATTGTCGAGATCATTAGTTCGGACGACGGCGTTGTTGATGAGACAAAACCTCCTTCTTTGGTATGGGCCCCTAGATTCGGAAGAGGAAGTTTCCGATGTTGGTGGTTGAGGTTGAGCATTGTTCCAAGCTAGTTGTAGTCGAGCGACTACGCGCTGACTTTCTTGGAGTTGGCGCATACGGTCAATGTTATTTCTTAGCGCTTGATTAAGCTTGACGGCTGTATTTTCATATTTTCATTAAGTGCATGGATTTGCACTTAGGTTGCTGGCGCTTCGGGGTCCACAGTTGGAGGTTCGATTTCATTAGTGGCCGGGATGTCCGCCGGTTGAGGTTGTCGAGATGTACCGGCCTGTGTTGCGGCCGAAGTGCCGATCAATGCGTTCTTTGACTTCTTTACCACCGTAAGCGGACTCGATAGCAGGTTAAGCAAGGAACCTTAAGCTAGATGAAGTCGAGATGGTAATGTACAAGAAAGACGCAATGTCCGAGTTTTTCCAGTGAAAGCACCAAATGTTGATGGCAAAAAATGTCGCAAACACCAAAGATTACCAATTACTAGGAATTATAAATATGGTCGCATAGACAAGAACATAAATAAAACATAAGCAGTAAATCACACAAAAGATTTATAGTGGTTCGGCCTTAGTGAGGGCCTACGTCCACTTTGAAGAGTCATTGGAATATTATTAATCGCTTGGAAGAAATTACAAGGTTGAGACTATCTCATGACATCGCATTACATTCATGTTCCATGATACATGATGTCATAATTATCATATATTGAATAATAAAAAAATACAATTTTTTCTTCTTCTTCCTCAAAGAGGAGATGCCATTAATAAGCTTTTATGGAGGTCTCCAAGCTCAAGAATTCAACCCTTTTGAAGTGTGAGGCCATGGGGTATTTATAGGAAGTGGTTAGGTAGGAATTGGGACCGTCTTCCAGAAATTCGCACCTCTAGCTGTTGGGCCTCAGAAATTCGCACCTAGGCGAGGTGCGAAATTTCGCACCTGCCAGGTGCAAAATTTCGCACCTGGGCGAGGTGCTAAATTTAGCACCTGGTAGGTGCGAAATTTCGCACCCGGCTGGGTGCGAAGCAGATTTTGAGAAGAGGCATTGTCGAGGCTGGTTGGCTCCGTCGGCGCGGCGTAGTGAAGGTGCGAGGTCCTTATTTGCAAGATCTTTCTTTGGTCTTTGCTTCTGCACTTCCTGAGTTTCGCCCTTGGCCCTGACTTCACGCGATGAGTTGAGTCGAGCGTGTCTTGAGTAATTTTGGTGACCGGACCAAAAGGCTGGTTAACATGTATTATTTTTCCGCTGCTATGTAATGTAATTTAAATCTCTGATATTTTCTGATGTGTAATATTTATTCGTATTATGTATATTCTTGTATTCTGATGGAATTGTTGTAATTAACAATGAAATGTTCTTCTGTTTGTGTTCTGATTCGTCTTGTACTCAAAGCAATTCGTTCTTTTCTTTACGGGGAAGTTCGGGTCGCCACATTTGGTATCAGAGCCAGGTTTCGATCCCGGGACCTATGGGTTATGGGATCCATTAACTCCCCAGTGGTTAGCCTAATAAAGTATATATGTAGCTACCCCTAAATCAAGGTACACCCCATGGCACCCCACTCGCACGGTCTCCGCCGTAACACCACCAAAATATACACAGTCCCTCATCCTACGTTGGAGTGACGTACGAATCTCTATATAACAATATTATGTTTCACATATATCTGCATTTGCCATGCTACGTAAGCGTTCAGACTATCACCTTCGATCGAACCAGATTCCATCATATAGTAATGCCGTCAAGTCAACGATACACCACCCAGAGCAGACATGCTTGTATTTAGACTTTCCCATGTATGTATCGTCAATCGTACTCGATGCCTTAACCACACATATCCTCTATTATGCACCGAGCTCCATGGCAGGGTTGTATAAGAAACACGGAACTCAGTCGTGTGCTTTTCCATATCTATACATGCCCACGTTTAAGAGCTTCAAATTACAGATATCCTTCAGGTTTGTTTTTCATGGTGGCTATGGCCCACCTCGGCCCCTCCCTCAACTAGTAAAGACTATAGAGCTAAGCGACTTGCCCCTAACAAACAGTCTAAACATATAGTTGACGTCTCCCCTCAACCACCGTGCCTCGATAGTGAAAGGTAGATGGCGTCTTGGGTTTAGCTCTAGTATTTTCGCATCCCACTTGCTGCCGATGAAGGGTACCCGACGATTTACTATCCTTGTTGATAGTGACCCCTACCTCCCTGTTGAGGCGATCGCCGAATCACCCTAGTGTTACCTCGTCACAGCTTTCTGACTACAAAGCTACTTTTGTAGTCAAGGCTACTCACCGGGTAGTTACGCGCAGACCCAACCTCTGTGAGCATAGCACGAACACTGCACTACCGCAGAGGACTACTAGGGGCACCTTACACGTCCCAGGAAGCAGCGTGCTTCCCCTTCCAGTCCTTCGGAGCCAACAAAATAATCAGATGAATGTGCGCTCCCCTCGTGCCTCATGACACCACGATGATCTATCCCGTTGGATTATTCACCCTCAAACATTCAGACTGGTCCAGGCACCTCATTTTAATATGTTATTAGACCCTATGTCTAAAAATTCTTTTATGCACTTGTTGTACCTCATTAGGTTTCCCTTTAACTTGGTTATTCCCATTCACATTGACTTCTTATTCAAGTTACCAATTTCCTCTTGCTTATTAATTTCTATCATATAACTTAACCCATTTAAGCCTATTAATAAGGCCATAACATGTTATTCTCTAGATTGTGATCCAAGGTCTGTAATCCACAATCCCTTTATATTCTTATTTGATTTCATAGTTACAAGGACATGTTCTACTTAATATATAATTAAGTATATCTCAATTCACATGTTTTCTGTTTAACATGTCACTTATTATTTATGATTAAATATAACTTATTTCATTTCATAAGTTTGCCTCATTCTTTCTTATTTAATCATAATTCCATCTTATACTGTCATGACAACTTATCATTGTTTACTTATTAACTTAGTTCTCTTAACTAAGGTTTACTAATAAGTTCCCTTTCCATATTTCAACTTATGTTGTCCTTATCACCATATTTCAAAATCTCGTTCTCACATATAACTTAATTTACAATTATGTACAACTTATATTATTACATAAGTTTTTCCATTTTCTTTATCTTTTATTATAACCTAAGTTATAATTTCCACTTGTCCCTAGGACAAGCCTACTTATTATATAACATTCTCAATAATGTAATTTATTTATAATAGGTTATTATCATTCCCCGTTCATTCCAATCCATTTACTGTTGTAACTTTCATTCAATTCCATTCATTTCCATTAATTACCGTTAATGCCATTTGTTTCTATCCTTTTATATTCATATATATATATATATATATATATGCTTATGTACTAGATCTTTCACATTAAGCCTACTACCTGTGGATGTTGGATTTGCCAGGCAGTTCCGGGAAGACTTCTTCCACAAGTTGACTTAACTTCGTGTCTTAGCACTGTTACATGTTTTATTTACACACTTGACCTCTCACATTAAATTAACAACTTGTGGATGCTGGATTTGCTGGGAGATTCTGGGCAGACTTCTACCACAAGTTGAATTTAACCTCGTTCTAAGTGCAGTTACAGTTTTCTATTTGCTATAAATTTTCTATATAATTTAGGCATGTCATTCTTTCAAATTTTTACTATAACCTATATTTTTCATGTCATCATATTAAGCCCATTTTATGTCGCATGTTCTTCCTAACATGTAATTAATTTCATCTCAAAATAACATGTGATCGTCAAATAATGTAATTATTCTAATTTAACATGTAATTATTCCAATTTCTAAAATTTAGGGTTCAAGTACATAAATTTCACAAGTTAACATGAAATTAGAACAACAGTAATCGCTACGCATATTTTAACAAGTTTACATTTCAGCATGTGAACATTTCAGCACATTAAACGTTTCAACATATGAATTTCCAACATACTAATGTATTAACATATTAATATCTCAACATGTCATATTATCCTTTCAACACTTTTAATCATTCTAGCAGATTTACATTACAGATTAACGGGGAATGTCAAAGGATTATATATCATTATAAAAAATGATATAACTTAAATCCACTCACCTAATTTGCTTTCCAAATCCTGAATCTGGTCCAGATCTAGTATTCCATGGTCCTCCTAACTGAATTTAGAACCTAGCAACCATGGATCCACAATTCTTACTAAAAGAAAAAGGGAAGAAAGAGGAGAAAATTGAAGTAGACCAGATCTAAGAAATTACCTAACTTCGAATACGATTCTGAACACCTTCTTATTAATATTCATTCTTTTCCTTCAGATCTTGAATCAGAATTTTTCTTAACTAATTATTTTATTTTTTCTGAAGAGATCTGAGGAGGAGGAAGAATGGAAGAGCTTAGACGTTGTCTCGGAGAATATAAGATTTAGGCTAGGCTCTGCTAGCTTATTTATAGGTGTTCAGGAAATGATCGTACACGCAGCGCTGAGTCAGCATTGAACCCGGTTAAGAAAATAGTCCAGGTTCGCAGATGAATCTAGCCAGATCTGAGGGGTGTCGACCCCCCTACAGAGGTGTCGACCCCATATGGGTCCCGCGAACTGTTTTGGCGCAGAATTTTGATTTTCGAACGTTTGAATTTCTGAAATTTATAAAACTTTTATATTCACATGTAATCTTCTTATACGTATACAAATCTTCTAATGACAATTTTATGCATATATACATATGCATAACTTTTATTTTGATTTCAACATTCAAACGGTGTTGTACTGTTATTTAATTCTTACCATATTCTTTGATTGCAGCCTTATTTTGTACTTTATCTCTTGTACATATATATATATATTTCTACACATATATACATGTATATTTATATATACATGTATGCATATATCTTTCTACACTTCCTTATATGCATACTTTTCCTTATATGAGCGTTTATACATATTTTCTCTTATGAACATGTGTTATTTTAGCAATTCCCTTAAAAAATATGATGGTGGCAAGGATCGAACTCTGTGTTGTATATAACGGTGTTGTACACACAATTATATGAATTTTGTTTGATGATAACAACCAAAAATATATTATTACAAATGTGTTTGTACTGTACTGCTTTATATATATACAACATACAGAAATATAATATTTCTGTTTAAATAAAATACAACTGTAGAGAAATTTTAATATTCACACAGTATTTTTTTAAATAGAATATTTTATTTCAATTTCAAACAGTACAAAATTTTTATACTCCACTATTTGAACATGTATACATTTCAATTCACTTTTATTTTCATACACAATTCCTCACATTCAGTCAGTCAGTTTACATACATCTTCATTCATACATTCAGAGACTCAAATATAGATACTTTGACTGTTATACACACTGTTCTTGTTTTCTGCCTTCTATCTTCTTGTCTTCGTCTTCACAGCTTTCAGTCAAGTCACTTCAGTCCAGTCTCATCTTATTATCTGTCACATGAAACAGAAACACACAGTATACTGCATTAGAAATAATACTAAATATATGCAAATATAAATTTTATCTTTAAAATTTTATTTGCCTCAGATTTCTGGTGTGTTTCTCATCATTTTTCATGACTTGATCTGATTTATCTGTGTCCAGACAGTTTGTATATGTACAAGGACAGGAAATTTTCTGAATGGTTGCATATACACACATATATATATATACACGTGTGCACTGCCACGAGAATTCAGTGTGCAACTGAGGAGTAGCCACGTGGACCTTCTCAACTCAGTGCACATGAAAACAAAGTAAACACACACACACACACACACACATATATATATATACATATACATACGTGTATATATACATATATGTATACATCAGGTCAACACAGCAGTGAAATGGAGCAAATGCAATACAAACAGGCCCAAGTGTTGAGCAAAGCAATTTCATGTCAAAATGGATGAAGAAATTCAAGAAATTTCAAGACTGCCCAAATTCAAGAGTGCTCAAACAAACACAAAAGTAAACTCAAGTGCAACATGTCCATGTTTCTCAAAATGGTCAAGTTCTCAGCAACATAAAGGATAAGTGAGCACATATATGAAGTAGCCAAAACCAATCAGCCTAGTCATATGAACATGGTAGGGAGCACAAGTCAAGGCAGTTGTATAGTAGCAAGTTCAACAACATAATATACATGTAGCCATGATCATGGAATAAATAGTGTAAGGCGTCTTTACATGGAGGGTGAGACAAAGACATGGTCGAGTACATATTAATGCAGCTCAACAACGATGGCAAAGTCAACCCAAACACAAGCATGGAAAATCTATGGCAGATCACATGATCAGAACAGCATATGCAAGTGTTTTTTCAAACAAGTTCAAGTATTGGTGGAGACAACATAAACATGTGCAGGAAAACAAAACTGGTATAGATCGCAATGGCAAGTACTCATAGCAGGTTCAATTAACAATAGAGGTGCAACAGAAATGACAAATGCAACAATATATGGTCGAGTCCAAGACAACATGGTTAGTAGGTGTGGCATGTATATATGGACACTACATGCTCAAATTTAAAGAATCATGGAAGTTTTCAAGTGCAATATGAAACATGGCAAAGCAAAACAGTGAGCATGGTTCGAGCAAGATCACGAATGGTCAAGCAGTATAAATGCTAAGTGAAAACATATATGTAAACATGCACAACAGTTTTGGAGCAAAAGGGGAAAGTATCATTTCAGCAAATGGAAAATCTGGTTAATATTCAAACGCTTCAACCAGCATTAATGTTTTTTCAAAGCAGAGAAATTCATTTTTATTCAAGACAGCTTCTCAATCACACAAGGCAACAAATCAAATCTTTCCAGTTTTTTGAATTATTAAGAAATGGACAACATTTTTTTTAAATGGCATGAATTGGCAAGCATGAATTTAAGGAGTCCATATTTGGCAACTATATTTTTGATTCATAACATTTCTAGAAATCAGCAGCTAGTTCGAAAGTTTTCTTTTTAGAAAACTGTAAATTCAGCAGATTATTTGAGGGTCAAAAACATGTCAGAATTCATAGCCAACAATCACGCAAATTATTCAAGGCAACAAATTTTCAAATTCATTCGAGGAAATCAAAAGAGGAAGTTCACAAATTGGCCAAGTCACATATATGAAATCAGAGAGCATTAATAGGATTTTGTAATCCTGTATTTTACACCATCTACATCATAGGCAAAACGGGGATCAAAACCAAAAACAACAAACTTAAGCAAAGAATTGCAAATCAGAAAGCTAACCTTTTTATCAGTTTCAATCGAGCGCAAATTCCCAAATTGATCAACAAACATCAGAAGGCATCGACGCATTGAAGTTCAACAGAGAACGAGATCAAGCATCGATTTGATTTGGGGCAAATTTCCAAAACCCTAGTTTTGATTTCATTCTTCAAGAGTCGCCATTTCTAAGACAAAGGAGATCGGGCTAAACAAATGGGATAGGTGCACTCAAATGAAAGTGGAACGGCCAGTTTTTTGAGTCAAGAGAATAAAGGCGATGACCCTTTATCTTTTAACTCTTAGGGGTTTTAAGTTGTTTAGTTTATTGTTTTTGTATTTATGTTTAGTATTTGAAAATCAAACGAACAGTTGCTAAATTCTGTAAAATTCTAGGAGTTCAGTTAGGGGTTTACTGACAGTTTACTAGTGTCTGTAAAACTAGGGGAAAATCTGATCGAGGGGATATCGGTCAGTCTAGGGTTTTGAGCTTAGGGTTAGAATAGGAGCAGGGCTTGCGACTGTACATTGTCTTGTATGCGGGATCTGTTCTATCACCTAGTAGAAACCTTAGAAATGCAGCAGTAGGCAGGGTTTTGCCGAAGCTGGTTATATCTGTGTGTGACTTATTTCTGCATTTCTGTTTCTTCTATATTCTGCGATCTGTGTATTATTATCTATCTCGTTAGATTTATAATTCAGTTAAAAACTGTGATAAACCCTATTCACCCCCCTCTAGGGTTAATCTAGATCCAACATTTGGTATCAGAGCAGGTATTTTTAACTCCAGAGTCATGGGTAACCCTAGTTGTCAGTCTAGCGAGAGTCAGTCAAGTTCATCTCCAACTATTTTCACTGGAACAGATTTTTTAAACTGGAAATCCAAAATGGAAGTTTATTTAAAATCTGTTAATATTAAATATTGGGATGTTGTTATCAATGGATTTGATAGTGTAGATATTACTTTCAATACCTATGCTATGAAAATGATATTTGATTATCTTAGTACTGAACAGTTTAATCTTATCTGCCATTGTTTATCTGATAGGAAATCTGGGATACTCTCAATACGAAGTATGGAAGATCTGACAACGGTAGCTCAAAACCCGAGAAAGTCAACTCAGACTCAGAGTTCTATTTAATAGGATTTACAAATGAAAATTTAGAAGATGGAGAATCAACAAATGCTAAAACAGAAAATTTCTCATACAAAGATTTAGTTTATATGTGCGTTGATTTGACTAAATCTGTTGATAAACTCCAATCTAAAAACAAATCTCTGAAATCTAAGAATTCTGAGTTGACCAGCAAAATGGATGATTTGGACTTACAACTAGAAAATTTTAAAAATTCTTCAAATTCAGATTGTAAAAATTGTTTGAAATTGAAAACCAATCTTGTTCATCTCAATAAAAATATTCAAAAGTTTGAAAAAGAAATTCAAATCTTAAAAGAAAACAAGATTGAGTTATCAAGTTTGAATAATTCTGTAATGACCCGCATTGGCAGAGGTATTTTAATTAATTATATAAATGGTGGTGTAGTGAATTAAATGGTCGTGGAATTAAATAATAATGAATATTTAATTAAAATAATAAATTAAATAATATATTTAATTCTGAAATAATCAGAATTGGCTGAAATGGCAATATGGTGTGAACCGGATCATCTGTGATATTTAATTCAGCTTGGAATTGAATTAGAATAACGAATATATTACTTAAACGATAGTTGGAACATATAATTATAATATAATTAAAATCGAGCTTGAAATGACACTGCAGTTCGTAAATTGGCGATTCGAACTTCAACTGAATGTACAAGATTTGTTTTAAGCCGGATTTCTGTGAAACAAGAAACGTGTGGAGCTGGTGGAGTATATCTTTCTAGTGGAAGAGAAAAATCGGGATTTCGTCGTGTATATTTTGATTCACGTCCAAATCAAATTTCAGAAAAGTCGCTGTGGAATTCCTTTGAAATTTATAAAGGAATTATTTATATTTAAAAAGGGGATTTCAATATAAATCGAATATCGGGTTGACCCAGATTTGAAATATCAAGTTAGAAATTCATATATGAATATTCTAGAGCTGTATGGTTTTCCTCTGCGAATATATACGATAATATTAATTTATTAATATTTTATTTAATTATATTTAAATATATTTATATATTTAAGTGGGTCATCCAGAGCTTTAAAAATAGCTCTTTTGCAAACGAAGTCGGAATTCAATGAAACTAATTTTGTTGGATCTGCAATGTCAAATAGTTGTTAGATTTCCAGTTTCATGATTTTTAGAGTCACTGTGTGGTCTTACGGATTTTTAGAGTGAGAAACAGTTAGTATTTCAATGGTTAAAAATACGCTGTGTGAGCATACAGAGTCGGAATTCGATGAAACCAGTTTTGTTGGGTGCGCAATGTCAAACTGTAGCTGCATGTCCATTCTCGTGATTTTTGGGTATCGTATGTGGTCACAGGAATTTTAGAGGACGATTACAGATAGCATTTGATAAAAAATGAATATAATAATAAATATAAAAATATTATATTTAACCTATAAGTAGCACTCACTATCCCTTAAACCCTAATTCAATTTCATTTCTGGTCAACGCAATTCTTTTTCCGCCGTATTAAATTTGCTCACAGCAAAAGTAAAATGGTGAGCAAAGAAAAATCAAAAATAATAAAAAGATATAGAAATATATTCCTATAAATTACATCAGTGGGATATTTGGATTCACAAGGAGATCCTCTACAAATCCATATGAGTTTCACGATGTTCGATCTTCGTATATGCGGTTGGGCTTTCTCGACAGTAAACTAGGGATAGGATTTCAAGCATTTTGAGCATCAATTCGAGAAATCCGTGGTTGTTTCTGAGCTTGTTGTGGAATGCCGCACCTGTTGGCAAAGTTTGGTGAACCTCGGTTCCCTTTTCATGTCGATGGGTCTGTGGGGAACCCTGAAGCCGCGGCGAGAAGAGGAAGTTCGGAGTGGAAAATGCTGGTATGATTGGAAAGCTAATCGAACGTGATGAAGTGTGATGAGTTTATTTTGAAGTTTAAGAGTATGGTGAGGATGCGGTTTGGGGTTAAAGGATTTGAAATGTCTGTATTTGGTTCCTGGAATTCACGAAGAGTTGGGGAAGAAGGGATTGGGTATGGGCTGGTAACGTGGGAGAAGTTGGGCCAACAAATCAAGGTTAAGCCCAATAGGAGTAATAATTTAAATATATATTTTTTGAAATGTATACCATCTTATAAAATGTGTATCTTTATCATACGTTATCAGAAATTGACGAAACGAGATCCGTTGGGATCGTATGAACGGACACTACGCAATGGAACTGACTGGGGGTGGATTGAAGCTCGTTTGAATTTATGGTGAGATAAACTGTTTTATTCAAATCAAACAACAGTTTATCGTTCTTTAACAATGAACTGCCAAAGTGAATAAATCTCACTAACTCTGAACAGTTTATAATTTCATGTTGTATTTTTAGAACTGTTAGATATTTGCTGATTGACTGTGTGTTGACTGTTTTGATTGAACTGCTAGTCAGTTAGTTGAATTGCTATATTAATTTTTTTAACAGAATATATAATATGGAACTGGAAGTGATGTTATCTATATTGTTTAACATATGTGATGCAGGGAAACAGGTTGGAGGAATCCAACTGGATTCCTCCACATTAATTTTACTGTGATTCATATATTGTGATATATGATGTGATATACAATCTGTTGTTGATTATGTGTGTTTGGACGATATTTATCATTGTTATATGGTATGTTAAATACCATAAGAAATACAGGATATGGGAAAAGGGACTTTCAAAGTGTATTTTGAAAATGAATTATTTATATAAAATCGATGGATTTTATATAGAAAAGGAAAAGGATTTTTATAAAATCAAAGTATAATTTAGAATAAAAGGAAATCATTTGTATAGTGAAGAACCGTTACTAAAAGTAAATCTTTATAAATGAATAGTTTATTCGAAAAGGAGTTAATCGAATTAGTTATTCGAATAGAATAAAGGAAGTTATCGAATAAAGTTAAAAGGAGGTATTCGAATATAGTTTAGTCAAAAGCAGTTATTCGATCAGAATTCATCGAATAGAATTAATTGATTAGAGTTAATCAAACAGAGTTAATCAGGTAGGGTTAACCAGTTAGAGTTAATTGGTTAGAGTAAATCAGTTAGGTTAAACCATTAAGGTAAACCAGTTAGAGTTAAACAGTTAGTGTTAATTAGTTAAAGTAAATCGATAGAGTTACATCGAACTAGAATTTATTGAATAGAGTTAAATCGAACTAGAGTTAGTCAAATGGAGTTAATTGAATATAGTTTATTCGAATAGAAGTAAAAGGAGTTAATCGAATATAGTTTATTCGAATAAAAGTAAAAGGAGTTATCGAAAATAGTTTATTCGAAAGGAGTTAAGTAAAACGAGTAAATCCAATAGCGTTAGTCCAATAGAGTTAATCGATAAGGGTTAATCAAATAGAGTAAATTGAATAGAGTTATCGAATATAACTTATTCGAAGGAAAGAATTATCAAATAGAAAAGATTTGAAAGAGAGTTACGTAAGGAAGTTGTTAAAGAATTAAAAGGTGAACTTTGTCTATTTTCAAGGTTAGAAACGTTGTTCAGTTAAGGTATGAGAGGTAGTATTACCCCAACTTGATTAACTTCATTTTTAACTAAGGAATGGTTAAGGTTCGATAGTAAAGGATGGTTAAGTGAATTTAGTAATTAAAGGAAATGGTTTGAGTTGGCATCGTGATGGTTTGTTTAAACATCTGTCTAAGTCCAATGAAGAAGCTTTGGTAATTTTTCCCAAATAAGAAACCAGAAATGTTTTCTAATAAAGAAAACAAGAAATGGAAATGTTTTCCATTGTTAATAACGTATATTTTCCAAATTTAGAAAATAAGAAATATTGAATATAGGGAAACAGGAAATAAGTAAATTAAGGAAATAAAGAGATAAATGTTGAATGATGTTTGATCGATATAAATTTCCATTTGGAAATATTATCGTTGTTTGCACACCTGTTTTTCTTCGATAGTTAAATCACAGACTATCGAAGTTTTGACCATTTTAACGTTGTTAATATGGAGAGACCGGTTGGATTATTATCCAAAGAACCACTCTGTATTGGCATAAGCGTTGCGAATCATATATGCCAAAGGAAATTGAAGACGAAGTTATGAAAGGGCTATCCTGTTTACAGAATAGTGCCTTCGGTTCATCCTGTTCCTGGATGACTTGTATGGACGGATGTCTGACAAAGTATTTCCAGACGATCACATATATTGATTTCTCCAACCGTACCAAGAGCGGAAGCGGAGAAGGAAACTTCTTTTAGCTAACACATAATGTATGGTTGAGGACGTCAATCGGTGATTTGATGGATTTGACGATGTGGCATTCAAAGTGAATCTGGTGTGATGATAAAGCGTAGCTTCTAGCCTCACATCTGGTGAATGACAGAAATCGGGCAGGCAACATGGCTAAGTCGGTCGTACCGAAGTAGGGTGTATAATCACCTGATCTAGAGTTTCATTTACTTCTAAAAATCTATTGTTGATGCTGTCCCATTCGAGAAACGGTTGTTGATCCCAACCGTTGGTGATATACATTCGATACACTTAAGCGAAATGAGTGGTCGGTCATGTGTGGCCGGGTTGCAAGATGTTCTTGTTGAACCCAGTGTATTCCTTTCTAGAGGTACACTAGCGATAGGTGGTTACATACCTTGTCATAGTTGGAAATCCATTACCCAATACGTGCTTGCGGTTTTGATTGTATACAATATATGTAGAATGTGAGATGAAAGCGTTTCTGCTAGATGATTATTATATTGTGGTTGATAGACATTATGATAATATCAAAAGGTTTTTGATATAAAGATATTTTGGATTCTCATAAGGGAAAAACCTGTTCCATTATACGGCGTGGTCTTATGAGATATCATTTACCTGTTCGAACTGTTTTAAACTGTTTTACTCATACCAGTCCAATGACTGACCCGGAGTTTATCTGTTTGTTTCCCTAAACTCTTGGGTGCCTAAATTTGTAAGGGCAGTCAAGTAGTCGGGATTTACAGGTATACTGGAAGAGCTTGGAGCAGGAGGCTTTAGGATCATATAGCTATAGTTATTTCTGCTGTGTTGTAAGTGCTGTACTTTGACAATGATATGTATATTCAAGTACAGATTTGTATTTCAAAGTTATGTTATATATATTATATGTTATTCGTTCCGCTGTGAGATTCGTGTTACTCTGATGTTGTGTTCTTCTTCTTCTATTCTAAGTTTCTATCTTATCTATCCTCACCCTCTAATTTCTTTCATTAATGACCGGTATTTTTCGATGTTTGGTTAGTCATCAGTGAGTTTATGGCGATAACCAAAGTCGACAAAATCCCGGGTCATTACAGTTGGTATCAGAGCTTAAGTTAAGTGAATTACCTTGGCTCTGTGGCGTGACTCGGTAGAGATAGGGTTAGTAATACCCTAGATTGAGTTGAGTGTATATATACGAGTGAGCGTATTTGTTATTGATATTAAAATTGTTTTATATTATGGAGATTCATTGATTGAGTTGTTTATGGGTTCTGGTCGATCAGTTTGATCAACTGTATCGGTAGGAGTTACTAAACACTCGAATACGATGGGTCGACACGGTATGTTTTGAAAAGAGGGTAAACTAAAATAAGTTTACCCAAGGTATATCTTGATATAGAGAAGATATATATATATATATAACAAAATTATAATATAATGGATATATTGGTTGTTATTATAATCGAGTAAGATTATAAATTAAATGGTTATGTAAATAACCAATCAGAATTCATATAAGTGAAATACGTGAAATCAGATGAGTTGAATCTGAAATTTTAAACCAGAAATTGAATTATAATTCTGGAGAATTGGATAAGTGTTTGTAAATGGATTTGGATTAAAAATAAGTAAAATTTAAGATCCTGGGAGATTTTAAATTGTTTTACAAGCAGTGTGAATTATATTTTGAAATGAATTTCAAAGTGGAAATGTTTAGAAATGGTTTGATAGTATTGAACTCACTTCGATCGTTGGAAAATAGATTTGATGATGACAGCTGCATCATCAGTATTCATTTTCGAGTTGTAAGTGACGAATTACTACCAGAGATACTGTTTTGAATTTGTTTTGGGAAAGACAAGTTGTGTTGAATTTCAAAATGGGATTTAAACTATAGAATTTGAATGTATAGAATTTGAATATAGAAATTCAAATGGAATTTGAATATAGAATTCAAATGGAATTTAAACTATAGAATTTGAATATATAGAATTTGAATAGAAATTGATATATAGAATTTGAATAATAGAAGTGATATAAAATTTGAATAGAGATTGAATAGAATTAACTAAATCGAAGAGGAATTAGTTAATTGAATTTTGAATTTGAAGTTGAACTTTGAAAGGTGAATTGGATTTGTAAATGTATATTCGAAATCGAATATAGAACTTAAATTTGAAATTTGGATTCAAATTAGTTAATAAGCAAGTTAAAATATATTTGAACATGTCATGTTCAAATATAAAAGTGAAATAGACTAAAGAGTTCATTAACAAATTAATTAGCGAATTGAGTAAAAACGATCGGGTGTAGTTGAATTAAATTGGACAGGTATAGATATATAGGAGATAGGTTTGGAATATAGTATAGAAGTGAAATAGATAGAATGCTCGATGAAAAGGTATGTATTTAATTCATATATGAGATTTTATGCGCCGAATCGGCTAGCCGCTTGGTTTTTTTTTTTTTGGATTGGTGAGGGCCATGGGAGGCTATTTGAAATATCTCGATGCTCCTGGTAAAAGGAGGTTATGGCAAATTTTTCCGGGAATTTAAGGAGTTAGAATATTTTTAAGATAATTTGATAGTTAGAAATCAACGTATCGATATATATATATATATATATATATATATATATATACAGAAGTCGATAAGGAAACGAACTTAAAAATAGAATAGTAAAAAATCAAAAAGGAAGACTAGAAACAAAAAAATCTAGTAAGAATAGAAAGAGGAAGCATATACGTGTTTAAAAGTGAATAAATAGTTATATGGTATTGATTATTCGAGTAAGTAGTCATATCTGTTTTGACGTTATAAATGTTATTCAGTCAAGGTTTGAGAGGTAGTTATACCCCAACTTGATTGATTTCATTATTAACAAATAAATAGTAAGATTTCAGGTTCGAAGATCAATGTTGAATAAGAGTTAGTTGAATATAGTATTTGGGTTGTCGTAACGATGTTTTACACAACATCCGTTTTAACCCAAATAAGTGTAAGCTTGGAAATATAATAAAGAATATTTCCTAAGTATAGAAATAAACGAGATCGGAAAAGAGATAAGTAATTGGAATATTTTCCAATTATATATAGCATATATTTTTCTAAGGTTTAGAAAATAAAGGAAGGCGATATTCGGAAATGTTTTTCAAATAACATAAAAGGCCAATATGGTTATTGAAAATATTTGGTTAATAAATATTGATAAAGAAATAGAGAAGTGATTTAACTAATGGAATATTAATTAAGGTTTCAGTGACATGTTCAAAAGGAAAATTTGATTTTTGAAAAGAGTAAACTGTTTAAAAACTCCCAGGGAAAGACTGTTTGAATTAAAAACAAATTTAATAGAAATTTGTGAAAGCAAAATTTGAATTAAAGTAAAGCCAGTAAAGTGGTAACTGAGATTGAATTAGAATGATATCAAGACAAATTGGATTATGAGATTCAAATTTGAAGTGTAATGGAATAATCAAGTTAAGAGTTGGGAATCGAGAAGAAACTCGAGTTGAAATGATATTTGACTCGGATATAAGCGAATGGTTGTGTTGTGGATAAAAGCAGATTGGAATTTGATTGGGATGACCCTTGTATCCGCTGAATGGATAACAGGCGGAAAGGATATAATGATATGCCGACAAAAGTTACAAGTTTATATTTCTATTGGATATAAGATTTATGAGCCGAATTGGCAAGCCGAATTGGCAAGCCGCTTGGCTGTTTGATTTTCTTTTGGGTTGGAGATGGCCCAGAGAGGCGAGTTGGAGTTTGATCGATTGACCAGTACAAAGGAGGTGCTGGCGAAATTTTTCGAAGAGTTAAGGCGTTAGAAAATTTCAGGATTTTTGAAAATTTTCGTTGATAAGAATTAATTGAAATTAAATTTGGTTCAGTTGAAACTGAAGTTAAGAAGTGAACAAATATGTTCTAACCAGTCGATAGGGTCGTCCTCTACCTTTTAGCATTTTCGAGGAAGAAATTATTTTAAGTAGGGAAGATTGTAATGACCCGCATTGGCAGAGGTATTTTAATTAATTTATTTAATTATATAAATGGTGGTATAGTGAATTAAATGGTCGTGGAATTAAATAATGATGAATAATTAATTAAAATAATAAATTAAATAATATATTTAATTCTGAAATAATCAGAATTGGCTGAAATGGCAATATGGTGTGAAACGGATCATCTGTGATATTTAATTCAGCTTGGAATTGAATTAGAATAACGAATATATTACTTGAACGATAGTTTGAACGTATAATTATAATATAATTAAAATCGAGCTTGAAATGACACTGCAGTTCGTAAATTGGCGATTCGAACTTCAACTGAATGTACAGGATTCATTTTAAGCCGGATTTCTGTGAAACAAGAAACGTGTGGAGCTGGTTGAGTATATCTTTCTAGTGGAAGAGAAAAATCGAGATTTCATTGTGTATATTTTGATTCACGTCCAAATCAAATTTCAGAAAAGTCGTTGTGGAATTCCTTTGAAATTTATAAAGGAATTATTTATATTTAAAAAGGGGATTTCAATATAAATCGAATATCGGGTTGACCCAGATTTGAAATATCAAGTTAGAAATTCATATAGGAATATTCTAGAGCTGTATGGTATTCCACTGCAAATATATACGATAATATTAATTTATAAATATTTTATTTAATTTTATTTAAATATATTTATATATTTAAGTGGGTCATCCAGAGCTTTAAAAATAGCCTCTTTTGCAAACGAAGTCGGAATTCAACGAAACTAATTTTGTTGGATCCGCAATGTCAAATAGTTGTTAGATTTCCAGTTTCATGATTTTTAGAGTCACTGTGTGGTCGTACGGATTTTTAGAGTGAGAAATAGTCAGTATTTCAACGGTTAAAAATACGCTGTGTGAGCATACGGAGTCGGAATTCGATGAAACCAGTTTTGTTGGGTCCGCAATGTCAAACTGTAGCTACATGTCCATTTTCGTGATTTTTGGGTATCGTATGTGGTCACAGGAATTTTAGAGGACGATTGCAGATAGCGTTTGATAAAAAATGAATACAATAATAAATATAAAAATATTATATTTAACCTATAAGTAGCACTCACTATCCCTTAAACCCTAATTCAGTTTCATTTATGGTCAACGCAATTCTTTTTCCGCCGTATTAAATTTGCTCACAGCAAAAGTAAAATGGTGAGCAAAGAAAAATCAAAAATAATAAAAAGAAATAGAAATATATTCCTATAAATTAAATCAGTGGGATATTTGGATTCACAAGGAGATCCTCTACAACTCCATATGAGTTTCACGATGTTCGATCTTCGTATACGCGGTTGGGCTTTCTCGACAGTAAACTAGGGTTAGGATTTCAAGCATTTTGAGCATCAATTCGAGAAATCCGTGGTTGTTTCTGAGCTTGTTGTGGAATGCCGCACCTGTTGGCAAAGTTTGGTGAACCTCGGTTCCCTTTTCATGTCGATGGGTCTGTGGGGAACCCTGAAGCCGCGGCAAGAAGAGGAAGTTCAGAGTGGAAAATGCTGGTATGATTGGAAAGCTAATCGAACGTGATGAAGCGTGATGAGTTTATTTTGAAGTTTAAGAGTATGGTGAGGATGCAGTTTGGGGTTAAAGGATTTGAAATGTCTGTATTTGGTTCCTGGAATTCACGAAGAGTTGGGGAAGAAGGGATTGGGTGTAGGCTGGTAACGTGGGAGAAGTTGGGCCAACAAATCAAGGTTAAGCCCAATAGGAGTAATAATTTAAATATTTTTTTTTGAAATGTATACCATCTTATAAAATGTGTATCTTTATCATACGTTATCAGAAATTGGAGAAACGAGATCCGTTGGGATCGTATGCACGGACACTACGCAATGGAACTGACTGGGGGTGGATTGAAGCTCGTTTGAATTTATGGTGAGATAAACTGTTTAATTCAAATCAAACAACAGTTTATCGTTCTTTAACGATGAACTGCCAAAGTGAATAAATCTCACTAACTCTGAACAGTTTATAATTTCATGTTGTATTTTTAGAACTGTTAGATATTTGCTGATTGACTGTGTGTTGACTGTTTTGATTGAACTGCTAGTCAGTTAGTTGAATTGCTATATTAATTTTTTTTAACAGAATATATCATATGGAACTGGAAGTGATGTTATCTATATTGTTTAACATATGTGATGCAGGGAAACAGGTTGGAGGAATCCAACTGGATTCCTCCACATTTATTTTACTGTGATTCATATATTGTGATATATGATGTGATATACAATCTGTTGTTGATTATGTGTGTTTGGACGATATTTATCGTTGTTATATGGTATGTTAAATACCATAAGAAATACTGGATATGGGAAAGGGGACTTTCAAAGGGTATTTTGAAAATGAATTATTTATATAAAATCGATGGATTTTATATAGAAAAGGAAAAGGATTTTTATAAAAGAAATATTTATAAAATCAAAGGATAAGTTACAATAAAAGGAAATCATTTGTAAAGTGAAGAACCGTTACTAAAAGTAAATCTTTATAAATGAATAGTTTATTCGAAAAGGAGTTAATCGAATTAGTTATTCGAATAGAATAAAGGAAGTTATCGAATAAAGTTTGAATATAGTTTAGCCAAAAGGAGTTATTCGATCAGAATTCATCGAATAGAATTAATTGATTAGAGTTAATCAAACAGAGTTAATCAGGTAGGGTTAACCAGTTAGAGTTAATTGGTTAGAGTAAATCAGTTAGGTTAAACCATTAGGGTAAACCAGTTAGAGTTAAACAGTTAGTGTTAATCAGTTAAAGTAAATCGATATAGTTATATCGAACTAAAATTTATTGAATAGAGTTAAATCGAACTAGCGTTAGTCAAATGGAGTTAATCGAATATAGTTTATTCGAATAGAAGTAAAAGGAGTTAATCGAATATAGTTTATTCGAATAAAAGTAAAAGGAGTTATCGAAAATAGTTTATTCGAAAGGAGTTAAGTAAAACGAGTAAATCCAATAGCGTTAGTCCAATAGAGTTAATCCAATAGCGTTAGTCCAATAGAGTTAATCGATAAGGGTTAATCAAATAGAGTAAATTAAATAGAGTTATCGAATATACCTTATTCGAAGGAAAGAATTATCAAATAGAAAAGATGTGAAAGAGAGTTATGTAAGGAAGTTGTTAAAGAATTAAAAGGTGAACTTTGTCTATTTTCAAGGTTAGAAACGTTGTTCAGTTAAGGTCTGAGAGGTAGTATTACCCCAACTTGATTGACTTCATTTTTAACTAAGGAATGGTTACGGTTCGATAGTAAAGGATGGTTAAGTGAATTTAGTAATTAAAGGAAATGGTTTGAGTTGGCATCGCGATGGTTTGTTTAAACATCTGTCTAAGTCCAATGAAGAAGCTTTGGAAATGTTTTCCAAATAAGAAACCAGAAATGTTTTCTAATAAAGAAAACAAGAAATGGAAATGTTTTCCATTGTTAATAACGTATATTTTCCAAATTTAGAAAATAAGAAATATTGAATATAGGGAAACAGGAAATAAGTAAATTAAGGAAATAAATAGATAAATGTTGAATGATGTTTGATCGATATAAATTTCCATTTGGAAATATTATCGTTGTTTGCACACCCGTTTTTCTTCGATAGTTAAATCACAGACTACCGAAGTTTTGACCATTTTAACGTTGTTAATATGGAGAGACCGGTTGGATTATTATCCAAAGAACCACTCTGTATTGGCATAAGCGTTGCGAATCATATATGCCAAAGGAAATTGAAGACGGAGTTATGCAAGGGCTATCCTGTATACAGAATAGTGCCTTCGGTTCATCCTGTTCCTGGATGACTTGTATGGGCGGATGTCTGACAAAGTATTTCCAGACGATCACATATATTGATTTCTCCAACCGTACCAAGAGTGGAAGCGGAGAAGGAAACTTCTTTTAGCTAACACATAATGTATGGTTGAGGACGTCAACAGGTGATTTGATGGATTTGACGATGTGGCATTCAAAGTGAATCTGGTGTGATGATAAAGCGTAGCTTCTAGCCTCAGATCCGGTAAATGACAGAAATCGGGCAGGCAGCATGGCTAAGTCGGTCCCACCGAAGTAGGGTGTATAATCACCTGATCTAGAGTTTCATTTACTTCTAAAAATCTATTGTTGATGCTGTCCCATTCGAGAAACGGTTGCTGATCCCAACCATTGGTGATATACATTCGATACACTCAAGCGAAATGAGTGGTCGGTCATGTGTGGCCGGGTTGCAAGATGTTCTGATTAAACCCAGTGTATTCCTTTCTAGAGGTACACTAGCGATAGGTGGTTCCATACCTCGTCAAAGTTGGAAATCCATTACCCAATACGTGCTTGTGGTTTTGATTGTATACAATATATGTAGAACGTGAGATGAAAGCGTTTCTGCTAGATGATTATTATATTGTGGTTGATAGACATTATGATAATATCAAAAGGTTTTTGATATAAAGATATTTTGGATTCTCATAAGGGAAAAACCCGTTCCGTTATATGGCGTGGTCTTATGAGATATCGTTTACCTGTTCGAACTGTTTTAAACTGTTTTACTCATACCAGTCCCATGACTGACCCGGAGTTTATCTGTTTGTTTCCCTAAACTCTTAGGTGCCTAAATTTGTACGGGCAGTTAAGTAGTCGGGATTTACAGGTATACTGGAAGAGCTTGGAGCAGGAGGCTTCAGGATCATATAGCTATAGTTATTTCCGCCGTGTTGTAAGTGCTGTACTTTGACAATGATATGTATATTCAAGTAAAGATTTGTATTTCAAAGTTATGTTATACATATATATTATATGTTATTCGTTCCGCTGTGAGATTCGTGTTACTCTGATGTTGTGTTCTTCTTCTTCTTCTTCTATTCTAAGTTTCTATCTTATCTTTCCTCACCCTCTAATTTCTTTCATTAATGACCAGTATTTTTCAATGTTTGGTTAGTCATCAGTGAGTTTATGGCGATAACCAAAGTCGACAAAATCCCAGGTCATTACAAATTCTGTACAAAAGGAATTTGAAAATTTTAAGACTGATGTATATTCCAAATTTGAAATTGCAGAAAAGGAGAATTTGTTGAAATCCGATTTGATTTTGAAAGAACTGGAAAACGAGATTGAAAAATCCAAGAAATTTGAGTTTGAAAAACAAAAACTATTTGAATTTGAAATCTCGGATTCTCAAGCCAGAATTAAATTTCTTGAAGATGAAAATATGATTTTGAAAACTGATTTTGAAAAGAATAAGATCACTAAAAACCGTTGTTCATATTTAATGAAAGAAAATGGTGATTTTAAACTTAAATTTCAATAACTTGAAACAACATTGACTAAATTTTCTAACGGTGAAAAATCTTTGAATATGTTGTTGAAAAATCAATTTTCTTCTAGAAATAAAAGTGGACTTGGCTTTGGGAAAAATAAGTATTTTGAAAAACGAAATTCAAACGATTTTAAAAATCCTTCAACCTTCTTTAAAAAGAATCGACTTGATAAATTGAGCAGTGATAATGTCAAAGGATTTTTGAATCGAAAGCAAAATGTAAAATTGTTTAGAAATAACCCTGTTTGGGCCTCAAAAAGAAACAAAATGAATTCGTCTAAATTCAAACAGATTTGGGTCCTTAAAGGAACTTTAGTAAATTATGATGGACTGTTATACAAATAGATTTGGGTACCAAAACGTAAGAAAACAATTGAGAACGGTTTTACAAATTTTGTAAGACCACTCAATCCTCTTAACAGTTAGGTACCGAAGATGGTTGAGGAACTGCTTTGCTAAAGAGAATCTAAATTCAAACTGTTTCATCTCATTAAATCATTTGAAATTTCTTAGCCAAGTCAGTTGAGTTAGAGATTCTGCTTTACATTGGATTCTGGTATGATCTCTAAACTCACCTTTGTATATTCTCTTTGTTTTTTTATTTTTTGTGTTTTTTCCTTCCTCTATCCCCTTCTGTTATTTTTTTTGATTTGACACTGTTATATTCTTCTTTGTCTGTACTTTCTTAAATTTCCAATTGTAGAATTCATATGTTCTGGAAATTCACTTCATGTGTATAACACTTTGATATCTTTAATCTTTTCCAGATCTTCTATTTATTTTGTAAATATCTGCAATTGATTTGAAGTTTGTTTTCTGATTCTCTGAATTCATAACAGTGTTGATGTATTCTTGTCATATCTTGAACACTGTTAATTTGAATTCTAAAATTTTGAAAATCTGGAATTTTAATGGAAATTCATACACCTCTGCTCTTTTTGAGTTTCTTCTAATTCACTTTGGAAGGACTTGAATATTTATACTCATTACAGCACTCTGTTATTTGTCAGTTGTGATAATTTCAGAAATTTTCAGATTGTGTTTGAATATTTTGATTTATCTTGAATCAGTGATACATCCTGAAATTCATCTTTATTCATGATCATTATGGGTGTTTTTTGTTTGTTTGAGATCACTTGAATTTTTTTGATATTTTGAATCTCACACACCTCTCAGATCTAAAATTATTAATCCTGTGTGATTGATTCATTGTATCTCAATATTTACATTCGTTCAAGTTATTTTGAATAAACCACTATTTTTTGGATCATGAATTATTACTCAAGTTTGATGTAAATGATCTGAAAATATTCTTGGCTTGTTAGAAATATTTTGGAAAATCCCTTTGAAAATCAGGTCTTGAAATTAACTCTTATCTCGTGATTATTTGATTTAAATATTTGTTTATTTAAAATCATTTGAAATTATTGATTTATTGAATCTCACACATATCTTGAATCTGAAACTAATAATCTGGTGTGATTGATTCATTGAATCTAGAGTTTTTCAAATTCCTCAAAAGATTTCAAATAACGGTATTTTAATTCTTGAATCATGAATCATCTTTACATGACCATCATCTTTTGACGAGTCTGCTGTGCTATTGTTTTCTGTGCTGCTCTGATACTGTTTTTTTTTTGAAAAATGTTTTCAAAAATTTGCTTAGTTGTGACTGTTGATATGATAAATGAAATTAATGTGCTTGACTTGTCTTGGGCCTTATGATTGAATTTCTGTTTGTATCTGGTATTCTGGTTTGTCTCCAGTGCCTTCTTGCAATCCTCATTAATAGGGACACCAAGTGGTATCAGAAGTGCCTTATATTTGTCTCACTCACCTATACTTAGATTCTAATCTTCACCTTGTATAGATCCACACACTCTTTTTGCCTTGTACAAATTTTTTCCTTTTGTTCTATATAAATCTCCATATCCCTCTTGTAATTGATTTTCAATTTTAAGATTATTTATTGATTATTCATTCAGAAATTGAAATCTATATTCAAATTGTGTTGTATTTATAATTCATCAAAATTATTATAAGATTTTGAAATTGTGATGAATTGTGACTGCAGTATATTTCACAACAAGAGGAGATTTTATCTGGATTTTCATGATGGTTGAATATTTATTATAATATCTTTGAACTGACAATTATTTCACGACCATCTTCATTATCTATCATCTTTCTGTCATCCATGGTAATTCAATATTAACGTCGAGAGTTTAACATTTTAAAAAATAAATCATCTTGAATAAATAGTAAAAATATTTGGGATGGAATTGTGGCCAAGTTATTATTATTCAGAATTATTGATAATTGAAAATTTTCAATAATCCCGGTACAGTCGATCATATTTCATAATATAATTAATTTAGAAATTTATTTCACAGTCCATTTCTGTACCTACCACATTTCTACCATTCATATTGATTGTATATACTGAGGAGTTTTTCAATTTAAAGCGGAAAATGATAAAATTTATAATTAATACATAAGTGTGTCTCTAACCTCATTTAAAAATCCAAGCTCTGGTTATGCATGGCTATTAGACAACTTATAATTTAAGTTGCGACTGACCTCATTTAAAAATCCAAGCTCTGGTTATGCATGGTCAGTGTGCTCTTAAATAAAATAAAAAAAGGAAATAATGTGCTAAAAATTAAAATTAATGTGAAATTCTCCTTGGTGTATAAAAATCAGTTTATCAATCCTCTTTCTAATCTGTGAAGTGTGTTAATAGTTTATGACGTATTATGAATTTTTGATTGATAGCTATTGGGATTGGAGAGTATTTGTTTTTGTTACTTAAATTGAATTATTAATTATAGTCCAAATCCGTCACTGTTGTTGATTTTTTTTTTGAAAATAATTGAAAGTCATATTTATATAACTCTCCTCATTTTTTTAAAATTCATTGTAAATGCATCATTCTACAATGTGAAATATGCCACCTGTTCTCAGTTTATTATGATTTTTGTTTGGCTGATTGAGATTTATGATGATCGTTCTTCCTCTTATGTTGAAATTGTATTTTCTAGTCATTCTTCGTCTATATTTTACGGTCTGAATCCTTTTGATGATAACAAAAGGCGGAGAATGGATTAGATTTTGACTTATGAGTGAATATTTTATAAATATTTTAATTTTAAAAATTCATTTCATTCTATATTCTTTTCACTCATGCACAGATTCATTTCATTCTATATTCTTTTCACTCATGCACAGTTATAGGGGGAGTTTTTTGTTGTGGGGGAGCATTCAAATAGAGGGAGTAATATATTTCATTTTTTTTCAAACACATTTTTATATTCAAAATCTTAAATATTTGTTTGTTATCATCAAAAGGGGGAGACTGTTGTATACACAATTATATGAATTTTGTTTGATGATAACAACCAAATATATATTTTATAAATGTGTTTGTACAGTACTGCTTTATATATACACAACATACAGAAATATAATATTTCTTTTTAAATAAAATACAACTATACAGAAATTTAAATATTCACACAGTATTTTATTTAAATAGAATATTTTATTTCAATTTCAAACAGTACAAAATTTTTATACTCCACTATTTGAACATGTATACATTTCAATTCACTTTTATTTTCATACACAATTCCTCACACTCAGTTAGTTAGTTTACATACATCTTCATTCATACATTCAGAGACTCAAATACAGATACTTTGACTGTTATACACACTGTTCTTTTTATCTGTCTTCTTGTCTTCGTCTTCACAGCTTTCAGTCCAGTCACTTCAGTCCAGTCTCATCTTATTACCTGTCACATGAAACAGAAACACACAGTATACTGCAATAGAAATAATACTGAATATATGTATATATAAATTTTATTTGCCTCAGATTTCTGGTGTGTTTCTCATCATTTTTCAGGACTTGATCTGATTTATCTGTGTCTAGACAGTTTGTATATGTATAGGGACAGGAAATTTTCTGAATGGCTGCATATACACACATGTATATATATATATATACACGTGTGCACTGCCACGCCAATTCGGTGTGCAACTGAGGAGTAGCCACGTGGACCTTCTCAACTCAGTGCACATGAAAACAAAGTAAACACACACACACACACACACACACACATATATATATATATATACATACATGTATATATACATATATGTATACATCAGGTCAACACAACAGTGAAATGGAGCAAATGCAATACAAACAGGCCCAAGTGTCGAGCAAAGCAATTTCATGTCAAAATGGATGAAGAAATTCAAGAAATTTAAAGACTGCCCAAATTCAAGAGTGCTCAAACAAACACAAAAGAAAACTCAAGTGCAATATGTCCAAGTTTCTCAAAATGGTCAAGTTCTCAGCAACATAAAGGATAAGTGAGCACATATATGAAGCAACCCAAACCAATCAGCCTAGTCATATGAACATGGTAGGGAGCACAAGTCAAGGCAGTTGTATAGTAGCACCTTCAACAACATAATATACATGCAGCCATGATCATGGAACAAATAGTGTAAGGCATCTTTACATGGAGGGTGAGACAAAGACATGGTCGAGTACATATCAATGCAGCTCAACAACAATGGCAAAGTCAACCCAAACACAAGCATGGAAAATCTATAGCAGATCACATGATCAGAACAATATATGCAAATGTTTTTTCAAACAAGTTCAAGTATTGGTCGAGACAGCATAAACATGTGCAGGAAAACAAAACTGGTACATATCGCAATGGCAAGTACTCATAGCAGGTTCAATTAACAATAGAGGTGCAACAGAGATGACAAATGCAACAATATATGGTCGAGTCCAAGACAACATGGTTAGTAGGTGTGGCTTGTATATATGGACAATACATGCTCAAATTTAAAGAATCAAGGAATTTTTCAAGTGCAACATGAAACATGGCAAAGCAAAATAGTGAGCATGGTTCGAGCAAGATCGCAAATGGTCAAGCAGTATAAATGCTAAGTGCAAACATATATGTAAACATGCACAACAGTTTTGGAGCAAAAGGGGAAAGTATCATTTCAGCAAATGGAAAATCTGGTTAATATTCAAACACTTCAACCAACATTAATGTTTTTTCAAAGCAGAGAAATTCATTTTTATTCAAGGCAGCTTCTCAATCAAACAAGGCAACAAATCAAATCTTTCCAGTTTTTTGAATTATTAAGAAATGGACAGCATTTTTTTTAAATGGCATGAATTGGCAAGCATGAATTTAAGGAGTCCATATTTGGCAACTATTTTTTTGATTCATAACATTTCCAGAAATCAGCAGCTAGTTCGAAAGTTTTCTTTTTGGAAAACTGTAAATTCAGCAGATTATTTGAGGGTCAAAAACATGTCAGAATTCATAGCCAACAATCACGCAAATTATTCAAGGCAACAATTTTTCAAATTCATTCGAGGAAATCAAAAGAGGAAGTTCACAAATCGGCCAAGTCACATACAGGAAATCAAAGAGCATTAATAGGATTTTATAATCCTGTATTGTACACCATCTACATCACAGGCAAAACGGGGATCAAAACCAAAAACAACAAACTTAAGCAAAGAATTGCAAATCAGAAAGCTCACCTTTTTATCAGTTTCAATCGAGCGCAAATTCCCAAATTGATCAACAAACATCAGAAGCCATTGACGCATTGAAGTTCAACAGAGAATGAGATCAAGCATCGATTTGATTTGGGGGAAATTTCCAAAACCCTAGTTTTGATTTCATTCTTCCAGAGTCGCCATTTCTAAGACAAAGGAGATCGGGTTAAACAAATGGGATAGGTGCACTCGAATGAAAGTGGACCGGCCAGTTTTTTGAGTCAAGAGAATAAAGGGGATGACCCTTTTTCTTTTAACTCTTAGGGTTTTTAAGTTTTTTAGTTTATTGTTTTTGTATTTTTGTTTAGTCTTTGAAAATCAAACGAACAGTTGCTAGAGTCTATAAAATTCTAGGAGTTCAGTTATGGGTTAATTGACAGTTTACTAGTGTCTGTAAAACTAGGGGAAAATCTGATCGAGGGGATATCGGTCAGTCTAGGGTTTTAAGCGTAGGGTTAAAATAGGAGCAGGGTTTGCGAGTGTACATGGTCTTTTATGCGGGATCTGTTCTATCACCTAGTAGAAACCATAGAAATGCAGCAGTAGGCAGGGTTTTGCCGAAGCTGGGTATATCTGTGTGTGATTTATTTTCTGCATTTCTGTTTCTGCTATATTCTGTGATCTGTGTATTATTATCTATCTCGTTAGATTTATAATTCAGTTAAAAACTATGATAAACCTTATTCACCCCCCTCTAGGTTTAATCTAGATCCAACACTCTGCACCTCTTGTATGACAGCCGCATATTCTAACCAACTGGACTACCAAGGCTATTATTAACAAGACTTAGAACAATGGTAGTCATTGTTCTTCTCTTATTTCTCTTTTTCATGTTTGACATAATCTTTTAATTAAACCATTGCATGCATTTTTTTCTTTTATTTCTTCTTTATTATTAATGTAACACCCCACACCCGCTATGGTCACTCGCTAAGGGAATGCCATAACATCGGTGGAGTATTTTAAGTGAATATAGAACAGAAAAATTACAACAAGACAGATATAAGTAATACTTGAAAATTTCAAAACATCATTTCATTTCAGCGGAAAGTAAAACATGTTTGGTTACATCACAAAACCATAATAAGAGTCAAGTACAAAATATCCATCCTGATAAATAAAAGTACATAATCCCAATACATGAACTGATAGCCATAAAAGAAAGGGTAAGCTGAGCTCTACATCTATGGTCCAAGCTCCAAAAGAGAATAAAGCAGCCTGATCTAAGCCCACTCGTACTGGGCCCACTCTGATAACCTGAGGGTTGGGAAAAAGATAAAAACAACGGGGTCAGACATAAGTCTGAGTGAGTCCTATAACCCTAACAATACAATCATTAAAGTAATTAGGGTATGATATAAACAAGGTACGGTACCTCTGGGGATAATGACTACACTAAGTAGCCAACTAAACACAGGATGTACTAAGATAACCGAAAAGACGCATTTATCCACCCAAGGATAATTACTGGATTACACCACCCCAGATCTACCCACCCAAGGGTAATTCCTACACTGCACCACACCAGTCATTCCTAACTTAAAGGTTGATCCCACCCCTGGACTTATAAAATTAACTTAATAGTTCTCGCGTACCCCTAGGTGACTAAGTAGACGCCACGGGGCCCTACAATCCGCTAGGTGTACACACTACTCCCCATTCGATCGGCTCCCTAACGTAGATACCCATGCTGGCCCCACCGTGGGGTGTACCATTCCCCAGCGTGGCAACCTGATAAAACTAACGGTGCACGGCTTATATCTACACGATGCAACAACGTCTTATTTACCAGCCCGGGTCCACACACGCATATGAAACCCGTTGGTCATGCGTTGCCACCGCTAACCCATTTTGGCCTCTTATAGTCAAGCCCAATATGCGTGTCCCGTCACTCGACTAGAGTCGAGCCCACTAAGATACGTTTGGGATATTGGTTGAAATGGGCCCCCACAAGCTACCACCTAAGCTTGTTATTTTATCTAGTGTATCCCACTTAACCCCTGTTATAATCATGCCCACCTACATGTTAAGGTTTGGTTAAGTCATCTAATCATATATCAATTGCCACTTAAGGCACCCACTAGATTTCCACATGCCACCCAAAGCACTTACTTAACCCTTTACCCATGTTTAATTACATGTTCCTCTTTGGTTAAGTATTCTAATCGTATTTTCTATTGCCACCCAAGGCAACCCACTAGATTCCTCATGCCACCCAAGGCACCCACTTAACCCCTCATGTCCCTCTACATGCTAATATGGTTAAGTGTTTCTTAATTAGTTAATTAAGATCATGACCTCATAAAGACCTCTCACATTAGACCGTCTTTTATGACTGCTGGATATGCCGGTTGGGTCCGGGCAGCCTTACGTCATAAAAAGGGTCTAACCTCGTGTCTTTACTTTAATCACGTATTTAATTTGTGCCTAAGACCTCTCACATTGGTCTAACATTTGTAGCAACTGGTTAAGCCGGTTGGGTCCGGGCAGTTTTACGCTACAACTGAGTCCAACCTCGTGTCTTAGTCGATTAATTACACCTAATTAATCACCCTCCTAATTTATATTAATTATCCCTAATTAATTAATCATGTTTTCCAGAATATGGGTAGACCTAACTCAATAGGTAAATTCCCAACTCCGTAGTATGGGTAGACCTAACTCAATAGGTAAATTCCCAACTCCATAATATGGGTAGACCTAACTCAATAGGTAAATTCCCAATTATGTCCATTTAATTTATGTTACTCTTAAGCATACCCATTCCACATCATTTTATTAACATGCATATTAACCCCATCGTTCCCCACGTAATTCGTTCTCGTAACGTGACATAATAAAAGGGAAGATTCATCACAAATGTCATGGGTTTAGCCAACATAGCATGTAACTTTATCATGGGTTCAAAAGGTGTCAACTTGCATATATGAACATACATTAAACCCAACTAGTATTTAACCCAAACTTGCATTATGCATATCATAAAAGAGACAACTTGCATATGAACTTGCACATAAACTTGCATATGAACTTGCATCATAACTTGCATATGAACTTGCATCATAACTTGCATATGAACATGTATCATAACTTGCATATGAACTTGCATCATAGCTTGCATATGAACTTGCATCATAACTTGCATATGAACTTGCATCATAACTTGCATATGAATATGTATCATAACTTGCATATGAACTTGCATCATAACTTGCATATGAACATGTATCATAACTTGCATATGAACTTGCATCATAACTTGCATATGAACTTGCATCATAACTTGCATATGAATATGTATCATAACTTGCATATGAACTTGCATCATAACTTGCATATGAACTTGCATAACATGCCATACTTAGAGACAAACTTGCATAAAACCAAACACTTAGCATGCATAAAACCAAATACTTAGCATGCATAAAACCACATACATAGCATGCATAAAACCAAATACTTAGCAGGCATAAAACCACGTACATAGCATGCATAAAACCAAATACTTAGCATGCATAAAACCAAATACATAGCATGCATAAAACCAAATGCTTAGCATGCATAAAACCAAATACTTAGCATGCATAAAACCAAATACATAACTTGCATAACATGTTACATATAGACTTGCATATAATCTCCCATATAGCTTGCATAACATGTTACATATGAATCAATGTTCAACATAGTGTTTTGCATCATAAAACATAGCATTAAACTTGCATATAGCACATAACATACACTATACTAAACTTGCATAAACACATTGATTCCACAAACATAGCCATATCTTATCATATCCTATCATAATCAATTTAACAATTGATTGTTAAGTCTATAGAAACTCACCAAAACCAAGATTAGCAAACTTATGTAGTAGAACTAGTTGCTATACAAGAAGAAGATGATGATTAGAGGTTGATTAGCTTGCAACTTTCTTCATAAACTAGTGGAGGTTCCTCTCAAGTTTGATTTTGGCGGCATGGTGGCATCATTTCTATTTTTAGTATGAATTAGGGTAGTATTAGGGTGTATTTATAGATTAGGCAAGTGTTTTAGGCCCTTAAATTAACCCTAAATTAGATTAGGACCCTTAGATTTCGGAACCTTCCAGAAACCAGCCCTAAGACCAAGCCCAAACCCCAAACTGGTGCACCCAACCACAAAACTCTCTAGAAACTGTGCAGGTTTCCTGGCTCGACACGGGCGCACTTCCCAAGTGCGCCAGTGTAAAAATGTGTTGGCGCACTTCACAAGTGCGCCAGTGCATTTTTGTGTTGGCGCACTTCACAAGTGCGCCAGTGCATTCTGGCTAGTTTTTCGGTTTTTCTGCCTAACTTCGTTCGTCCATATCTTCTTCATACGGACTCCGATTTTCAAAAACTCAGACTCTATTTCGCGTATTTTCCCAGTCGAACGCAATGGTGCAACCCATTTCCCCTAATTCCCACATCTGGGATTAGTTATTCTTTGTGAATTTTAGCATTAACCGAAATTCGGGGTGTTACATTCTCCCCTCCTTAAAGGATTTCGTCCCCGAAATCTCTAAGCTAAGGAGAATGCATATCCTACCATCCAAACAACCATCTACTCAATCCATCAAACACGGGCATCCATTGTCCTTAAAACAGTTTCTAATGATGTATGAGCATATGCAAAAAGTGTGTGTATATGTTCCCTATCTAATGTACGAACATATGCAAACCATGATAGTGCCATGCATCCATTATGTATGCGAGAGAACCCTATCGACACATACAATATCTACATGAGTGCACAATCATTCACCAAAATGCATCATCCATATGATAACACAATCATTATACATCCATAAATATAGCTTCCTACACACAATTTTATGCAATATGCAATATGAAGTGATTGAGCCGATCTAGTGCCTAGAGTGTGTATACATGCATCCACGAGCAACCACTAGCAACCACTTGCATCCACATTCATCCATCAAACATAACATGTCTCAAACACATGTTTCAACCATAGGTTTACCCTATCTAAAGGTCAAAGGTACTAATGAGAGGACATACTAAAGATAAGATAAGTACTAGACAAACGATAAAGGAGAAGTTAAAAGACATACTCTCAAAAAGAAATGGGTACAAAGAACGCATCTTCGCTTCCGTCTCCCAAGTAGCATTGCCCTCGTCTTCTCCCCATTGCACTTTAACTAGCTGAACTTCTCTGTTCCTCAACTTCCTAGTTTCTGACCCAAGGATGCGAGTAGGAGCTCGTCGCATCACGCTCTACCTCTACATCTCTAAGCAAGCTCGGCTCTACGACCTCTGCGGTTTCATGTAAGCACTTCCTCAAATGTGATACATGGAATACATCATGAACACCACTAAGTCTGTCGGGCAACTCCATCCTATATGCCATCCGTCCAATCCTTTTCTTAATAGGGAACGGCCCAACAAACCTCGGTGCTAACTTCCCAACGGACCCAAAGCGAACAACATTTCTTAACGGAGATACTTTGACAAAAACCATGTCCCCAACCTCAAACTCAAGATCCGTCCTTCTCCGATCCGCATAAGATTTCTGTCTATCTTGCGCTGCCTTCATCCTTCTTCGAATCAAATCAATCTTCTCTGAAGTCTCTCTAACCATATCTGGCCCAAGCAAGATCTTATCCATAGATTCCCACCAACATGTAGGAGATCGACAAGGCCTTCCATAAAGAGCTTCGAAAGGTGCCATGCCAATACTAGACTGAAAGCTGTTATTGTATGCGAACTCCACCAAAGGAAGATGTTCTTCCCATGTACCTCCAAAATCCAAGATACAAAGCCTCAAGAGATCTTCTAAGATACGGTTCACCCTCTCGGTCTGACCGTCCGTCTGAGGATGATATGCGGTGCTCAAACACAACTGAGTCCCTACCGCCTCTTGCAAACTTCTCCAAAACTCACTAGTGAAGATAGGATCCCGATCACTCACAATGCTGGATGGCACGCCATGCAATCTAACAATCTCTCTAACATAGACTGAAGCAAGCCCTGGAGCGGTCCTCTTACTCTTCACGGGTATAAAATGGGCACTCTTGGTAAGTCTGTCTACCACAACCCAAATTCCCGTATTGCCCTTCCTCGATCTCGGTAACCCATCGATGAAATCCATCGAGACACTATCCCACTTCCATAGCGGAACTTCCAAATGGGTGAAGCAACCCATCGGGTTTCTTCTGCTCTGCTTTCATTTACTAGCACACCAAGCATCTAGCGACATACTCGGCCACATCTTTCTCCATACCGGCCCAAAAAGAAAACTCACTTCATGTCTTGGTACATCTTGTCCCTACCAGGATGAATGGTCATCTTTGACCGATGTGCATCATCAAGTATAGCCTTCCTCCGACCCTCGTCTTGCGGTACACAAAGTCTACCGTCTCTACGCAACCACCCCTTACCATCTAGGGTGTACCTACTCAAATGGCTGGACGACTCCCCCCCTTATGAGCTTCTCTTCTAACTCAACCAACCGTGGGTCGTCTCGCTGAGCCTCGCCAATCCGCCCCAAAAGAGTAGGCCTAACCTCCAAGGAGGCTAGCAAATTGGGTACAAAGTCAACGGAAGGTCTAAAGTCAAACATAGAATTAAACTCCAAGCTTCGCCATTCCACGAACAATGGACTCAAAGACAGCCTTTTTCTGCTTAAGGCATCTGCCACCACGTTACCCTTGCCAGGGGTATACGCTATCTCAAACTCATAGGATGCTAAGAATTCCATCCACCTTTGTTGTCTTAAGACAATGCGCTCAAAGAGTCTCCAACACTTCCCTAAGATGTAGGGCATGCTTTTCTCCACTTCTAGAGAAAATCAGGATATTCTCCCATGCAAAATCGTCACAACTATCCATCTCTCACGCAAACCACCCTAGTCGAACTCGACATCCCCCAAATGCAAGCCCCAAAGGCCTAAACCAATATCAGACAAACACCCAAGGGATACCTCCTTCGAATTCAGACGACCTACGTGAGATGATACTAGTAAAAACGGCTGAATAATTAAGCCCTTATCCAACTCTGGATGTCCTTGCCAGTCTCGCTCCAAAACCACTGTTTATCCCATAACTGGCTTTGCTCAACCTATTGAGCACATACGAAAACTTATTTCGCTCCTAGAAAAGACCAAGATGTCATCCACAAAG
Source organism: Allium sativum (assembly GCA_030737875.1). Classification (NCBI taxonomy): domain Eukaryota; kingdom Viridiplantae; phylum Streptophyta; class Magnoliopsida; order Asparagales; family Amaryllidaceae; genus Allium; species Allium sativum. The sequence goes on from CM060927.1 coordinate 174,114,186, forward strand.
ATCATCACGAACTTATTTAGGTACTCCCTGAACACCCTTCTTATCAAATCAACAAAGTATGCGGAGGCGTTCGTCTAACCAAATGGCATCACCAGCCACTCATAAAACCATCCAGAGTCCTAAAGGCAATCTTCTCTATACTATCCTCAGCCACTCTCAACTGACGAAACCCCGTGGCTGAGTCCAACTGCGAAAATACTGAGGCGCCAACCAACTGATCAAAGAGATCATCAATCCTCGGCAATGGGTGTCTATTCTTCTTTATGAGTTTATTTAGTTCTCTTTAGCATACACAAAGTCTGAGGGACCCATCCGCCTTCGTAGCAAAAACTACTGGAGCACCCCACTCCGATATACTTTGTCTTATGGACCCCTTCTCAAGCAACTCCCCTACTTGCTTATGGAGTTCCCTCCTCTCGCGAGGAGCCATGTGGCGCACTGGTAAAGATACATGTTTAGCATTGTCTACCAGATATTATTCGGAAGTCAATCTCCCGCTCCGGAGGTAAGCCCTTCACCTCCTCAAACACATCCGAGTATTCCCGGACCACTCTAACAGATCGCAAACTCTCGACCGACGTGTCAAGCGATTCTAGATAACTTAGCATAACAGATTCCATGGGATTACAAGAGATCTCGAGAGTGTTACCCAAGCGGGTCATAAGCCTAACAACTCTCCCTTCAAAATCAAGAACGGCACCCCTACTGGATAACCAGTCCATGCATAAACTAACCCATAGCCCGTGAAGCCCAAAAAGCATCACATCTAAACTCAACGCTAAGTATAGAAACTTTCAAACCTAAACACATCATGGAGCCCCAATTGGGTTTGAAACAACTAAGGGATCATCTACCAAACTGGTGTCTAAGTGCAGTGACTCAACTAACAATGATGAGATAAACGAACTCGATGCGTCAGAATCTAATAAAGTTCGAACCGGATAATAAAGAAATCCAAATTCCAACCTAGACGGTCCTATCCCCATCTGGTACACTAGCCGCGAGGGAATACAACTACCCTCCAGGAGATTCCATACCTTGCCTATGCCCCTTTGGACAATCCTAATACGGTGTCCTATTCCTCCCAAAAGGATAACTACTCGCCTTCTTCATCCCATTCTCCACTCGTAACCTCCCACCAATGAGGTTTCATCCTTCATTAACCAAACAACTATTTGAGCCTTCCTCCCATCGTCTATCCAATAGATACCTACCAGTCCTCCTCCTTCTTGAACCAACTTCTAATCTGACTAACGTCTAAGTCCCTTGAAGTGGTTTTCCATTCTTATCTATCTTAGAAAGGTCATCTATACGCGGAGGGGAAACTCAAAACGAGAGAGGAAGAGATTCAAAACGGAGAATTCGAAAGATATAGATATGGCTATTGGGGATTATGCTTTTCTTTCAAAAACTTTTCTTTTAAAAGACATGTTTTTGAAAATACTCCTTTCAAAAATATTCTTAGAAAATAGTTTTTCTAAAAATTTTATCTGTTCTGGTAACCTTAAGCTCTGATACCACGTGTAACACCCCACACCCGCTATGGTCACTCGCTAAGGGAATGCCATAACATCGGTGGAGTATTTTAAGTGAATATAGAACAGAAAAATTACAACAAGACAGATATAAGTAATACTTGAAAATTTCAAAACATCATTTCATTTCAGCGGAAAGTAAAACATGTTTGGTTACATCACAAAATCATAATAAGAGTCAAGTACAAAATATCCATCCTGATAAATAAAAGTACATAATCCCAATACATGAACTGATAGCCATAAAAGAAAGGGTAAGCTGAGCTCTACATCTATGGTCCAAGCTCCAAAAGAGAATAAAGCAGCCTGATCTAAGCCCACTCGTACTGGGCCCACTCTGATAACCTGAGGGTTGGGAAAAAGATAAAAACAACAGGGTCAGACGTAAGTCTGAGTGAGTCCTATAACCCTAACAATACAATCATTAAAGTAATTAGGGTATGATATAAACAAGGTACGGTACCTCTGGGGATAATGACTACACTAAGTAGCCAACTAAACACAGGATGTACTAAGATAACCGAAAAGACGCATTTATCCACCCAAGGATAATTACTGGATTACACCACCCCAGATCTACCCACCCAAGGGTAATTCCTACACTACACCACACCAGTCATTCCTAACTTAAAGGTTGATCCCACCCCTGGACTTATAAAATTAACTTAATAGTTCTCGCGTACCCCTAGGTGACTAAGTAGACGCCACGGGGCCCTACAATCCGCTAGGTGTACACACTACTCCCCATTCGATCGGCTCACTAACGTAGATACCCGTGCTGGCCCCACCGTGGGGTGTACCATTCCCCAGCGTGGCAACCCAATAAAACTAACGGTGCACGGCTTATATCTACACGATGCAACAACGTCTTATTTACCAGCCCGGGTCCACACACGCATATGAAACCCGTTGGTCATGCGTTGCCACCGCTAACCCATTTTGGCCTCTTATAGTCAAGCCCAATATGCGTGTCCCGTCACTCGACTAGAGTCGAGCCCACTAAGATACGTTTGGGATATTGGTTGAAATGGGCCCCCACAAGCTACCACCTAAGCTTGTTATTTTATCTAGTGTATCCCACTTAACCCCTGTTATAATCATGCCCACCTACATGTTAAGGTTTGGTTAAGTCATCTAATCATATATCAATTGCCACTTAAGGCACCCACTAGATTTCCACATGCCACCCAAAACACTTACTTAACCCTTTACCCATGTTTAATTACATGTTCCTCTTTGGTTAAGTATTCTAATCGTATTTTCTATTGCCACCCAAGGCAACCCACTAGATTCCTCATGCCACCCAAGGCACCCACTTAACCCCTCATGTCCCTCTACATGCTAATATGGTTAAGTGTTTCTTAATTAATTAATTAAGATCATGACCTCATAAAGACCTCTCACATTAGACCGTCTTTTATGACTGCTGGATATGCCGGTTGGGTCCGGGCAGCCTTACGTCATAAAAAGGGTCTAACCTCGTGTCTTTACTTTAATCACGTATTTAATTTGTGCCTAAGACCTCTCACATTGGGCTAACATTTGTAGCAACTGGTTAAGCCGGTTGGGTCCGGGCAGTTTTACGCTACAACTGAGTCCAACCTCGTGTCTTAGTCGATTAATTACACCTAATTAATCACCCTCCTAATTTATATTAATTATCCCTAATTAATTAATCATGTTTTCCAGAATATGGGTAGACCTAACTCAATAGGTAAATTCCCAACTCCGTAGTATGGGTAGACCTAACTCAATAGGTAAATTCCCAACTCCATAATATTGGTAGACCTATCTCAATAGGTAAATTCCCAATTATGTCCATTTAATTTATGTTACTCTTAAGCATACCCATTCCACATCATTTTATTAACATGCATATTAACCCCATCGTTCCCCACGTAATTCGTTCTCGTAACGTGACATAATAAAAGGGAAGATTCATCACAAATGTCATGGGTTTAGCCAACATAGCATGTAACTTTATCATGGGTTCAAAAGGTGTCAACTTGCATATATGAACATACATTAAACCCAACTAGTATTTAACCCAAACTTGCATTATGCATATCATAAAAGAGACAACTTGCATATGAACTTGCACATAAACTTGCATATGAACTTGCATCATAACTTGCATATGAACTTGCATCATAACTTGCATATGAACTTGCATCATAACATGCATATGAACTTGCATCATAACTTGCATATGAACTTGCATCATAACTTGCATATGAACTTGCATCATAACTTGCATATGAACTTGCATCATAACTTGCATATGAATATGTATCATAACTTGCATATGAACTTGCATCATAACTTGCATATGAACTTGCATAACATGCCATACTTAGAGACAAACTTGCATAAAACCAAACACTTAGCATGCATAAAACCAAATACTTAGCATGCATAAAACCACATACATAGCATGCATAAAACCAAATACTTAGCAGGCATAAAACCACATACATAGCATGCATAAAACCAAATACTTAGCATGCATAAAACCAAATACATAGCATGCATAAAACCAAATACTTAGCATGCATAAAACCAAATACTTAGCATGCATAAAACCAAATACATAACTTGCACAACATGTTACATATAGACTTGCATATAATCTCCCATATAGCTTGCATAACATGTTACATATGAATCAATGTTCAACATAGTGTTTTGCATCATAAAACATAGCATTAAACTTGCATATAGCACATAACATACACTATACTAAACTTGCATAAACACATTGATTCCACAAACATAGCCATATCTTATCATATCCTATCATAATCAATTTAACAATTGATTGTTAAGTCTATAGAAACTCACCAAAACCAAGATTAGCAAACTTATGTAGTAGAACTAGTTGCTATACAAGAAGAAGACGATGATTAGAGGTTGATTAGCTTGCAACTTTCTTCATAAACTAGTGGAGGTTCCTCTCAAGTTTGATTTTGGCGGCATGGTGGCATCATTTCTATTTTTAGTATGAATTAGGGTAGTATTAGGGTGTATTTATAGATTAGGCAAGTGTTTTAGACCCTTAGATTAACCCTAAATTAGATTAGGACCCTTAGATTTCGGAACCTTCCAGAAACCAGCCCTAAGACCAAGCCCAAACCCCAAACTGGTGCACCCAACCACAGAACTCTCTAGAAACTGTGCAGGTTTCCTGGCTCGACACGGGCGCACTTCCCAAGTGCGCCAGTGTAAAAATGTGTTGGCGCACTTCACAAGTGCGCCAGTGCATTTTTGTGTTGGCGCACTTCACAAGTGCGCCAGTGCATTCTGGCTAGTTTTTCGGTTTTTCTGCCTAACTTCGTTCGTCCATATCTTCTTCATACGGACTTCGATTTTCGAAAACTCAGACTCTATTTCGCGTATTTTTCCGAGACGAACGCAATGGTGCAACCCGTTTCCCCTAATTCCCACATCTGGGATTAGTTATTCTTTGTGAATTTTAGCATTAATCGAAATTCGGGGTGTTACAATTAATGCATAATGTTTGTAAACAATGCACGCAACATATTTACACTGCATGTGTAACACCCTGAATTTTCTGTGAATATGAAAATTAACAATCCTAAGAATACTTAATTGTTAAATTGATAATTAAGGGAAACGGGTTATGCCATTGCGTTCGTTTCGAAATTCTTCTTGGAATAGAGTCCAAGTTTTCGTAAATCGGACTTCGTATGAGGAAGTTATGGCCCTCAGAAGTTTCAGTAATTTTACATAAATTAAAACAATTTAGAATAATAAATTCGAAATTCGAAATTCAAACAGGGAAGCAAGCTAGGTGGGAATTCTCCCGCCCAAGGGCCAGGTCGACCAGGGGGTCGACCTACCCATACAAGTCGACTTGGGGATCGATCTACACCCCGGGGCAGATATGAAATGTGACGATTTCTGACTCTGTGCTGAGTCATTAGGGCTGAGGTGGCTGTTCTAGATAACTCTATCTAGTCTGGATGGTTGGGATTGCTCCTATGATAATCTAATGGCTTAGGTTGATTCAAACTTCTATAAAAGAGTGCCTAGACTCATACCTTAAACCTAAAAAAAATTTGTCTCTTGGCCACCATTCTACTGCTAGGATAGTTCTCCTTCCTAAAGCTTAGGATTTAGCAAGTCACAATTCTAATTCAAAAGATGAACAAATCATTCTCTTCTCTAACCTATCTTTGTGAGTACTATTTCTTTCATAATATAATTAATAAATTAATTATGATGAGTTGTAATTGGATTATGAGAACATGTCTGTTGAATCACGTGATGTTGTTTAACTTTGTTATCTTATGTTGGTAGATCTATTTCATATGTCCAATTATACATGTTTAACTTAATTCATTTTATGCAATTTTGGGATGTCAATCATATGTTAATACGTATGTGAATTTTATGCAAGTTTAGGATGTGAATCATATGCTAATTCGTATGTGAATTTTATGCAAGTTTGGGATGTGAATCATATGCTAATTCGTATGTGAATTTTATGCAAGTTTGGGATGTAAATCATATGCTAATTCATATTGAATTTTAAGCATGTTTGGGATGTGAATCATATGCTAATTCGTATGTGGATTTTATGCAAGTTTGGGATGTTAAATTGTATATGAACCTTATGCAAGTTTATATGTGAATTGTACACAAGTTTATATGTGAATCAAATATATACATATGCTAGTTTATATGCAAAAACATGTGATAAATTCATATGCAAGTTGTAGAAATTCATATGCAAGTTTAGGTGAAAACTATATTCTCATTTTTAGGTGAAAGTTATATTCATATATGCAAGTATAAGTGAGAACCATAATTCATATATGCAAGTTCACAATCTCATGTTTAGATCCATATTTAGATCCATGTTAGTTTATGAAATATATGATTCTATATGACCATTGTCTATGTAAATTATTGGTTATGCAAATTTATGTCATAATTCCTATTTGCAAGTTAGATCTTTTTTTTATGTGTTATGCAAGTTGTGAAGTTCCTTTTTTTTATATGTTAGACTATTTGCGAGTCTAACATATTTCATATTTGAGCGTACGAATAGCTTGGGGACAATGGGAAAATATTAAATATTGAAGTTGTGAAAGACTGGAGTGTGAAGACCCGTAACTTCCCCGGTAGGGAAAGCGCGGATACTCCGAGAACAACACGCAAACGAACACAGACGGAAGAACATTTCATTGTATATTACAACAATACCATCAGAATACAAGAATATACAGAGTATAAATGAATATTACACAGAATATCAGAGATTTAAATTACATTTAAATACATAGCAGCGGAAAATAATACAATACACAACTAGAAGTAATACGCGGATACAAAGCTTTCCGAGTATCGTTCCAGCTGTAAATCAGGATCCTGTGAATATAAATCTGCAAAACCAAAACTACTAACTGCCCGTGTCAAAATATGGGCACCCAGAGTTTAGGTTAAAACAATAAACTCCAGGTCAGTCATGGGACTGGTGTGAGAACTAAAACAGTTATTAATCTTTATTTTAAAGTTAGGAAAATCAAGGGACCACGCCGCTAACGCGGAACGGGTTTCCTCCCAAGAACACCAGTGCATAAAACAAACAGTGCAATGCTAAATAAAGAAAAATGAAGCTATTATAAGACCCAGTTCCCATCACACAATGCAACGCAAGCCGGAGGATAGGGTTTTTACCTTATAATAGCCAAGAATGCTTGATACGTTTAAAACAAATCATTTGATACTATCATAAGTGCATAGTGTATAAAACAACTTCAAATCATAAGTATCAATCATAGGCGGCATAAGCGCCCCATCCCACTATGTCGCCATACTAGGCTCTACAAATAAAACCTCAGAATCATGTATTTGGAAATCGGATTTCCATCTATGAACCGAGGCAAAAGATAGTCCTCAACCGATTCAAGACTGTCTAGCCCGAGCCTCAGGAACAGCCGCAACTGCCCCTTGGAGCGACAGGGCCGGTCCACCGATGTATATTAAAATTCCTGAACACGGCGTTTCCCCGCCCTTTCGGGCGTAAGTGAGCCAACGAATGGCTACATCAGACCCGGATCGTCCGATCAAACTGAGGCGCCTCGTAACACCAACAACCACATAAGTCAAACTCGTCAGGGCGTGTAAAACCACTGACGCCACTTCTAGCTAGAAAGAAATGAATGCCCTCCCTGAGGTCCTCTCCCGTTTTTGGTTCATACCGGGTGTGAAACTCGCGAAGTAAACGTTACACAAAGCTACGCCACAAAGGCCGTGCTTCGATCATCAACCACAAGACTTTGCTTTTCAATAGAAGCCTTGATCATTTGCCACTTAGGCATGCCACACAGGCAATTCACTCTATGCGTTTGATATCCATCAGTATATAACCCCTGAGCTCGTATGTCTCAGAGAAGGGCGTTAAGCAAGAGAATAAATTCTCTGCCGCCAAACAGATATATATTTAATAGAAATCAATCAAACAGACTAAAATCCAATGTCAGACACACAGTCCATTTACAAGTTCGTTCTGGGTCTGAACGAAACCGGAGGCACCTAGTACTCCGCATATCCATCGATCTCCAAGTACGTCTGGACGATCACCAACTGTTTCCATCTTCTTTGGTGTACAGCCCAATCAAGATCATCAGTAATCACCCAAACGACGTGAAGACCTCCGGTCTTGAACCACCGTCTTCATCTTCGACTTATCGTCATATCAGTTATTCAGAATGGGATAAACCCGGTCTTTCCGAATAACACGCGTATATAGTAAACAAGTGCTACACAAACACGACATACGCCTCATTCCAATTCAGAATATTCGTTTATTCAAATATTCTTCTAATTTGGGAAATGTTACCATTAATTTTATCAAAGATAAATTCTTTAAATTTATTCTTTAATCTTCTTTGAATATCAATTCAAACTAGTCGGGATTAGCGAATCACATCGGAATAATCATTTATTTTATTTCCCAATCCCCACCTATTCCTCCCATGAAGTAAAACTTGTAATACTTCATATCTAACACCACAGTGTTATCGGTAAATTCAATTACCATTTTACGTTCAAATCTAATTAAAGATTTAACTATCGCCTGGAGTAAAACTGGTGATACTCCATTCTCGATCATTTCAATCTGATTAAAGATTCATTAAAACTCCACTTAGTTTTAATCTTCACAGAAATCAATATCCTGTCTTTAACGGGGTTAAAGAACCAATGTCATTTAAAACACGGCCCACAATAAACCCAAAATCACATTCATTAATTATCGGGTTAAAGAACAAGTGTTATTTAAAACACTGTTCACGATAGACCCAAAAGTCAATACCAGTTCAATTCCAATTAAATATCATTTAATTGGTACACTTCATTAAATCTAAATAAAAAGATTTAATTTTTTTTTTCCCAACTGGTCTTAAGAACAGTGTTAATGAAGACACCATTCACGACAAACCCAAATCCCATTTGATATTAAATACAAGGCTCTGAATAGAAAATATATCGGCTTATATTCAATATCAAATTCTACGACCAACAAATATCGTATTGGAAATAACGATATTAATATATCTTTCAAATTTCCCAATCAATATCTGTATAATCACGAAATCCAACATCAAAATATTCCAAAGACAATTTCGATTCAAATCCATTCCCACTTTATATATTGGAAATTCTGGTTATTTTCAAAACCATTTCAAATCCACTTTATTTATTTTAGAAATAAATAGAATTATAATTCAAGTTCAAAACTAGTTCATTTCGATACAAATCTATTTTTATCTTTTCAAATATGGAGTTTTTCATCCCAATTCTTCACAAATCATTTCTTATGATTTTACACAAATTATTACTATTTTTAATAATTTTATCAAGGCCCGTACAATCGATTTCCATCAACGACCATCGAACTGCACTTACAGCGACCTTTTCCAAATTTGATTTGGACATAATTCCAAATCCAACCGTTAGATTTCTAATTTCTAATGTTCATTAGAAAGCTCTTTTCGATACGAACCCAACGGTTCCGGTTTTAGGAGAATCCGACGGTTGGATCTCCCGCAATATCCATTCGAAGTCAATGGTCAAAATTCGCGAACTGCCGCGGCGCGGCGCGTTCTATTCAGGCCATTATATTATATATATAATGTATATAATATAAACTTCGTCGATTTCAATTCAAAACGTGCTTTATAAATCGTTTTAAATTCATTTTCAAAACGGTTTCAACTTCATATTCAGTTCGTTTTAAATTCATTTCAAATTGATTTCAATTCAATTTCAATTTAATTCGAATTTCTTTTCTATTCAATTACAATTCGAATTCATTTCTATTCAATTTTAGTTCGTTTTCAATTCAATTTCAATTCGAATTCATTTATATTCAATTTCAATTCGAATGTATTTCTATTCAGTTTCAGTTCGAATTTCAATTATTTTCAAAATATCAGATTTTGAAATCACTTTCGATATTCATTAAAAAAATGAATAAAATCTATATAAATATCGTTCACGTCAAAATGGCGTCAATCTAATCAACACGGCTTCATATATTTCTATTTACAAATATTCTATTTCAAATATTTCTTTTTCAAATATTTCTATTTCAAAACTGGAATGAGGCCCAATCAATTACCATATAATGTTAATTATATGGATTTTCTACAACACATGTATACTATAACAACGATGAATAATCAACCATCATCCAAAGTGCATTCTACACTGTATAAGCATCAAATATAAATATTTAATGCTCATTACAGTCTGTCAATCAATCGATCGACATACAACTAAACAATCGGGATTAGTGTACGTCAAATATCATCCCAATACCCGTGTGGGGTTTCAAACAATCAAACACAAATTTTATTTGTGCAGTTGGGCGATGTGTAAAATTTATCGTCCCAATCAATATCAGTCAAATGTGTGTATATAAACAACTCGTTCGATTTGTTTATATTAATTTATTTCGTATACACGTTAAAAATTCTATTTTTAACTATAAAATATTTTCAACTATATAAATATTTTATTTCGTTTCACATCACATCACACAATCAACTACACATCAAAATCAAACAAACAAGCATACAAGCCGTCCAAGGTCTGTGGACGACGGGTGTCGGGTGCTACTAAACACCGTTTGCATCCTAGTATATATTTCGACTAGAAAACAAAATTAAAAGGTGAGAAGTTCTCACCAAAGATATCCCAACTCCACGACACTTCAAATGTAGGAAATCTTCACCTTTTGTCACTTTCGTTGTCCGCTTTCACTACAAATATAAAAATCACATTTTTATACCACTATTCAATATATAAAAATCGAATTTTTACTTTGCTATTCAATATATAAAAATCGAATTTTTACTTCGCTATTCAATATATAAAAATCGAATTTTTACTTCGCTGCTCAATATATAAAAATCGAATTTTTACTTCGCCATTCAATATATAAAAATCGAATTTTTACTTCGCTATTCAATATATAAAAATCGAATTTTTACTTCGCTTATATAAAAATTGAATTTTTACTTCGCTATTCAATATATAAAAATCGAAATTTTACTTTGCTATTCAATATATAAAAATCGAATTTTTACTTTGCTATACAATATATAAAAATCGAATTTTTACTTCGCTATTCATTATAAAAAAATCGAATTTTTACTTTGCTATTCAATATATAAAAATCGAATTTTTACTTCGCTATTAAATATATAAAAATCAAATTTTAAGTTCGCTATTCAGTATATAAAAATCGAATTTTTACTTCGCTATTCAATATATAAAAATCGAATTTTTACTTCGCTATTCAATATATAAAAATCGAATTTTTTACATTGTTGTTATGTATATAAAAATCACATTTTTATACCACCACTACATATATAAAAATTCTATTTTTATTCTTCTCACTATATAAAAATCCGACCTTTTCTATTCGATTTACTATATAAAAATCATATTTTTATTCTTTACATCGTATAAAAATTATATTTTTAAAACCAAATCTTTTTCTTTTTCAAAATCAAATCTTTTGTAAATTACAAATCAAATCTTTTCATTATAAAATCAATGCTAGCTCCTCATTCAAAAATCAAAGCCTTTATATTATAAAAATCAAGGCTTTTAACTTTGTACCAACATCATAGCTTCACATTCTTAAACAAAATCAGAAAAGATAAAAGGTAAAATAAAATTAAAAACTTACAGATGAAACTATGGGGACTCGGCGTCGGGGTGGGGCCTCTTGACCGGCGGAAGGCCATTGGGAGGCGGCGGCGGGGGTATGGGTGTCGGGTCTGTCGGCTGGTGGTCTGGGGGGGTGCGGTTCGAGCTGAATCGGAGGGGGAGGAAAGGAAAGGGGGAGGCGGTGGTGCCAGGGAGGGTGGAGGTCGGCCGACGCCCACGGTGGCGAGGGGGAAGGGTGGGCGACGGGTTTCGTTCGTGGGGGTTGCGGGCTCGATTTAGCAAAGGGGGGGGGGGAGGCGGTCGCGGCAAGAGGAAGAAGAAGAAGGGGGAGTTCGCCTATCGGCGAAGGAGGAGGGGGGGTTGCGGCACCAGGGGGCGGCGCTGGCGATCGTGCGCCCCCTTTTCCCTTTTTTTCTCTGTTGAAAAACTGAAATCGGGGGGAGGGGGGCCAGAGGGAAGGTAAGGAGAGGAGAGATTATATTTTTTTATTAATTTATTTTCAAAAAGTTGACTTTTTCCTTCAACCTCTAAACGAGGCCCACCGCCTATCGTCCATAGCTAATTACCCACATTCCGAACACAATGGGATATGTATCGTAAGCTGATTCGATCGTTGCGATCAGTTTTCGTCAAAATCAACATATAACTCTATATATTGAATTTGAACGCACATTTCAATTTACTGGGGTCACATACTAACTACAAAAATTCCCGAAAAATATTTTCTAGCTTCGTATTGACGATACGGTCCTAACAAAACTAATTTCGTCAAATTCTGAGACCGTTTGAAATATGGTCATTTTCCAGTCGATTAAAATAAACTGAAACTGGTCAAACGCGTTTTCCTTTGCCACGCTCACATATTGATTCGAAAAATTATGAAATTTGAAATCTAACAATAATTTGACATCGCGGATCCGAAAAAACTGGTTTCGTCGAAATCCGAGGTCGTTTGCAAAATTTCCATTTTTAAGGGCCTAAATTCCATAGCGACTATTCAGAATTTTCAACTGGTCATATTTTTGATTCCCGCTAGGAAATTTCAATTTTTCGGATTCGTTGGAAAGATATTATCAATTAGATTCAAATATTTTTGGTTTCACTAAAATACGGTTTATTTTGAATCCTGTACATCCATTCGATGTTTGAAATCGAATTATCGAACTACCGCGCCATTTTCAATTCCTTTTATAAATATAAATAAATATTTATATTTATATTCTACCGTCGATTCAAACGAATATATACGTTTGAATTATATTCAAAATAAATTTCTCGTCGATATTATTTAAAATAATTCATTTTGAGTAATCAAAATTCGCTAAAATTGCCAAAATAAAAATTTTAAATTGGCCCAGATTTCCGGGTTATTACAATCTCCCCCACTTAAAACTTTTCGTCCCCGAAAAGGAACAAAGCCGAAAGTTGTTTCACAAATCAACTCAACTTCCAGTGTTTTCACTACGGCTTAAGTTCTTTAACTTTTCAGTTTCTAAGAACTTTTCAAATTTTTCAAAAATTTGGCTAACACCCTAAATTTTCGAAAAATTTCGCCATAACCTCCCCTGCACCGGGAGCACTGGGAAAATCCCGAAATTGCCATACAGGCCCTCTGATCTTAAAAAGAAAAAGAAAAAGCCAAGCGGCTAGCCAATCGGCTCATAAAATCATCATCACCCAAACAAAATAGTAAATTATGATAAACATGTACCTATTTGTCGGGCAAACAAATTTTATTCTCTGCTCTAGCCTCCTTGCAATGACCTGTTCAATGTAAGTACATGTATATGCAAGCAATTGCGACCAAATTTCAATACAATTCACTTTTTGATTCAATTTGGCTATATGGTACAAACTTTAATTAATCAACCAATAATCAACAACACAACCATCAATCAATTAGTTGATTAGCTTTTGAAATTCATAATTTTGATATATAGTCAAAAATCACATTTTTGATGCCAAATCACAACAATAAGCCCTATCTAATTTTGGTTCTCACACCAGTCAATAGGAAATATATAGATATTACACGTTCGTCACTCGAATATAAATTCTGATGATGATATATCAATCATCAGAATCACCCCCGGGCGACTAGAGTGTAATTCTATATCTATACAGTATATTAAGACTTCAAATACACGTTTGCAAGCCGTATATGCAAAATCTTTATATACTGGACTGTCCAAATCAATACAAATAAATAATCAAATACGAATAATTGATTTAAATTTTCAAAACAAAATTTGTTTTCACTTTAAAAATATACTCTTCACACTCGTTCTAGGATACTGCTGGTCCTATCTCTAACGAGTCATTCCCATTGGATATTACTAATCCATTTTCTGATGAATTCCTTCGTATGGTTCTAACGTGTCTTGTTCTCAAGCTTTGTAAACCAAAGCTCTGATACCAAATGTGAAGACCCGTAACTTCCCCGGTACGGAAAGCGCGGATACTCCGAGAACAACACTCAAACGAACGCAGACGGAAGAACATTTCATTGTATATTACAACAATACCATCAGAATACAAGAATATACAGAGTATAAATGAATATTACACAGAAATATCAGAGATTTAAATTACATTTAAATACATAGCAGCGAAAAATAATACAATACACAACTAGAAGTAATACGCGGATACAAAGCTTTCCGAGTATCGTTCCAGCTGTAAATCAGGATCATGTGAATATAAATCTGCAAAGCCAAAACTACTAGCTGCCCGTGTCAAAATAAGGGCACCCATAGTTTAGGTTAAAACAATAAACTCCAGGTCAGTCATAGGACTGGTGTGAGAACTAAAACAGTTATTAATCTTTATTTTAAAGTTAGGTAAATCAAGGGACCACGCCGCTAACGCGGAACGGGTTTCCTCCCAAGAACACCAGTGCATAAAACAAACAGCGCAATGCTAAATAAAGAAAAATGAAGCTATTATAAGACCCAGTTCCCATCACACAATGCAATGCAAGCCGGAGGATAGGGTATTTACCTTATAATAGCCAAGAATGCTTGATACATTTAAAACAAATCATTTGATACTATCATAAGTGCATAGTGTATAGAACAACTTCAAATCATAAGTATCAATCATAGGCGGCATAAGCGCCCCATCCCACTATGTCGCCATACTAGGCTCTACAAATAAAACCGCAGAATCACGTATTTGGAAATTGGATTTCCATCTATGAACCGAGGCAAAAGATAGTCCTCAACCGATTCGAGACTGTCTAGCCCGAGCCTCAGGAACAGCCGCAACTGCCCCTTGGAGCAACAGGGCCGGTCCACCGATGTGGATTAAAATTCCTGAACACTGCGTTTCCCTGCCCTTTGGGGGCGTAAGTGACCAACGAATGGCTCCATCGGACCCGGATCGTCCGATCAAACTGAGGCGCCTCGTAACACCAACAACCACATAAGTCAAACTCGTCAGGTCATGTAAAACCATTGACGCCACTTCTAAAGAAACGCATGCCGTCCCTGAGGTCCTCTCCCGTTTTTGGTTCATACCGGGTGTGAAACTCGTGAAGTAAACTTTACACAAAGCTACGCCACAAAGGCCGTGCTTCGATCATCAACCACAAGACTTTGCTTTTCAACAGAAGCCTTGATCATTTGCCACTTAGGCATGCCACACAGGCAATTCACTCTATGCGTTTGATATCCATCAGTATATAACCCCTGAGCTCGTACGTCTCAAAGAAGGGCGTTAAGCAAGAGAATAAATTCTATGCCGCCAAACAGATATATATTTAATAGAAATCAATCACATAGACTAAAATCCAATGTCAGACACACAGTCCATTTACAAGTTCGTTCTGGGTCTGAACGAAACCGGAGGCACCTAGTACTCCGCATATCCATCGATCTCCAAGTACGTCTGGGCGATCACCAACTGTTTCCATCTTCTTGGGTGTACAACCCAATCAAGATCATCAGTAATCACCCAAACGACGTGAAGACCTCCGTTCTTCAACCACCGTCTTCATCTTCGACTTATCGTCGTATCAGTTATTCAGAATGGGATAAACCCGGTCTTTCCGAATAACTCGCGTATATAGTTAACAAGTGTTACACAAACACGACATACGCCTCATTCCAATTCAGAATATTCGTTTATTCAAATATTCTTCTACTTTGGGAAAGGTTCCCATTAATTTTATCAAAGATAAATTCTTTAAATTTTTTTCTTTAATCTTCTTTGAATATCAATTCAAACTAGTCGGGATTAGCGAATCACACCGGAATAATCATTTATTTTATTTCCCATTCCCCACCTATTCCTCCCATGAAGTAAAACTGGTAATACTTCATTTCTAACACCACGGTGTTATCGGTAAATTCAATTACCATTTCACGTTCAAATCTAATTAAAGATTTAACTATCACCTGGAGTAAAACTGGTGATACTCCATTCTCGATCATTTCAATCTGATTAAAGATTCATTAAAACTCCACTTAGTTTTAATCTTCATAGAAATCAATATCCTGTCTTTAACGAGGTTAAAGAACCAATGTCATTTAAAACACGGCCCACAATAAACCCAAAATCACATTCATTAATTATCGGGTTAAAAATCAAGTGTTATTTAAAACACTGTTCACGATAGACCCAAAAATCAATACCAGTTCAATTCCAATTAAATATCATTTAATTGGTACACTTCATTAAATCTAAATAAAAAGATTTAATATTTTTTTCCCAACTGGGCTTAAGAACAGTGTTAATGAAGACACCATTCACGACAAACCCAAATCCCATTTGATATTAAATACAAGGCTCTGAATAGAAAATATATCGACTTATATTCAATATCAAATTCTACGACCAACAAATATCGTATTGGAAATAACGATATTAATATATCTTTTAAATTTCCCAATCAATATCTATATAATCACGAAGTCCAACATCGAAATATTCCAAAGACAATTTCGATTCAAATCCATTCCCACTTTATATATTGGAAATTCTGGTTATTTTCAAAACCATTTCAAATCCACTTTATTTATTTTAGAAATAAATAGAATTATAATTCTAGTTCAAAACTAGTTCATTTCGATAAAAATCTATTTTTATCTTTTCAAATATGGAGTTTTTATCCCAATTCTTCACAAATCATTTCTTATGATTTTACATAAATTATTACAATTTTTAATAATTTTATCAAGGTCCGTACAGTCGATTTCCATCAACGGCCATCGAACTGCACTTACTACGACCTTTTCCAAATTTGAGTTGGACATAATTCCAAATCCAACCGTTAGATTTCTAATTTCTAATATTCATTAGAAAGCTCTTTTCGATACGAACCCAACGGTTTCGGTTTTAGGAGAATCCGACGGTTGGATCTCCCGCAATATCCATTCGAAGTCAATGGTCGAAATTCGTGAACTACCGCGGCACGGAACTTTCTATTCAGGCCATTATATTATATATATAATGTATATAATATAAACTTCGTCGATTTCAATTCAAAACGTGCTTTATAAATCGTTTTAAATTCATTTTCAAAATGGTTTTAACTTCATATTCAATTCGTTTTAAATTCATTTCAAATTGATTTCAATTCAATTTCAATTTATTTTGAATTTCTTTTCTATCCAATTACAATTCGAATTCATTTCTATTCAATTTTAGTTCGTTTTCAATTCAATTCAATTTCAATTCGAATTCATTTATATTCAATTTCAATTCGAATGTATTTCTATTCAGTTTCAGTTCGAATTTCAATTATTTTCAAAATATCAGATTTTGAAATCACTTTCGATATTCATTAAAAAAATGAATAAAATCGATATAAATATCGTTCACGTCAAAATGGCGTCAATCTAATCAACACGGCTTCATATATTTCTATTTACAAATATTCTATTTCGAATATTTCTTTTTCAAATATTTCTATTTCAAAACTGGAATGAGGCCCAATCAATTACCATATAATGTTAATTATATGGATTTTCTACAACACATGTATACTATAACAACGATGAATAATCAACCATCATCCAAAGTGCATTCTACACTGTATAAGCATCAAATATAAATATTTAATGCTCATAACAGTCTGTCAATCAATCGATCGACATACAACTAAACAATCGGGATTAGTGTACGTCAAATATCATCCCAATACCCGTGTGGGGTTTCAAACAATCAAACACAGATTTTATTTGTGCAGTTGGGCGATGTGTAAAATTTATCGTCCCAATCAATATCAGTCAAATGTGTGTATATAAACAACTCGTTCGATTTGTTTATATTAATTTATTTCGTATACACGTTAAAAATTCTATTTTTAACTATAAAATATTTTCAACTATATAAATATTTTATTTCGTTTCACATCACATCACACAATCAACTACACATCAAAATCAAACAAACAAGCATACAAGCCGTCCAAGGTCTGTGGACGACGGGTGTCGGGTGCTACTAAACACCGTTTGCATCCTAGTATATATTTCGACTAGAAAACAAAATTAAAAGGTGGGAAGTTCTCACCAAAGATATCCCAACTCCACGACACTTCAAATGTAGGAAATCTTCACCTTTTGTCACTTTCGTTGTCCGCTTTCACTACAAATATAAAAATCACATTTTTATACCACTATTCAATATATAAAAATCGAATTTTTACTTTGCTATTCAATATATAAAAATCGAATTTTTACTTCGCTATTCAATATATAAAAATCGAATTTTTACTTCGCTGCTCAATATATAAAAATCGAATTTTTACTTCGCCATTCAATATATAAAAATCGAATTTTTACTTCGCTATTCAATATATAAAAATCGAATTTTTACTTCGCTTATATAAAAATTGAATTTTTACTTCGCTATTCAATATATAAAAATCGAAATTTTACTTTGCTATTCAATATATAAAAATCGAATTTTTACTTTGCTATACAATATATAAAAATCGAATTTTTACTTCGCTATTCATTATAAAAAAATCGAATTTTTACTTTGCTATTCAATATATAAAAATCGAATTTTTACTTCGCTATTAAATATATAAAAATCAAATTTTAAGTTCGCTATTCAATATATAAAAATCGAATTTTTACTTCGCTATTCAATATATAAAAATCGAATTTTTACTTCGCTATTCAATATATAAAAATCGAATTTTTTACATTGTTGTTATGTATATAAAAATCACATTTTTATACCACCACTACATATATAAAAATTCTATTTTTATTCTTCTCACTATATAAAAATCCGACCTTTTCTATTCGATTTACTATATAAAAATCATATTTTTATTCTTTACATCGTATAAAAATTATATTTTTAAAACCAAATCTTTTTCTTTTTCAAAATCAAATCTTTTGTAAATTACAAATCAAATCTTTTCATTATAAAATCAATGCTAGCTCCTCATTCAAAAATCAAAGCCTTTATATTATAAAAATCAAGGCTTTTAACTTTGTACCAACATCATAGCTTCACATTCTTAAACAAAATCAGAAAAGATAAAAGGTAAAATAAAATTAAAAACTTACAGATGAAACTATGGGGACTCGGCGTCGGGGTGGGGCCTCTTGACCGGCGGAAGGCCATTGGGAGGCGGCGGCGGGGGTATGGGTGTCGGGTCTGTCGGCTGGTGGTCTGGGGGGGTGCGGTTCGAGCTGAATCGGAGGGGGAGGAAAGGAAAGGGGGAGGCGGTGGTGCCAGGGAGGGCGGAGGTCGGCCGACGCCCACGGTGGCGAGGGGGAAGGGTGGGCGACGGGTTTCGTTCGTGGGGGTTGCGGGCTCGATTTAGCAGAGGGGGGGGGGAGGCGGTCGCGGCAAGAGGAAGAAGAAGAAGGGGGAGTTCGCCTATCGGCGAAGGAGGAGGGGGGGTTGCGGCACCAGGGGGCGGCGCTGGCGATCGTGCGCCCCCTTTTCCCTTTTTTTCTCTGTTGAAAAACTGAAATCGGGGGGAGGGGGGCCAGAGGGAAGGTAAGGAGAGGAGAGATTATATTTTTTTATTAATTTATTTTCAAAAAGTTGACTTTTTCCTTCAACCTCTAAACGAGGCCCACCGCCTATCGTCCATAGCTAATTACCCACATTCCGAACACAATGGGATATGTATCGTAAGCTGATTCGATCGTTGCGATCAGTTTTCGTCAAAATCAACATATAACTCTATATATTGAATTTGAACGCACATTTCAATTTACTGGGGTCACATACTAACTACAAAAATTCCCGAAAAATATTTTCTAGCTTCGTATTGACGATACGGTCCTAACAAAACTAATTTCGTCAAATTCTGAGACCGTTTGAAATATGGTCATTTTCCAGTCGATTAAAATAAACTGAAACTGGTCAAACGCGTTTTCCTTTGCCACGCTCACATATTGATTCGAAAAATTATGAAATTTGAAATCTAACAATAATTTGACATCGCGGATCCGAAAAAACTGGTTTCGTCGAAATCCGAGATCGTTTGCAAAATTTCCATTTTTAAGGGCCTAAATTCCATAGCGACTATTCAGAATTTTCAACTGGTCATATTTTTGATTCCCGCTAGGAAATTTCAATTTTTCGGATTCGTTGGAAAGATATTATCAATTAGATTCAAATATTTTTGGTTTCACTAAAATACGGTTTATTTTGAATCCTGTACATCCATTCGATGTTTGAAATCGAATTATCGAACTACCGCGCCATTTTCAATTCCTTTTATAAATATAAATAAATATTTATATTTATATTCTACCGTCGATTCAAACGAATATATACGTTTGAATTATATTCAAAATAAATTTCTCGTCGATATTATTTAAAATAATTCATTTTGAGTAATCAAAATTCGCTAAAATTGCCAAAATAAAAATTTTAAATTGGCCCAGATTTCCGGGTTATTACAATCTCCCCCACTTAAAACTTTTCGTCCCCGAAAAGGAACAAAGCCGAAAGTTGTTTCACAAATCAACTCAACTTCCAGTGTTTTCACTACGGCTTAAGTTCTTTAACTTTTCAGTTTCTAAGAACTTTTCAAATTTTTCAAAAATTTGGCTAACACCCTAAATTTTCGAAAAATTTCGCCATAACCTCCCCTGCACCGGGAGCACTGGGAAAATCCCGAAATTGCCATACAGGCCCTCTGATCTTAAAAAGAAAAAGAAAAAGCCAAGCGGCTAGCCAATCGGCTCATAAAATCATCATCACCCAAACAAAATAGTAAATTATGATAAACATGTACCTATTTGTCGGGCAAACAAATTTTATTCTCTGCTCTAGCCTCCTTGCAATGACCTGTTCAATGTAAGTACATGTATATGCAAGCAATTGCGACCAAATTTCAATACAATTCACTTTTTGATTCAATTTGGCTATATGGTACAAACTTTAATTAATCAACCAATAATCAACAACACAACCATCAATCAATTAGTTGATTAGCTTTTGAAATTCATAATTTTGATATATAGTCAAAAATCACATTTTTGATGCCAAATCACAACAATAAGCCCTATCTAATTTTGGTTCTCACACCAGTCAATAGGAAATATATAGATATTACACGTTCGTCACTCGAATATAAATTCTGATGATGATATATCAATCATCAGAATCACCCCCGGGCGACTAGAGTGTAATTCTATATCTATACAGTATATTAAGACTTCAAATACACGTTTGCAAGCCGTATATGCAAAATCTTTATATACTGGACTGTCCAAATCAATACAAATAAATAATCAAATACGAATAATTGATTTAAATTTTCAAAACAAAATTTGTTTTCACTTTAAAAATATACTCTTCACACTCGTTCTAGGATACTGCTGGTCCTATCTCTAACGAGTCATTCCCATTGGATATTACTAATCCATTTTCTGATGAATTCCTTCGTATGGTTCTAACGTGTCTTGTTCTCAAGCTTTGTAAACCAAAGCTCTGATACCAAATGTGAAGACCCGTAACTTCCCCGGTACGGAAAGCGCGGATACTCCGAGAACAACACTCAAACGAACGCAGACGGAAGAACATTTCATTGTATATTACAACAATACCATCAGAATACAAGAATATACAGAGTATAAATGAATATTACACAGAAATATCAGAGATTTAAATTACATTTAAATACATAGCAGCGAAAAATAATACAATACACAACTAGAAGTAATACGCGGATACAAAGCTTTCCGAGTATCGTTCCAGCTGTAAATCAGGATCATGTGAATATAAATCTGCAAAGCCAAAACTACTAGCTGCCCGTGTCAAAATAAGGGCACCCATAGTTTAGGTTAAAACAATAAACTCCAGGTCAGTCATAGGACTGGTGTGAGAACTAAAACAGTTATTAATCTTTATTTTAAAGTTAGGTAAATCAAGGGACCACGCCGCTAACGCGGAACGGGTTTCCTCCCAAGAACACCAGTGCATAAAACAAACAGCGCAATGCTAAATAAAGAAAAATGAAGCTATTATAAGACCCAGTTCCCATCACACAATGCAATGCAAGCCGGAGGATAGGGTATTTACCTTATAATAGCCAAGAATGCTTGATACATTTAAAACAAATCATTTGATACTATCATAAGTGCATAGTGTATAGAACAACTTCAAATCATAAGTATCAATCATAGGCGGCATAAGCGCCCCATCCCACTATGTCGCCATACTAGGCTCTACAAATAAAACCGCAGAATCACGTATTTGGAAATTGGATTTCCATCTATGAACCGAGGCAAAAGATAGTCCTCAACCGATTCGAGACTGTCTAGCCCGAGCCTCAGGAACAGCCGCAACTGCCCCTTGGAGCAACAGGGCCGGTCCACCGATGTGGATTAAAATTCCTGAACACTGCGTTTCCCTGCCCTTTGGGGGCGTAAGTGACCAACGAATGGCTCCATCGGACCCGGATCGTCCGATCAAACTGAGGCGCCTCGTAACACCAACAACCACATAAGTCAAACTCGTCAGGTCATGTAAAACCATTGACGCCACTTCTAAAGAAACGCATGCCGTCCCTGAGGTCCTCTCCCGTTTTTGGTTCATACCGGGTGTGAAACTCGTGAAGTAAACTTTACACAAAGCTACGCCACAAAGGCCGTGCTTCGATCATCAACCACAAGACTTTGCTTTTCAACAGAAGCCTTGATCATTTGCCACTTAGGCATGCCACACAGGCAATTCACTCTATGCGTTTGATATCCATCAGTATATAACCCCTGAGCTCGTACGTCTCAAAGAAGGGCGTTAAGCAAGAGAATAAATTCTATGCCGCCAAACAGATATATATTTAATAGAAATCAATCACATAGACTAAAATCCAATGTCAGACACACAGTCCATTTACAAGTTCGTTCTGGGTCTGAACGAAACCGGAGGCACCTAGTACTCCGCATATCCATCGATCTCCAAGTACGTCTGGGCGATCACCAACTGTTTCCATCTTCTTGGGTGTACAACCCAATCAAGATCATCAGTAATCACCCAAACGACGTGAAGACCTCCGTTCTTCAACCACCGTCTTCATCTTCGACTTATCGTCGTATCAGTTATTCAGAATGGGATAAACCCGGTCTTTCCGAATAACTCGCGTATATAGTTAACAAGTGTTACACAAACACGACATACGCCTCATTCCAATTCAGAATATTCGTTTATTCAAATATTCTTCTACTTTGGGAAAGGTTCCCATTAATTTTATCAAAGATAAATTCTTTAAATTTTTTTCTTTAATCTTCTTTGAATATCAATTCAAACTAGTCGGGATTAGCGAATCACACCGGAATAATCATTTATTTTATTTCCCATTCCCCACCTATTCCTCCCATGAAGTAAAACTGGTAATACTTCATTTCTAACACCACGGTGTTATCGGTAAATTCAATTACCATTTCACGTTCAAATCTAATTAAAGATTTAACTATCACCTGGAGTAAAACTGGTGATACTCCATTCTCGATCATTTCAATCTGATTAAAGATTCATTAAAACTCCACTTAGTTTTAATCTTCATAGAAATCAATATCCTGTCTTTAACGAGGTTAAAGAACCAATGTCATTTAAAACACGGCCCACAATAAACTCAAAATCACATTCATTAATTATCGGGTTAAAAATCAAGTGTTATTTAAAACACTGTTCACGATAGACCCAAAAATCAATACCAGTTCAATTCCAATTAAATATCATTTAATTGGTACACTTCATTAAATCTAAATAAAAAGATTTAATATTTTTTTCCCAACTGGGCTTAAGAACAGTGTTAATGAAGACACCATTCACGACAAACCCAAATCCCATTTGATATTAAATACAAGGCTCTGAATAGAAAATATATCGACTTATATTCAATATCAAATTCTACGACCAACAAATATCGTATTGGAAATAACGATATTAATATATCTTTTAAATTTCCCAATCAATATCTATATAATCACGAAGTCCAACATCGAAATATTCCAAAGACAATTTCGATTCAAATCCATTCCCACTTTATATATTGGAAATTCTGGTTATTTTCAAAACCATTTCAAATCCACTTTATTTATTTTAGAAATAAATAGAATTATAATTCTAGTTCAAAACTAGTTCATTTCGATAAAAATCTATTTTTATCTTTTCAAATATGGAGTTTTTATCCCAATTCTTCACAAATCATTTCTTATGATTTTACATAAATTATTACAATTTTTAATAATTTTATCAAGGTCCGTACAGTCGATTTCCATCAACGGCCATCGAACTGCACTTACTACGACCTTTTCCAAATTTGAGTTGGACATAATTCCAAATCCAACCGTTAGATTTCTAATTTCTAATATTCATTAGAAAGCTCTTTTCGATACGAACCCAACGGTTTCGGTTTTAGGAGAATCCGACGGTTGGATCTCCCGCAATATCCATTCGAAGTCAATGGTCGAAATTCGTGAACTACCGCGGCACGGAACTTTCTATTCAGGCCATTATATTATATATATAATGTATATAATATAAACTTCGTCGATTTCAATTCAAAACGTGCTTTATAAATCGTTTTAAATTCATTTTCAAAATGGTTTTAACTTCATATTCAATTCGTTTTAAATTCATTTCAAATTGATTTCAATTCAATTTCAATTTATTTTGAATTTCTTTTCTATCCAATTACAATTCGAATTCATTTCTATTCAATTTCAGTTCGTTTTCAATTCAATTCAATTTCAATTCGAATTCATTTATATTCAATTTCAATTCGAATATATTTCTATTCAGTTTCAGTTCGAATTTCAATTCTTTTCAAAATATCAGATTTTGAAATCACTATCGATATTCATTAAAAAAATGAATAAAATCGATATAAATATCGTTCACGTCAAAATGGCGTCAATCTAATCAACACGGCTTCATATATTTCTATTTACAAATATTCTATTTCGAATATTTCTTTTTCAAATATTTCTATTTCAAAACTGGAATGAGGCCCAATCAATAACCATATAATGTTAATTATATGGATTTTCTACAACACATGTATACTATAACAACGATGAATAATCAACCATCATCCAAAGTGCATTCTACACTGTATAAGCATCAAATATAAATATTTAACGCTCATAACAGTCTGTCAATCAATCGATCGACATACAACAAAACAATCGGGATTAGTGTACGTCAAATATCATCCCAATACCCGTGTGGGGTTTCAAACAATCAAACACAGATTTTATTAGTGCAGTTGGGCGATGTGTAAAATTTATCATCCCAACCAATATCAGTCAAATGTGTGTATATAAACAACTCGTTCGATTTGTTTATATTAATTTATTTCATATACACGTTAAAAATTCTATTTTTAACTATAAAATATTTTCAACTATATAAATATTTTATTTTGTTTCACATCACATCACACAATCAACTACACATCAAAATCAAACAAACAAGCATACAAACCGTCTATGGTCTGTGGACGACGGGTGTCGGGTGCTACTAAACACTGTCTGCGTCCTAGTATATATTTCAACTAGAAAACAAAATTAAAAGGTGAGAAGTTCTCACCAAAGCTATCCCAACTCCACGACACTTCAAATGTAGGAAATCTTCACCTTTTCGCCTTTTGTCACTTTCGTTGTCCGCTTTCACTACATATATAAAAATCACATTTTTATACCGCTATTCAATATATAAAAATCGAATTTTTACTTTTCTATTCAATATATAAAAATCGAATTTTTTACTTCGCTATTCAATATATAAAAATCGAATTTTTACTTCGCTATTCAATATATAAAAATCGAATTTTTACTTCGCTATTCAATATATAAAAATCGAATTTTTACTTCGCTATTCAATATATAAAAATCGAATTTTTACTTTGCTATTCAATATATAAAAATCGAATTTTTACTTCGCTATTCAATATATAAAAATCGATTTTTTACTTCGCTATTCAATATATAAAAATCGAATTTTTACTTCTCTATTCAATATATAAAAATCGAATTTTTACTTCGTTATTCAATATATAAAAATCGAATTTTTACTTCACTACTCAATATATAAAAATCCAATTTTTACTTCGCTATTCAATATATAAAAATCGAATTTTTACTTCGCTATTCAATATATAAAAATCAAATTTTTACTTCGCTATTCAATATATAAAAATCGAATGTTTACTTCGCTATTCAATATATAAAAATCGAATTTTTACTTCGCTATTCAGTATATAAAAATCGAATTTTTACTTTGCTATTCAATATATAAAAATCAAATTTTTTACATTGTTGCTATGTATATAAAAATCACATTTTTATACCACCACTACATATATAAAAATTCTATTTTTATTCTTCTCACTATATAAAAATCCGACCTTTTCTATTTGATTTACTATATAAAAATCATATTTTTATTCTTTACATCGTATTAAAATTATATTTTTAAAACCAAATCTTTCTCTTTTTCAAAATCAAATCTTTTGTAAATTACAAATCAAATCTTTTCATTATAAAATCAATGCTAGCTCCTCATTCAAAAATCAAAGCCTTTATATTATAAAAATCAAGGCTTTTACCTTTGTACCGACATCATAACTTCACATTCTTAAACAAAATCAGAAAAATATAAAAGGTAAAATAAAATTAAAAACTTACAGATGAAATTATGGGGACTCGACGTCGGGGTGGGGCCTCTTGACCGACGGCAGGCCATTGGGAGGCGGTGGCGGGGGTATGGGTGTCGGGTCTGTCGGCTGGTGGTCTGGGGGTGCGGTTCGAGCTGAATCGGAGGGGGAGGAAAGGAAAGGGGGAGGCGGTGGTGCCATGGAGGGTGGAGGTCGGCCGACGCCCACGGTGGTTAGGGGGAAGGGTAGGCGACGGGTTTCGTTCGTGGGGGTTGCGGGCTCGATTAAGCAGAGGGGGGGGGGGCAGTCGCGGCAGGAGGAAGAAGAAGAAGGGGGAGTTCGCCTATCGGCGAAGGAGCAGGGGGAGTTGCGGCACCAGGGGGCGGCGCTGGCGATCGTGCACCCCCTTTTTCCTTTTTTTTCACTCTGTTGAAAAACTGAAATCGGGGGGGGGGGGGGGGGCAGAGGGAAGGTAAGGAGAGGAGAGAGTATATTTTTTTAATTTATTTTCAAAAAGTTGACTTTTTCATTTGACCTCTAAACGAGGCCCACCGCCTATCGTCCATAGCTAATTACCCCCATTCCAAACACAATGGGATATGTATCGTAAGCTGATTCGATCGTTTCGATCAGTTTTCGTCAAGCTCAACATATAACTCTATATATTGAATTTGAACGCACATTTCAATTTACTGGGGTCACATACTAACTACAAAAATTCCCGAAAAATATTTTCTTGCTTCGTATTGACGATACGGTCCTAACAAAACTAATTTCGTCAAATTCTGAGACCGTTTGAAAAATGGTCATTTTCTAGTCGATTAAAATCAACTAAAATTGGCCAAACGCTTTTTCCTTTGCCACGCTCACATATTGATTCGAAAAATTATGAAATTTGAAATCTAACAATAATTTGACATCGCGGATCCAACAAAAGTGGTTTCATCGAAATCCGAGGTCATTTGCAAAATTTCCATTTTTAAGGGCCTAAATTCCATAGCGACTATTCAGAATTTTCAACTGGTCATATCTTTTGATTCCCGCTATGAAATTTCAATTTTTCAGATTCGTTGGAAAGATATTATCAATTAGATTCAAATATTTTTGGTTTCACTAAAATACGGTTTATTTTGAATCCTGTACATCCATTCGAAGTTTGAAATCGAATTATCGAACTACCGCGCCATTTTCAATTCCTTTTATAAATATAAATAAATATTTATATTCTATCGTCGATTCAAACGAATATATACGTTCAAATTATATTCAAAATAAATTACTCGTCGATATTATTTAAAATAATTCATTTTGAATTATCAAAATTCGCTAAAATTGCCAAAATAAAAAATTTAAATTGGCCCAGATTTCCCGGTTATTACATGGAGGTTAGACTCGTTTGTGTTATAAGACTGCCTGGACCTGCCCGGCATATCCAGCAACCATAGACGGTAGTCTAATGTCAGAGGTCAAAGCTATAAATTAAATGCGTAGTAAATGCCTAAGACACGAGGTTAGACTTGTTTGTGGTTTAAGACTGCCCGGACCCGCCCAGACATCCAGCAACCGCAAACAACGGTCTAATGTGAGAGGTCGTAGGCATAATTAAAAGATGCTTAGAAACAAGGTTAAGTAAGGCTTGTGGTGGAAGTCTGCCCGGAACCGCCCGACATATCCAGCGGCCATAAGCAGTCGACTTAATGTGGGAGTTCTGCGCATCAATAATTAATTAATGCTGATCATAGACGAGTATGAATGACAAACAGAAGATTGGTTGAGTTGAGTAATTCTCTGAGTATCGATCTGATGTTTATTTCGGTCTTCGGGGTTGATACTTAAGGAGTTATTCTCCTAACGAATGTATCTATGAACTAAGATGCAATTAATCATAAATTAAGTAAAACATGTTATACGATATATATATATATATATATATATATACATAAAACATGTTAAGTGGGTAGGGTTGAGAACAGCTTAACCAATAATATATATTAATCTAATAAGTGGGTAGGGTTAAGACCAGCTTAATCAATAATATATATTAATCTGATAAGTGGTTAGGGTTAAGACCAGCTTAACCAATAATATATATATATACACTAATCTGGTAAGTGGTTAGGGTTAAGACCGGCTTAACCAATAATATATATTAATTTGATAAGTGGTAGGTTTAAGACCAGCTTAATCAATACTTTATATTGATTTGATAAGTGGGTAGGGTTAAGACCCGCTTAACCAATAATGTATATATTGATCTGATAAGTGGATAGGGTTAAGACAAACTTAACCAAAAATACTTGTTGATTTGATAAGTGGGAAACATGAGTGACATGTGGGATATAATTATAAACACTTAACCAAGTTGAAACATGTAAGAAGACATGAATAAGAGGGGGTTAAGTGGGAAATCCTAGCGGGGACCAAGCATAGGTGGAAAGCTTGTGTCAAGTGTGGGGACCCTTTTCAACCAGTAACCCATTTAGTATCCAAGTGAGCTCGATCTAGGTCGAGGATGGGAAACGTTTACTGGATTTTATTGTAAGAGGTCAAAACGGATTAGTGGTGGCAACGCAAGTCCAACGGGGTCATGCGCGTGCGTGGGCCTGGGCTGGTAGGTAAGACGTTGTTGCATCGTGTAGGTATAAGTCGTGCATTTCAGTCATATTGGGTTGCCAATTTAGGGAGTGATACACCCTACTGTGGGACTAGCATGAGTATCTACGAGTTAGGGAGCCGATCGAACGGGGAAGGTAGTGGGTACGACTAGCGGAGATAGGAGTAGGCGGCACCTATGAAGACAACTAGGAGTATGAGTACCATATTATTAATAAATGTTGTAATTAAAATAGGGAGGGTAGTGGGTACAACTAGTGGAGATTGGAGTAGATGACACCTATGAAGACAGCTAGGGGTATACGAAGACTACCATTATCATTATTATGATTATTATGTTCAGTAGGCGGGATCAACTCTTAGAATGACTAGTATTGGAGAAGTA
Source organism: Allium sativum (assembly GCA_030737875.1). NCBI lineage: Eukaryota > Viridiplantae > Streptophyta > Magnoliopsida > Asparagales > Amaryllidaceae > Allium > Allium sativum. The sequence continues at coordinate 174,144,016 of CM060927.1, forward strand.
TATTAATTATCCTATAGTGATTAGGAGCGAGATTAACGCCAGAATATTCCTCTTGTTTGTTTTGTCTTGCCCACTTGTTTCAAAGTCATTCCTTGTTTTACCAGTTTATGCCTTATCCTAATTACTTTAATAATTATATTGTTAAAGTTATGGTACTCGCCAGACTTTATGTCTGACCCCGTTTGTTTTCTCCTCTTTTCTTCCTCCCCCCCCTCAAGGTTCTCAGGGTGGGACTAGTACTAGTGGAGCCTGATCTGGATCTTTCTCTCTCTTTTGGAAGTGCTTGGATTGCTGAAAGTAAAGTTTAGCTCATCTCTTTTATGGCTACTTATGTTGGGGTTATGCTTTTTACTTTATGTACTCAGAAAACAATTTGTCAAGATGGTTACTAAGTGTACTTGGTTTTTCTATTAGTTTATGATGTTGTTGTAATCAAACTATTTCTCCGCTGCAGTAAAAGTTGTTTTTGAAATTTTCCAAGTCATAGGTATCTTTTCTTTTCTATTCACCAATAATACTCCATGAAAGTTAATGCATTCCCTTTGACAATGACATTAATGGACGTGGGGTGTTATACGTGGTATCTGAGCTGAAGTTTACCAGATTAGAGAAAAGTTTTTTTTTTGAAAACTATTTTCAAAAAGGTTTTAAAAGGAAGTATTTTCAAAAGGAAAGTTTATTTTTAAAAACATAATCCCCAAAAGCCATATATCTTCCTTCCGATTCCCCATTTTGGATCTCTTCCTCTTTCCTTTTTGAATCTCTTCCTCCACGTATAGACGTTTTTTCTAAGATATGTAAGAACTTCCGTACAATGGGCGGAAAACCGCTTCATCAGACTGAGACGTTTGTCAAAGCTAGAAGGAAGTGGAGGACTTATTGGTACCTTTGAGGTAGACGATGGGAGGAAGGTTCCACCAGCTGCTTGGTTAATGAAGGGTGAAGCTTCATTTTGGTGGAAGGTAACGAATGGAGAATGTGCAGGAGAGACATGGATAGGACACACGATAAGAAAGTAGATCCAAAGAAAGGTGGTAAGGATAACAAGGGGGACAAGAGAAAAGGAAGTGCCACACTCGTGAAACACCTGACTACTTAAAGAAGAAGAAGACTAGTTGTTATCATTACGGAGAGATAGGACATCTTATTAGGATTGTCCAAAGAAGCAAGAGCAAGGGTAAGGACAAAGTACAAGATCTTCTGGAGGGCAGATGCGTTCCCTCACGGCTGGTATACCTGATAGAGGTAGAAACATCTCGGTTGAAATTTGGTTTTCCTTTTTGATCATCCTGTTCGAACTTTGTTTGATTTTGGCGCTTCACATTAGTTTATATCTACTTCGTTAGTTGAAGCACTGCACCTAAATACTAGTCTAGTTAGGGATCATATGGTAATCTCAAATGCTATTGGTGGTTCGGCTCATTTATTTATGGTGTGTCAGGATTTGAGAGTGTCTATCTTGGGCTTTAGATTTGAATGCAACGCCTACGTTCTTGACTTCTTGGGCTATGGCTTGATTCTAGGCATGGATTGTCTAGCCAGATATGGTGCCATCCTAGACTGTGTAAGAAGGTTAGTTAGATCGTTGACTCATCGTGGAAAGACCCTTGATATTTCTTGTGACCCTAGGGATTCAGTGACGCTTAACTACCTAGAATCTCTTGACGCGTCCAATGATGATTTGGAATCTATTCATGTGGTCTGTGAGTATGGTGATGTCTTAGATGAAGTTCGGGGTTTACCCCCGAGGCGTTAGATAGACTTTCGTATATACCTAGTAGAAAATGCAAAGCCAGTTGCATTACCAGTACGACACATGGCTCCGAGAGGGAGAAGAGAAGTGAGGTCCTTAGGACACATGGTCTCTAAGGAAGGGATAGCTGTGGATCCCGCAAAAGTGGTGGCAATCCAAGATTGGAAGGATCCTAGAAACGCAACAGAAGTAAGAAGCTTTCTAGGGCTGGCGGGCTATTATAGGAAGTCCATTAAGGACTTCGCGAAGATATCAGCCCCACTTACTCGGTTAACGAAGAAGAACTTGACTTTTTCTTGGGATGTTGACTATGACGATGCTTTCTAATGTTTGAAGAGGGCTTTGACGACATCTCCATTTTTGACTTTGCTAGATGGGGGAAAACAGTTTACAGTATATATCGGTGCTTACGGGATAGGGCTTGGAGCAGTTTTCGATGCAAGCGGAAAAGTTTATATGCAAAAAGTAGTAAGTACGAGCATCGCTTATCGTCCACAGACGGATGGACGGACAGGAAGGGGTGAATAGAGTCCTTGATGATCTTTTGAGGTTATGTATCCTAGATTTCGGAGGGACATGAGAAGAGGCAACTAGCTTAGTAATGTTCATGACATGCTTCATGTGTCGCATTTGAGGAAGTGTTTACATGATACGGCGGAAGTAGTGGAGCCAAGCACGCTTAGAGAAGTGGAAGTGGAGCAAGATGCCACGATTAGACGAGCTCCTACATGCATCCTTGGATCGGAGGTCAAGAAGTTACGCAACCGAGAGGTCAAGTGGTTAAATTACAATGGGAAGCTGATCAAGGAGATGCGACTTGGAAGACGGAAGACAAGATGCATGCGTTGTACCCTTTCCTTTTGGAGGGTATATTCTTAACTTCTCCTTTTTCTATCGCTTTGTTTATACTTGTTCTATCGTTTAGTGTGTCCTCTCGATTATATCTTCAATCTTTAGTTAGGAAAAATCCTATGGTTGTAAACATGTGTTTGAGATATGTTATGTTTGATGGATGCAAGTGGATGCAAGTGTTTGCTAGTGGTTGCTCGTGGATGCATTTACACACACATTAGGCACTAGATCGGCTCAATCACTTACATATTGCATATGGATTTGTGCAATTTTTTTACGAATGCAATATGGTTGGCTCATCACATGGATGTTGCATATTGGTGGTGGTTGTGCGCACATGTAGAAGTAATATGTATCGTTAGGATTCTTTTGCATGCATAATGGACGCATGGCACTATCATGATTTGCATTAAGGAGGTGGACTGCCTGATTTTTCATTAGATAAGGAACATATACACACACTTTTTGCATATGCTCATACGACATTAGAAATCTTGTAAGGACAATGGATGCCTATGTTTGATGGTTGAGTAGATGGATGATTGGATGTTAGGATATACATTCTCCTTAACTTGGAGATTTCGGGGGCGAAATCCTTTAAGGACGGGAGAATGTAGCACCCTGAATTTTCTATGAATATTAAAATTAAAAATCCTAAGAATACTTAATTGTTAAATGAGAATTAAGGGAAATAGGTTACGCCATTGCGTTCGTCTTGAAATTCTGCTTGGAATAGAGTCTAAGTTTTTGTAAATCAGACTTTGTATGAGGATGTTATTGCCCTCAGAATTTTCAGTAATTTTATATAAATTAAAACAGTTCAGAATAATAAATTCGAAATTCAAACAGTGGAGCAGGCTGGGCGGGAATTCTCCCGCCCAAGGGCCAGGTCGACCAGGGGGTCGACCTACCCATACAGGTCGACCTGGGGGTCGACCTACCCCCCCGGGCAGATCTGAAATGTGACGATTTCTGACTCTATGTTGAGTCATTAGGGCTGAGGTGGCTGTTCTAGATAACTCTATCTAGTCTGGATGGTTGGGTTTGCTCCTATGATAATCTAACGGCTTAGGTTGATTCAAACTTCTATAAAAGAGTTCCTAGACTCAAACCCTAAACCTAAAAAAAATTTGTCTCTTGGCCACCATGCCGCTGCTAGGATAGTTCTCCTTCCTAAAGCTTGGGATTTAGCAAGTCAGAATTCTAGTTCAAAAGACGAACAAATCACTCTCTTCTCTAACCTATCTTTGTGAGTACTATTTCTTTCATAATATAATTAATAAATTAATTATAATGAGTTGTAATTAGATTATGAGAACATGTATGTTGAATCATGTGATGTTGTTTAACATTGTTATCTTATGTTGGTAGATCTATTTCATATATCCAATTATACATGTTTAACTTGATTCATTTTATGCAAGTTTGGGATGTGAATCATATGTTAATTTGTATGTGAATTTTATGCAAGTTCGGGATGTGAATCATATGCTAATTCATATGGGAATTTTATGCAAATTTGGGATGTGAATCATATGCTAATTCGTGTGTGAATTTTATGCAAGTTTGGGATGTGAATCATATGCTAATTCGTATGTGAATTTTATGCAAGTTTGGGATGTGAATCATATGCTAATTCGTATGTGGATTTTATGCAAGTTAGGGATGTTAAATTGTATATGAATCTTATGCAAGTTTATATGTGAATTGTACACAAGTTTATATGTGAGTCAAGTATATACATATGCTAGTTTATATGCAAAAACATGTGATAAATTCATATGCAAGTTGTAGAAATTCATATGCAAGTTTAGGTGAAAACTATATTCACATTTTTAGGTGAAAGTTATATTCACATATGCAAGTTTAAGTAAGACACATAATTCATATATGCAAGTTCACAATCTCATGTTTAGATCCATATTTAGATCCATGGTAGCTTATTCAAATATATTTTTCTATATGACCATTGTCTATGTAAATTATTGGTTATGCAAACTTATGTCATAATTCCTATTTGCAAGTTAGATCTATTTTTTTAATGTGTTATGCAAGTTGTGATGTTCCTTTTTTATAAGTTAGACTATTTGCGAGTCTAACATATTTCATATCTAAACGTACGAATAGCATGGGTACAATGGGAAAATATTAAATATGAAGTTATGAAATTGACATAAAACGTCTTAAAAGCATATAATTAATTTTAGACATTAATTGGCATAATTTATATGCCTAGAAATTATGGACATAATTTAGGTGACAATTATGGACATAGATTAAATTGGAAATTATTGAAAATTTGAAATAGGGATATTAATTCAAATTGGGGTTAAATAATTATGTGTAATAATAAATGCATAAGACACGAGGTTAGACTCGTTTGTGGTATAAGACTGCCCGGACCCGCCTGGCATATCCAGCAACCACAAACGGTAGTCTAATGTAAGAGGTCAAAGGTATAAATTAAATGCATAGTAAATGCCTAAGACATTAGGTTAGAATTGTTTATGGTATAAGACTGCCCGAACCCGCCTGGCACATCCAGCAATCGCAAACGGCAGTCTAATGTGAGAGGTCGTAGGCATAATTAAAAGATGCTTAGACACGAGGTTAATTCTCGCTTGTGGTGGAAGTCTGCCCGGAACCGCCCGACATATCCAGCGGCCACAAGCAATTGACTTAATGTGAGAGGTCTGTGCATTAATAATTAATTAATGCTGATCAAAGACGAATATGAATGACAAACAGAAGATTAGTTGAATTGAGTAATTCTCTGAGTATCGATCTGATGTTGATTTCGGTCTTCGGGCTTGATACTTCGGGAGTTATTCTCTTAACCATTGTATCTGTGAACTAAGATGTACTTAATCATAAATTAAGTAAAACATGTTATACGACATATATATGTATATATATATATATATATATATATGATACATAAAACATGTTAAGTGTGTAGGGTTAAGATCGGCTTAACCAATAATATATATTAATCTAATAAGTGGGTAGGGTTAAGACCAGCTTAACCAATAATATATATATATATATATATATATATATTAATATGATAAGTGGTTAGGGTTAAGACCAGCTTAACCAATAATATATATTAATTTGATAAGTGGTAGGGTTAAGACCAGCATAACCAACAATATATATTAACTTATAAATGGGTAGGGTTAAGACCAGCTTAACCAATAATATATATTGATCTGATAAGTGGATAGGTTTATGACAAACTTAACCAATAATACATGTTGATTTGATAAGTGGGAAACATGGGTGACATGTGGGATATAATTATAAACACTTAACCAAGTTGAAACATGTAAGGAGACATGAATAAGAGGGGGTTAAATGGGAAATCCTAGCGGGGACCAAGCATAGGTGGAAAGCTTGTGTCAAATGTGGGGACCCTTTTCAACCAGTAACCCATTTAGTATCCAAGTGAGCTCGATCTAGGTCGAGGACAGGACACGCTTACTGGATTTGATTGTAAGAGGCCAAAATAGGTTAGCGGTGGCAACGCAAGTCCAACGGGGTTATGTGCGTGCGTGGGCCTGAGCTGGTAGGTAAGACGTTGTTGCATCGTGTAGGTATAAGCCATGCATTTCAGTCATATCGGGTTTCCACTTTAGGGAGTGATACACCCTACTGTAGGACCAGCACGGGTATCTACGAGTTAGGGAGCCGATCAAATGGGGAAGGTAGTGGGTACGACAAGCGGATATAGGAGCAGGCGGCACCTATGAAGACAGCTAGGAGTACGACTACCATATTATGAATAAATGTTGTAATTAGAATGGGCAGGCTAGTGGGTACAACTAGTGGAGATAGGAGTAGACAACACCTATGAAGACAGCTAGGGGTACATGAAGACTACCATTATCATTATTATGCTTATTATGTTCAGTAGGCGGGATCAACTCTTAGAGTGACTAGTATTGGTGCAATATAGTAATTATCCTATAGTGATTAGGACCGATATTAACGCCAGAATATTCCTTTTGTTTGTTTTGTCTTGCCCACTTGTTTCACAGTCATTCCATGTTTTACCAGTTTATGCCTTATCCTAATTACTTTAATAATTATATTGTTAAAGTTATGGTACTCGCCAGACTTTATGTCTGACCCCCTTTGTTTTCGCCTCTTTTCTTCCTTCCCCCTTAGGTTCTCAGGGTGGGACTAGTACTAGTAGAGCATGATCTGGATCTTTCTCTCTCTTTTGGAAGTTCTTAGATTGCTAAAAGTAAAGTTCAGCTCATCTCTTTTATAGCTACTTATGTTGGGGTTATGCTTTTTCACTTTACATACTCAAAAAACAATTTGTCAAGATGGTTACTAAGTGTACTTGGTTTTTCTGTTGTTTTATGATGTTGTTGTAATCAAATTATTTCTTCGCTGCAATAAAAGTTGTTTTGAAATTTTCCAAGTACCAATATATGTATCAGTCTTGTTATATTCTGTTCTATTCACCAATAATACTTCATGAAAGTTAATGCATTCCCTTTGAGAGTGACATTAATGGACGTGGGGTGTTACAACATGCAACCAATTCTTTCTTTCTTTTAATGCGTGCATTACATTTTTATTTGCATTAATCTTTTCTTCTTTTTCATTGCATGTATTTATTACATGCAATCACGTATTATATTTATTTTATTTTGTTCTTCATATATATATATATATTTATGTCTATGCATATACATATACATATGCATTATTTAGTTATTAAATTGTCATAAAATGTGGGGTGTTACAAAGGTGCCAAATCTTCGAAGCTCAGAATATATCGAAGTTTATAGTTTTCGAACACGTAAACGACATTTTGAACTCAATGGAAGTGGTTTCGAGTCCAAATTCGTCCATACCTAAAAAGCGATATTTTGGTCATACACTTAATGAAAATGACCAAATCTCACCAACTCTGAAGGTATCAATGTTTATAGTTTTAAAAGTCACAAATGACATTTTGAACTCAATGGAAATGGTTTCGAGTCCTTATTCTTCCATATGCAAAATGGCTATTTTTAAGGGCTATATATAATACTAAAAATATATATAAATTCCAAAGCGACTATTCTAAATTTTAATTTAGACAGAACTTACAATTTATAAAGTGGAATCTCAATTTCTTACATTTGTTAGAAAATTACAATTCAAAATATTCTGACGTTTTTTATTTTATCAAATTCTGATTTATATTGAATTCTATACATTCATTCGAAGTTTAAAATCAAAATTTCAAACTACCACCCCATTTCAAGCTCGTTTTAATTAAATTTTAAATTTATACGTTCTAACTTCAATTAAAATGAATATTAAGTCGTTTATTCTCAAAATAATTCATCTAAAATCTTAAAATTTTATGAAAATCAATTAAAAATAAATTTTAAATTGGTTCCAAAAATACGGGTTGTTACACTTTTATTCTTTAATTCGTTTGTTTTAAAAGAACTTCTGGTTACCATTCACTTTGAATGCCACATCGTCAGATCTGCCAATTAAACGTATCCGCATAAAATTCCCTTTTATAATTTCGTTATAAAAACTCGAGTTTTAATATTAAAACCCGTTCATAAATTCTTTTCACAATTCAATTAGATTTCATTTCCACTTCGATTACTTTTTAAATGAATTCCAATTAAATGTATTCTCTTAAGTTATTATTAACATAATAATTTACTTTAAACATTAACTGTTGTAAAGTAGTTAATTTCTTTATTAAATAAAATAAATAGTAAACCCCTTTTCTATCTTATTAAAGTAAACTAAATATCATTTAACCATTTCATTAGATTAATTCAGAATAAACTAATTTGATAATCATTCTCGGTTAAAATAGTTGACTTAGTCAACTTAAGCACGTGTATTTCATTAACCAATTCCAATTATTCCTTCTTTTAAAATAATTAATAATATAATTAATTTAAATGATTCCATTTAATTGTTTCTTAAAGACAATTATCCAAATCTTTACTGGTAGGTAAATTTTCTCCTTATCTGCTTATAAATCTGTTTAGCAACATAATTTCCTTTGTAAAATCATTTAATATTCGCTTATAAATTTAAATAATAAATATTTATTTTCTTTCAATAAACATTCATTCAAAATAATGAATTGAAAAACCTATCTTCAGTTATAAAATAAAGTTTATAACTTCATTCATGCCGATTCACTTGACGGTAAATCAATATTTGGAAAACGATTGATTTTTAGGTCATATACTGTCAATTACTCAACCAATACTATCCATTGATTTAAACAAAACAAATGGTGAATTTCAGGTCAACGGTCAAGAATTAAATCAATCATTCGATCAGAACAGTTCGTATAATGATAATATGAAAATAAATAACATTTAATATATTTGAGGAATCCCACTGGATCCCTCCCACCTGTTTTTCCCTGCATCCAAGTATGTTATCTCAAATATTATCATTCAATTCAGTTTAACTAATATAACAGTAAATAACAATCATTTAACAATTATTTAACATTAACAAAACAATCCAAATAATTCATTAAATTTAACCCATTTATGTTATAAACGTGACCAACAAGGTAAGTTACCTTAGTTGGGACCAATCGTTAAAATAACAGTTTGGTGTTACACTGAAATTGAACAATGCTTATTTTCATTGGTGCAATCAATATAATATATATATATATATATATATATATATATATATATATATATATGGAGTTCATTGGATAAATGGATATACAAAGCAATGAATTTTCTATTAAAAATGCATGGAATGCCTGTAGAAAGGTTAGAAATACTGTAAATTAGAAAAACGTTGTGTGGAACAAACTAATCCCTCCCAAACTATCTCACAACATATACAAAGCTATTTTGAACAAACTACCGATGAGAGATCGTTTATTATAGTGGGGTATTATTTCCAACAATACTTGTTCCCTATGTGAAAACAGTGAGGAAAATCATCAGCATCTATTTTTCTAATGCGATTTTGCAACAGAAGTTATTCGCAACATCCAAATCAAATACAAGATTAACGAGCAAAGCAATAACTTGATGAATATCATAGATTACCTGATTGGGAAGTGGACGAGAGTAAATGCAGAGATAAAAGAATATAGCGTTAGTATTATATCTGCATGTTGGTGGTTATGGAAAGAGAGAAACATGAGGATTTTTCACAACAAACAACGATAAGTAAGGGAGATTCAAAAGCTAATTGAAGAGGAAGTTAAGATAATTATTAAATACAGAAGCAGAAGACTTATGACAGAAACGGTAGAACCACAGCCTGATAGCTTTGTTGGGGGTTCATTGGAGCAACAAGTATCACCGATTGAAGCTGAAAACCAAAGGCCGCCATAGATTCGTGAGAGAAGACATCATTAGTGCCGCCGAATGCCATCGTAATTTGGGGATTTTCTTTATCTGAAATTGGAAAGTCTGAGTTGAAAGTGAGTGGGCATAATTGTTTATTAATTTGTCACGAAGCATGCTGTATGAGCTGTTGAATTGTTAAAAGCATCACATTTCATTTTAGACTGGTTTAAGCCCATAATAAAGTTTACCCACTTTCAATATATATATATATATATATATATATATATAACAAATAGTTAATCATTAGCAACCATAATATATGAAATACAAACCCAACTTATATAAAATATAAGCGGGAATAACTAATGAGTTTAACACACTTGATTTGTTTCGTGGTTGAAAACGGTTCGGTTATAGTTAAATTAAACAGGTGTTTAATTTAAGTATAAATTTTTGTTGTCTCTTGCACTATCCAGATCCATTCCGTGATGTTCTGCTTGAAAATATGATTTCATCGGTATTTGGTTTGTCCGATTCTGGTCATATTTGAACTAGTTATTAACATTTAAAGACAATATAATTTAATTAATATTTTAATTCCTTAATCCAAAATTAATATACCCTAATTATGTTCAAATATAATTCGGTTGCATCCTATTTCTCCAATCCCGTAACTCCTGCTTCTCATTTGAAAGGAGAATCACAGCTTCACTTCAAAGACCTCACTGCCGCTGCAATCTCCGACCACCAGAGTTAGATCCGAGACCCCCTAACACTGCGCCCGAACCAGCTCGACCATCGCACTGACCGTTGCCTCGCCCGGGCCCCCCGACCGCCTGTAGTAAGTCTAAGAACGCAGCAGCTCAAGATGAGATCCCGACCACCTTAGAGCATATATGTCAATCTACACCGTTCCGTAGGTCCAGCTTGCTGAGTACGACATATTTTCTGAAGGAAGGGTCTTTAATTAATAAACAGGTTCAGAGAATTTTTGGAGAGAAGGTTACGACATCAGCTATCGTTCGTTCTTGAAGATGGCGGCTACTCAAGAGTTGACCATGCCTTTTAATTTGGCGCGAAAATTAGGTTTAACGATGGATATATATAAGTGAAGGATTGAAAATAATATTATTTTATTATCTATTAAACTTACGCGTGAAGTATCACCTCAAAACACTCACATACAGCCTCCATTTTTAACTAAAAATGTAATCCAAGCATAAAAATATATTCCGGACCCGATGGGATAGCTTATGTTGAATTCTGAGGTCATTTGTAAAAAGTCCTTTCGAATTACCAATGAAAAATCACTCGTTTAAATTTTCCACGATCACACAATAAATCTAGTCAACTTGAAACATTGACATTCTACTAGACCTTTTCCTTACGGATCTAATGAAATTTATTTCGTTAAAAATGGAGTTAGTTTAGAGGTTTTGTTGAATTCTGAGGTCATTTGTAAAAAGTCCTTTCTAATTACCAATGAAAAATCACTCGTTTAAATTTTCCACGATCACACAATAAATCTAGTCAACTTGAAACATTGACATTCTACTAGACCTTTTCCCTATGGATCTAATGAAATTTATTTCGTTAAAATGGAGTTCGTTTAGCCAGTCGTTTATTCCATTAAAGTTACCCCTATTTAAATAATATAAATGATTTAAATAAAACGGAGACGTTTTGGCTACCAAAGTCACATACGACATCCATTCGCCACGAAACTTGATATCATACAATAATTTGATGTTACGGTTCCAGTGAAACTAATTTCATCGAAAACTGAGACTGTTTGCAAAATGGCTATTTTTAACGCTTATAAATATATCGATAAAATATTAATTAAATTTCCTCATAAATAAATTAAATAATAATAAATTATTATTATCGTAAATATTCAAATAGAATATATATACAACTTCAAATATAAATTATACACCTAATATCGTCAATTTCGAGTTAACCGTTATTCAAATTATATAAAAACCCTTCTAAATTTAATCAATAAACGTTATATTTTAATACTGATTTCCATAGCGGCTAATTTAAAATTTGAATTGGACATAACCAACATTCTTTAACACAAAATCTGCATTTTCCTCTTCCATATGAAAATTATAATCAACAAGATTCCAGTGTTCCTTATTTCATAGAAATCTGACTTATATCCGATCCTGTATATTAAATTGAAGTTTAAAACTCAATATTACGAACTACCGCGCCATTTGGGCTCAATTTATATTAAATATTAGTTTAATGTTTAAATTTCGTTTTATTAAATGAATTCAATATTAAAATCTGTAATACCCCGTATTTCTGTTAATACTAATATTCACAAATTAAAAGAATTAATATTGAGAATTTGCACGAAATTGCCTTAAAAAGGAATATAACAAATTTGAGATATGTGAATTGCCTTAAAAGGCAAAAAATGGAATTAAGACATTAATTGGAAAATTAATGTGTAGAAATGGTCATAAGTTAATTATGGATTTATTTAAATTCATGAATAGGTGTGTGTGTGTATATATATATATATATATATATATTTATATATATATATGGGCAGTTAATGTAAACATGAATAGAAGTTTATTAATTTGCTGAGTGTTTGCTGAGTCACTTCTGACTCATTGCTGAGTCAATAAGATAAACCCCATCTTGTCTGAACGGCTGCGGTTATTTCTAGGTTAAATCTAATGGCCTAAATGAATCCTAAATTCTATAAATAAGTGGGTAGTCTCTCATTCTAATTCATATGAAAAATTGGAGAGCTACCGACATGCCGTTGCCATGGAGTTCAGCGTAGCCGTCACAAACTAAAGAAGAAGGAGAAAGCCTAGCCTACAACTAAATCTACTCAACAAACAAATTAAATCAAAGACTCTTTCTATTTCTCTTCTTTTTGTGAGTATGATGATTCTCACAATGTTATTATAAAGTAATTCAATTAAGTTATGAATTGGATCACAAGAAAGTGATATGAATTGTTATGTATTTGTAAATTTTGTTGTGGATCTCTTATGCTATTATGTTATCATATATATATTGTTATGTTGTAGTGATTATGTTGTAAATAATCCTATGCTATGTCATATGTGATTAATCATGCTATGCTATGTTATAAATCATGTTATGCCATGTTGTAAATTATGCTATGCTATGTTGTAAATCATATCAAGCTATGTTGCAAATTATGATATGTTATGTTGTAAATCTTACATATGTTGTAGATCTCATATTATCACATATGTTGAAATACTTATGTTATATGATAATGATGTCATGTTAAGTTGTGTTGAATCATGCAAGTTGTAAAATCATGATGTTATTATTTATGCGAATTGGATCATGTTTAAAGTTTATGTTTTTTTTATAATAGATCTTGATTATAGGAATTTGCCTATTGAGTTAGGTGTACCCATATGCATGAATCTACAAATTAATTGGATCTTGAATATGAGAATTTGCCTATTAAGTTAGGTGTACCCATATACATGAATCTACGATTAAATGAATTTTTATTTTTGGGAATTTGCCTATTGAGTTAGGTGTACCCATATAAAACCATATTGTTAATGATGTTGATTCACACATGTCCAATACAAGTTTATGGAACTTGATCAAAATCATATTATGTGAATTATGAATAAGTTGACACCCTTAGACCCATGACATGTATAACCTTATGCAAGTTGTAATTTTGATATAGGCAAGCTTCACCCCTTGTTAGTATTCATTTAGTCACATATATATGTTGTTGTTGTGAATATTTTCTTTGATGCTATGAGTTAGACTAATCGGGTCTAGCATACATTTTGCGAATAAACGTTTAAACGTGGGGTAGGGATAATATTAAGAAATTAATAAATTGGGGTGCAATTGATATGATTTTGCATGCCTTAAATGGATGTCCATAATTGAGTGAATTATGGACATTGCTAAATTTGGAATTAATTAATAATTCAAATAGGGAATTATTAAAATTGGGGAAAGTGGATTATTAATAATAATCAATGCTTAGGACACGAGGTTGGACCCGTTTGTGACGTAAACCTGCCCGGACCCGCCCGGCAAATCCAGTAGTCACAAATGTCGGCCCAATGTGAGAGGTCCTAGGCCCAAACTAAAGCATAACAGTTGTAAATACACGAGGTTAGACTCTTTTATGGTGTAAGACTGCCCGGACCCGCCCGGCAAATCCAGCTGCCATAAATGCCAGTCTAATGTGAGAGGTCGTTATGAGGTTATGGCCTTAATAAATTAAGAAATACTTAACCAGATAATCATGTAAGGTGGGACATGGGGGTTAAGTAGGTGCCTTGGGTGGCATAAGGAATCTAGTGGTTGCCTTTAGAGGCATTTGAAATACGATTAGACTTAACCAAACACACATGTAACGAACATGAATAGTGGGTTAAGTGGGATTGACTAAGGGGACAAGCTTAGGTGGAATGCTTGTGGGAGATAACGGGGGCCCATTTCAACCAGTATCCTAAAACGTATCTTTGTGGGCTCGACCCAAGTCGAGGACGGGACACGCATACTGGTTTTGACTATAAGAGGCCAAAACAGGGAGCAGTGGCAACGCAAGTCCAACGGGTTTCATATGCGTGTGTGGACCCGGGCTGGTAGATAAGACGTTGTTGCATCGTGTAGGTATAAGCCGTGCATCTCCGTTATATCGGGTTGCCACTTTAGGGGAATGATACACCCCACTGTGGGGCCAGCACGGGTATCTACGAGTAGGGAGCCGATCGAAAAATAGAAAGTGGGGTACACCTAGTGGAGATAGGGGCAGGCGAGACCTATGTAGTCAGCTAAGAGTACGTAAAGCCATTAAGAAAGTTTCTAAGTGAAGCTAAGTGGAATCAATCTTTAGGGTGACTGGTGTGGTGCAGTATAGTGTTTATCCTTAGTACTTAGGAGCGCCTATAACGTTTACTTTAGCGATTGTCTATGTCCTTAATCTGCTCTTTCATAGACATTTCCTTGTTTTCCAGCTTATGCCTTAGTCCAGTTATTTTGATAATAGTATTGTAGAATTATCATACTCGCCAGACTTTATGTCTGACCCCCCCTCTTTTTCATCCTTTTCTCCCTTCAGGTCCTCAGGTTGGGCCAAGTTCCAGTGGAGTCTGATTGGATTGCTTATCTCTTGGAAAGCTTGGACTGCTGAAGTAAAGTCCAGCTTGTTATCTTTCTTTTTATTGGCTATTTATGTAATGGGATTATGTACTTGTTTTATCAAGATAGATATTGTACTTGACTTTGATTATGGTGTTATGATGTAATCAAACATGTTTTGACTTCTGCTACAATTGAAATAAAGTTTTTAAATTTCCATGTACTATTTTATATCTGTCTTGTTGAAATTTTACTGTTCTATATTCACCTAAAACCTCCATAGAAGTTAATGCATTCCCTTTGTGAGTGACATTAATGGACGTGGGGTGTTACACGTGTATCAGAGCATAAGGTTTCTAAAACAGATAAAAATTTTAGAAAAATATTTTTCTAAAGTATTTTTGGAAGAAGTGCTTTCAAAAACGTGTTATTTAAAGAGAGTTTTTATGAAAAACATAATCCCAAATAGCCATATCCTTATCTTTATCTTTCGAATTCTCCATTTTGAATCTTTCCTTTTTCGTTTCAGCATGGCTGAAGATCTTAATCTCCCTGAAGGTGTGACGGTTCCAGGGTGGTTTAGGAGATATTTGGAGGTTAGGGCCACCACTGCAGGCCCAGCAGATGTTCCTCCACCCCCAGTTGCACCCATTCCTCCTCCTCCTCGTGTTGACACTTTTGCAAAGACGTGCAAGGAATTTAAGGCTTTGGGAGGAAAAACTTTTCAAGGGACTGATACGTTTGTGGAGGCCAGAGACTGGCTTAAGGAGACTGAGGAATTGTTGGATATCTTTGAAGTGGAAGATGGGAGGAAAGTCCGCTTAGCTGCTTGGTTAATGAAGGGAGAGGCCTTGTTTTGGTGGGAGGTCACTAACGGGGAACGTCCAGTTGATTCATGGGCAGATTTCAGATGAAGGTTTGAGGCAAAGTTTCTTTCAAGGGCAGAGGAGAATTTAAATATGGAAAAATTCCTGGCATTAAAGCAAGGGAGCTTATCAGTGAAGGCATATGTCAATAAATTTAATCAGTTAGCAAGGTTTGGCTTGGAGTTGGTGAACACGCCAGAGAAGAAAGCTTTGAGGTTCATTAGAGGCTTGAATGAACCGTTGCAAGGGTTGGCTATGACCCACATCCCTATGGGAGCCACCTTTGAAAGGCTAGTAGAAATGGCACTTATGCATGAGGATAAGGCAGTTGAAAAGAAAGGGGATCAGAAGAAACCCCAACAGCAAAATAAGAAGGGTGGTAAAAACAATAATGGCAAAGGGAAGAAGAGATGCTTCAATTGTGGGATGCCTGGCCATCTCAGCAAAGATTGTAGAAAGAAAAAGAAGACTGGTGGTTTTCATTGTGGAGATGCGAGACATTTGGTGAAGGACTGCCCAAAGAAGGGGCAGAGGGCAGGGTCTACCTCGGGAGGACAAGTGCATGCTCTTATGGCACCAGGGCAGGAAAGGGGGCAAGTTCAGGCTATTGTGGCCCCACCGCTGCAAGAAAGAGGTAGAACAATTTCTGTTGAAAGCTTAGTTTTTCTGTTTGATCATCCTGTCCATACCTTATTCGATTCTGGCGCATCTCATTCATTTATCTCTGCATCATTAGTTGAATTACTGCACTTGAACACCAGTTTAGTAGAGGATCCCTTGGTTGTTTCAAATCCAATTGGGGATTCGGCTCATTTGACCATGATATGTTTGGATTTGAAAATCTCTATACTTAGCGTTGAATTTAGATGGGATGCTTATGTATTGGGCTTCACGGGCTATGGGCTAATTTTAGGAATGGATTGGTTATCTAGAAATGGGGCCATTCTTGATTGTGAAAGGAGAGTAGTTAGGCTTGTGACTCGCCTTGGTAATGCTCTCGTCATCTTTTGTAATCCCATAAATTCCGTTATGCTAAGTTATCTTGAATCGCTTGACGCGTCTGTAGAGAATCTGCGTTCGATAGAGGTGGTCCGGGAATATCCGTATGTGTTTGAGGAGGTGAAGGGCTTACCTCCAAAGCGGGAGATAGACTTTCGAATTTATCTTGTGGATAATGCTAAACCCGTATCTTTGCCTGTGCGCCACATGGCTCCTCGTGAAAGGAGGGAACTCAATAAGCAAGTGAAGGAGTTCCTTGAGAAGGGGTTCATAAGACGTAGTATATCGGAGTGGGGTGCTCCAGCAGTATTTGCTACAAAGGCGGATGGGTCCCTTAGACTTTGTGTGGACTATAGAGAACTAAACAAGCTTACTAAAAAGAACCGACACCCACTGCCGAGGATTGACGATCTCTTTGATCAGTTAGTTGGCGCCTCAGTGTTTTCGCAGTTGGACTTAGCCACTAGCTTTCATCAACTGAGAGTGGCTGAGGATAGTATAGATAAGACTGCTTTTAGGACTCCTGACGAATTCTATGAATGGCTAGTGATGCCCTTTGGTTTGACAAACGCCCCCGCATATTTTGTTGATTTGATGAGTAGGGTGTTTAGTGAGTACCTTAACAAATTCATGGTAGTCTTTGTGGATGACATCTTAGTCTTTTCTAAGGATGAAGAAGAGCATGCCCTATATCTTAGGGAAGTTTTGGAAACCCTTCGAGCGCATAACCTTAAGGCAAAATTTTCTAAGTGTCACTTCTGGAGGAAAGAAGTACGGTTCTTAGGGCACGTGGTTTCCAAAGAAGGGATAGTAGTGGATCCCACAAAGGTGGTGGCCATCCAATTTGGAAGGTCCCTAAAAATGCAACCGAAGTAAAAAGTTTCTTGGGGTTGGCTGGCTATTATAGGAAGTTTATCAAAGACTTCGCAAAAATATCAGCTCCATTAACACGGTTAACGAAGAAGAACCTGGTCTTTACGTGGGACGAAGATTGTGATGATGCGTTCCAACGTTTAAAGAGAGCCTTAACTTCAGCCCCAGTCTTAGTGCTGCCAGACGGGAATAAACCGTTTACCGTCTATACCGATGCTTGTGGGACGGGACTTGGTGCGGTCCTCATGCAAGAAGGAAGAGTAATAGCCTATGGTGGAAGGCAGTTGAGGGTTCATGAAAAGAATTACCCTACGCATGACCTTGAGTTAGCCGCAATTGTTTTCGCGCTTAAGTCTTGGCGTCACTATCGTCTTGGTGAGAAATTCAAACTATTCACTGACCACAAATCATTAAAATACTTATTCTCTCAGAAGGATTTGAATTTAAGGCAGCAACGGTGGATGGAATTCCTAGCCTCCTACGATTTTGAAATAGCATATACCCCGGGCAAGGGTAACGTGGTAGCAGACGCCTTAAGTAGGAAAAGGTTGTCCTTGAGTCCGTTGTTTGTTGAACGACGAAGCTTAGAATTCATCTCCATGTTTGACTTTAGACCCTCCGTTGACCTAGTACCTGGTTTGTTAGCATCCTTGGAGGTTAGACCTACACTTCCAGGACGAGTTGGTGAGGCACAGCAAGACGACCCACAGTTGGTTGAGATAGTAGAAAAGCTCAAAGGAGGGGAGTCGCCTAGCCATCTTCGTAGGTATACCCTAGACGATAAGGGTTGGTTACGAAGGGATAATAGACTTTGTGTACCATAAGACGAAGACTTAAGGAAGGCCATTCTTGATGATGCTCATCGCTCAAAGATGACCATTCATCCCGGCGGAGACAAGATGTGCAAAGATATGAAGCGGGTTTTCTTTTGGGCCGGTATGAAGAAGGATGTGGCCGATTATGTTGCTAGATGCTTGGTGTGCCAACGAGTAAAAGCGGAACAAAGGAAACTCGGTGGGTTGCTTCACCCATTGGAAGTTCCACTATGGAAATGGGAAAGCGTCTCAATGGATTTTGTGGATGGATTACCCAGATCAAGGAAGGGTAATACGGGGATTTGGGTTATAGTAGATAGACTTACTAAGAGCGCCCATTTTATTCCCGTGAAAAGTAAGAGGACTTCTCCGTGGTTAGCTTCTGTATACATTAAAGAGATAGTTCGTTTGCACGGTATTATTTCTAGTATAGTAAGCGACCGTGATCCCATCTTCACTAGCGAATTTTGGAAGAGTTTACAAGAGGCGGTAGGGACTCAGCTATGTTTGAGCACCGCATATCATCCTCAGACGGACGGCCAGACCGAGAGGGTGAATCGTATTCTAGAGGATCTTTTAAGGCTTTGTATCCTAGACTTTGGGGGTACATGGGAAGAGCACCTTCCGTTGGTAGAATTCGCATATAATACTAGCTTTTAGTCTAGTATTGGCATGGCACCTTTCGAAGCTCTTTATGGAAGGCCTTGCCGTTCGCCTACATGTTGGTGGGAATCTACCGATAAAATCCTACTTGGGCCCGATATGGTTAGGGAAACCTCGGAGAAGATTGATTTGATTCGAAGGAGGATGAAAGCAGCACAAGATAGGCAGAAATCGTATGCTGATAAGAGGAGTACAGATCTTGAGTTTGACATTGGGGACATGGTTTTTATCAAAGTATCTCCGTTACGGAATGTTGTTCGCTTTGGGTCCATTGGGAAATTAGCGCTAAGGTTTGTAGGGCCGTTTCCTATAAAAGACAGGATTGGGAAGATGGCATATAGGGTGGAGTTGCCTGAGAAACTTAGTGGAGTACAC
Source organism: Allium sativum (assembly GCA_030737875.1). Classification (NCBI taxonomy): domain Eukaryota; kingdom Viridiplantae; phylum Streptophyta; class Magnoliopsida; order Asparagales; family Amaryllidaceae; genus Allium; species Allium sativum. The sequence goes on from CM060927.1 coordinate 174,163,646, forward strand.
GACGTATTCCATGTATCACATTTGAGGAAGTGTTTGCACAAGACCGCGGAGGTGGTAGAGCCGAGCTTGCTTAAAGAGGTGAAAATAGAGCGTGATGCAACAATTAGACGAGCTCCTACATTCATTCTTGGGTCGGAGATCAAAAAGTTGAGGAACCGAGAGGTTAGACTAGTTAAGGTGCAATGGGGAGATGATGAGAGCAACGCTACTTGGGAGACAGAAGAGAAGATGCGTTCGTTGTGCCCTTTTCTTTTTGAGGGTATGTCTTTTAATTTCTCCTTTATCACTTACTTATCTTATCTTATCTTTAGTATGTCCTCTCATTAGTATCTTTGACCTTTAGTTAGGATAATCCTATGGTTGAAACATGTGTTTGAGACATGTTATGTATGATGGATGCAAAATGGATGCAAGTGTTGCTAGTGGTTGCTCATGGATGCATATATACACACACTTTAGGCACTAGATCGGCTCAGTCACTACATATTGCATATTGCATAAATGGATGTATTTAATATAATGGATGTATAATGGTTGTACCATCATATAGATGCTGCATTCGGTTGAATGGATGTGCACGCATATAGAAGTAGTATGTAAGCAATTAGGATCTTTTGCATACATAATGGATGCATGGTACAATCATGAATTGCATCAAGGAGGTCAACTGAATCAGTGGACCGCCTGATTTTGCATTAGATACGGACATATACACACACTATACATTTAAACATAAAAGCATTAGAAGTCTATAAGGACAATGGATGCCAGTGTTTGTTGATTGAGTAGATGGTTGATGATAGGATATAAACTTGAAGATTTCGGGGCCGAAATCCCTTAAGGAGGGGAGAATGTAACACCCCGTATTTCTGTTAATACTAATATTCACAAATTAAAAGAATTAATATTGAGAATTTGCACGAAATAGCCTTAAAAAGGCATATAACAAATTTGAGATATGTGAATTGCCTTAAAAGGCGAAAAATGGAATTAAGACATTAATTGGAAAATTAATGTGTAGAAATGGTCATAAGTTAATTATGGATTAATTTGAATTCATGAATAGGTGTGTGTGTATATATATATATTTATATATATACGGGCAGTTAATGTAAACATGAATAGAAGTTTATTAATTTGCTGATTGTCTGCTGAGTCACTTCTGACTCATTGCTGAGTCAATAAGATAAACCCCATCTTGTCTGAACGGCTGCGGTTATTTCTAGGTTAAATCTAATGGCCTAAATGAATCCTAAATTCTATAAATAAGTGGGTAGTCTCTCATTCTAATTCATATGAAAAATTGGAGAGCTACCGACATGCCGTTGCCATGGAGTTCAGCGTAGCCGTCACAAACTAAAGAAGAAGGAGAAAGCCTAGCCTACAACTAAATCTACTCAACAAACAAATTAAATCAAAGACTCTTTCTATTTCTCTTCTTTTTGTGAGTATGCTGATTCTCACAATGTTATTATAAAGTAATTCAATTAAGTTATGAATTGGATCACAAGAAAGTGATATGAATTGTTATGTATTTGTAAATTTTGTTGTGGATCTCTTATGCTATTATGTTATCATATATATATTGTTATGTTGTAGTGATTATGTTGTAAATAATCCTATGCTATGTCATATGTGATTAGTCATGCTATGCTATGTTATAAATCATGTTATGCCATGTTGTAAATTATGTTATGCTGTGTTGTAAATCATATCAAGCTATGTTGCAAATTATGATATGCTATGTTGTAAATCTTACATATGTTGTAGATCTCATATTATCACATATGTTGAAATACTTATGTTATATGATAATGATGTCATGTTAAGTTGTGTTGAATCATGCAAGTTGTAAAATCATGATGTTATTATTTATGCAAATTGGATCATGTTTAAAGTTTATGTTTTTTTATAATAGATCTTGATTATGGGAATTTGCCAATTGAGTTAGGTGTACCCATATGCATGAATCTACAAATTAATTGGATCTTGAATATGAGAATTTGCCTATTAAGTTAGGTGTACCCATATACATGAATCTACGATTAAATGAATTTTGATTTTTGGGAATTTGCCTATTGAGTTAGGTGTACCCATATAAAACCATATTGTTAATGATGTTGATTCACACATGTCCAATACAAGTTTATGGAACTTGATCAAAATCATATTATGTGAATTATGAATAAGTTGACACCCTTAGACCCATGACATGTATAACCTTATGCAAGTTGTAATTTTGATATAAGCAAGCTTCACCCCTTGTTAGTATTCATTTAGTCACATATATATGTTGTTGTTGTGAATATTTTCTTTGATGCTATGAGTTAGACTAATCGGGTCTAGCATACATTTTGCGAATAAACGTTTAAACGTGGGGTAGGGGTAATATTAAGAAATTAATAAATTGGGGTGCAATTGATATGATTTTGCATGCCTTAAATGGATGTCCATAATTGAGTCAATTATGGACATTGCTAAATTTGGAATTAATTAATAATTCAAATAGGGAATTATTAAAATTGGGGAAAGTGGATTATTTATAATAATCAATGCTTAGGACACGAGGTTGGACCCGTTTGTGACGTAAACCTGCCCGGACCCGCCCGGCAAATCCAGTAGTCACAAATGTCGGCCCAATGTGAGAGGTCCTAGGCCCAAACTAAAGCATAACAGTTGTAAAGACATGAGGTTAGACTCTTTTATGGTGTAAGACTGCCCGCACCCGCACGGCAAATCCAGCTGCCATAAATGCCAGTCTAATGTGAGAGGTCTTTATGAGGTTATGGCCTTAATAAATTAAGAAATACTTAACCAGATAATCATGTAAGGTGGGACATGGGAGTTAAGTAGGTGCCTTGGGTGGCATGAGGAATCTAGTGGTTGCCTTTAGAGGCATTTGAAATACGATTAGACTTAACCAGACACACATGTAACGAACATGAATAGTGGGTTAAGTGGGATTGACTAAGGGGACAAGCTTAGGTGGAATGCTTGTGGGAGATAACGGGGGCCCATTTCAACCAGTATCCCAAAACGTATCTTTGTGGGCTCGACCCAAGTCGAGGACGGGACACGCATACTGGGTTTGACTATAAGAGGCCAAAACAGGGAGCGGTGGCAACGCAAGTCCAACGGGTTTCATATGCGTGTGTGGACCCGGGCTGGTAGATAAGACGTTGTTGCATCGTGTAGGTATAAGCTGTGCATCTCCGTAATATCGGGTTGCCACTTTAGGGGAATGATACACCCCACTGTAGGGCCAGCACGGGTATCTACGAGTAGGGAGCCGATCGAAAAATAGAAAGTGGGGTACACCTAGTGGAGATAGGGGCACACGGCACCTATTTAGTCAGCTAAGAGTACGTAAAGCCATTAAGAAAGTTTCTAAGTGAAGCTAAGTGGAATCAATCTTTAGGGTGACTGGTGTGGTGCAGTATAGTGTTTATCCTTAGTATTTAGGAGCGCCTATAACGTTTCCTTTAGCGATTGTCTATGTCCTTAATCTGCTCTTTCATAGACATTTCCTTGTTTTCCAGCTTATGCCTTAGTCCAGTTATTTTGATAATAGTATTGTAGAATTATCATACTCGCCAGACTTTATGTCTGACCCCCCTCTTTTTCATCCTTTTCTCCCTTCAGGTCCTCAGGTTGGGCCAAGTTCCAGTGGAGTCTGATTGGATTGCTTATCTCTTGGAAAGCTTGGACTGCTGAAGTAAAGTCCAGCTTGTTATCTTTCTTTTTAATGGTTATTTATGTAATGGGATTATGTACTTGTTTTATCAAGATAGATATTGTACTTGACTTTGATTATGGTGTTATGATGTAATCAAACATGTTTTGACTTCTGCTGCAATTGAAATAAAGTTTTTAAATTTCCAAGTACTATTTTATATCTGTCTTGTTGAAATTTTACTGTTCTATATTCACCTAAAACCTCCATAGAAGTTAATGCATTCCCTTTGTGACTGACATTAATAGATGTGGGGTGTTACAAAATCCATTAATATTCCAAATTTAACATTTAAAATAATAAAATAATTTAAATATTCAACTACTAAAAATACGGGACATTACACACAATGTGTCCTAAAAATCTTACTTCTTCCCTCCAGAAATGGCACTTCGAGAATTTTGCTTTCAATTGGTTCTTTCTTCATATCCCAAACACTTGTCTCAAATGATCCTCATGCTCTTTACAGTCTTCTGAGAATATAAGGATATCATCTACGAAGACTATCAACATTTTGTTTAGAATGCCCCTAAACACTCTACTCATGAGGTCAACAATGAAAGCGGGTGCATTCGTTAGTCCGAAGGGCATAATTTCCCATTGGAACAACCCATATGGCATCCTAAATGCAGTTTTGTCCTTGCTGTCCTCCGCAATCCTTAACTGGTGAATGTCAGTCACAAGGTCTAGTTAGGAAAATACTCGGGCTCCTCCCAAGTGGTCAAAAAGGTCATCGGTTCTTTGAAGAGGGTACATGTTCTTCTTGGTCAATTTGTTAAGTTCTCTGTAGTCCACACAAAGTCTCGAAGATCCATCTGCTTTAGTGGAAAATACAGTAGCCTTACCCCCATTCTGAGGTACTTCGACGAATAAAACCTTTTTGTAACAACTATGAAATCTATTTATCTAACTCCCTTCTTTGCTTGGGCACCATATACCTCAAGGGCAGTGCTACAGGTCCAGCGTCCTTCTCTAGGTCAATGTGAAAGGATATTTTCTATGGGGTTGGAAGTCGTGTGACTTCCTGAAAAACATCCAGGAATTAACAAACTATAGGGATCGTATATGGTCCTTTAGAACTAGGAGACAAGGAATATAATAAGGCTTTGTCCTTGTTTTTGACATTGCAAGGAATATTTAGGCTGCATCCTCCTCGACTCCTAAGACGAACGAGTCTCTTATCACAATATAGGATGGCCTCACAAAACAATAGCTCGTACATACCTAAGTTAAGGTCATACCCCATAAAATCCAATGCATACTCTTTGCAATGGAACTCAACATTGTCAACCTCTAATGCTAGGTCTTTACACAACAACTCAAGATACCTAGATCCTACGCTAAGGTTGGCCAACTCTATCGGACTATCCGATATAGATACATAAAGGTTCAATTGATTTACTAATAGCTTGGAGATAAATCAACGGGTTGTTCCATTATCAAACAAGGTATATGCTGAATTTTCTAAAATAGAGATTACACTTTTGAGTGTCGGCTGCCCTTGGCCTTGTGGGAGTGGACTTGTACTGGGGTTGCTTCAATTACATTGTTAGCCACTTTTGGCAACTTTGGGCTTGTGGCAATCTTTGGACATGTGTCCTTCTTCGTGGAAGTTGTAACATTTTCTCTTGAACTCCTTTTTCGCCAATAATGCCGTACAATGTTTGGCCTCATGGCCCTTGCGGTTGCACCTCGTACAAGTCTTTACGTTCTTTTTGAATTTGTTCTTTTTTCATTCTTCCACCACTCCTTATTTTTACTGGAACCTTCTCATTTCTCTCCCTCTTTATACTTCTTGGAGCTTTCGGCCACACAGAGGGTAGCTATCTCAACTAGAGTCTCGAAAGTTGCCCCAAATGTTACCTGGGCTAACAAGGTCTCCTTCAATGAGGAGTTCAAGCCTTTGACAAAGCTAAGTGATTTTTTTCATGGGAGTGTCTACCAACCCTCTCCCAGACTTACATAACTTAATGAATTTGGATACGTATTCTTGCAGACTCAAGCTTCCTTGCTTAAGGTGTATGAATTTCTCTAGTTGAACAGTCATTTCTGCTTAGGGTAAAAACTTTACTTTAAACCGGGTCTTAAACTAGGCTCATGTAAAGATTCGGCCTACTTTCTCCATTGATATTAAGTTCCACCACTTTAGGGCTTCATCCTTCAAATGCCAGGCCACTATCCTTATTTTTACTTCGTCGGGCTAGGCTGTAGCCTTAAAGATTCTTTCACAACCCATAACCCAAGATTGGGCACTAGCAAAGCCTTCTTTTCTAGAAAATGATTTCCTTCAAGGTTCGTAAAGGTCTTACAAAAGCAGGAAAAGCCGAAGGCCACTTCAGCGGCATGAGCTACAGGAGCCGCTGGGGCTAGATTTGCGACAGGGACCTACTCCATAGTACGGAGGTGCTGTTGGAACCATTCGGGAAAGTATTTGGGACTTGCTCGGTTACCTTGCTCATTTCGATTTTCAGCCATTCTACTATTGGAAAAGAAAAGGAAGAATTCCTTAGTGGATACTCCTGAGATAGTATTTAATGATGAAAACGATTAAGATGCCTAGTATATATGCGTACGCTTATTGGGGTAAATATATATTATATATATAGTTTGAATTAATTTTTTCCAAATCACAAATATGCCTCTCATATGTATAATTCCCTTATTATCGGGTAACCTATGCTCTGATACCAAATGTAACAACCCGCCCGTAATAGGCCTAAGTTTTAACCCAGAAAAGGCCCATCGAAACTTAGAACCATCCTAAACGGGTCGTTGTTTCCTTTAAGGATTACATTTGCACAGATAATAATAACATATACTTCAAAAGGAAATCTCACAAAGCGGAAAGAGAAAATATAGTACCAAAAATAAGATGTACCATTTATTTCAAAACCACAGAAATACACAGTCGCAGTTACATTGGTTCAATAGGTACATCAAATAGTTCATTCTCTTAAGATTCCAAAAGAAGTAAAGCAATAACTGCTAGAAATATCATGATAGCTTCGTCTTCTTCATCAGCTTCAATCATGACTTCATCCATGGCTTTACCTCATCTACTGACCTGTTGGATGTTAAGGAGAGGGGATCGGAACATATTGTTCTATACGACTGAAATATAGTGTTACTTAATGTCCATACCCTATATTTTTAGTAGGTTACATATGTCAAGGTATGTCTACGTAGCACACAACAAACATAAAGTTTCTAAACAATGGGGTGGATATCCAAGTCAATCGCCCATTAGTGTTTTTAAGGTAAAGACCCAACGAGGTTGAATTCTCAGTCACTTATGGCCCTATTAAGGGTGGATTCTTACGTTCTCTTATAACCCTGAGGCAGACCCCTAGCCCTTTCAGAACCAGTCCTAGTACGTCAACATTCTTATGTCTATTCTCTCATTTGTAATATGAGAAGTAGTATTACGAACGATACTACTTAACTTATATTACCCGGTAGGACACCTATGTCATTTAAGACTTTCCTTAGACAGTTGGTGAGCATGCAATGACCACATATCCTTTCAATTACCAGTCAATCCCTAGTTAAACCCTTGCAAGCTTCTAGAGGAAGTGGATATCCGCGTGAACTACCCTAGTCCGTTACCGTTTTAAGTCTAACCACTTTTAGAGAAGAAGGACCCAAAGACCAACCTCAAATCTAGTAAGGGTGGGTCCCATGACTTGGTTCCTCTCTAAGGAATAAACCTTCAGAGGGATCCTTGTCCTAACCACTTAAGACCCAAACTAGATAAAAGGTGAGTCAGCAACTTAAGACCGTCTCAAGGCGTAGTAAACCTATTTGTTTTCACACGTCAGACTTATATATAGTTATATATATATATATATATATAGTTATATATACAAACACTAGACCTCTTACGTTAAACCGTATATCTGTAGATGTTGGATTTATCGGTTGGTTCCGGGCAGGCTTCTACTACAAGTTGGTTTAACCTCGTGTCCAGTGTACAAAGTTTATGAATGGCCCATGGCACCTAGACATCTCACATTATTTCGGCCTACTTGTGGTTGTTGGATTAGCCGGTCGGTTCCGGGTAGGCTTCTACCACTAATGGCAACTAACCTCGTGTTTATGTGTCACTTATTTATATATTTAAGCCATTTTATATATATGCACACACAAGCAAATAAATATATATGTATATTTCAAATTCGAATTCTAACCTAATCGCATTTACTATGTTAATACAACGTTAATTATGTTTATATAACTATAATAATAATAGCGTCTAATTAACGTAAACAATCGTATAAATGGGAAATGTTCTAATGAGGTGGAAAATTGCAAATTTATCCAGTTTAAGGCATACAAGTTATATTTTCCATGTTTTACCTCTACATCATAAGCACGATGGCATAATGAACATATAACAAATAGTAGTGAATGGAAAATATATATACATAACAATTACAACTTATATCCTAGCCATGTAGAAATGATTTCAATATTGAATTAAAAATGGAGCATTACATACATCTACATATGTATGTTTATAATTCATATTTCACCCAATTCACCCTATTTGGTACTATGCACCTAAAAATGTTTACCTTTGACCTATTTCAATTGTGAATCCGTCTAGATCTAACATAGGATCCGTACCCAATTCAAACCATGAAACATTCAAATACAAACCTTTTTAGGACACAATCAAATAAAAAAGTGAATCACATAAAACATAAACAATAGTAAAACACTAATATTTACTTTTAATCTAATACAAAAATCACAATTACGCAATCCCAATATATCATGACAATTTCATACGCAATTACAAGATAGAAGATTTGGGGATTTTTCATGTTCATATTACCTAATATCCAAATTTACCTAGACATATCAATTCACATGGCAAATTATTATAACCATGAATATGCCTTAAGCAAAACTAAATTCCACTCACAAGCTACAGGCGGAATAGAGAAAATTCTTTGGTAGGTCTAGATTTGCGATGATCTTTACGTTCAAGTGAGCTCCAATAATCCTCCTAACAATATACATATAAGAAGCATACAATTAGGATCTTATACATATAAGTTTATTCCAATTTTCATAATTCTAAACTTTTATAAATTGAAATAGAGAGATTTAGAATAGAGTTAGAAAAGTAAAAGAAACCTTCACCCTATTCTCTTTGATTTTCTATGGAATTTAGCAGCATGGAGACAGAGATGGAGAATAATTAGGGTTTCTAGTGTATGATATTGAGGGTTATTTATACTTGCTCGTATGAGCATGAGCTGTTCGATCAATAAAAATTAATCCAAGCCTTCTATATAAATATAACCTTTTAGAAAACCCTTATCCACGTAGGCTAATTGGGCTTTCCAACCGCCTAGCGGTCGACCGCTATCGGTTGACACCCCTTAAGGGGGAGCAGTCGACCCCTTGGGGGCTGGAACACCCAATTATGCTGCATTGCTGGGCTGTTTATTTTATTAAATACATACTTAATTTGCTTAATCCATTTCCATATAGGCAAATAGACGTTGTGCCCCAGATCTTATCTCCAATTTAAATTTTGAATTTACCTCTTTTATTTTGAATTTATAATTTGGACAATGTACATAATATTCACATAATTGAATATATAATTTCTACATACACTGTCCAAATTCATTTGTTCATAACTTCTTCATACATTAACCATTTTCAGCATATTATATTTGAAAATGATTCAGTATTTTGCCATGAATCCGAATAAAATAGTTTCGTAGCCAAATGTCTAAAGCTACAAAATATCATTTTCTAGCTATATCATTTAATTGCTTGTTTTTATTTATTAGTACTTATGAATTTTACGTGGTGTTACATTTCAGTCGACTGAATCTGCAAGCAAATAAAAGTTTTGTATACGTTCAAATTCGGTCGACTGAATAGGTGTATTTAGTCGACTGGATCTGGAACATTGTAACACCCCGTGTATTCTATAACTTTGAAATTCACAAATTAAAGTATAACTAATGTCAAAACAAAGTATTAAGGGAAACGGGATATGCCATTGCATTCGTCTCGGAAAAATACGCGAAATAGAGTCCGAGTTTTCGAAAAATGGAGCCCGTATGACCAAATTATGGCCCGACGAAGTTTCAGAAAATTCAAATTTCGAAAACAGATTTAAATTTCAGACCAATCAGAGTAGGCGGGAAAATTCCCGCCCAAACCCACCAGGTCGACCCTAGGGTCGACCTGCCAGGCCAGGTCGACCTGGGTGTCGACCTAGGTGTCGACCTGCCCAGGCAGGTCGACTCTAGAGTCGACCTGGGGGTCGACCTGGGAGTCGACCTAGCCCCTGAGCCAGGTCGAGCCCAGCCCCCCCGGCTGGCCTAGTCTGTGTTTGGTCGATTTTCTGAGCCTTGCCTTGTCACTAGGGCTAGGTGTCAGCTCCTGATTGGCCTCTCCTTTGAACGAACGGCTATTATTAAACCAAGCTCCATCGACGGTCTAAATCAACTCAGAAACTCTATAAAAAGGACCTAAGTCTAACCCTAATTCACATAAACTAAAATGGAGATGAGACCGTCATGCTGCTGAGGAGAGACTGAGGATAGCCATCAGAAAATAAAGAAACAATTAGGAGATAAATCAAAAGCTTAAAGCAACGTCAAATCAATCGAATCAACGCCTACAACAAAGGATAGCATCTCCAATTTCAGAATTCAGATTCCTGAATTGAAGATTCGTCGTACGTTGTAAGTAGAGTGCTATTCCGATGTGAATTAAATAATTGTGTTGATTTGTGTAAAGTAAGAAATGGAATTGTGGCGATAATAATCTATATTTGTATGTTGCTTTGATGCTAAACGATTTGGGAATATTATGGTATACGATTGGATATTTGCAAGTACGCGATTTGCGTTGGAAACGAAATGGAATTGTGGCGATAATGACTTATATCTGTATGTTATTCTGATTCTAAACGATTTGGCAATGCTATAGTTTGTTTCATACAAGTATATGATTCATGTTGACAACCACATGTTGTGGAATTTTGATTGGGATTCATGCAAGCATATGATTCATATTGAAAACTACATGTTTGTGGTAGTTATTTACAACACCCATTTGAAAATTGCAAGTATATGATTCATGTTGAAAATAACAACTGTATGTTGTAATAGTTTATTTGAAATTCATGCAAGTCTATGATTCATTGTTATGCCAACATGATGCAAAATTCTATGGTCATCTTTAGTGTAATTTGATTCACCTATGTATTATGATTCATATGAAGGTTATGTTAAAATTGGTATCATAGTTCAAGTATAAAAATCATGATTTTGTAATAGTGACAAAAGCAAGCATCTTTGTAAGCTTGTATTAATATGACTAAACTATGTTTGTCATTATGCCTAGTTGAAAACATGTTTCTAGGCTTAGGTTGTTATCATAATCATATGATAATATATTTGGCACATAAGTTACATTAGAAATTGCACTAGAATTACATCCCACTTACAAGTTACATAGATAGGATAAAAATCATGATTATATGAATAGTAGGATTCATGTTCAATTACGTTTATGCTATGACTATATGTATAGTAGAATTCATGTTCAATTATGATTATGCCATAATTATATGATTAGAATAGTTCATGTTTAAGTATCATTTATGCCATGACTACACGAACGGAATGATTCATGTTTTGTTTATACCATGATTATGTGAATAGAATGATTCATGTTAAGTATTGCTTATATTATATGTTGTTACAATTGCAAGTTCCCATTTGCCTACTTTATGTTAATTGAATCGTTCGTTGCAAGGTCATGCGTTCATACTCCCCTTTTTCATGTTATCCTATAAACACCATATTATAAGCCTCCCCTTTTCATTTGGCTAAATTGGGTTTAAGTGTTAAACCCAACACACCTTACATTGGAGCGAACGTATAAAACGGGGGTAATGACGTTTGGGCTAAAATATAGAATATATGTGTTGGCATGTTTGACGCACGCCAACAACCTTGAAAACCAATTAATTAAGTGGCATAAATAAACCTTAATCAATAAAGATGAATTTTAGTAATGGGCCGCAAATATTTACATATAAAAAGAAAAGAGACAAAATATGTAAATGTAGAAAATACGATGTGTTTAACCCGAGGTTGGATTGAGTTGTGATGTAAACCTGCCCGGAACCGCCCGGCTGTCCAGTAGTCACAACGATACCTATCCAATGTGGGTGGTTAAACACAGAGCCCAATAAGGACCCGAGGTTAGACTGAGTTGTGGCGTAAGACTACCCGGGCCCAACCGGCAACAGGCAGCCACAACAATACCTGTCTAATGTGAGAGGTCAAGGCTTTAATAAGACAATTAAGGCTGAGTCAGGATTGATAGGATTAAGTGAATTAAGACTTAATCAAAATGGAACATGCTAAACTAAACAGACTGATTGGGGGTTAGGTTTGTAAAACACTTAACCAACTTAGCATGTTGGCTAGAAATAGAAAACCTAGTAGCGGGGGACCCTTTTCAGCAGTAACCCTACAAGGCGTATCATGATACCCTGAAACTAGGCAGGGTGGGGCACGATTACTGGGCTGACTGTAAGAGGTCAAATCGACGGCGGTGGTGCAGCAGTTTAGGTTCTAACGGGGTGCGGGCGTGCACAAACTCCGGCGCAGAAAAATAAGGCACTGGGCACCAATAGCATACCTATGCATTCTAGGATTGTGTCGGGCCGCCACCATGGGACTTGATACACCCCATGGTGGGACCAGCATAGGTAACTACAACATCGGGGGTCGTAAGACACATGTAACTATGCGAGTAGGAGCCGATCATCATAAAATGGATCACTTCACCCTGATTATCTGGTGCCTGTTGGGAACTAGTTTATATGGGTACAGAGATTAATATGGGGTACGATAGTATATTCGACCCTAGACAACTTAACTTAGTTATGGTGCTTTCCCATTTCTAGTTTATACTTATCATACCCAGTTCTTTATTCATAGACTGAATAGTCCTAGACTTACTCAGGCTTTATGTATGACTCTACTTTTCTTTCATCTTCTTTTCTTCCGTTTCCCTCCCCCTAGGTCCACAGGGAGGGAATACCGCAGCTTGACCAGCCTTCATATCCAGCTTGAAGAGAAAGAATGTATTGCTTGGATCTTTTCGTTTTGGACTATGGCTTTGGACAGCAATTATGGGACTTTTGTAGTTTATTTATGTTTTCTTTATGCTTCTTTAAAATAATGTAATCAAGACAGTTATGAAGATGTTATGTTTTTGGAAAGTATTGTAAGACAATTATGGCATGATTGGTGTAAACGTATTTTAATGAAATAAAAGTTGTTGTTTTCCGCTGTTCAAAAATATGTGTTATTATATCTGTCTTGTATATCTGTGATTTATACTTATAAACCTCCACCAAAACTAGGGCATTCCCTTTGAGAGTGACCCTAACGGAGGTGGGGTGTTTCACTTGGTATCAGAGCATAGGTTTACCAGATAAGATAAAAAGTTTTGAAAAATTATTTTTCAAAAAGAAATTTAAAGAAGCATTTTTTTTTAAAAAAAAGATAAAATATTATTTTATTTTAAAAAGGCAAAGTCCCCCCAAAGCCATAGGAACTATCTCTTATCCTTCGTTTTGAATCTATCCTTTCTTTTTCAGCATGTCTGGAGACCTTACTCCCCAGCTGCTGACGCTTTCACTCCTCCTCCTCCACGTGAACCAGCAAGCGGAAGAGTCCCAGAGTAGGAAGACGAATAATAGTCCATCAAGAAAGGATCGTAACAGTAATGACAAGAAACATGAAAAAAGGAAATGTTATTTCTACGGAATTCTTGGACATCTGGAGGGAGACTGCAGGAAGAAGAAGAGGAGGATGTGTGCTACTTGCTTCCAGTGTAGGGAGACAGGCCACTGGGCTAGGGACTGCCCAAGGAAGAAGGAGACAAAGGCGGAAAGCTCTCAAGGGAAGAAAGAGGGTTTACAGCCTAAGAAGACAGACTTTAAGAAGGGTGGGAAAGACAATAAGTCCCAAAAGAAAAGGAAGTGTAAATTCTGTGGCAAAGTGGGGCACTTAGTGAAAGATTGCCGGAAAAAGAAGGCCAAGATGAATGGTGGGTGCTTTTCTTGTGGTGAGACAGGCCACATGGCTAAGGACTGCCCAAAGAAACGAGGACAGGGGCAGAGGCCTGGATCCACCTCAGGGGCACAAGTTCATGTGCTAGAGGCGCCACCTCTGCAACAGCGAGGTATAAATACTTCTGTAGAAAGTGTAGTTTATCTTTATGATCACCCAGTTCGGACTTTATTTGATTCTGGCGCATCACACTCCTTTATCTCGTCTGCTTTAGTAGAATCTCTGCACCTAAAAACTAGTATGGTAGAGGACCCCTTAATTGTTTCAAACCCAATTGGGGGCCCAGCTCATTTGTCTATGATCTGTTTGGGATTGAAAATTTCTATTCTAAGCGTAGAATTTCAATGTAGTGCCTTTGTTTTGGGCTTTTCGGGATATGGTTTGATTTTGGGTATGGATTGGCTATCCAGTAATGGGGCCATCCTTGATTGTGAGAAAAGGGTTGTTAGGCTCCTAACCCAGCTCGGTAACACTTTGGAAATTTCTTGTAATCCCTCGTATGCGGTTATGCTTAGTTATCTTGAATCGCTAGATGCCTCCGTTGAAAATTTGAAATCTGTTAGAGTGGTCTGGGAATATCCGGATGTCTTCGAAGAGGTGAAGGGCTTGCCTCCGAAGCGGGAGATAGACTTCCGTATATATCTTGTAGATAATGCAAAGCCCGTTGCGTTGCCTGTTAGACACATGGCTCCATGGGAAAGGAAAGAACTCAGTAAACAGATTAAAGAGCTTCTAGAAAAGGGGTTCATTAGGAGGAGTATTTCAGAATGGGGCGCTCCAGTGGTGTTCGCTACAAAGGCGGATGGTTCACTTCGTTTATGTGTTGACTATAGGGAGCTCAACAAGCTAACGAAAAAGAATAAGCACCCTCTCCCTAGAATTGACGATCTGTTTGATCAGCTTGTAGGAGCGTCTGTTTTCTCCCAACTTGATTTAGCGACCGGTTTTCATCAGCTAAGGGTGGCTGAAGATAGTATCGATAAAACGGCATTCAGAACCCCAGATGGCTTCTTTGAATGGCTTGTCATGCCTTTCGGCTTGACAAATGCACCTGCTTACTTCGTGGACCTGATGAGTAGGGTATTCAGAGATTTCCTTAATAAGTTCGTAGTGGTCTTCGTAGACGATATCCTTATCTTCTCAAAGAATGAAGAGGAACATGTTCAGCACTTAAGGGCAATCATGGAAACTCTGCGAGTCCATCAGCTAACTTTTGGAGAGAAGAAGTGAGGTTCCTTGGGCACATAGTATCCAAACAAGGGTTAGCAGTGGACCCTGCTAAGGTAGTGGCAGTACAGGATTGGAAGACACCAAGGAATGCAACTGAGGTCCGAAGTTTTCTAGGACTAGCAGTTTTCTATCGAAAGTTCATAAGGGATTTTGCGAAAATCTCAGCTCCGCTCACAAAGTTGACCAAGAAGAATCTAGTGTTCAATTGGGACTTGGATTGCGAGTTTGCTTTCCAGCGACTGAAAAGGGCTCTTACAACAGCCCCAGTTTTGACGTTGCCAGATGGAAGCAAGATGTTCACAGTTTATACAGATGCATGTGGGACAGGGCTAGGCGCCGTCTTAATGCAAGAAGGAAGGGTAGTAGCTTATGGCGGGAGACAATTGAAAGTGCACGAAAAGAACTACCCGACCCACGATCTTGAGTTAGCTGCCATCGTCTTTGCACTCAAGTCTTGGCGACACTATCTCCTAGGTGAGAAGTTTGAACTTTACACTGACCATAAATCATTGAAATACCTTTTCTCGCAGAAGGACCTTAACTTGAGGCAACAGAGATGGATGGAGTTTCTTGTCTCGTATGATTTCGAGATCTCCTATACTCCGGGCAAAGGCAACGTAGTGGCAGACGTGTTGAGCCGAAAGAAACTGACCCTAAGCCCGTTGTTTGTTGAAAGACAAAGCCTAGAGTTTATAGCCAGCTTCGACTTTAGGCCTTCCTCCGATTTTGTACCAGGCCTGCTAGCATCTCTCGAAGTACGCCCGACTTTAGTGGACTCGATAGGGACAGCATAACGCGAAGATCCTCAACTTGTTGAAACGATTGATAGGCTAATTAGGGGTGAGACTTCAAGTCACCTCAACAGATACTCCATCGACGATAAGGGTTGGCTAAGGCGAGACGGAAGACTATGCGTCCCACAGACAAGGGATTTAGTAAAGAAGGTTCTCGAGGAAGCACATCACTCCAAGATGACGATACACCCAGGCGGAGATAAAATGTACAAGGACATAAAAAGGACTTTCTTTTGGAATGGCATGAAGAAGGACGTGGCAGAATTCGTCTCTAAGTGTATGGGTAGCCAACAGGTTAAGGCGGAATAGAAAAAGCCTGGCGGTCTGCTACATCCACTAGAGGTCCCACAGTGGAAGTGGGATAGCATCTCAATGGACTTCATCGATGGGCTGCCTAGGTCTAGGAGAGGCAACACTAGCATTTGGGTAATAGTGGATAGGCTTACTAAAAGCGCCCACTTTTTACCTGTCAAAAGTAAAAGAACTGCCTCATCCCTAGCATCTCTTTACCTCAAGGAAATCGTTCGACTCCATGGAATACCATCCAGCATTGTTAGCGACCGAGACCCTATCTTCACTAGTGAGTTTTGGCGGAGTCTGCAAGAAGCGGTAGGCACACAGTTATGCTTGAGCACAGCCTATCATCCCCAAACCGATGGCCAAACAGAAAGAGTGAACAGAGTTTTGGAGGACCTTCTAAGACTGTGCGTCCTTGACTTCGGAGGGACATGGGAAGACCATCTTCCTTTGGTGGAATTTGCCTACAACAACATCTATCAAGCAACCATCGGAATGGCGCCCTTCGAAGCTTTATATGGAAGACCGTGCCGATCACCCACTTGTTGGTGGGAGTCTACTGATAAGCTCATACTTGGACCAGATATGATCCGAGAGACTTCAGAGAAAGTAGACTTAATACGAAGAAGGATGAAGACGGCCCAAGACAGACAAAAGTCCTACGTCGACAAGAGGAGGACCGACCTTGAATTTGAGGTTAGGGACAGAGTTTTTCTTAAGGTATCTCCGCTAAGGAACATTGTTCGTTTTGGAACCACAGGAAAGCTAGCACCGAGGTTCGGAGGGCCATTCCCTATCATTGAAAAAATTGGGAAAATGGCCTATAGATTAGAGCTACCCGAAAAATTGGCCGGAGTTCACAACGTCTTTCACGTTTCACATCTCCGAAAATGTCTACATGAGTCTGCTGAAGTGGTAGAGCCAGATATCCTAGAAGAAGCTGAAGTGGAACGCGAAGCAACCATAAGGAAAGTTCCAACCCGCATATTAGGAACGGAAGTGAAGAAGCTACGCAACCGCGAAGTCAAGCTCGTCAAAGTTCAGTGGAGCGACGCCGAAGGAGATGCAACTTGGGAAACTGGAGCTAAAATACGCGCAGCCTACCCTTTTCTTTTCGAGGGTACATCTTTGATCTTTCCTTTTTCCTTAAGTTGCGCTTTTGTCTATCTTTTTAGGTATATCTCCTCGACCTTATCTTCTAGGTAGAAACCCTTTGGATGAAAACATGTAATTGAAACGTGTTATGGATGATGATTGCAAGTGGTTGCAAGTGATTGCTAGTGGTTGCTCGTGGTTGCATATACACACACAATCTAGGTTTTAGATCGGCTCAATCACTTCATATTGCATATGCATATATGTTTGCACTCGTATATGGTTGAACTTTAATGTGTTGTCATATGGATGTTGCATTTGTATGAATTATTGTGCACTCATGTTGAATCATGAATAGGAAACTTTGCATACAAAATGGATTCATGGCACTTACATAATTCACATTAAGGAGGTCAACTGAATCAGTAGACCGCCTGATTTTGCATTAGATAAGTACATGTATACACACACACTTCGCATATTATCATGAAGCATTAGAAGTCATTTAAGGACAATGGATGCTCGTGTTTGATGGATGAGTAGATGGATGTTTGGATGTTAGGATGTACATTCTTCCTGAACTTGAAGATTTCGGGACGAAATCCTTTTAAGTGGGGGAGAATGTAACACCCCGTGTATTCTATAACTTTGAAATTCACAAATTAAAGTAGAACTAATTTCAAAACAAAGTATTAAGGGAAACGGGATATGCCATTGCGTTCGTCTCGGAAAAATACGCGAAATAGAGTCTGTGTTTTCAAAAAACGGAGCCCGTATGACCAAATTATGTCCCGACGAAGTTTCAGAAAATTCAAATTTCGAAAACAGATTTAAATTTCAGACCAATCAGAGTAGGCGGGAAAATTCCCGCCCAAACCCACCAGTTCGACCTGGGGGTCGACCCTAGGGTCGACCTGCCAGGCCAGGTCGACCTGGGAGTCGACCTAGGTGTCGACCTGCCCAGGCAGGTCGACTCTAGAGTCGACCTGGGGGTCGACCTGGGGGTCGACCTGGGGGTCGACCTGGGAGTCGACCTGGCCCCTGAGCCAGGTCGAGCCCAGCCCCCCTGGCTGGCCTAGTCTGTGTTTGGTCGATTTTCTGAGCCTTGCCTTGTCACTAGGGCTAGGTGTCAGCTCCTGATTGGCCTCTTCTTTGAACGAATGGCTATTATTAAACCAAGCTCCATCGACGGTCTAAATCAACTCAGAAACTCTATAAAAAGGACCTAAGTCTAACCCTAATTCACATAAACTAAAATGGAGATGAGACCATCATGCTGCTGAGGAGAGACTGAGGATAGCCGTCAGAAAATAAAGAGACAATTAGGAGATAAATCAAAAGCTTAAAGCAACATCAAATCAATCGAATCAACGCCTACAACAAAGGATAGCATCTCCAATTTCAGAATTCAGATTCCTGAATTGAAGATTCGTCATACGTTGTAAGTAGAGTGCTATTCCGATGTGAATTAAATAATTGTGTTGATTTGTGTAAAGTAAGAAATGGAATTGTGGCGATAATAATCTATATTTGTATGTTGCTTTGATGCTAAACGATTTGGGAATATTATGGTATACGATTGGATATTTGCAAGTATGCGATTTGCGTTGGAAAAGAAGTGGAATTGTGGCGATAATGACTTATATCTGTATGTTATTTTGATTCTAAACGATTTGCCAATGCTATAGTTTGATTCATACAAGTATATGGTTCATGTTGACAACCACATGTTGTGGAATTTTGATTGGGATTCATGCAAGCATATGATTCATATTGAAAACTACATGTTTGTGGTAGTTATTTACAACACCCATTTGAAAATTGCAAGTATATGATTCATGTTGAAAATAACAACTGTATGTTGTAATAGTTTATTTGAAATTCATGCAAGTCTATGATTCATTGTTATGCCAACATGATGCAAAATTCTATGGTCATCTTTAGTGTAATTTGATTCACCTATGTATTATGATTCATATGAAGGTTATGTTAAAATTGGTATCATAGTTCAAGTATAAAAATCATGATTTTGTAATAGTGACAAAAGCAAGCGTCTTTGTAAGCTTGTATTAATATGACTAAACTATGTTTGTCATTATGCCTAGTTGAAAACATGTTTCTAGGCTTAGTTTGTTATCATAATCATATGATAATATATTTGGCACATAAGTTACATTAGAAATTACACTAGAATTACATCCCACTTACAAGTTACATAGATAGGATAAAAATCATGATTATATGAATAGTAGGATTCATGTTCAATTATGTTTATGCCATGACTATTTGTATAGTAGAATTCATGTTCAATTATGATTATGCCATAATTATATGATTAGAATAGTTCATGTTTAAGTATCATTTATGCCATGACTACACGAACGGAATGATTCATGTTTTGTTTATACCATGATTATGTGAATAGAATGATTCATGTTAAGTATTGCTTATATTATATGTTGTTACAATTGCAAGTTCCCATTTGCCTACTTTATGTTAATTGAATCGTTCGTTGCAAGTTCATGCGTTCACACTCCCCTTTTTCATGTTATCCTATAAACACCATATTATAAGCCTCCCCTTTTCATTTGGCTAAATTGGGTTTAAGTGTTAAACCCAACACACCTTACATTGGAGCGAACGTATAAAACGGGGGTAATGACGTTTGGGCTAAAATATAGAATATATGTGTTGGCATGTTTGACGCACGCCAACAACCTTGAAAACCAATTAATTAAGTGGCATAAATAAACCTTAATCAATAAAGATGAATTTGAGTAATGGGTCGCAAATATTTACATATATAAAGAAAAGAGACAAAATATGTAAATGTAGAAAATACGATGTGTTTAACCCGAGGTTGGATTGAGTTGTGATGTAAACCTGCCCGGAACCGCCCGGCTGTCCAGTAGTCACAACGATACCTATCCAATGTGGGTGGTTAAACACAGAGCCCAATAAGGACCCGAGGTTAGACTGAGTTGTGGCGTAAGACTACCCGGGCCCAACCGGCAACAGGCAGCCACAACAATACCTGTCTAATGTGAGAGGTCAAGGCTTTAATAAGACAATTAAGGCCGAGTCAGGATTGATAGGATTAAGTGAATTAAGACTTACTAATACATGCATATTCCCAGAAGCAAATTGAAAGAAAAAAGTTGCAGAAATGTATGCAACTATTACTAATACATGCATATATGTATGCTTATATCCAGCTAGTGTTTTATATTGAAAATCTGGATGAGTATGTGCATACATATTCATGTATGCATATAAAGTTGAACTAGGATACATATGTTACGAATAGTTGCAAAAATGTATGCATTTATTCTTTATAATTGCGTACATGTATGCAACAAAGATAAAAAGAATGAAGGCTTACGAAAATGTGCATATATGTATTCATTTATTGACTATATAAGCAAAAATGTATGCATAAAAGGCGTATGCTTGAAAAAACAGGCCAGAATTGAATATATGCATAAAAAAATGCATATATTGCAATTTAATTACATGCATGTATCATAGATAGTGTAGTTTGATGCATAACTGAAATATATGCATAAATGTATGCAACTATTTACAAATAAGTGCACCTTTTAATGCATAATACTGCTCTTTCGCTGATTTTCTGGTTTTGGTGCGTTTTTTGGTGGTTTTAATGCATGATTTTGATGATTAGTTGTTGTATTTAATTACGAATTTATGTGATTTTTTTTTTAAATTTTTTACATGAATTTTTGATGATTTTTCTAAAAATAGGGGCCTAATTTATATGAAATGTTTGACTGGATATGATGTGAATTTTGAAACCTATTAGAGAACTGAGCCAAACTTACACAAATATAAATAATTAACATATTGCTAGAGTCTTTTGTCATGTTTGCTAGATATCTTGTTGAGTTGATTGTTTGTCTTATCATTGATCAACATCTTGTGATTTAACATTCTCTCCCTTTTTGATTGATGATAATACTTGAATATGATGTGAGCAAACACCATGAATCTCCCCCTTAGTTCATGCTTTCTCCCTTGAATGTTTGCTTTATTCTGCATTCTTTTGCTAGCACGCATATGATTTCTCCCCCTTTGTCATCGAAAAAAAGGAATGCTTGTGATGTAATCTTAATTATATTTAGATAGCATGTACACATAACTAATTAAAAATGTATGTTGAACCGTGTATGCGTGAGCATATGTGTTATATGAGAGTAATCAATATCATAGTGAACATAAGACACAATCATAGCATAACATAGCATGTTCACGCACAAAAAGTACATACTCGTAGTAGTCATAAAAATATATTTACAAACCCATTGTCTCAAGCCAAAAGATTACTTAAAAGTATTTTAAAATTAAAACCAAAATAAATATAGAACAGGATCATTCCTTTGGATCTTCCGCTCCATCTTTTTCTAGTCCATCTCCTTCCTTATCTATGGCATCTTCATCCTTGTCTGAATCATCAGATCCTCAATATGTGCCATGAAAGGGATCAAAATCTAGTATCGTAGTGGATTTAGAGGAGGATGGAAGACTTCGAGTGATATCATTAAGCTTTGAAGTGATTTTATCTTGTTTAACATTGAAGATGACCATTTTTGCTTCAATCATAGATAAATGTTGATTAAATATTGTAGTTATGGTCTTGTGATTCTTAGCTAGAGAAATAATAATGGATTTGATAGGGACATCGGGATTTATTTCCTAAAGCTCGGGAATATGTGGAAATTGAGTTTCGGTTGAGCTTGTAAGTGATCTTGGGTTGAGCTTGCTGACTAGAGGAAGGATCTTGTGTTTGTTGGTTGGTTGTGTAGGAGTCGGATGGGCAGTATTAGTTAGATAAAGAGAAGGAAGTTGAGGCATATTGTCTTCCTTACGCTTCTTCCATTGCTCAAGTGTCTAGATACATTGAAGCATGGGAAACTCAGTAGGAAGACACATCAAACTCAATGTCTTAGTACCCAAAACTCCGATAGTAAGTGAAACACCCCACCTCCGTTAAGGTCACTCACAAACGGAATGCCTTAACATTGGTGGAGGGTTATAGGTATAAGGCATAGAAAAATTTACAAGACAGATAAATATAAGCAGCGAAAATCAAACATTTATTGCAAACGTGGTTCAATACAAAAGCATTACATCAAATTGTCTCAAAATAACTTCCAAAACATTACACCATAATTTCTATCTTGACTATTTAATAAAGAAGCATAAACCATAAATAAAACTGCATAAATCCCCAAGTGTAGTGTTCAAAATCCATAACCAAGGTGAGAGAGTCCCAATCATACATCTACTTTCTTGAAGCTTGCAAAGAGTCAGACTAAGCTGGAGTATTACCACCCTGTGGACTTGGGGGGGAGGGGGACGGAAGAAAAGAGGACGAAAGAAAATGGGTCAGACAATAAGTCTGGTAAGTTCAGTGATTACTAGTATTTAAACAAGGAAAGGGATCATGACAGTGACAATACCCTAATATAAGATAAGAGGAACATGTGATCGCACCCATTACTATAGTCTCTGCACCTACTTAACTACTGGTTCAACCAGCCCTACGTGTTCAAAACAAACGGTCCCCTTAATGATCGGCTCCTACTCGCATGCATTCATATCATGTGTCCTTCGGCTCCGCTTGACTGTAGATACCTGTGCTGGTCCTACCATGGGGTGTATCAGTCCCTCTGGTGGCAACCCGACATGATCCAAGATGCACAGTGTATACTACTGATGCCCAGTGCCTGCTTTTTCCACTCTAGAGTACGTGCATGCCCATACTCTATCGGAACCTACACTAACGCACCAACC
The DNA here is from genome assembly GCA_030737875.1 of Allium sativum. NCBI lineage: Eukaryota > Viridiplantae > Streptophyta > Magnoliopsida > Asparagales > Amaryllidaceae > Allium > Allium sativum. The sequence goes on from CM060927.1 coordinate 174,186,736, forward strand.
GCCGACGTTTTGACCGCTTATAATCAGCCCAGTAATCGTGCCCTACCCTGCCTAGTTTAGGGTACCATGATACATCTATGTGGGTTAGTCCTGAAATGGGTCCCCGTTAATAGGGTTTTCTAATCAACATGTTTTTTTGGTTAAGTGTCCAAGTTTACCTAACCCCACCCATATGTTTGGTTAACATGTTGAATCAGTTAAGTGTTTCCCTAATTGACTTAACCCTACCAATCCTGACTTAGCTTTAATTTATTCATTAAAGCACCAACCACTCACATTACACAGGTCTTGTTGTGGTCACTAGATATGCCGGTCGGTTTCGGGCAGTTTTACACCACAACCCAGTCTAACCTCGGGTTCTTTTTGGGCTTAATGCACTAACCACCCACATTAGACATGTCTTGTTGTGGTCATTGGATATGTCAGTCGGTTCCGGGCAGTTTTACACCACAACTCAGTCTAACCTCGGGTAAGGCATATTCGTCTTTTCTAAATCCATATATTTTCTATATATGTCTAATTCTATATGTAAATTAATCTTAATTTAATCAATCCATAATTATCCTTTTATTATGCTAACAATGAATGGTATATCAAATATACCATTTTATGAACAAATCTATGCCATGAAATTTTCATATTTTCCCATCGCTATCCCCTTGGAACGTACGCATGAAGCACATAAATTGTTGGGCTAGTAAAATAGCCCAAACCCATAAACAAAAAGGGGTAATAAACAAGGGACATGAAATAAACATAAAATAGCATACATTTAACTTATCATATGTAACTTGGCATAGAAGTATCGTTCACTTAGTTAAACAGGTAAAGGTGAACTTGTGACTAAGTTGGATCTAATTGTCATGTAAACTTGATATAGGTCTAGCATGGAGGTTTAACATATAAACAAAATTTTAAACCACAACTTAACATATTAACTTATGTATGTCAAAACATAAGAAAGCTACTATAAACACATTTAAATCACAACTTAGCATGATAACTTATGTGTGTTAAACATAAGAGAGCTATTATAAACATATTTAAATCAAACAACTTAGCATGATAACTTATGTGTGTTAAACATAAGAGAGCTACTATAAACATATTTAAATCACAACTTAGCATGATAACTTATGTGTTAAAACATAAGAGAGCTACAAATCCAATCTTGCAACATAAATAGATCCAACTTAACATGGTTCTAAATATACATGAATGTTGATCTAGCACGTAAGCATGTGCTTTAGATCATAAACTTGCAAGTAACCACCAAATTATAACATGACATATTTCACCATTCAGTTGGCATAATACGTTCATTTCCCAATCATAATAGATCACAATATATAAAATATGGTATGTTCATCACCACAAGCATATAGACATGATCAATCGCAACGGTAATTTAAGATAAATGAGAATCAAACTTTACTTATCTTATACATAAGCGTCATTCCATATTCGAATTACAACATGTCATGATTCATTTGAAAGAACGTTTAAATCTACGTAATAACCAACTAACAAACAAAAAGGAATTCTTGATTTCTGGAAATTTGAATTCTGAAATTGGAATGCTCGCCTTTGATGTAGATCGTTGAATTAGATTACTTAAATTTGATTTTGATTCAGGTTTTTATCTTGTCTCTGAATTGAAAGCGGTGACGGCTACTTCAAGTTCCCTATTGACGGCATGATAGTTCCAGGATTATTTTTGTGTGATTTTAGGTTGAGCATTGGGTTGTTTATATAGAATTTAAATTTAATTAGAGCCGTCGGATGATCCTAGAGTTAACCACAACCATTTAGTCAGGATAGGGTGACACCTCAGCCCTAATGACTCAGCAAGGAGTTAGAAAGGAATCAGCAATGACTCACAGTATGGATCAGAATACACCAGAAAGCTGTGCAGGCTCTCAGCCCAGCCTGGGCGCACTTGGAAGGTGCGCTAGTGCAATTTTTGTACTGGCACACTTCCTAAGTGCGCCAGTGCATTCTTTTCTTTCTTTCTTTTTTCTGGTTTTCGGCTTAACTTCGTTCGTCCATATCTCCTTCATACGGCGTCCGTTTTACGCAAACATGGACTCTATCTCAAGCAGAATTCCGAGACGAACGCAATGGCATAACCGGTATCCCTTAATTCTCACATTTGAAATTAATTACTCTTGATTCGTTACTATAACGTTAACATAAAAAACGGGGTGTTACATTCTCCCCTCCTTTTAGGATTTCGTCCCCGAAATCTTCAAGTCGAGAAGAACTTATATCCTACCATCCAATCACCCATCTACTAAACCATCAAACACAGGCATCCATTGTCCTTAAAAGATTTCTAATGTTTCATGATCATATGCATAGTGTGTGTACATGTCCTTATCTAATGCAAAATCAGGCGGTCTACTGATTCAGTTGACCTCCTTAATGCAAATTATGTCAGTGCCATGAGTCCATTATGAATGCAATTTGTTTCCTACTCAAAATTTCCTATATGAGTGCACAATCATTCATACAAATGCAATGTCCATATGATAACACATCAAGTTTCAATACATATACAAATACATATATGAATATGCAATATGAAAGTGACTGAGCCGATCTAACACCTAATGTATGTGTATATGCATCCACGAGCAACCACTAGCAACCACTTGCAACCATCAACCATAACATGTTTCAATTACATGTTTTCATCCAAATGGGTTTCTACCGAAGGATAAAGGATAGGATCGAGGAGATAAACCTAAAAAGGTAGATACAAGCATAAACTTAAGATAAAAAGAGATCAAGGATGTACCCTCAAAAAGAGAGGGTAGGCTGCGCGTATTCTGTCCTCAGTTTCCCAAGTCGCGTCTTCCTCGACGTCGCTCAATTGAACTTTGACGAGCTTAACTTCACGATTGCGTAGCTTTTTGACTTCTGTTCCCAAGATACGGGTTGAAACTCTTCTCATAGTTGCTTCTCGTTCAACTTATACTTCCTCTAGCATGCTTGGTTGTATAACTTCCATAGACTTGTGTAAGCACTTCCGCAGGTGAGAAACATGAAAGACATTATGAACCCCGACCAATCTTTCGGGCAGCTGTACCCTATAAGCCATCTTCCCAATCTTCTCGATGATAGGGAACGGCCCTATAAATCTTGGTGCTAACTTTCCTGCGGATCCAAAGCGAACGACGTTCCTCAAAGGAGATACTTTAAGGAACACCTTTTCTCCAACTTCGAACTCAAGGTCAGTTCTTCTTTTGTCTGCGTAGGACTTCTGTCTATCTTGGGCAGTCTTCATTCTTCTTCGTATCAAGTCTACTTTCTCTGAAGTTTCCCTAATCATGTCCAGTCCAAGTATGAGCTTGTCTGTGGACTCTCACTAGCAAGTTGGTGACCTGCACAGTCTTCCATATAAAGCTTCGAAAGGCGCCATGCCTATGGTGGCTTGGTAGCTACTGTTGTTAACGAATTCCACCAAAGGTAGATGATCCTCCCATGTGCCTCCGAAGTCAATAATCCATAATCTCGAGAGGTCTTCTAACACTCTGTTTACTCTTTCCATTTGGCCATCAGTTTGAGGGTGATAGGTCGTGCTTAAGCATAACTGTGTGCCTACAGCCTCTTGTAAACTCTTCCAAAACACGCTCATGAAGATAGGGTCTCGATCACTCACTATGCTGGAGGGTATCCCATGAAGTCGAACTATCTCTTTAAGATATATGGATGCTAGAGATGAGGCAGTCCTTCTACTTTTGACAGGTAGAAAGTGAGCGCTTTTAGTAAGCATGTCCACAATTATCCAAATGCTGGTATTGCCCCTTCTTGACCTAGGCAACCCATCTATAAAGTCCATCGAGATGTTATCCCATTTCCACTGTGGTACCTCTAGAGGATGGAGCAGCCCACCCGGCTTCTTCTGCTCCGCCTTGACTTGTTGGCATACTAAACACTTAGAAACAAATTCAACTACGTCTTGCTTCATGTCATTCCAAAAGAAAACTCTTTTGATGTCTTTATACATTTTGTCTCCACCTGGGTGTATGGTCAGCTTGGAATGGTGTGCCTCTTCTAGAAACGTCTTTACCAAACCCCTTGCTTGTCGGACACATAGTCTTCCATCTCGTCTCAACCAGCCCTTGGCATCAATGGAGTATCTATTGAGGTGACTAGAAGTCTCGCCCCTAATTAACTTGTCCATCACATTGGCTAGCTGAGGGTCTTCTCTTTGCGCGACTCCGATTGAGTCTAATAGATTTTGCCGCACTTCCAATGTTGCTAACAGGCCAGGTACAAATTCAGAGGAGGGCCTAAAGTCAAAGTTGGCTATGTACTCCAAGCTTTGCGTTTCTACAAAGAGAGGGCTTAAGGTTAGTTTATTTCTGCTCAAGGTGTCTTCTACTGCATTGCCCTTGCCAGGAGTGTATGAAATCTCAAAATCGTACGAGGTAAGAAACTCCATCCATCTTTGCGGCCTCAAGTTGAGATCTTTCTGCGAGAAAAGGTATTTCAACGATTTATGGTCAGTATACAATTCAAATTTCTCACCTAGGAGATAATGGCACCAAGACTTAAGCGCAAAAACGATGGCTGCCAACTCTAGGTCGTGGGTTGGGTAGTTTTTCTCATGTACTTTCAACTGCCTTCCACCATAAGCCACTACCTTCCCTTCTTGCATCAGAACAGTGCCTAGTCCCGTTCCGCATGCATCTGTGTATACTGTAAACATATTGCTTCCATCAAGCAATGTCGGAACTAGGGCTTTTGTTAGAGCCCTTTTCAACCGTTGGAAAGCAATATCGCAATCCAAATCCCAATTGAAAGCTAGGTTCTTCTTTGTCAACCTTGTAAGTGGAGCTGAGATTTTTGCAAAATCTTTGATGAACTTTCGACGAAAGCCTGCTAGCCCAAGAAAGCTTTGGACTTCAGTTGCGTTTCGAGGAACCTTCCAATCTTGCACAACAACCACTTTCACGGGGTCCATAGCTATCCCCTCTTGGACACCACGTGTCCAAGGAACCTAACTTCTTCTCTCCATAAATGGCATTTGATGAATTTAGCTTTCAACTGGTGTGCACGGAGAGTATCCATGACGTCTTTTAGATGTTGAGCATGCTCTTCCTCGTTCTTTGAGAAGATCAAAATATCGTCTACGAAGACCACCATAAACTTATTGAGGAACTCTCGGACCACCCTGCTCATTAAATCAACGAAATAAGCAGGTGCATTTGTCAAGCTGAAAGGCATGACAAGCCACTCGAAGAAACCATCTGGAGTTTTGAACATGGTCTTATCAATGTTGTCTTCAGCCACTCTTAGCTGATGAAATCCTATAGCAAAATCTAATTGGGAGAAAACCGATGCACCTATAAGCTGATCGAACAAATCATCTATTCTCGGGAGTGGGTGCCTCTTCTTCTTGGTCAGCTTGTTTAGCTCCCTATAATCAACGAACAGGCGAAGCAAACCTTCTGCTTTAGTTGCGAACACTACTGGAGCACCCCATTCAGAAATACTCCGCCTTATAAACCCCTTCTCAAGAAATTCTTTAACTTGCTTGCTGAGTTCTTTCCTCTCCCTTGGAGGCATGCGTCTAACATGTAAAGCAATGGGTTTTGCATTGTCAACGATGTATATTCAGAAGTCTATCTCCTGCTTCGGAGGTAAGCCCTTTACCTTTTCAAACACATCCGAGTATTCACGGACTACCCTTACAGACTGCAAGTTCTCAACAGACGCATCAGGAGATTCTACATAACTATGCATAACGGAGTTCATGGGATTACAAAAAAATTCGAGAGTGTTACCGAGGCGAGTCATGAGTCTAACCAAGCTCTTTTCACAATCAAGGATGGCACCATTACTGGATAGCCAGTCCATGCCTAAAATCAACACATAGCCCGTGAAGCCCAAAATAAAGGCATTACATCTAAACAGAACGCTTAGTATAGATATTTTCAAATCCAAACAAACCATTGACAAATAAGCTGAGCCCCCAATTGGATTTGAAACAACCAAGGGATCCTCTACTATACTGGTGTCCAGGTGCAGAGATTCCACTAATGTCGTAGATATAAAAGAGTGCGATGCGCCAGAATCAAATAGTGTACGAACAGGATGATAAAAAAGATAGACTAAACTTTTGACAGAAATATTTCTACCTCATTCTTGCGGAGGTGTCGTGAGAGCGTGAACTTGTCCTCCAGAAGAAGGTCCAACTCTCTACCCTTACTTCCTTGGGCAGTGCTTAGCCATGTGTCTTGTCTCACCACAGTGGAAACAGCCACCCAGCTTCCTTTTCTTCTTCTTTTAGTCTTTGACCAGATGTCGAGGAATGCCACAGAAATTACACTTTCTCTTGTCATGGGGTTTGTTGTTCTTCCTGCCTTTCTTTGAATCAGCCTTCTTGTTCTGTGATCCCTCCTCCTTCTTATCTTGAGGCACTTCCGCTTTTGCCTCTTTATTGCCCTTGTCTTCCTCATGTAAGAGTGCCATGTCCACTAACCTCTCGTAAGTAGCCCCCGTAGGTACATGGGTCATAGCCAGGCTGTGAAGTGGCTCATTCAATCCCTTGACAAAATGAAGAGCCAACTTAATAGGAGTATTCACTAAGTCCGGTCCAAATCGAGCCAGCTGATTGAATTGGTTGATGTATTCCTTGATCGTCATACTTCCTTGCTTAAGAGATAAGAACTTTTCTAGCTGTAAACTTCGATAGCTTGTGAGAGGAATTTCATCTCAAACCTCATTCTGAAATCCATCCATGTTTCGACTGGTCTTTCAGCGTTAGTGACTTCTCACCAATAGGAAGCTTCGTCTTTGAGCAACCACACAGCCAACTGTATCTTCTGCCTATCGTCCCCTCGAAGATAACGAACAGATCCTCAGTTTCTTTGAGCCAGTTCCTTGCTTCTACGAATGATTCAGTTCCCTTGAAATCCTTTCCACCCATGGCCTTAAAGTCTCTACAAATCTTTGAGAAAGCATTTGCACAAGGAGGAGGAGGAACCGCTGTAGCTGGAGGGGGAGGAATATTTGCTGGGCCTGCGTTGTTGGCCCTAGCCTCTAAGTACCTCCTGTACCAGCCAGGTATCGGTACACCCTCTGGAAGGTTAAGATTCCCAGACATGCTGAAACGAAAAAGAAAAGATTCAAAACGAAGGATAGAAAGATAGTGCATATGGCTTTGGGGATTATGCCTTTTTAATTTTCAAAAACAACACTTTTTCTTGTAAAATGCTTCTTTATATTTCTTTTTGAAAATAGTTTTCAAAAACTCTTATCTGATCTGGTAAACCTTTGCTCTGATACCAAGTGAAACACCCCACTTCCGTTAAGGTCACTCACAAAGGGAATGCCTTAACTTTGGTGGAGGGTTATAGGTACAAGACACAGAAAAATTCACAAGACAGATAAATATAAGCAGCGAAAATCAAACATTTATTGCATATGTGATTCAATACAAAAGCATTACATCAAATTGTCTCAAAATAACTTCCAAAACATTATACCATAATTTCTATCTTGACTATTTAATAAAGAAGCATAAACCATAGATAAAACTGCATAAACCCCAAGTGTAGTGTTCAAAAGCCATAGCCAAGATGAGAGAGTCCCAATCATACATCTACTTTCTTGAAGCTTGCAAAGAGTTTGACTAAGCTGGAGTATTCCCTCTCTGTGGACATGGGGGGTGGGGGGGACGGAAGAAAAGAGGACGAAAGAAAACGGGTCAGATAATAAGTCTGGTAAGTTCAGTGATTACTAGTATTTAAACAAGGAAAGAGATCATGATAGTAATAACAGAACATAGGACAATACCCTAATATAAGATAAGAGGAACATGTGATCGCACCCATTACTATAATCTCTGCACCTACTTAACCATTGGTTCAGTCAGCCCCACGTGCTCATAACAAACGATTCCCTTAATGATTGGCTCCTACTCGCATGCATTCATATCCTGTGTCCTTCGGCCCCGCTTGACTGTAGATACCTGTGTTGGTCCCACCATGGGGTGTATCAGTCCCTCTGGTGGCAACCCGACACGATCCAAGATGCACAGTGTATACTACTGATGCCCAGTGCCTGCATTTTCCACTCCGGAGTACGTGCACGCCCATACTCCGTCGGAACCTACATTGACGCACCAACCGCCGATGTTTTGACCGCTTATAATTAGCCCAGTAATCGTGCCCCACCCTGCCTAGTTTAGGGTACCATGATACATCTATGTGGGTTACTGCTGAAATGGGTCCCCATTACTAGGGTTTTCTAATTAACATGTTTATTTGGTTAAGTGTCCAAGTTTACCTAACCCCACCCATCTGTTTGGTTAACATGTTGAATCGGTTATGTGTTTCCCTAATTGACTTAACCCTATCAATCCTAACTTAGCTTTAATTTATTCATTAAAACAACAACCACTCACATTAGACAGGTCTTGTTGCGATCACTGGATATGCCGGTCGGTTCCGGGCAGTTTTACACCACAACTAAGTCTAACCTTGGGTTCTTTTTGGGCTTGATGCACTAACCACCCACGTTAGACAGGTCTTGTTGTGGTCATTGGATATGCCGGTCGGTTTCGGGCAGTTTTACACCACAACCCAGTCTAACCTCGGCTTAGGCATATTCGTCTTTTCTAAATCCATATATTTTCTGTATATGTAAATTATTCTTAATTTAATCATTCCATAATAATCCTTTGATTATGCTCGCAATAAATGGTATATTAAATATACCATTTTATGAACAAATCTATGCCATGAAATTTTCATATTTTCACATCGCTATCCCCATTGAATGTACGCATGAATCACATAAAATATTGGGCTAGTAAATTAGACCATACCCATAAACAAAAAGGGGTAATAAACAAGGGACATGAAATAAACATAAAATAGCGTGAATTTAACTTATCATGTGTAACTTGGCATAGAAGTATCATTACCATAATTAAACGGGTCAAGGTGAACTTGTGACTAAGTTGGATCTAATTGTCATGTAAACTTGATATAGGTCTAGCATGGAGGTTTAACATATAAACACAATTTTAAACCACAACTTAGCATATTAACTTATGTATGTCAAAAAATAAGAAAGCTACTATAAACATATTTAAATCACAACTTAGCATGATAATTTATGTGTGTTAAACATAAGAGAGCTATTATAAACATATTTAAATCACAACTTAGCATGATAACTTATGTGTGTTAAACATAAGAGAGCTACTATAAACATATTTAAATCACAACTTAGCATGATAACTTATGTGTTAAAACATAAGAGAGCTACAAATCTAATCTTGCAACATAAATAGATTCAACTTAACATGGTTCTAAATATACATGAATGTTGATCTAACATGTAAGCATGTGCTTTAGATCATAAACTTGTAAGTAACCACCAAATTATAACATGACATGTTTCACCATTCAGTTGACATAATACGTTCATTTCCCAATTATAATAGACCCCAATATATAAAATATGGTATGTTCATCACCACAAGCATGTAGATATGATCAATCGCAACGGTAATTTAAGATAAATGAGAATCAAACTTTATTTATCTTATACATAAGCATCATTCTATATTCGAATTACAACATGTCATGATTCATTTGAATGAATGTTTAAATCTACGTAATAACCAACTTACAAACAAAAAGGAATTATTGATTTCTGGAATCTGAATTCTGAAATTGGAATGCTCGCCTTTGATGTAGATCGTTGAATTAGATTACTTTAATTTTATTTTGATTCAGGTTTTTATCTTATCTCTGAATTGAAAGCAGTGACTGCTACTCCAAGTTCTCTAATGACGGCATGATAGTTCCAGGATTATTTTTGTGTGATTTTAGGTTGAGCATTGGGTTGTTTATATAGAATTTCAATTTAATTAGAGCTGTCGGATGATCCTAGAGTTAACCACAACCATTCAGTCAAGATAGGGTGACACCTCAGCCCTAATGACTCAGCAAGGAGTCAGAAAGGACTTACTAATGACTAACAGTATGGATCAGAACACACCAGAAAGCTGTGCAGGCTCTCAGCCTGGCCTGGGCGCACTTGGCAGGTGCGCCAGTGCAATTTTTGTACTGGCGCACTTCCCAAGTGTGCCAGTGCATTCTTTTTTTTTCTTTCTTTCTTTTTTTACTGCTTAACTTCATTCATCCATATCTCCTTCATACGGTGTCCGTTTTATGCTAATTCGGACTTTATCTCAAGCAGAATTCCGAGACGAACTCAATGGCATAACCCGTATCCCTTAGTTCTCACATTTGAAATTAATTTTTCTTTGATTCGTTACTATAATGTTAACAGAAAATACAGGGTGTAACAGTAAGAATCTTGGTTTTAAGACGTGCGATTTGTAGATGAGTAAGGATATGAGTTATATAAGCTCTATAATACATAGTACGTAACCGAGATTGATTGAAGCATAAAAATTCCTTTATTATGTGTGATGCCCAATTAATTTGTTTGTTTCCTCCAAATTGCATACAACGCTTGGAAATCACAATGATAACCTTGATCATACTCTTTGTTCGAGGATTAATAGTATGGGTTAACACGATTAATAACTCTAGCTTTTGGTTGTAGATTGATGGCTTTGAGTTCAGTGAGATCATCGAAAAGGAGTCGATGACTAATCTCATCCCTACTTAACCTATCACATTCTATCTCAAACAATTCTAGACCTTCGGATGGATATCGGAGAATCTGACCAAGTCTAGCTGGTATGAGAAATATATGTACTTCACAAACATTAGTACGTAATGTATTCTCATCCTAGGGTTCTTGTTGCTCAAGATTCATATTTACAAAGAAGAGTTTTATTAATAAAGGATAGATGTTGACATTGTTTGGAGTATATGAGAGGAGTGATTCAGGATCATTTTGTTGAAGCATTGGAAGGATTTCACATGATTCAAAGTTAGAGAATTTCATAAATGAACCTTCAAATATTATGGTATTTTTCATCTTCTTGAATATATATTTAGCTTTTTGATATAGTAGACAAGATTCTATTTAATATCTGGATAGTCTGGTAGATGAAGAAGCTTCCCTTTGCCTCTTTAGTGCCATTGATTTGGTTTTTGGTTGAAAGTCGACGAGTTTGAAAAGTTAGGGTTTTAAGAAAATTCCAAATTTTCTAGAGAAGTGAATAAAATGAGGAAGATGAGGAAGAGGCAGCATGTATATGCTAATTTTATAATAGATACAGTCAATTGAGTTGTAGGAAAAATTATCCTAAGAGATTTGACCTTGAATTCAGTCGACTGGTTATAAAGAATTTCAAACCCAAGAGCAACTAAGTATTCAGTCGACTGAATATATTATTTAAGTCGACTGAATAGCACAAATATTTTTTGAATGTTAACACCTATTGATATGTAAAAAATTATTGATGAAATTAGTAGTCACATTTGAATGACATACACATATTAAAACAAAATTTATTTAGATGACGATGAATCCGATTTTCCTGGAGTTCCATTCTTCTCCTTGTTGGCTCCTTCATTTGCAACATAGTTTCTATCTCAAGTATTTGGTGAATATGGTGGCCGTTTTGGACATTTATTCCATGGAGTCCATGACGATGAAGGTCGACCAGAAGGTTAGTGTACGTCCGGTTTGATGGGTCCACAAACGTTTATAGCGATTTGTTTGAGAAAGCTCAAGCGGCATGATGTGACTTTTTTTCTCGAAGTATAATTCATGTTGAAGCTCCAATTTTTGACATTGGTAATGATGAATATCGTCTATCTTTTCTTTAGTTGATGGAGAATCGATCATAGGTTATTTTAATTTTTTAGTCTCTGGTGTATAACTGGTAAGATAATTCGGCTGTTTATAGACCGGATCATGTCGTTGGATTGGAGTTTGAATCTTTGGTGATGTTGGTGATGAAGGTGATGAGGGAGATGATTCGGTCGTTGGTGGATTCGATTGAGGATTGAGGATTGATGATTGTTTGAAGCCATTTTGTCTTTTGATTATATTTGTTTTACTTTGTGTGACACCCCACGTCCGTTAATGTCACTCACTAATGGAATGCATTAAGTTTCGTGAAGCATTATAGGTAAACAAACACAAAATAATTACAAGACAGATATAAATAAGATAGCAGCGGAAATTTAAATTTCTATTTCAACATAAATCATACTACCGTGGTCCACAATACCATAAGTCACAAAAACCATTACAACAAAATAACTTCTGTCTTGCATCATCAGAGTACATAAGAATATAAAAACATGATTCCCAATTTGAAAGAGTTAAGCCATAGTAGAGACAATAACTTGAGCCATACTTCAGAAGTAGCTCCTAGCAAGATGATATCTGAGTCCTGACTAAGATAGAGTGTTTCCTCCCTGAGAACCTGAAGGGGGAAACAGAAGAAAGAAAGAGAAAAAAAGGGTCAGACATAAAGTCTGGCGAGTCTAGTTACTTTTAGCCAGTAAATAAATAAAAGTAACATGATAGGCATATAAAGTGGATAAGAGAGATCACTACATAAATGGCAGGTGCGACAAGGTAGACAGGGTAAGGCTTTTACACTTCTCTAATGATTAGTATAACCAGAGTGAGATGATCCCTTCCACTATAAGGTGGTAGACTTAGGGCATATGTCCAAAATATACCCTAACCACTACCCTAATCGATTGACTCCCTACTCCATAGATACTCTGTGTCGGCCCCACGGTAGGATGTATCACGTCCTACAGTGGCAACATTTCACTGATATGCACAGCCACATATCTACTGGTGTCACAGTCGTCTTATCCCCCTCTGCCAGGCTCATGCACGCAAATGGCCCGGTCGGTTTTCACCTCCCACACCGTCCTTTACATTTGGATCTCTTACAATCAGCCAGTAAGCGTGTCCCGTCTCCGCCTAGTACAGATTACTTTTATTTGATACTTACTCTGGGTTACTAACTAAAATGGGTCTTAGACAATATGATACAGGCTCCCCCCTTTTCTTGTATCACCCACTAGGTTTTTCACTGACTAGTATACCACTAGGTGTTTTTAATTACATAGCCCTATTCAGTTATGCTTACACTAAAAGGTGTTTTTAATTACATAACATTATTATTTCCTCCGGTTATGTATACCACTAGGTGTCCTTAATTACATAACCTTATCGGGTTAAGTTGTGGGCCTATATGTATATATTACCCACCCCTTCCAGATTTGCTTTACCCATCCACTATCTAATCAATTTACTTAACCTAATCTTAGTTCACAATCATACAATCCCTATGGATTAGATACGGTTAAGTAGTCCAATTCATTACCATGTCCATTTATGGTTTATAATGGATTAGACCTCCCACATTAGGCCTACAACGTGTGGATGCTGGATATGCCGGTCGGGTCCGGGCAGTCTTATTCCACAGTTGGGCCTAACCTCGTGTCTTAGCCCGATGTATTTGCGTACTTAGATGTCCCACATTAGGATCAACATTAGTGGCTGCTGGATATGCTGCTCAGGTCCGGGCAGACTTCCACCACTAGTGCAACCTAACCTTGTGTCATAAGTACAATTACAATTCCTAATTGCAATTACTAGACATTCCATCATTAATTAATTATTCAAATTAAGCCTTTAACTTTTAGGTGTTAATGCCTACTTTACCTATTAATTTGAATTATATGTCCAAAAATGTTCATATTCAAATTATGCCATTATTAACCCTTTTTCCCCTGTTCCTTAACTAGTGCCCTCACAAAATTGGCAGTACGCCTAGGCTAAACAACAACCTAGTCATAAAAGATAATAGGGAAAATAATGGGAATATAACCAAAGTGATCATCTTGGCATAAACATAAACTAGCATGATAATAAGGTGAACATACATACTGGCATAGACCTGAAATTATCATCATAACAAAGTGGACATAAAACTGATGAACAGTTGGCAGTCAATTGATTCTAACATAACTATGATGTCATAATAAGCATAGTAAGACCTAAACTAGCTATTTAGATGTCCAACCGGTTTAGATCTAACATAATAACACAAGTTGATAAATTAGATCACATAATTCAGATCTAGAGGTTAAATTAGAACTAACATGATAACACAAGGTGATAAATTAGATCACATAACTCAGATCTAGAGGTTAAAATAGATCTAACATGATGACACAAGGTGATAAAATAGATCACATAATTCAGATCTAGCGGTTAAAATAGATCTAACACCATTAGAATGACATAATAGCATGTTTAGATCTAAATATGGATTCACATGTCAAATTTACAACATATCTAAGTTGATCGCAATATGACAAGTGAAAGGTGATTTACATAGAGAATTAGATATAACCAATGTTGCAACTGTCAAAATTAACGGATTTACATTCACCATAACATAGTTACAAGTCAAGATCCACATAAGTAATATAATATAATAACCACAATTGCATTAGATCTAAAGGTGTAGATATATCATGACATAGTATAAGATTTACCTATAGCATAGATCCATAGTTTACAACATATTCAATTCACAGTCTTTCATAATTTACTTTTATTTATCTAAACCTAAAAGCAACTAGAACTCACAGTGTTAGGTTTAGAGAATATGGAGAATGGATCTTGAGATTTGCCTTAATTGATAGAAGAAGATAAGGGATCTAGTTCAATTCACACATCGGCAGAGTTTGGCCGCCATTGATTCTTTGTGAAGAAAGCAAGAGAATTGAGGTATATCTATAGCTGCTAGTGTCCAGAATTCGAACGCCACCTCAGCCGTAGCGTGAATCAGGTCACGGGTCTCCACCCACTTGGAAAAAGGCCCGAATACCCAAAAACTCCTATAGGCACACTTTATAGGTGCGCTAGCGTAAAATTTCCTTGGAGCACTTGTCAAGTGTGCTAGTTATCCCAGTTTTGATTTTTAAAGTTTTATCGTCCGTAACTTCTTCATATGTTATCCTTTTCAGCAAACTAGGTGTCTATCCTGACCAAAATTTCGAGACGGACATAATGACATAGTCAGTTTCCCTTAATTCTTGATATTAAATTAATTATTCATTAATTTATCCTCTTTAATGTTAACAAAATTACAGAGTGTTACATTCCCCCCACTTAAAGGATTTCATCCCCGAAATCTCCAAGTTGAGAAGAATGCATATCCTACCATCCATCATCCATCTACTCATGCATCAATCACTGGCATCCATTGTACTTAAGGATTTATAATGCTTACATGAATATATGCAAAAGTATGTGTATATGTCCCAATACTAATGCGAAGATCAGGCGGTGTAATGATTCAATTGACCTCCTTAATGCAATGTATGTTAGTGCCAAGAATCCAATATGTATGCAAATAAGCCCATTATAACATGTAAGCTCTATCCATATGCTACATCCATAAAAGAAAAGAAAATGCACACACATCTATATGCATTATGAGAGTATTGAGCCGATCTAGTGCCTAATGTGTGTGTATATGCATCCACAGGCAACCACTAGCAAACACTTGCAGCCATCAATCACAACATGTCTCAAACACACGTTTACATCCATAGGATTCCTATCTAAAGGTCGAAAATACTATTGATAGGACATACTCAAATGATAGAAACAAGTACTGATAAAGTTTTGGAAAAAGGAGTTAAGAACATACCCTCGAAAAGAAAAGGGTACGAAGCACTTCGATCTCCCAAGTCGCATCCATTGGGTTATCTCCCCATTGAACCTTTAGCAACTTGATCTCTTTATTGCGTAGCTTCTTAACTTCTGATCCCAGAATACGGGTAGGGACTTGCCTGACTGTCGCCTCCCGTTCCACTTCGACTTCTTCCAACACACTCGGCTCGATGATTACTGCGGTGTCATGCAGGCACTTCCGCAAATGGGAAACGTGAAAAATATCATGAATGCCAAATAGATTGTTTGGGAGTTTTACTCTATAGGCCATTTGGCTAATCCTCTCGGTTATGGGAAATGATCCCACAAACCTAGGTGCCAACTTCCCTACTGATCCGAAGAGAACCACATTCCTCAGAGGTGACACTTTGATAAAAAACAAGTCTCCTAATTCAAATTCGAGGTCAGTCCTTCTCTTGCCTGCATAGGATTTCTGTCTATCTTGAGCTGTCATCATCCGCCGTCGAATAAGGTCAATATTTTCGGATGTTTCCCTAACCATATCTGGTCCAAGCAATAATCTTTCTGTAGACTCTCACCAACAAGTTGGTGATCTACAGGGTCGTCTGTACAATGCTTCGAAGGGTTCCATGCCGATGCTAGCTTGATAACTGTTATTATAGGCAAACACTACCAAAGGAAGATGCTCTTTCCAAGTCCCTCCGAAGTCTAGGATACACAGCCTCAAAAGATCTTCAAGAGTCCTGTTCACCCTCTCTGTCTGTCAACCAGTATAAGGATGATAAGTGGTGCTCAAATGCAACTGTGTACCTAATGCTTCATGCAAGCTCCTCCAAAATTCATTGGTGAAGATGGGGTCACGATAGCTCACGATGCTGGAAGGTATTCCATAAAGACGAACTATCTCACGCACATAAATTGCTGCCAACCACGATGCCATCCTCTTACCCTTAAATAGAACAAAGTGAGCACTCTTAGTGAGTCTATCCACCACAACGCAGATACTGGTGTTGCCTTTGTTCGATCTAGGCAGATCATCTGTGAAATCCATAGAGACGCTCTCCCATTTCCACTGCGGAACCTCCAACGTATGAAGTAATCCACCGGGCTTCTTTTGCTCAGCTTTGACTTGCTGGCAAACTAAACATTAGGAAACAAATTCGGCCAAATATTTCTTCATCCCAACCCAAAAGAAAACCCTCTTCATGTCCCTGTACATTTTATCACCGCCTGGATGAATGGTCATCTAAGAATGGTGGGATTCTTCTAGGACTGTCTTTATTAAGCTTCCAGTTTGAGGAACACAAAGCCTTCCATCTCGTCGTAACAACCCTTTTCCATCTATGGTATATCTGCTGAGGTGACTAGAAGTCTCCCCTCTCCTGAGCTTATCTATGATGTCTAGAATCTGCGAGTCACCTTATTTTGAAGCTCCTATCTGGTCCATAAGAGTTGGTCATATCTCCAAGGATGCAAACAAATCAGGTAAAAGCTAGATGGAGGGTCTAAAATCAAAAGATGATATGAACGCCAAGTTCTTTCTTTCAACAAACAGAGGACTCAGGGCCACCCTCTGCCTATTTAGTGCGTCTGCCACCACTATACCCTTGCCAGGGTTATAAGAAATCTCAAAATCATAAGAAGCTAGAAACTCCATCCACCGTTGTTGCCTTAAATTGAGATCCTTCCACGAGAATAGATTCTTGAGAGATTTTTGATCAGTGTATAACTCGAATTTCTCTCCAGGTAAATAATGGCGCCACGTTCTTAATGCAAACACTATGGCAGCTAGCTCTAGATCATGGGTGGGGTAGTTCTTTTCATAAGCCCTCGACTGTCTACCCCCATAACACACTACTTTCCTTTCTTGCATTAGAACCGCACCTAGTCCTGTACCACACACATCAGTGTAAACAGTAAACACCTTATTCCCCTTAGGCAACGTCAAGGCTGGGGCTGTTGTCAGAGCCCTCTTCAGTCGTTGGAAAGCAACGTCACAGTCTATATCCCATGAGAATGCCAAGTTCTTCTTTGTCATCCTGGTGAGTGGGGCTAATTTCTTTGCGAAGTCCTTAATGAACTTCCTATAGTAACCTGCTAACCCAAGAAATCTTCTTACCTCGATTACATTTTTAGGAACATGCCAATCTTGCACTGCAACCACCTTCGTGGGATCTACTGCTATCCCTTCTTTGGAGACCACATGCCCTAAGAATCTCACCTCTTTTCTCGAAAAATGGCATTTGGAGAATTTTGCTTTATGATGGTGGTCACGGAGAGTTTTCAAGACTTCTCTCAAATGCTGGGCATGCTCTTCTTCGCTCTTTGGAGAAAATCAAAATATCATCAACAAAGACTAGACAAATTTATTTAGGAACTCCTGAAACACCCTACTCATCAGATTGACAAAATAGGCAGGTGGATTCGTCAGCCCAAAAGGCATAACTAGCCATTCAAAGAAACCGTCTAGAGTCCTAAAGGCAGTCATATCTATGTTGTCCTCAGCCACCCTCAACTGATGGAACCCCATGGCCAAGTCTAACTGAGAAAATACCGAGGCACCAACAAGCTGATCAAATATATCATCAAACCTTGGAAGTGGGTGCCTATTCTTCTTAGTGAGTTTATTTAGCTTTCTATAGTCAACACACAAACGAAGCAAACCATCCGCCTTGGTTGCGAATACTACTGGAGCACCCCATTCAGATATGCTTCGTCTGATAAATCCTTTCTCAAGTAGCTCCCCTACTTGCTTACTCAGCTCCCTCCTTTCCCTTGGAGCCATATGGTACACTTGCAATGAAACTGGCTTTGCATTGTCCACCAGATATATACGAATGTCGATCTCACGCCTTGG
Organism: Allium sativum; assembly: GCA_030737875.1. Taxonomy (NCBI): domain Eukaryota; kingdom Viridiplantae; phylum Streptophyta; class Magnoliopsida; order Asparagales; family Amaryllidaceae; genus Allium; species Allium sativum. The sequence continues at coordinate 174,205,223 of CM060927.1, forward strand.
AAGTAAACCCTGAACATCATCAAAAACATTGGAAAAATCTTGGACTGTTAGAACAGATTGCAGATCGTCGATAGATGCATCAAGAGACTCTAGGAAACTAAGCATAACCGACCCTTGTCGGTCACACAAAATCTCGAGGGTTATCCCTTGACAAGTCAGGAGGCTAACAACCCTCTTCTTACAATCCAGAATGGCACCATACGCGGTAAGTCAATCCATTCCTAGAATCAACCCATAACCCAAAAACCCGAGTACATACGTGTCACATTCAAACTCGACGCCTAACACAGATATTTTCAAACCCCGACAAATAATATATAAATGAGTCGAACCGCCAATGGGGTTTGAAACAACTACGGGATCCACTACCATACTAGTAATTAAGTGTAGAGATTCGGCTATAGAACTTGATATAAATGAATGTGAGGCACCAAAATTAGAAAGTGTTCTAATAGGATGGTTTGAAAGAGAAATTAAAACCTTCCACAGAAATTTTTCTACCTCTATCAGGAGCATTTGTCGCGAGAGCATGCACATGCACTTCAGAATTTCATGCCCTTTGACCTTGTCCCTGTGATCCCCGTTTCTTCGGGCACTCTTTAGCAAAGTGTCCGGCCTCTCCACAGTGGTAGCAAGTGTTCTTCCTTCGCTTACAGTGTTTAACCATATGACCTTCCTTCCCCCAATGTTGACATTTTCTCTTATCCTTGCCTTTATCATTTTTCCCTCCTTTCTTCTGCTATTGTTGCTGCCCCTTCTTGGGCCACAACTTCCTAGTTTGCAACGTCTCTTCAGCCTTCTTTTCTCCCTTGTCGTCCTCATGCATTAGGGACATATCGATAAGCTTTTTGAATGTAGCCCCCATTGGAATATAGGACATGGCTAAACCATGCAGAGGCTCATTCAGCCCTTTAGCAAACCGCAAAGCCCTTTTGTGCGGCGTATCCACCAACTCTAAACCGAACCTTGCTAGCAGGTTGAATTTATTCACATACTCTTTTACCGTCAAGTTCTCCTGTTTGAGTGCTAAGAATCTCTCCATTTGCATGCTGCTTTCGGCTTAGGAAAGAAATTTCATTTTGAACCTCTGTCTAAAATCTTCCCAAGTTTCCACAGGATGTCCAGCCAGAGTAACTTCCTACCAAAATGAGGCCTCATCCTTCAGTAGCCAGGCGGTTAATTGAACCTTACTTATTATGTCCACTACTTCAAAGATTATGAATAAATCCTCGGTCTCCTTGAGCCAATTCCGAGCTTCTACGAATGTATCATTCCCATGGAAAGGCTTCCCTCCCATATCACGGAAGTCCTTGTTGATCTTGGCGAAGTTATCTGCTCTTGGAAGGGGAGGAGGAGGAATGACTGGTGCAGCTGGGGGAGGAACATTTCGTTGGCCTTCGGCAGGTGCGGTGGCCTCCAAATATTTACGGAACCATCTGAGTATTGTGACGCCCTCTGGGATATTATGAATGTTTTGTTCCCCAGACATGCTGAAAAAGGAGAAAGGAAGAAATTTAGATAAAGGACCGAAGGATACTACACATGGCTTTTTTGGGAATGTTTTTCAAAATAGACCTTTCTTAATAAAAATACTTTCTTTTAAAACCTTTTTGAAAATAATTTTCAAAAACTTTTATCTAATTTGGTAACCTTCACTTCTGATACCAACTGTGACACCCCATGTCCGTTAATGTCACTCACCAAGGGAATGCATTAAGTTTCGTGAAGCGTTAAAGGTAAACAAACACAGAATAATTACAAGATAGATATAAATTAGATAGCAGCGGAAATTTAATTTTTTACTTCAATATAAATCATAATACCGTGGTCCACAATACCATAAGTCACAAAAACCATTACAATAAAATAATTTATGTCTTGCATCATCAGAGTACATAAGAATATAAAAACATAATTCCCTAATTGAAAGAGTTAAGCAATAGTAGAGACAAGAACTTGAGCCATACTTCAGAAATAGCTCCTAGCAAGATGATATCTGAGTCCTGACTAAGCCTGAGTGTTTCCTCCCTGAGAACCTGAGGGGGAAAACGGAAGAAAGAAGGAGACACAAAAGGGTCAGACATAAAGTCTGGCGAGTCTTGTTACTTTTAGACAGTAAATAAATAAAAGTAACATGATAGGCATATAAAGTGGATAAGAGAGATCACTACATAAATGGCAGATGTGACAAGGCCGTTAGGGTTAGGTGTTTACACTTCTCTAATGATTCGTATAACCAGAATGAGATGATCCCTTCCACTATAAGGTGGTAGACATAGGGCATATGTCCAAAATATACCCTAACCACTACCCTAATCGATCAGCTCCCTACTCCATAGATACTCTGTGCCGGCCCCACGGTAGGATGTATCACATCCTACAGTGGCAACCCTTCACTGATAGGCATAGCCCCATTTCTACTGGTGTCATAGTTGTTTTATCCCCCTCTGCTCGGCTCATGCACGCATATGGCCCAGTCGGTTTGCGTCGCCCGCACCGTCCTTTAAGTTTGGATCTCTTACAATCAGTCAGTAAGCGTGCCCCCTCTCCACCTAGTACAGGGTACTTTTATTTGATACTTACTCCAGGTTACAAACTGAACGGGTCCCACACAATATGATACAAGCTCTCCCCTTTGTCTTGTATTCCCCACTAGGTTTTTCACTAACTGTGTATACCACTAGGTGTCTTTAATTACATAGCCTTATTCAGTTATGCTTACCCTAAAAGGTGTCTTTAATTACACAACTTTATTATTTCCTTCGGCTATGTATACCACTAACATAACCTTATCGGGTTAAGTTGTGGGCCTATATGTAAATATTACCCACCCCTTCAAGATTTGCTTAACCTATCCACTATCCAATTAATTTACTAACCCTAATCTTAGTTCACAATCATACAAACCCTATTGATTAGATTTGTTTAAGTAGTACAATTCACTACCATATCCAATTATGGTTTATAATGGGCTAAACCTCCCACATTAGGCCTATAACGTGTGGATGCTGGATATGCCGGTTGGGTCCGGGCAGTCTTATTCCACAGTTGGGCCTAACCTCGTGCCTTAGCCCGATTCGTATGTGCGTACTTAGACCTCCCACATTAGGTTCAACATTAGTGGCTGCTGGATATGCCAGTCAGGTCCGGACAGACTTCCACCACTAATGCAACCTAACCTCGTGTCTTAAGTACAATTACAATTCTTAATTGTAATTACTAGACATCCCATTATTAATCAATTAATCAATTAATTAAGCCTTTCCCTTTTAGGTGTTAATGCCCACTTTACCTAATAATTTGAATTATATGTCCAAAAATGTTCATATTCAAATTATGCGATTATTAACACTTTTTCCCCCGTTCCTTAACTAACACCCTCACAAAATTGGCAGCATGTCTAGGCTAGACAATAGCCTAGTCATAATTATAATAGGAAAAATAATGGGAATATAACCAAAGTGATCATCTTGGCATAAACATAAACTAGCATGATAATAAGGTGAACGTACGTACTGGCATGGACATGAAATTGTCATCGTAACAAGGTGGACATAAAAATGATAAATGGTTGGCAGTCAATTGATTCTAACATAACTATGATGTCACAATAAGCATAGTAAGATCTAAATTAGAGATGTCCAATTGGTTTAGATCTAACATGATAACACAAGTTGATAAATTAGATCACATAACTCAGATCTAGAGGTTAAAATAGATCTAACATGATAACATAAGGTGATAAATTAGATCACATAATTCAAATCTAGAGGTTAAAATAGATCTAACATGATAACATAAGGTGATAAATTAGATCATATAATTCAGATCTAGAGGTTAAAATAGATCTAACACCAATAGAGTGACATAATAGCATACATGCCCAATTTACAACATATCTAAGTTGATCGCAATATGATAGGTGAAAGGTGATTTACATAAAGAATTAGATCTAACCAATGTTGCAAATGTCAAAATTAACAGATTTACATTCACCATAACATAGTTACAAGTCAAGATCCACATGGGAAATATAATATAATAACCACAATTGCATTAGATCTAAAGGTTTAGACCTATCATGACATAGTATAAGATTTAACTATAGCATAAATCCATAATTTACAACATATCCAATTCACAGCCTTTCACAATTTATTTTTATTTATCTAAACCTAAAAGCAACAAGAACTCACTGCGTTAGGTTTAGAGAATAGAGAGAATGGATCTTGAATTTCTGGATTTGATTTGCCTTAATTGATAGAAGAAGATAAGGGATCCAGTTCAATTCACACACCAGCAGAGTTTGGCCGCTATTGACTCTTTGTGAAGAAAACAAGAGAATTGAGGTATATTTATAGCTGCTATTGTCCAGAATTCGAATGCCACCTCAGCCCTAGAGTGAATCAGGTCACGGGTCGCCACCCACTTGGAAAAAGGCCCGAATATCCAAAAACTCCTATGGGCGTACTTTACAGGTGCGGCAGTGTAAAATTGCCTTGGCGCACTTGTCAAGTGCGCCAGTTATCCCGGTTTTGATTTATAAACTTTTATTGTCCGTAACTTCTTCATATGTTATCCGTTTTACGCAAATTAGGTATCTATCATGACCAGACTTTTGAGACGGACATAATGACATAGTCAGTTTCCCCTCATTCTTGATATTAAATTAATTATTCTTTAATTTATCCTCTTTAATGTTAACAAAATTACGGGGTGTTACACTTTGTTTTGTAAAAGAGTGAGTATTAAATTTTAATATACAAGATTCTATTTCTAAATTTCAGGAATACACTCTGTGGTTTATATAAAGCTTTAATTTTGAGCATATGATGAAACATGTAAATAGATTTTAAGAATTGGTGGTTTAAAATTGTTAATACGAAAAGTTGTTATATAAGATTAATCTAGTTTTCTGGGTAAACAAGGAACATCAAATAGCCAAATGGTTAAGGTATCTAGCTAGTATTAAAGTCACCAGGTTTCAAGTCTCGTTTGATGTAGAAATTTATAATTTTATTTATAATTGAGTTTTTTTATAAATCTTGAAATGATACGATTCCTAATTCTCGTTTTAGTTTTATAAACGTATTTTCGAGTAATAGTTTAGTAAAGGTATCTGCCATTTGGTTTTCTAAAGAGACAAATACTAAGTTTATAATTTCTTTTTCAATGTTTTCATGTAGAAAGTGATGCCGTATATCGATATGTTTAGTCCAAGAATGATTAACTGGATTTTTAGATAAATTTATTGTACTAGTATTATCATAATAAATTGTTGATTTGGACAAATTTATATTAAAATCTTTAAGTGTTTGTTGCATGTATATCACTTGAGCACAAGACAAAGCTGCTGATATATATTCAGCTTTACACGTAGATAGTGAAACACAATTTTGTTTCTTGATAAACCAAGAGACTAGTGATTTGCCAATAAAATGACAAGTGTCACTTGTACTTTTTCGATCCATATGTGATCCTCCGAAATCAGCATTACTATAGGATGCTAATTCGAAAGAGTGGTCTTCAGATAGTAAAGTCTAAAATCCTTGGTATTAGTTAAATAATGCAATATACGTTTTACTGCTCGTAAATGTGATTCTTTTGGATTGACTTGAAATTGTGTACATAAACAAACACTCATCAGGATACCGGGGATGCTTGTTGTTAAATATAATAATGATCCTATCGTACTACGATATAATTTCTACTCAATACTTTTACCATTTTCATCTCTATCGAGATGTGTTGTTGTACTCATGGGAGTTGGTGTAGCAGAAGTGTTTTCCATTCCAAATCGTTTAATTAAACAATCACAATATTTTTCTTGATTTATAAAGATTTCACTTGATAGTGTTTAATTTGTGGACCAAGAAAATAAGATAATTCTCCCATGTGAGACATTTCAAAATCCTTAGTCATAATTTTGGAAAATTCTTGACATAATTTTTCATTAGTAGAATCGAAAATAATATCGTCTACATAAATATGAATTATTAAAATATCATTTTTAGCTCGTTTTATAAATAATGTCTGACCAACCTTTCCAATTTGAAATCCTAAACTTGTTAAATAGTTCTTAAGACGTTTATACCAAGCATAGGGTGCCTGTTTTAATCCATATAAAGCCTTTTTCCAATTTATATAGAGGGGGTTGTTCAACCTAAACATTTTCTTTTGAATATTCATTTAGAAAAATACTTTGTACATCTATTTGATATGATTCAAAATTATGAAACATGCATAGGATAGTAAGATAAGAATTGCTTCTAATCTTGTGAATGGAGGAAAACTTTCTTTGTAGTCTGTTCCTTCTTCATGATTATATCCTTATGCAACCAGTCTTGCTTTATTTATAGTTATATTTCCTAATTCGTCAGCTTTATTTTTATAAGCCCATTTCGCACTAGTGACAGCCTGATCAATTGGTCTAGGAACTAATTCCCAAACTTTATTGCGTTCAAACTGATTAAGTTCTTCTTGCATAGCTATAATCTAATTTTCACCAATAGGTGCTTCTTTTGGATTTTTAGGTTCTATATTAGATAATAAAGCTACATGACTTACTAGATTTAATTGATTTATGGTTCTTATATTTGAATTAATTTCCCTAATAATATTTTGAATTGGATGGTCTCGTAATATTTTTGGTGGAGATCATAATTTATTATTATTATTATGAACAATGTTTCTATCTTATCTAGTATTTCGACTAGTGTTATCTTCTTGTATATTTCCAACAATATTTTGATTAATATCTTCCATATTATTAGGAATGATATCATTATCAATATAAATAACATTTTCATCATCTTTATAGTTATGAACAAAGTTTTCATCTTCTCTTGAAACTTTATATTTCAAAGATTCATTATTATATAAATTTCGGTTAAAATTTACATCGAAAGATATGTGAATAGTTTCTTCAATTTTACTTGTTCATTTATTAAAAATTCGATAAGCTTTGCTTCGATCTGAATATCCTAGAAATATTCCTTCATCGGACTTTGAATCAAATTTTCCAAGCCGATCTCTTGCGTTTAGAACAAAACATTTTGATCTAAAATTTTGAAAATATGAAATATTTTGTTTTTTATCGGTAAAAAGTTCATATGGTGTATTTTTCATAAGTGGACGAATAGAAATATGATTCAAAGAAATAACAAGCTATTGCAACTGCTTCTGGCCAAAAATGTTTTGGTAACGTACTTTCGTTAAGTAATGTTCTGGTCTTCATTTGCTCATTTATATTTTTTTTATAATTATTTTTAGATTCATATAATTCTAAATTTATTTCTACCATATCTTCATAAGAAAAATTACATACCTTATTTTCTTTGTCCATGAAGCATACATTATGTAACGACCCGCATTCTACGCATCATAGGATCGTAGAATATTTATTTCTGTCACATACAAAGTCGTATGGTCATGTAACTTTGGGAGACGACTATTGTGGTCATTTCCCATGTTCATGGTTTTTCCCGATTTTTAAATGTCCATTTTACCCCTAGTTATCACTGTTTTGGCCATAACTTTTGACTGGAAAGGAATTTTGATCTGAAACCACTTCCATTGGCTCCGGATGATGGTTTACAATTCCGTAGAGTGGTCACATTAGCTAAAGGGACTCACCGTTTGGGAGATATGGCTGAAACAAGTTTCAGATGGTGAAAAACAGCTTAATTGGGCTTAACCGGGTGATTAGCAGCTAGGCCCAGGGGGAATTTCGGGTTTAAGGGTATGTAGGGGCTGATTAGGGTTAGAAAACATTTCTTTGGACATTTTCCAGCCGCCACTTTCATCCTTAGACACTCTAACAATGGCCTCCTACATCCAAAACACCCCAAATCACTTTCTAATTGAAGATTAGGCTTAGCGACATCAAATTAAGAAGAAAAAGCACCAAAGCAAGGTTAGAGCTGCTGTTGGACATCAGTATTCGCCCCAAATCAGAGGAGTTTCATTTCTGAGAATTTTGTTTGTGGCCAAGGTGAGTGATAGCATCGTTTTGACACTAATTACAGTTAATTAAGGGTGATTAGTGAAGATTAGCGAATTTATACACTAATAAATTCTGGAAAAATGTTTAGAAATTTTAAATAATATTTTATGCCTCTGTTAGAAATTTGGTTCGATTTGATTAAGTTTCGTTTACCCTATGATCAGTTTTACTTAAATATGCTTAAGGGAAAATAAGGAGTTTTGGCCACTTTTGATCCATTTTGCTTCATTTGAATTGTTGTTTGGTGTTTGTGGTTGCTATTATATGTTGCTAAGACTCTATGGTGTGTTTTATGATTGATTATAAGTGTTAGATTTGTCAAAAACGCCGTCGAAGGGCGTACACTGCTTGCTGGAAGAACTGCAGGAAATCAGCCCGAACCGGACCGGATCGGAGGAAGTAAGGGCGATCCGAACCGATGGAGCGATCCGATCCGTTGATGCTTGAAGACCACGATCCGATTTTGTGGGGCACTCCGATCCGATGGAGCGATCCGATCCGATCAAGACTTCGCGAGAAGACCCAGTGAGGTGACCACGATCCGAACCATTCGTGAGCAGAAAGTGCGACCCGAACCGACCCAGTGAGGTGACCACGATCCGAACCATTCATGAGCAGAAAGTGCAACCCGAACCGGGGTGCTTGGGGAAGGCTGATCCGAACCGCTACCAGATGGATGCCACGAACCGCACTGCGTTGACGATGGGGAGATAAAGGTCGGACCGAACCAATGGCTAAGAGGGGATCCGAACCGATCCGGTGATGACAGAAGTCCGAGATGCAAAGGTAGTCCAAATGGAAGTTAGAGCTCAGGATCCAGTTGGAAACCAACGATTTCACTTCCTAAGTTGGGCTTTGCTGCGGGACGCATGCCAAGGGGTTATCGATGTCTATAGCTTTGGACCACTATGTTAGAAGGCACGAAGGCGAATTCAGGGCCATTATGGCATTGGTAGAACCAAGGGCTATGACCAATGTGGTGGGTCATTGAAATGTTTGGTCATGACTCCATGTGTTTAGTTTGGTCACAGCAGGGTTTCTACAAGTCGGGATCCGTCGTTACCTCAATTTGTCTAGTCTTCCAAAGTGGTAGATATCGTATGCTTTACGCACTGATTGAGAGATGTGAGGATGGTTGTTATGGTTGATTTGTTTGCTATCATTATGACATGCACACCCCACCTCTGTAATCTTACACTATTTATTATGGCACCTTAGAGTATTGTACGGTATGTGGTACTAACTCTTTGGTTGCAGGTCCAGGGTCAGGTATGGTTTAGTATACCTGTTATTATTTTGTTTATATGCTTATCACTCATACCAGGCTTTATGTCTGACCCAGAGTTTTATGTCTCCTCTTATTTCTCTGGGTGCTCACACGAGCAGACTAGAGACAGGTTAGCTGGTGATGCACGGGTAGATGATCCGGAGACGAGCAGGAGGCTTCCACGTAACACATATATATAGTATTCTCCCTGTGTTGTTGAAGATCACTGTTTGGGCATTGGTGGTGTATCTTTTACTTTGGCTTTCTTTTGTTTAGAGACAGTAGGTTTTGAAAATTTTTAATAAGCTGTATTGGGATTTCCGCTGCTTCGATGTTGATGTTGATTTTAGTTATCAGCTTATGCACTGTCTCACCAGTTTTATATCAAGTATGTTATTATTATTATATTTTATTCCATGCGCTGTGAGACATTCTACAGGTTTCTCGTTAGTTAATTCCCGTCTTTCCTTTCTTCTGACGACCGTCCCGTGCTAGTCGGGCATGTGTACAGCGCACCTTCGGAGGAAATGCAGGCTGGTGCGGGGCGGGCCGTCACACTTGGTATCAGAGCTCGAGGTTGCATAGTTAACCTAGGGAAAGACACTAGGGAGAGACAGTACGTATATGAGAGTGCGTATTTGTGATTACTTTGGTTTTCAAAAGTTATGTATGTATATACTATTAGTAGTATAAAGATGAAGTCATACTGCACTAGCACCACTATGGAGTCGTTAATCGTTTCCTTTTCCAGATTAACGATGAGCCGAGATACTAGAGGTGCTGGTAGGGGAGCCAATAATGGGAATGTTGCTGACATGAGGACGATGTTTACTGACCTCATGAGAGAGATGCTTAGAGATGTACAGAGAGCAGCTCCCAATGGTGGAAATGGTGGTGGTCCAATAGTGCAGGCGCCGAGGGTCGACTTCGCCAAGCTAAACAAGGATTATGCTAGCCTTGGTGGGAAGCCGTTTCACGGAACGGAGTCGCCCACGGATGTTCAAGATTGGTTGGATAGTTGCGAACGTATCTTCGAGGATTTGGGTATCGAGGATGCGATGAAGAGAAAGCTAGCGTCCCGTCAGGTGCAAGGGCGGGCAATGAATTGGTGGAATGCTATAAAAGCAGCTACTCCCGAAGATTAGATTACTTGGGAGCAGTTTAAGGCTCGCTTTAGAGAGAAGTTCATTTCAGTTGCTCAGAAGTCAGTGCTGTTTAAGAAATTCTTGGAGCTCAAGCAGGATGGCAGAGCTGTATCGGAGTATACTGCCGAATTTGACACTCTGTCGAAGTACGGGTTATCTCTTATTGATACTGCCGAGAAAAAGAATGAGAAATTCATAACTGGTTTGGATCAGTACTTGGGGGAAAGACTTATTAACCACATTGATGAGTCGTTTGAGTCGATTGTAGGGAAAGCATTGAGGTCAGAAAGTCTCTACCCTAAGCCGAAGACTGAGGTTGCATCCGCAGGTGAGCCAAAGCCACAAGCAAGTGGTGAAGGCAAAGGTGGTTCCCAGAATAAGAGAAAGCAGAATCAGACTAAGGATGGCCGGAAGAAGAAGAATAAGCAAGATGTTGAGTGCTTCAGCTGTGGTAAGAAGGGCCATTATGCTAGTAATTGTCGGGCCAAGCCAGCGGATAGGAAGTGCTTCAATTGTGGCCAAATGGGACATCACAAGGACAAGTGTCTGCAAACCCCTAAAGAAAAGCAAATGGTGAAAGCATATGCTCTTAATGCTATTCCTTCCTCGTCGAATGTCCCAACTGCGGCGGAGAAGGGAAAGAATGTCATCATTCAAGGTATGCTTTCTGTTTACGATGTTCCTGTTAGAGTTTTGTTTGATACCGGAGCTTCCAGTTCTTTCATATCTAGTGACCTGGTAGATAGGTTGGGATTGGAGCCCGAGATTGTTGATAGACCTTTAGTAGTGACGAACCCGATTGGTGGTTCTACTAGCCTTAGCATGATTTGTCGTAATGTGGTCTTATCGAGTCATGGATGCATGTTTGTTTGTGATTGCTTTGTTTTGGGTTTTACTGGGTTTGGCATTATTTTGGGAGTAGATTGGCTCCGAAGATACGGGGTGGTGGTAGACTGTGAGGGCTTTTTGGTGACAGCTAGAGCGGATGATGGGCGGAGGATAGTGTTTGGTGGTCTACCCAGTGAGGGGGTATTGGCTAGTTTTCTAAACTCCCTTGACATTCCGCATAGTGAGTTGTCAGGTTTGCCCGTGGTTGGCCAGTATCCGGATGTTTTCGAAGAAGTGACCGGACTTCCACCACACCGAGAGATTGAGTTCCGTATTGATTTGGTAAAAGATGCCAGACCTATAGTGATGCCACTTCGTCGTATGGCACCAAGGGAGCAGCGAGAGCTCGAGGTGCAAGTCAACGATCTTTTGAAGAAGGGATTTATCAGAAGGAGTGTTTCTGAATGGGGAGCACCAGTTGTGTTTGCTACCAAGGCGGATGGTTCCCTTCGTTTGTGTGTAGACTACCGCGAGTTGAATAAAGTGACGAGGAAGAACAAGTATCCTCTACCGCGGATAGATGATTTGTTTGATCAGTTGAGTGGCGCGAGAGTATTTTCTCAGTTGGATCTCGCGACAGGTTTTCATCAACTTAGAGTGGAAGCTGAGAGTATAGCTAAAACAACATTTCGGACACCGTCTAGATTTTATGAGTGGTTGGTCATGCCATTCGGGCTGACCAATGCCCCAGCATATTTTGTGGATCTTATGAATAGGGTATTCAGAGATCAGTTGAATAAGTTTGTCCTTGTGTTCGTTGATGATATTTTGGTCTATTCGAGGACAGAGGAAGAACATAAGGAACACTTAAGAGTAGTGATGGAGGTGTTGAGAAAACACCAATTGAAAGCAAAGTTTTCTAAGTGTCACTTCTGGAAGAGGGAACTGAGATTCTTGGGCCATGTTGTATCAGAAAATGGGATTGCCGTGGACCCGGCGAAGGTGGCTACGGTACAGGATTGGCCTACGCCCAAGAATGCAACAGATGTAAGAAGTTTCTTGGGATTAGCTGGATATTATCGTAAGTTTATCCAAGGTTTCTCCAAGATAGCGGCACCATTGACCCAGTTGACCAAGAAGAATCAAGCTTTTGTCTAGGATGGAAGGTGCGAGAATGCATTCCAGAGTCTAAAGGACAAGTTGACAAGCGCGCCAGTGTTAGTCATTCCTAAGGGGAATGAAGAGATGACGGTATACACGGATGCCTGTGGTACCGGACTGGGTGCTGTATTAATGCAAGGAGGTAGGGTAGTTGCTTATGCAAGTTGGCAATTGAAACCGCACGAGAAAAGATACCCTACCCATGATTTGGAATTGGCAGCAATCATGTTCGCGTTAAAGATGTGGAGACACTACCTCTTGGGAGAAAGATTTAAGCTGTTTACAGATCATAAGTCGTTGAAGTATCTCTTCTCCCAGAAGGATCTAAATCTCCGGCAACAAAGGTGGTTAGAATTCTTGGCTTCCTATGATTTTGACATTGCATATACACCGGGCAAGGGCAATGCGGTGGATGATGCATTGAGTAGAAGACATGCCAGTTTAGGGGCTATGTTTTTAGAATGGAAGCAACTGGAGTATATCGCGGGGTTTGATTTCAGACCAAAGTGCGAATTGGACCCAGAAATGCTAGCCAGTTTGACGATCAGACCCACTTTAATTGAGCGGATCGGCTCTAGTCAGTGGGACGATCCTAACCTATTGGAAATCATCTCCAAGTTAAGGGTGGATACCGATGAGGAGATGAACAAGTATGGGCTTGATCAAGATGGATGGCTTAGAAAGAATGGAAAGCTCGTCGTACCCAATGTCAATGGATTGAGAGATGAAGTGCTTAGAGATTGTCATCACTCAAAGCTGACTATACACCCCGGTGGTAATAAAATGTATCGAGACATGAAGCAGACTTACTATTGGGAATGAATGAAAAGAGACGTTGGGAAGTTTATATCTAAGTGCAAGAATTGCCAGCTAGTTAAAGCCGAGCAAAAGAAGCCTAGTGGATTATTACAACCATTAGAAATTCCCGAATGGAAATGGGAGCAAGTCTCGATGGATTTCATCGATGGTTTACCAAGGACTAGATCGGGACATGATAACATTTGGGTGATTGTGGACCGATTGACTAAAAGTGCAAGATTTATACCAGTTAAATCGACCAGAACGGCAGCTAAATTAGCAGAATTGTATACGAAATGGGTAGTAAGATTTCATGGAGTACCTAAAAGCATTGTGAGTGACCGAGACCCGTTGTTCACTAGTGGGTTTTGGAACAGCTTACAAGAGGCTCTAGGGTCAGAGTTACATCCCAGTACCGCATATCATCCTCAAACTGACGGTCAGACGGAGAGGGTGAATCGTATATCGGAAGATCTCTTGAGAGCTTGTATATTGGTTTTTGGTGGATCATGGGATGATCATTTGCATCTAGTAGAGTTTGCATATAATAATAGCTACCAATCCAGTATCGGTATGGCTCCGTTTGAAGCTTTGTACGGAAGGCCGTGCAACTCACCATCATGTTGGATAGAGACTGGCGAGAAGTTTATGCTTGGACCAGATGTGGTGAGGGAAACTTCAGATAAAATTAAGACCATTCAACAACGAATGAAGGCTGCCCAAGATAGGCAGAAGAGTTATGCTGATAAGAGGAGAAGAGACTTAAAATTCTCCGTTGGCGACTTGGTGTTTGTCAAGATTTCTCCGTTGAAGAGCGTAATACGATTTGGCAGGAAAGGCAAGTTGGCACCAAGATTTGTTGGCCCATTCCCTGTTCTTGAACTAGTCTGGAATTCGGCATATAGAATTGACTTACCAGAGAAGATGGCAGGAGTTCACAATGTATTTCATGTTTCCCAACTAAGGAAGTTCGTTCACGACTCAGATATGACTATTTCACCTGATCAGTTAGAGGACTTCGAAGTAGAACCCGAGGCGGTTGGGAACCGCAAGCCGGCCCGTATTGTCGAGTACGACATGAAGCAACTTCGAAGGAAGGCGGTGAGGCTAGTCAAGGTTCAGTGGGGCGAGGACGAGAATGATTGTACTTGGGAGACAGAGGAGAACATTAGGAAGACACACCCAGAACTCTTTGCCTGGTAAGATTTTGACTTCGGTTTAGTTTTCCGCATGCTAGGATAGGCTTGTTTGCTTGTTTTGCATGTTTTATTGTTGTATGTGGTTGTTAGGCTTGCGGGATCCTTTGTATGTTTTGGGTTAAGGAATTTCGGGGGCGAAATTTCTTAAGGGGGGGAGAGTGTAACGACCCGCATTCTACGCATCATAGGATCGTAGAATATTTATTTCTGTCACATACAAAGTCGTATGGTCATGTAACTTTGGGAGACGACTATTGTGGTCATTTCCCATGTTCATGGTTTTTCCCGATTTTTAAATGTCCATTTTACCCCTAGTTATCACTGTTTTGGCCATAACTTTTGACTGGAAAGGAATTTTGATCTGAAACCACTTCCATTGGCTCCGGATGATGGTTTACAATTCCGTAGAGTGGTCACATTAGCCAAACGGACTCAACGTTTGGGAGATATGGATGAAACAAGTTTCAGATGGTGAAAAACAGCTTAATTGGGCTTAACCGGGTGATTAGCAGCTAGGCCCAGGGGGGAATTTCGGGTTTAGGGGTATATAGGGGCTGATTAGGGTTAGAAAACATTTCTTTGGACATTTTCCAGCCGCCACTTTCATCCTTAGACACTCTAACAATGGCCTCCTACATCCAAAACACCCCAAATCACTTTCTAATTGAAGATTAGGCTTAGCGACATCAAATTAAGAAGAAAAAGCACCAAAGCAAGGTTAGAGCTGCTGTTGGACATCAGTATTCGCCCCAAATCAGAGGAGTTTCAGTTCTGAGAATTTTGTTTGTGGCCAAGTTGAGTGATAACATCGTTTTGACACTAATTACAGTTAATTAAGGGTGATTAGTGAAGATTAGCGAATTTATGCACTAATAAATTCTGGAAAAATGTTTAGAAATTCTTAAATAATATTTTATGCCTTTGTTAGAAATTTGATTCGATTTGATTAAGTTTCGTTAACCCTATGATCAGTTTTACTTAAATATGCTTAAGGGAAAATAAGGAGTTTTGGCCACTTTTGATCCATTTTGCTTCATTTGGATTGTTGTTTGGTGTTTGTGGTTGCTATTATATGTTGCTATGACTCTATGGTGTGTTTTATGATTGATTAGAAGTGTTAGATTTGTCAAAAACGCCGTCCAATGGCGTAAACTGCTTGCTGGAAGAACTGCAGGAAATCAGCCCGAACCGGACCGGATCGGAGGAAGTAAGGGCGATCCGAACCGATGGAGCGATCCGATCCGTCGATGCTTGAAGACCACGATCCGATTTTGTGGGGGCACTCCGATCCGATGGAGCGATCCGATCCAATCAAGACTTCGCGAGACGACCCAGTAAGGTGACCACGATCCGAACCATTCGTGAGCAGAAAGTGCGACCCGAACCGACCCAGTGAGGTGACCACGATCCGAACCATTCGTGAGCAGAATGTGCGACCCGAACCGGGGTGCTTGGGGAAGGCTGATCCGAACCGCTACCAGATGGACGCCACGAACCGCATTGCGTTGATGATGGGGAGCTAAAGGTCGGACCGAACCAATGGCTAAGAGGGGATCCGAACCGATCCGGTGATGACAGAAGTCCGAGATGCAAAGGTAGTCCAAATGGAAGTTAGAGCTCAGGATCCAGTTGGAAACCAACGATTTCACTTCCTAAGTTGAGCTTTGCTGCGGGACGCATGCCAAGGGGTTATCAATGTCTATAGCTTTGGACCACTATGTTAGAAGGCACGAAGGCGAATTCAGGGCCATTATGGCATTGGTAGAACCAAGGGCTATGACCAATGTGGTGGGTCATTGAAATGTTTGGTCATGACTCCATGTGTTTAGTTTGGTCACAGCAGGGTTTCTACAAGTCGGGATCCGTCGTTACCTCAATTTGTCTAGTCTTCCAAAGTGGTAGATATCGTATGCTTTACGCACTGATTGAGAGATGTGAGGATGGTTGTTATGGTTGATTTGTTTGCTATCATTATGACATGCACACCCCACCTCTGTAATCTTACACTATTTATTATGGCACCTTAGAGTATTGTACGGTATGTGGTACTAACTCTTTGGTTGCAGGTCCAGGGTCAGGTATGGTTTAGTATACCTGTTATTATTTTGTTTATATGCTTATCGCTCATACAAGGCTTTATGTCTGACCCAGAGTTTTATGTCTCCTCTTATTTCTCTGGGTGCTCACACGAGCAGACTAGAGACAGGTTAGCTGGTGATGCACGGGTAGATGATCCGGAGACGAGCAGGAGGCTTCCACGTAACACATATATATAGTATTCTCCCTATGTTGTTGAAGATCACTGTTTGGGAATTGGTGGTATATCTTCTACTTTGGCTTTCTTTTGTTTAGAGACAGTAGGTTTTGAAAATTTTTAATAAGCTGTATTGGGATTTCCGCTGCTTCGATGTTGATGTTGATTTTAGTTATCAGCTTATGCACTGTCTCACCTGTTTTATGTCAAGTATGTTATTATTATTATATTTTATTCCATGCGCTGTGAGACATACTATAGGTTTCTCGTTAGTTAATTCCCTTCTTTCCTTTCTTCTGACGACCGTCCCGTGCTAGTCGGGCATGTGTACAGCGCACCTTCGGAGGAAATGCAGGCTGGTGCGGGGCGGGCCGTCGCACATTAGCTTGTTCACTATCACTATCACTGTCATTATCTGATGGTGATGAATCAGAATCATCTTATGTTACATAGAAAGCTTTCCTCTTGGGTTTATCCTTTTTATTTTGATATTCTTTCTTTTTCTCTGGACAATACTTCTTCATATGGCCTTTCTTTCCACAGTTGTCGCATTCCAATACCGAGGCTGATGGTTTTGATGAGTTATTATTGCTGGATTTTCTTTTGAAGATATCCTTGTTTCCTTTTTTATATTTCAAGAATTTCTTGAAATTTTTAGCAATAAAATCAAAATCTTATTTTTTTTCAGCATGGAATGCAAGATTCTTTTCGTCATGTGCATGAATTCTTTTTTCTTGTAAATTTACTTCATATGACATTAGATTTCCTATTAACTCTTCTGGTTTCATGGTCTAGAGATCATTAGCTTCTTCAATAGCTAAAACTTTCCTTTCCCTTTCTTCCGTTAAAGAGTTTAGGATTTTTGATATTGTATCTAAATCAGAATACTTTTCTCTTAATCCTAGTAATGGATGATAAATATCATGAAACCAAGAATACATGTCAGTAATGGGTTCATTTTCATTCATTCTAAAGTTCTGAAACTTACTCATAAGCATGGATATCTTGGTTTGTTTAACCTTGTTGGTTCATTCATGAGTTACTTTGAGTACTCACCATATTTCATACGCTGTATTACACATGCAAATACGGTTAAACTCATTTATATCCAAGGCACAATGCAACATATTCATAGCTTTAACATTTGCAGAGCATCTGCTTTTTCTGCATTTGACCATTCATAACAATTAGTTGTAGGTGATGTATATTCTTTCTGATTTATATTCCATGAATCAAACCGTTTGCTTGTATATAAATTCTCATTTGTGTAGCCCAATAACTATAGTTTAATCTACTAAACATTAGAAGTCGTGCAGTGGATTGACCTTTTGTGAAGCTAGTGTTAGTACTTGTGTTAGTGTTATTTTCCATATTGTTGACATATCAATTTACTTTTTTAAGGTTATAAGATGTCCTTGCTCTAATATCAAATGAAAAGACCTTAGTAGGATCGAGTAATATGAAAAGCGTGTATTATACTAAATGTGGAAGTTCTAATAGATGGTTAACTAACTTGTTATATGCAAGTAAATATTTAATGATTTAAATATCTAGAAATGATATCATAGATAAGAAGTATAAAAATTGTAAATAAAAAGTAAGGACAACATGAATTTTTATACTAGTTTGGAGCACCGTCCTACGTCCATTCCCTAAGATACCTTGAGGCCTTTCATTACAAAACCCTCACTTCACGCGGAGAAATAGGTCTCTACCACCGTTACAGGACTTCTTTCCACCTAGACTATATCGACTGAGATTTTTCCGCCTGAGCTCACTTACATGACTTCACCACCTGAATTACCTTCATATTTTCTACCGCCTTTACAAGACTTTGTTGTAAGAGTATATATGACATATTTGTGTTCTAGTATAACATTGATTTGTCACAAATGAAGTACAGTATCCTATAATCTTCTACTCGAGTTTGTACATTGAGAAATGTAAGTAAACATTGATAGAATAGGATTTTAATCTCTTTTGAATTCAAATGATATTTGAATTATAATCACGGAATTCAAAGAGATCAAGTATGCAAGAATTTAACATTTAGAATTAGCAAGAACTTGAATTCAATAGAATAGATAAGAATGAGATCAAGTAAGGTGTTTTGAGATGTTAATCTTGCATGTATATATATTGAACTAAGAGGTACAACTACTGGTGAAGATTCACGACTGAAATCAAAGAGTTGCATCCTTTAAGATCAAAGAGAACTCTTCAAAAAAATTATGTCTCTTCAGAATATGATAGTTGGAATTCAGTTCAGTTGGCTGAATATTCATAGTCAGTCAACTGAATCTAGGAGCAAATAGAAGTTGTATATATGTTCAGATTCAGTCGACTGATTATATTTAGTCAACTAAATCTAGAACATGCACAAAACTTTCATGTGCATACATATTTAATCGGCTGAACTGGTTAAACCAGTCGACCGAAAAAATGTATTTTCTAGATTCACATGTGTGTGTGTGTGTATATATATATATAACTTTTGAGAAATTTAAAACTAAAAGCTTCGAGGAGAGATCTCAACATTGTAATCTAAGACTAGACTCTACTTAATATAAATAATTAACATACTACTAGAGTCTTTTGTCTTGTTTATGAGACATATTGTTGAGTTGACTGTTTATCTTGTCATTGATCAAAACCTTATGATTCAACAATGATTATAATTTGTTTTGAAATGATTTGACTTTGAGAAATAAAGAAAAAAAAATCAATTTTATTGAAATCAAACAATTTTCAAACCGGAGCTTGAAAAGTTGGAATTAGAATTTGGTACATCAAATTATTTAAATAAATCAAAATTAAAGTTTTGAAGTTATAATCGAAATAATTAAGGTTGTAATTTCAACAATTGATTTTTTTAAAGATGGGAACTTTAGATATTGCTAAATAATAATAACATCAATGACACTTCAAATTTTAGCTTAGAATTGAATTATATTTGAAGATTTGAATTTTAATTTGGATACTGAAGGAAAATTTGATTTAAGTGTTTAAAACGATAATTTGGAAATCAACAATTTATAAAATTGAAATGGTCTGAATAAATTTTGAATTGGAAATGAAATTAATTTGGAACTCGAATTGAAATAAATTTAGAATTGGAAATGAAATTTATCTGAACTTGAAATTTAGTAGAGTCGAAATAGAATCCGACATGAAATCAGAATTGAATCGATTAAATTGAAATGGAAATTGGGATTGATTTGAATTGATTTGACTTTGGAATTATTTTCAAATGGATTATTTTAGTATAAACAGTTTTATTCTATATTATTTAACTATTCAAATTATTATGATTTTTTCATTCTATTTTAAATTCTCAAACTATTTTTATTTAGCTATTTTGACTACTACTATTTAATATATTTTTGAAAATTTTAATCCGATTAAAGAAATGGAATGTTATATTTTAAACCTTAGCTTTAAAATACGAACCGGGTTAAAGTGAAGTTATAACATAAATAGTAATTCGAATAAATATTTGAAGAGAAATCGATATGTCAAACCGAATTGATATTTCAAAATAAATATGATTTGTGAAATGAATATGATGATTTTGACATGGATTTAATTTTTTAAACGAATATGGTGCTTTGATATCAAATGTGAATTGTTCTGAAATGTAAAAGAACCAACCAGTGTGTAAAATGATGATTGGTTGTAAAGAGATTAAGGCCTCTTGTTAACACACTCTCTGTTAATATTGGAGCCCCTTTGATAACAATGTGCATGGTGGTTGATATCCATAATGTAGTGGTTTAATTGATGAATGTTTATTAGAATGAAATAAGAGAATGACGATGAATTGCCTTGAAATTCATGTAATAATTAAATAACTAAAACATGAGCCTATGTCTGGCCAATGAGGTTAGCTACCTCCAGTGACATTGACCACTCATATTGCTATCATTATTTTATACTCAATGGGCATACCCATGTTCGTTTGATTGATAGTCGCAGTTGGCCACGAATGGGTTAAGACCACCTAGGATGGGTAAACTAATAGAATCCTACCTTGGGCATTGCCTCACGTGCTTTGTCATATTTTCCTTATATGACCCATTACAACTTTGGTTACTAAATTAAATGTGTTAAGGTGGATCTTTGTAAAGATTTAACACTATTTTGATATTTATTTTTCTGATAGACATTACTTATTGTAACGTATACTATTTTATGTAAATAGTTAAACAAATCCTTTAGAGATGGAATCTCGAACATCTCTTAAGTTACTGCATGCCTGTTAGACACTGGGTAGGAGATGGAAAATTCCATAAACATCTCTAAAGCCGTGGCACTCATATTTACTTATCATTGTTATAACTTACATAAGATATTTTAGCCCCGATCCGAGGGTTTTATCTTTGCATTACGCTGGATCAGCCCGAGCTTTTTCAGATACTAAAGACTATTATTCTAGAGGGCGAAGACAGAGTTTGGTATATTATTTACTATTATTACTACATCACGTTGTTCCGATGCATTTGATTATTTCTCTATTGGATGAACAACTTAGACACTACATAAGTGTAACCGAATATATTTTTATAGACAACTTCTTAAACTGCTTATTTGATTATTATATTTTGTCATTTCATTGTGAGATTCTGTGTTTAGTCCCTTTATATTTTATTCTTTTTTTATATATAACAATCCTCCCTCTTGAACAATTTGAGTTGGACATGCGTGGATTGTTTTCTACTTGAATCGGTCAAGAATGTGGGTCGTTACACTTAGTATTAGAGCCAGGTTTAGCGATAATCTTAGCTCTATTAGTTATTAACTCATTAGAAATATGTCTAGTAATACCCTAAAATGAGTTTGAGTGTATATATATAAGAGAGAGTATTTGTAAATTCATATGAAAAGGGTTTATATTGTGTTAATTCGTTCTATGTAGTATTTATGAATTTTGGTCGGTACTTGGGACGCCATGGTATAGATAGGGATTTCTAACCACTCAAGAATGACAGATTTACATGCAATTATTTTCAAACATGCAAACGAAATAATTTTACCCAGAATTACATTTTTTTATACAAGTGAATTATTTGAAATTTATTAATTTGGATGTGTTGTTTTTATAAAATGATAATATCAGATGATTATCATTTATTGTATGATTAGCCAATAACCTTATACTATTGTGTTGTATGCATAAGAAAATGAAATTTTACAACATGATTTATAAATTGTGATCTATGAATGAATTTAATTGAGAATTTTGATAACTAAACAATTCCAGTACTTTCGAAATTGGTTTGCAAAGGTTTTTTAAAAGTAGCAGTAGTATTATTCGAAAGTACTTCTAAATAGATTTTTTTTTCAGAAAAGGGAATTAAAAAGAAGAAAATTCATTATTTCCCTTTTATTTCATAAGGAGATAATTTCAATGATGAGTGCACACATTTTTTGTGTTTATCTATAAGTCTCTAAGGGGTAGACCACTTAGTAGATTTGTTATACCGTGTTCGACACCCCACGACCGTTAATGTTACTTTTTATCAGAATGCATCAAGTTTTGCGAAGCATTATAGGTAAACAGAAACAGAAACATTACAAGATAGATATAAAATAATAGCGGAATCAGAACATTATTAAATAGAAAAGCTTCGTGGTTCAAACCCAACTACATAATAAGTCTGGAATATTGAAAACATAAAACTTCTGCCTTGTACAAAAATCATCATCAGAGGTATAATAATACATAAAAAGAGCATAATCCCAAAAACATAGCCATAGTAGAGCAGACACGAAAATGAGCAATACATCTATGCATCTTCAAGCAGAAGGAAAAAAGAATCCTGATCAAGCTTGAGTATTCCCACCCTGAGAACCTAGGGGGAGGAGGAGGAGGGGGGAAATGGAGGAGTATAAAGAGGAAACAAAATTGGTCAAACATAAAGCCTGGCGAGTCCAGATACTTTTAGCATATAAATAAGTAAAAGCATCATGATAGGCATATAAGTTGGAAGACATAACAGTGTCATAAGGTAGGTGTTATAAGGTAAACAGGATAAACAGAATAGAACATGCATTGCGCTTCTCTAATACTTTTCTCTGCACCAATACTTGTATAACAAGAACAAAATGATCCCAATAAGTATAAGACGGTAGACTTAGGTATACTTCTAGTGAGAGGTTTTACCCCATACAATAATAGGTAGCTCCGCAGAACTGACGGGTGTTACCCCAACGATATTAATGGGCTCCTAAACAAGCAAGACTAGATGTACCCTAATCACTACCTCTAATCGATCGGTTCCCTGATTCGTAGATACCCTATGCTGACCCCACAATAGGATATATCACTTCCTAAAGTGGCAATCCTTTGTTTACAGATGTGCACAAACCATATCTACAGGTGTCACGACATCTTAACCTCCTGGACCAGACCCATGCACGCACATGACCCCATCGAAATGCGCCGCCCACACCATCCGTTAGATGGACCTCTTACAACCAACTCAGTAAGCGTGCCCTGACCCCGACCTAGTTCGAGGTTCTTCGTTCGATACCAATATAGGTTACTGACTTATATGGGTCCCACACTCCGGATGATACAAGCTTCCCCCCAGGCTTGCATCCCCACTAACGGGATTTCAACATGTCATGCCTACTGGTTTAACAATATTGCATAACCCCAACATGTTAAGTTTGTCAGGTTTATCTTCATAACCCGTCCCCACGTATTCAACAAGATTTACTTAACCCTCCCACTGATTCAAGCAAGCTTACTTAACCCCTACACAAGTTAATAGGTCATGCAATCCTTATGGATTCAAGCAGGTTAGTATTACAAGTTTATCACCATTCATTCATGGTTATTAATGCGCTAAACCTCCCACATTAAGTCTACCACTTGTGGATGTTAGATATGCCGGTTGGGTCCGGGCAGACTTCTTCCACAAGTCAGACTTAACCTCGTGTCTTAGCACCATTATGTGTTTATGCACTTAGACCCCTCACATTAGATTTACCACTTGTGGACGCTAGATATGCCGGGCGGTTCCGAGTAGGCTTCTACCACAAGTGTAATCTAACATCTTGTCTAAGCACAATTAAAGTTTCTAATTACTACAAATCTAGGCATTTTCATCACTAACAAATTTTCATGTTTATTATGCCCCAAATCCCTGTCTGATCTATAATAAAAGTTATGCCCTGGATTAAGGTTTAGATCAAAATATAGGTTATGTCCCCAAATCCCAAGTTTTGGCTCAAGGTACAAATTATGCCCAAAATTCCCAATCATATTTTACAATATTAACTATGCCCCAAATTAATCATTCCCAATTTCGTACGTTCACGTATTTCAGCGATAGACCTAGGCTTGAAGGTAGCCTGGCTATAAAAAAAACAAAAAGGGAAAAAGGGAGAGAAAAGAACAAGAATAGGCATAGTAAATAAAACTGGCATAAGATGATAAAATTGGTAATGCTAACAGAATAGGCATATAGTGATATGATTAGGCAAACTAACATAATAGGGATATCATGAAGAGGTAAATGAGATCTAAGAAGTAAGTTAGGTATACAAGTAATGGTATATCTTTTATGATTCAAGTTATTGACATGCGTAGACTTAGATCCAAACATATAAACATGTCAGGATTACATTTTGGGTGTTTATATCTAAAAGCATCATAAACTTATTGCGACTAGATCTAAAGAATAGAGGATTGATTATAGCATAGATCCTTGAATACTTGTTGTTGCAGAAGAATAGGCTATTTTAATCTGAGTTAGGACAACACCTTGTTGTCTCCATTAATTTAGATGAATAAAATAATGGGATTAAGGTCCTTTATATAGCCATGAGCTAACAAACCAGGACACATAGCAGGTCCAGATTCATACCTAGGGGGGGTGGGGGAGTCGATCTCGGGTCAACATAGGGGTCGACACCCCTGTTGTGAGGTCCACCCATGGGTCGAAACCCATAGGGCAAGGGGTCGCCCCGTAATGGGCCGACTTCCCGCGCCTCCCCACGCCTCTGTTTTTTGAATTATTTTGAATTCTGGATAATGTTTGTTTACATATATTTCTCTTAAGCATATACAAACTTATAACCTTAATAACCTTCTCATACGATGTCCATTTTACGCATACTTGGTGTCTATCTTAAGCAGAATTCCGAGGCAAACGCAAAGGCGTAGTCCGTTTTACTCAATCCCAAATATTGAATTATGTATTCTTTAGTTTATCATTTTAGTGTTCTTAGAATTATGGGGTGTTACATTCTCCCCTGCTTAAAGGATTTAGTCCCCGAAATCTCTAAGTTAAGAAGAATGCATATCCTAACATCCATTGTCCATCTACTCATCCATCAATCACAGGCATCCATTGTCCTTAAAAGATTTCTTATGCTTATATGAATATGTGCAAACGTGTGTGTCTATGTCCCTATACTAATGCGAAAGATACGGCGGTATACTGATTCAGTTGACCTCCTTAATGCAATGTTTGTTAGTGCCAGGAATCCAACATGTACACAAATAATCCTACTCTAACATGTAAGTAATGTGTGTACAATCATTCATCCAAATGTGACATCCATATGATGATGCATCCACTTTCATCCATTAAAAGAAGAAAAATGCACATACATTCATACGCAGTGTAACACCCCATAATTTTAAAACATGACATATGGGATAATTAAATAAAATTTAATATTTATAAGAAGAATTAAGGGAAAAGGGTTGCGCCATTGCATTCGTCTTGGAATTCTGCTTGGCATAGAGTCCGAGTTTGCGTAAATCGGATATCATATAAAGAAGTTTTGAAGCTTAGAAGAACTCAAGAATTAGCAGAATATAAATTAAAATAATAATTAAAAAACAAAAACGAGTTCAAAAATCAAAATCAGTAAAATTTGGGTGATCGAGAGATCCGCCGCTCTAAGGTATTGACCCCCTAGGGGAGTCGACATAGGTGTTAACCTCCCTATAGGGTTGTCGACATAGGTGTCGACCTCCCTATAGGGGTGTCGACCCCTATTTGCCCAGAACTGGCAGACGTGTTTTGGTTGTCTAGTGTAACGCCCCATGTCCATTAATGTCACTCACAAAGGGAATGCATCAATGTCCATGAAGCATTATTGTTGTATAGAACAGATAAATTACAAGAATAAATAAATAAAACAACACAGGGGAAGTTAAAACTTATTTCATAGCATCATAACTCAAAACAAGCTTTCATAAGTAATTTTCAAAACCACTACAATAGGATCAATAGTCTTTTCCAAAAACTTCAAAGTACATAAAGAAGCAAATACTTAAATAACATAAATGCATAAATCCCCACTGAGCATAAGCAAAGCCATAAAGTTGAGAGAGTCCAAAGCGATACATCTACTCTTTTCAAGCAACTGAAAGAAATCGACACTAAGCTGTAGTATTCCCTCCTTGCAAACCTAGGGGGGAACGAAAGAAAAGAGGTGGAAACAAATGGGTCAGACATAAAGTCTGGCGAGTCCAGTAATTTTAACAAATAATAGGTAAGGTAAATGATCAAGACATAAATAGGCATCATGATATGGCTGTAACATAGATAAGGTAGATAAAAAGGATGGACAAGATGATTTCTTTCCTAAGTACTAAGACAATCCTACACCTTGGCCAAGCGAACAGCCCTCCAAGTACTAACCCCAAAGACCGAAGTCAACATCAGACTAGCACTCAAATGACTATCCAACTCAACCAACATGTATTTCGTTACACCGCACTTTTGCTAAGTTACACCACATTACTTAATTACACCGCACATCTACTAGTCTCTTTTTACTAGAGGTTGATCCCTTCCCACTAACTATACCCACATGACAAACTTGGTAGCTACTGGTACCTAGCTGCTATCGTAGGTGCCGGCTTGCTCCTACCACCTCTAAGGTACCCTTAATATACCCATTCGATCGGCTCCCTAAACCCCGTAGGCACCCGTGCTGGCCACACAATGGGGTGTATCACTCTCTAAAGTGGCAACCCCGATACCAACATGAAATGCACGACTATACCTGCACGATGCAACAACGTCTTACCTACCAGCCCGGACCCATGCACGCACATGAACCCGTTGGACTTGCGTTGCAACCGCTATTCACGTTTTGACCTCTTATATTCAAGCCCAGTAAGCGTGTCCCAACCCGCTGGATTTGTCGGGCGGTTCTGAGCAGTCTTACGTCACAGTTGCGCCTAACCTCGTGTCAAAGGTTCATTAGCATCGCCTTTCACCCAGACCCAATTTTCATGTCATATATATCCAATTAAACATATAATCATGTCTATAATATTGCCTATTCCAAATTGTCACTAATTACACATTAATTAGCCTCAATTACAAATTTATAATTTTAGGCAATTTCATCAATTCCATGTAATTCATACCCAAATATGCCAATTTCACATATTATCCAATTATCCAAAATATCCAATAATATCCAATTTTCCAAATTTCCCATATTCCCAATATTCCACATCGTTCCCACGTATTCACATTCGCGCATATTTTTAATATAGGCTCGAAGGTAGCCTAGATCCACAAATAAAAGGAATAGGGGTAAGAAGTGAGAATCAATTCATAGAAAATTGGAATAAAACATCATCATGAAATAAAGAGGCATATAGACTGGCATAGAGGCATAATAAAAGATTCAACATGAATAAACTGATAAAAGATATGAACTTTACATAGAAACATAGGCATATGATGACATGAATCAAAAAGGTGAAGACTTGGTGAGATTTTCATTACAAACATATATATGAATCCTTTTTACAACTTTTTCATGTTACTTTAATCCCATTAAATTTGTGAAAATAATTGTACTCACCTTTTGTGGCTTAAGAAAAGGATTAACGAATTCAAATTGGTGTAGAAACGTTGCGGTGATGTTGATCGATCTTCTTTAATTGTTGTTGAAGCTCTAAACTTTGATTTGAATTGTGTATGAACACTTAAGATTTACTTTAGAGGCGGCGGCTATGGTTTAAGAGAGAGCTTGACCGCATAATGGTGTCATAGATAATATTTTATGAATTAGGGTTAGGTCTTAGGGTGTATATATAGATATCTAGGATCGATTTGAGCTCTTAGATTAACCTAGAAATCATCAGGACCACTCAGATGCAACATCAGCCCTTAGCGCGAATCGGGCCATGGGTTGACAACCAAACACCCTGGATTGACCCCTAGTCGACCCAGCGGGGCTCAGGTCGACTAAGCGGTGCTCGGGTCGACTCCAAAAATGGTGCGGTTCGGCTATTCCCACTCCCGATTTGCTGTTTTGAACTTTTTTTTTTGAATATATATTTATTTAATTTATATATATATATATATTTCTCTCATATGCATACAAACTTCAAGGCTTAATAACATCTTCATAAGGTATCCGTTTTGTGCAAACCAAAAGTATATCTTGACCCAAAATTTTGAGACGAACATAATAGCGCAACCCATTTCACTTAGTTCTTCTTCTAAAAATTAAGTATACTTTAATTTGTGAATTTTTAATGTTATAAAATTATGGGGTGTTACATTCTCCCCTCTTTAAAGGATTCGTCCCCGAAAATTCCAAGTTAAGAAGAATGTGTCCTACCATCCAATCATCCATCTACTCAACCATCATCCACAAGTATCCATTGTCCTTAAAAGATTTCTAATGTTATATGAACATATGCAAAAGTCTGTGTATATGTTCCTTATCTAATGCAAAGATCAGGCGGTCCACTGATTCAGTCGACCTCCTTAATGCAAATAATGATAGTGCCATGTATCCACCATGTGTGCAAAGAACCCTATACATATCATTACTACATGTGTGCACAACCATTCATTCAAATGCAATATCCATATGATACGTCTATTTAATATACATCCATTTAACTAAATACATCCATTTATATGCAATATGCAATATGAAAGTGACTGAGCCGATCTAGTGCATAAAGTGTGTGTATATGTATCCACGAGCAACCACTAGCAAACACTTGCATCCACATGCATCCATCAATCACAACATGTCTCAAACACATGTTTCAATCATAGGACTACCTTATTTAAAGGCCAAAGACTTAAACGAGAGGATATACTAAAGATAGGACAAGTACAAGCTAAGCGATAAAGGAGAAATTAAAAGACATACCCTAAAAAAGGAAAGGGTATAATGAATACATCTTCTCTTCCGTCTCCCAAGTAGCATTTCCTTGATCATCTCCCCATTGCACTTTGACTAGCTTGACCTCTCGGTTCCTCAACTTCTTAATCTCCGACCCAAGAATGCATGTAGGAGCTCGTCGAATCGTCACATCATGCTCTATCTCCACCTCTCTAAGTAAGCTCTACTCTACCACTTCCGCGGTCTCATGCAAGCACTTCCTCAAATGTGATACATGGAATACGTCGTGTACACCACTAAGTCTCTCGGGCAACTCCACTCTATACGCCTTCTGTCCAATCCTCTCCTTAATAGGGAACGACCCTACGAACCTTGGTGATAATTTCCCAACGGACCCAAAGCGAACAACATTCCGTAATGGAGACACCTTGATAAACACCATGTCCCCAATATCAAATTCAAGATCTGTCCTCCTTTTGTCCGCATACGATTTCTGCCTATCTTGCGCCGTCTTCATCCTCCTTTGAATAAAATCAATCTTTTTCGAAGACTCTCTAATCATATCGGGCCCAAGTAAGATCTTATCCGTAGATTCCCACCAACATGTAGGTGAACGACAAGACCTTCCATAAAGAACCTCGAAAGGTGCCATGCCAGTGCTAGACCGAGAACTATTATTATACGCGAACTCCACCAAAGGAAGATGCTCCTCCCATGTACCTCCAAAGTCTAAAACACATAACCTCAAAAGGTCCTCTATAATACGATTCACCCTCTCGGTCTAGTCGTCCATCTGAGGATGATATACGGTGCTCAATCATAACTGAGTCCCTACTGCCTCTTGCAAGCTCTTCCAAAACTCGCTAGTAAAAATAGGATTGCGGTCGCTCACTATGCTAGAAGGAACACCATGCAAACGAACTATCTCTCGAATGTATACGGAGGCTAACCATGGAGTAGTCCTCTTACTCTTCACGGGAATGAAATGGGTGCTCTTAGTAAGTCTATCTACCATGACCCAAATCCCCGTATTACTTTTCCTTGATCTCGGTAACCCATCAACAAAGTCCATCTAGACACTCTCTCACTTCCATTGTGGGACCTCCAATGGGTGAAGCAACCCACCGGGCTTCTTTTGCTTTGCTTTTACTTATTGGCACACCAAGCATCTAGCGACAAACTCGGTCACATCCTTCTTCATACCGGCCCAAAAGTAAACTCATCTCATGTCCATGTACATCTTGTCCCTGTCGGGATGAATGGTCATCTTCGAACAATGTGCATCATCAAGAATGGTCTTTCTCAAATTCTCGTCTCGTGGTACACAAAGTCTATCGCCCCTACGTAACCAACCCTTATCATCTAGGGTATACCTACTGAGATGGCTCGATGACTCCCTCCTTATGAGCTTCTCTACCAACTCAACCAACTGTGGTCATCTCGCTGTGCCTAACCAATCCGTCCCAAAAGTGTAGGTATGACCTCTAAGGATGCTAGCAAACGGGGTACAAAGTCAATGGAAGGTCTAAAGTCAAACATACAGATGAACTCTAAGCTTTGTCGCTCAACAAACAACGGACTCAAGGACAACCTTTTCCTACTTAAGGCGTCTGCCACCACGTTACCCTTGCCAGGGATATATGCTATCTTGAAATCTTAGGACGCTAAGAATTCCATCCACCTTTGCTGCCTTAAGTTCAAGTCCTTCTGAGAGAACAAGTATTTTAGCGATTTGTGGTCTGTGAACAATTCGAATTTGTCGCCAAGAAGATAATGGCGCCAAGACTTAAGCGCCAAAACAATAACGGCCAACTCTAGGTCATGTGTAGGGTAATTCCTCTCATGCACTCTCAACTGCTTCCCTCCATAGGCTATTACCCTCCCCTCTTGCATTAAGACTGCGCCTAGTCCTGTCCCACAAGCATCGGTATAGACGGTAAATGTCTTACTCCCATCTGGAAACACTAAGACTGGGGCTGTGGTCAAAGATATCTTTAAACGTTGGAATGCATCATCACAATCTACGTCCCACACGAAAACAAGGTTCTACTTCGTCAAGCGTGTCAATGGGGCTGATATCTTTGCGAAGTCCTTGATAAACTTCCTATAGTTGCCTGCCAACCCCAAGCAACTCCTCACCTCGGTAGCATTTTTAGGGACCTTCCAGTCTTTGATGGCCACCACCTTCGCGGGATCCATAGCTATCCCTTCTTTGGAAACCACGTGCCCTAAGAATTGCACTTCCTTCCTCCAAAAGTGACATTTAGAAAATTTAGCTTTAAGGTTATGCGCTTAAAGGGTCTGCAACACTTCCCTAAGACGTAGGGCATGCTCTTCCTCGCTCTTAGAAAAGATCAAGATGTCATCCACAAAGACCACCACGAATTTATTAAGGTACTCCCTAAACACCCTACTCATCAAGTCAACAAAGTATGCAGGGGCGTTTGTCAAACCGAAGGGCATTACAAGCCACTCATAGAAACCGTCCAGAGTCCTAAAGGCAGTCTTGTCTATGCTATCTTCATCCACTCTCAACTGATGGAAACCAGTGGCTAAGTCCAACTACAAAAACACTGAGGCGCCAACTAACTGATCGAAGAGATCGTCAATCCTCGGCAGTGGGTGCCTATTCTTCTTAGTAAGCTTATTAAATTCTCTATAGTCCACACAAAGTCTAAGGGACCCATCCACCTTGGTGGCAAATACTAATGGAGCACCCCACTACAATATACTATGTCTTATGAATCCCTTCTCAAGCAACTCCCCTACTTGTTTATTAAGCTCCCTCCTCTCACGAGGAGCCAAGTGGCGTACTAGCAGAGATACTGGTTTTGCATTATCTACAAGATAAATATGAAAGTCTATCTCACGTTTTGGGGGTAGACCCCTCACCTCATCGAAGACATCGACATATTCACGGACTACACGAACAGAATGTAAATCACCATTGGATGTGTCAAGTGACTCAAGATAACTTAGCATCACTGATCCTTTTGGGTCACAAGAAATATCAAGGGTCTTTCCACTACAAGTCAACAATTTTACTATCCTTCATTCACAATCTAGGATGGCGCCATGTCTGGCTATCCAATCCATCCCTAGAATCAACCCACAGCCCATGAAACCAAGCACAAATACATTACATTCAAAACCAACGCCTAGGATAAACAATCTCAAATCCCTACAAACCATGGATAAATGAGCCAACCCACCAATAGGATTTGAGACTACAATGGGATCCACAACGAGACTAGTATTTATGTGCAGTGTTTCAACTAATGACGTAGAGATAAACGAATGTGATGTGCCAGAATCGAATAAAGTATGGACAGGATGATCAAACAAGAAAATAAAACTTTCGACAAAAAAATTTCTACCTTCTTCATGTCCCGGAGCCACGAGAGCGTGAACCTGCCCTCCCGAAGTAGAACCTGCCCTCTGCCCTTGCTTCTTAGGACAGTCCTTCACAGCATGACCCGCATCACCACAATGATAACAAGCGAACTTCTTCTTCTTCCTACAGTCTTTCTTCAAATGGCCGGGTATCCCACAGTTGTGACATTTCCACTTTTCCTTACCACCTTTCTTTTTTTGTTGGGCTTTCTTTGGATCCTCCTTATCTTGTGGCCTAAAAGTACTTACACCCTTCTCTTCTTCATGCATGTATGCCATATCAACAAGCTTTTCATACGTAGCCCCCATTGGAATGTAGGACATAGCTAAACTGTGAAGCGGTTCATTTAGGCCCTTTGCAAACCTCAAGGCCTTCTTATGAGGCGTATTCACCAACTCTATCCCAAATCTGGCCAACTTATTAAATTCGGTCACATACTCCTTCACTGTCAAGAACCTCTCCATGTACATACTCTCCTCAGCTTGAGAAAGGAATTTCAACTCAAACCTTCCCCTAAAATCTGCCTACGTCTCAACAGCATGCTCCTCATTAGTAACCTCCAACCAAAACGAAGCTTCGTCCTTCATCAACCAAGCAGCCAGTTGGACCTTCTTACAATCGTCCAAATCGAAATGCCAAACAGATCCTCCACTTCTTTCAACCAATTTCTAGCTTCAACGAACGTTTCACACCCACTAAAAGGTTTTCCACCCATCGAACGAAAGTCTTTACATATTTTGGAGAAAGCATCTCCACACGAAGGAATGACTGGCGCTGGGGGAGGAGGAGGAACGTCGGCCAGACCCGTGGCAACGGCCCTAGCCTCGTGATATTGACGAAACCAACCGGGTACATGAACACCCTCTGGTATCTCAGATGCTCCAGACATGCTGAAAAGAAAATGAAAACGTTCCAAAACAAGGGAAACAAAAGATAGATGTATGGCTTGCGGGGATTATGCTCTTTTAAAGTAAACTTTCCTTGGAAATAGCTTCTTTAAAACAAGTTTTTGAAAATACTTTCTAGGAAAATAATACTTTTGAAAACACTTTTCAAAACTTTTTATCTGTTCTTGTAACCATAGCTCTGATACCACGTGTAACACCCCATGTCCATTAATGTCACTCACAAAGGGAATGCATCAATGTCCATGAAGCGTTATTGTTGTATAGAATAGATAAATTACAAGAATAAATAAATAAAACAACACAGCGGAAGTTAAAACTTATTTCATAGCGTCATAACTCAAAATAAGCTTTCATAAGTAGTTTCCAAAACCATTACAACAGGAACAATAGTCTTTTCCAAAAATTCAAAGTACATAAAGAAGAAAATACTTAAATAACATAAATGCATAAATCCCCACTGAGCATAAGCAAAGCCATAAAGATGAGAGAGTCCAAAGCGATACATCTACTCTTTTCAAGCAACTGAAAGAAATCGTCACTAAGCTGTACTATTCCTTCCTTGCAAACCTGAGGGGGGGAAGGAAAGAAAAGAGGTGGAAACAAACGTGTCAGACATAAAGTCTGGCAAGTCCAGTAATTTTAACAAATAATAGGTAAGGTAAATGATCAAGACATAAATAGGCATCATGATATGATTGTAACATAGATAAGGTAGATAAAAAGGATGGACAAGATGATTTCATTCCTAAGTACTAAGACAATCCTACACCTTGGCTAAGCGAACAACCCTCCAAGTACTAACCCAGAAGACCGAAGTCAACATCATACTAGCACTCAAAGGACTATCGAACTAAACCAACATGTATTTCGCTACACCGCACTTTTGCTAAGTTACACCACATTACTTAATTACACCGCACATCTACTAGTCTCTTTTTACTAGAGGTTGATCCCTTCCCACTAACTGTACCCACATAACAAACATGGTAGTTACTTGTACCTAACTGTTATCAGGTGCCGGCTTGCTCCTACCACCGCTAAGGTACCCTTAATCTACCCATTTGATTGGCTCCCTAAACCCCGTAGGCACCCGTGCTGGCCACACAGTGGGGTGTATCACTCCCCAAAGTGACAACCCCGATACCAACATGAAATGCACGACCATACCTACACGATGCAACAACGTCTTACCTACCAGCCCGGACCCGTGCACGCACATGAACCCGTTGGACTTGAGTTGCCACTGATATTCACGTTTTGACCTCTTATATTCAAGCCCAGTAAGCGTGTCCCAACCCTGGCCTTGTACCGTGTCCAATTAGATACTCAAACGGGTTACTGGTTGAAACGGGTCCCCATCCGACACAAGCCTCCCACCTATGCTTGGTCCCCATTAGATTTTTCTCCCACTTAACCATTTTAATTTAAATGTCCATGTCTTACACATGCTATGTTAAG
Organism: Allium sativum; assembly: GCA_030737875.1. NCBI lineage: Eukaryota > Viridiplantae > Streptophyta > Magnoliopsida > Asparagales > Amaryllidaceae > Allium > Allium sativum. The sequence goes on from CM060927.1 coordinate 174,239,772, forward strand.
TCCATACTTACATGTCATAATTTACATGTCCTATCTTGTTCCGGTTAAGTCCATATTTACGTGTCATAATTTACATGTCACCCCACTTAACCCTCTAACCATACCCATGTCTTATTATGGTTAGTATTCTTTAATTCATTCCTTATGAAGAACGGTGCATGACCTCTCACATTAGACCAAACAATTTGTGGTCGCTAGATTTGCCGGGCGGTTCCGGCCAGTTTTACGCCACAAATCGGGTCTAAACTCGTGTCATTAGCCGTTACGCCTACAATTCATTCCTTTGACCTCTCACATTAGACGTCCAACTGTGATCGCTGGATTTGCTGGGCGGTTCCGGGTAGTCTTACGTCACAATTGCGCCTAACCTCGTGTCAAAGGTTCATTAACATAGTATTTCACCCATACCCAATTTTCATGTCATATATATCCAAATAAGCATATAATCATGTCTATAATATTGCCTATTCCAAATTGTCACTAATTACACATTAATTAGCCTCAGTTACAAATTTACAATTTTAGGCAATTTCATCAATTCCATGTAATTCATACCCAAATATGCCAATTTCACATATTATCCAATTATCCAAAATATCCAATAATATCCAATTTTCCAAATTTCCCATATTCCCAATATTCCACATTGTTTCAACATATTCGCGTTCGCGCGTATTTTTAATATAGGCTCGAAGGTAGCCTAGATCCACAAATAAAAGGAATAGGGGTAAGAAGAGAGAATCAATTCATAGAAAATTGGAATAAAACATCATCATGAAATAAAGAGGCATATAGACCGGCATAGAGGCATATAGACCGGCATAGAGGCATAATAAAAGATTCAACATGAATAAAATGATAAAAGGTATGAACTTTACATAGAAACATAGGCGTATGATGACATGAATCAAGAAGGTGAAGACTTGGTGAGATTTTCATTACAAACATATATATGAATCCTTTTTACAACTTTTTCATGTTACTTTAATCCCATTAAATTTGTGAAAATAACTGTACTCAGCTTTTGTGGCTTAAGAAAAGGATTAACGAATTAAAATTGGTGTAGAAACATTTCGGTGATGTTGGTTGATCTTCTTTAATTGTTGTTGAAGCTCTAAACTTTGATTTGAATTGTGTATGAACACTTGAGATTTATTTTAGAGGCGGCGGCTAGGGTTTAAGAGAGAGCTTGACAGCATAATGGTGTCATAGATAATATTTTATGAATTAGGGTTAGGTCTTAGGGTGTATATATATATGTCTATGATCAATTAAAGCTCTTAGATTAACCCAGAAATCATCAGGACCACTCAGATGCAACATCAGCCCTTAGCACGAATCGGGCCATGGGTTGACAGCCAAACACCCTGGATCGACTCCTAGTCGACCCAGCACAGCTCAGGTCGACTCCAAAAATGGTGCGGTTCGGCTATTCCCCCTCCCAATTTGTTGTTTTGAACTTTTTTGAATATTTATTTATTTAATTTTTATATATATCTATATATATTTCTCTCATATGCATACAAACTTCAAGGCTTAATAACATCTTCATAAGGTATCCGTTTTGTGCAAACCAAATGTCTATCTTGACCCAAAATTTTGAGACGAACATAATAGCGCAACCCATTTCACTTAATTCTTCTTCTAAAAATTAAGTATACTTTAATTTGTGAATTTTAATGTTATAAAATTATGGGGTGTTACATCTAGGGCTGATGTGTCCTTCTGGCATTGGCTGGATGATGTGTCTTTTTGGTCTAGATGATTTAGATGGGTTCTAAGCTAATCTAAAGTCCTAATTCACCAAGAGCATCTATAAAATACCCCTAAATCTAACCCTAATCTCATTGTCATTCATCCATGGTGCCTCCGTACTGCTCAAATTTAAATTAGTCTAGCCCTTCTTCTCCACCAAAGAAAATCAGAATAGGAGTATTCAAATTGGAAGATAAGAATCAAATTCTACAACAAAGGTTTATCTAATCAAATTCAGAAATCAGATCTATTCTCTCTTCTTATTCCTGTCGCTGTGAGTCTCTGTTACTTTCACATATAATTAAAAAGTAATTGTGATAGGATTGTAAATTGAATTTAATGATCATGCCTATAGGTAAGATGAATCATATCAAGTTTTGTAGATTCTTATGTTTTAGATTCATACCCAAGTTACTGTTGTTATATGCCTAATTGGATCTATTTTATTGTTCTATGCCCATTCATGTTTCATATGCCTCTTTTATGCCAGTTTCGATGACATGATTCTCTTCCCTTCTTCTTTTCCTTTTTTTATGAGATTAGGCTAACTTCAAGCCTAACATATTGTGTTGATATTTGCATACAAATAACATTTGAACGATTGGGAAATGTTTGGGGAACTTGTAATAAAAATATATTATTGGCATAAATAAATTTAAGCATAATTGTGCATAAATTATATACATGAGATTTGGCATAAGTTGGGAATGATTGGATATAATTTTTATACATGAGGTTTGGCATAAATTGTTAATAACAATGAATGCAAATTAATTTGGGCGTAATTTTGCATAACATGTATATATAAAATTATAGGCCTAATTTGGCTTAAAAACATAACTTAGATTGGAAATTATGGGTGATTGGAATACATTTTAATCCAAGATTTAAAATAGGTATTTGAATCAAGAAAGTAATAATGAACGCCAAAGACACGTGGTTAGATTCGAATTGCAGTACAAGACTGCCCGGCACATCCAACAACTGCAATTTGGTAATCTAATGTGAGAGGTCAAAGGCAGAAATTAGATACGTAATAATGCAAAGACACGAGTTAGATTCGGATTGTAGTATAAGACTGCCCGGAATCCCCTGGCATATTCAGCAACCGCAAAATGGCAATCTAATGTGGGAGGTCTTACAAGATTATGATTGTAATGAATTGATGAACACTTAACTAAGATAAGATATGTGGTAAGACATGGGAATGATAAAAGGGTTAATTGGGTAGCATGTGGAAAAAAAATCAGACACTTAACCAAGATGAAAAATGTGATTAGACATGGGGATAAAGAGGGGTTAAGTGGGAATTCCTAGCGGGGACCAAGCTTAGGAGGGAAGCTTGTGTCAAGTGGGTGGATCCTTTTCAACCAGTAACACATTTAGTATCTATGTGAGCTCGAACTAGGTCGAGGACGGGACACGCTTACTGGGTTGATTGTAAGAGGTCAATAAAGAGTTAGCGATGACAGTGCAAGTCCAAGGAGTCATGTACGTGCGTGGGTCCGGGCTGGTAGGTAAGACGCTGTTGCATCGTGTAGGTATAAGCCGTGCCTTTTAGTATTATCGGGTTGCCACTTTAGGGAGTGATACACTATGTTGTGGGACTAGCACGTGTATCTACGAGTTAGGGAGCCGATCAAATGGGAAGGGTAGTGGGTACAACTAGTGGACATAGGAGCAGGCGACACCTATGATAGCAACAAGGAGTACATGAAACTACTATCATCATCATTATTATTATGTTAAGTAAGAGGGATCAACTTTCAGTATGGAACTAGTATTTGTGCGGTGTAGGGATTATCTTATAGCGATCAGATGCGCAATCAACGTTATATCTTGTTCATCATGTTTACCTTGTCATATCTGCTTATGTTACAGTCATCTCTTATATCTTGTTTATGTTTTCATCGTGTCACTTTACTTATTATATAGATAAAGTCACTAGACACGCCAGACGTATGTCGGACCCTTTTTGTTTCGCCTCTTTTCTATCTTTCCCCCCAAGTCCTCAGGGTGGGACTACTGGAGCTTGACTTGGATTTCTTTCTTCTTGAAGTGCTTGGAAGTGTTGAAAGTAATGCTCAGCTTTATCTCTTTTCCATTATGGCTATTTGAAGGGGGGTTATGGTTTTACTTTTATGTACTCTGATAATAATTTTGTACAAGATGGATATTTGCATACTTGGCTTTTGTATATGGTTTAATGTTGTAACCAGACATGTTTTGCTTTTCCGCTGTAATGAATAAATTTTGAATTTTATTAAGTACCATTTTATATATTTGTCTTGTGATATTCTGTTCTATACTCTTATAATACTCCATGAAAGTTAATGCATTCCCTTAGCGAGTGACATTAATGGACGTGGGGTGTTACACGTGGTATCAGAGCTGAAGGTTACTGGAACAGATAAAAGATTTTGAAAACCGTTTTTAAAAGCATTTTTTTTGAAGTATTTTCAAAAACATGTTTTAAAGAAGGTGTTTTCAAGAGAAATGTTTATTATGAAAAACATAATCCCTAAAAGCCATATATCTGTCTTTCGATTCTCTGTTTTGAAACTCTTCCTTTTTCCTTTCAGCATGTTTGGGGAACCTGTTATACCCGAGGGCGTACAGATACCAGGTTGGTTCAAAAGGTATCCAGAGGCTAGGGCTACTGCCATAGGCCCAGTAGACGTTCCCCCTCCCCCAGTTGCAGCCGCTCCTCCTCCTTCTCCCCATGTAGATGCTTTTTCTAAGATATGCAAAGACATCCGTGCGATGGGCGAAAAGCTGTTTTATGGGACTGAGACCTTTGTTGAGGCTCAGAATTGGCTCAAGGAAATGAAGGATTTGTTTGTTATCTTTGGGATAGACAAGGGAAGGAGAGTTCAGCTAGATGCTTAGTTGATGAAGGATGAAGCTTCCTTTTGGTGGGAAGTAACTAATGGAGGGCATCCAGTGATGACATGGATAGACTTTAGACGAAGGTTCGAGTTGAAATTTCTTTCATAAGCAGAGGAGAGTTTATACATGGAAAGGTTCTTGGCTTTGAAGCAAGGGAGTTTATCTGTGAAGGAGTACGTCAATAAGTTTAACCAGTTGGCAAGATTTGGTATGGAATTAGTTAATACACCACATAAGAAGTCCTTGAGATTTGCCAAGGGTCTGAATGAACCATTACATGAATTGGCTATGTCCCACATTCCTATGGGGGCTACTTTCGCGAATCTTATCGAAATGGCGCTGATACGTGAAGAGGAGAAAGGTGCTAGTGTAGTTAAGGCTCAGGATAAGAAAGTGGATCCAAAGAAAGCACCTCAACAACAAAAGAAAGGTGGTAACGATAACAAAGGCCAAGGGAAGAAAAGGTGTTTTAATTGTGGAACACCGGGCCACTTAAGCAAGGACTGTAGGAAGAAGAAGAAGACGGATTGCTTCCAATGTGGTGAGCATGACATATGATTAAAGACTGCCTGAGGAGGTAAGGACAAGAGCAAGGGCAGAGGACATGACCTACTTATGGAGGGCAGGTTCATGCTCTCAAGGCACCAGGATAAGAGAGAGGTAGAAACATTTCTGTTGAAAGTTTAATTTTCCTTTTTGATCATCCTGTTTGAACTTTGTTTGATTCTAGCGCTTCACATTCATTTATATCTACTTCGTTAGTTGAAACACTACACCTAAATGCTAGTTTAGTTATGGATCCCATTACTGTCTCAAATCCTACTGGGGGTATGGCTAATCTTTCTATGTTATGTCAGGATTTGAGAATATATGTGTATGGCGTTGAGTTCGAATGCAACGCTTATTTGCTTGGCTTCATGGGCTATGGGTTGATTCTAGGAATGGAATGGCTAGCCAGGTATGGTGCCATTCTCGAATGTGAAAAGAGGGTAGTTTGACTGTTGACTAGTTTGGGTAATACTCTCGATATTTCTTGTGACCCTAAGGGTTCTGTTAAGATTAGCTACCTAAAATCTCTTGACACATCTATTGATGATTTACAATCTGTTCGTGTAGTCCATGAGTATGCAAATGTCTTTGAGGTGGTTAGGGGCTTACCTCCAAAATTCGAAATAGTTTTCTGAAAATATTTGGTGGACAATGCAAAGCCAGTTGCATTGCCGGCGCGCCACATGGCTCCTAGAGAAAGGAGGGAGCTTAGTAAACAAGTGAAAGAGTTACTTGAGAAAGGGATCATAAGAAGAAGTATCTCGGAGTGGGGTTCTCCTGTTGTTTTTGCTACAAAGGCTGATGGTTTGCTTAGATTGTGCGTGGACTATAGGGAGCTGAATAAGCTCACGATGAAAAATAGACACCCATTGCCGAGGATAGATGATTTGTTCGATCAGTTGGTTGATGCTTCGGTTTTCTCGCAGTTGGACTTAGTTACCGGATTTCATCAGTTGAGGGTAGCTGAGGATAATATAGATAAGACTGCTTTTAGGACTCCCGACGGTTTCTTTGAATGGCTCGTCATTCCTTTTGGTTTGACGAATGCACCCGCATATTTCATAGACCTGATGAGTAGGGTGTTTAGGGAGTTTCTAAACAAGTTCGTGGTGGTCTTTGTGGATGATATATTGATATTCTCTAGAAGCGAGGAAGAGCATGCCCTACATCTTAGGGAAGTCTTAGAGACCCTTAGAGCACATCAACTCAAAGCTAAGTTTTTCAAATGTCACTTTTGGAGAAAGGAAGTGTGGTTCCTAGGGAACATGGTCTCCAAGAAAGGGATAGCTGTGGATCCCGCGAAGGTGGTAGCAATCCAAGATTGGAAGGTTCCTAAGAATGAAATAGAAGTAAGAAGTTTTCTGGGTTTGGCGAGCTATTACAGAAAGTTCATCAAAGACTTTGCAAAGATATCAGCCCCACTTACACCGTTGACGAAAAAGAATTTGACCTTTTCTTGGGATGTTGACTGTGACGATGCTTTCCAACATTTGAAGAGGGCATTGACGACAGCTCCAGTTTTAGTTTTTCCTGATGGAAGTAAACCATTCATAATGTATATAAATGCTTGCGGGACAAGGCTTGGCGCAGTTTTGATGCAAGAGGGAAGGGTGATATGCTATAGTGGAAGGCAGTTAAAGGCCCATGAGAAGAATTACCATACCCACGACTTAGAGTTAGCTGCTATAGTTTTTGCGCTTAAGTCTTGGCGTCATTGTTTGCTTGGTGAGAGGTTCGAGTTGTATATAGATCATAAGTCACTAAAATACTCGTTCTCTCAAAAAGATCTAAACTTAAGGCAACAAAGGTGGATGGAGTTCTTAGCATCCTACGATTTTGAGATTGCATATACCTCAGGCAAGGGTAATGTTGTAGCTGACGCCTTGAGTAGAAAGAAGTTGACTTTGAGTCCTTTGTTTGTCGAACGGCAGAGTTTAGAGTATATCTCTACCTTTAACTTTAGAACCTCTATTCATTATGTACCCGATTTGTTGGCATTGATAGAGGTACGACCTACGCTTTTAGGACAGATAGGTGCGGCACAGCGAGATAACCCACAGGTTGTAGAGATAGTAGACCAACTCACCAGCGGGGAGTCTTCGAGTTATCTTAGTAAGTACACTATAGATGACAAAGATTGGTTGCATTGAGATGAGAGACTTTGCGTATCTCGAGACGAGAGTTTGAGAAAGACAATCCTTGAAGAAGCACATCGTTCTAAGCTGACTGTACGTCCCGATGGTGACAAGATGTATAGGGACATGAAGCAAGTTTTCTTTTAGGCCGGAATGAAGAAGGATGTGGCTGAGTTCATTTCTAGATGCTTAGTGCGCCAGCAAGTCAAGGCTGAGCAAAAGAAGCCTGGTGGTTTACTTCGCCTTTTAGAGGTTCCGCAGTAGAAGTGGGAGAGTGTTTCCATGGATTTCGTCGACGGGTTACCGAGTTCAAGGAAGAGTAATACACGGATTTTCGTAGTAGTAGATAGACTTACCAAGAGCGCCCATTTTATTCCCGTCAAGAGTAAAAGAACAACGGCATGGTTAGCATCTGTTTATCTCCGAGAGATAGTTCGTCTACACGACATATCTTCTAGTATCGTAAGCGACTGAGATCATATTTTAACTAGTGAGTTTTGGAAGAGCTTGCAAGAGGCGATAGGATTGCAATTGTATTTGAGCACCGCTTATCACCGTCAGAGGACGACCAAACAGAAAGAGTGAATCAGATTCTAGAAGATCTTTTGAGGCTATGTATCTTGGACTTTGGAGGGACATGGGAGTCCATTAGTAGAGTTTGCCTACAACAACAACTATCAGACTAGTATTAGCATGGCTCCTTTTGAAGCTTTATATGGATGACCTTGCCGATCACTGACTTGTTGGTGGGAATCTACATATAAGGTTTTACTTGGGCCCGAGATGATTAGGGAAACTTCAGAGAAGATAAACTTTATTCGAAGATGCATGAAGACGGCACAGGACCGGCAAAAGTCATAAGCTAATAATAGAAGTACAGTTCTTGAGTTCAGTGTTAGAGACATGGTCTTTATTAAAGTATCATCGTTGAGGAGTGTAGTTCGTTCTGGGTCTGTACGGAAATTGACACTAAGGTTCGTAGGGCTATTCCCCATTACATGCGAATTGGATAGATGGCCTATAGAGTGAAGTTGCCCGAGAAGCTTAGTGGTGTTCATGACGTATTTCATTTGTCGCATTTACAGAAGTGGTTACATGAAACCGCGGAAGTAGTAGAGTTGAGCATGCTTATGGAAGTGGAAGTGGAGTGAGATGCCACTATTAGGCGAGCTCCTACATGCATCCTTGGATTGGAGGTCAAGAAGTTACGCAACCGAGAGGTCAAATTGGTTAAAGTCCAATGGGAAGATGATCAAGGAGACGCGACTTGGGAGACTGATGACAAGATACACGCGTCATACCCTTTCCTTTTTAAGGGTATGTTCTTAACTTCTCCTTTTTCTACCACTTTATTTATATTTTCTCTATCGTTTAGTGTATCCTCTCAATTATATCTTCAACCCTTAGGTAGAAAATCCTATGGTTGTAAACATGTGTTTGAGACATGTTATGTTTGGTGGATGCAAGTGGATGTAAGTGTTTGCTAGTGGATGCATTTACATACACATAAGGCACTAGATCAGCTCAATCACTTTCATATTGCATATGAATAAGTGTGCATATTTAAGTTAATTGATGTATATTTAATGTGTTATCATATGGATGTTGCATTTGAATGAATGGTTGTGCACTCATATAGAAATGAAATGTATCATTAGGATTCTTTTGCATACATAATGGACGCATGACACTATCATGTTTTGCATTAAGGAGGTCAACTGATTCAGTAGACCGCCTAATCTTTGCATTAGCTAGGGGACAAATACACACACTTTTGCATATGTTCATATAGCATTAGAAATCTTTTAAGGAAAATGGATGCTTATGGATGATGGAGTAAATGAATGATTGGACAGTAGGATACATTCTTCTTAAGTTGAATATTCCAGGGATGAAATCCTTTAAGGAGGGAAGAATGTAACACCCTGTAATTTTAAAACATGATATAAGGGATAATTAAAGAATACTTAATTTTTATAAGAAGAATTAAGGGAAACGGGTTGCGCCATTGCGTTCATCTCGGAATTCTGCTTGGAATAGAGTCCGAGTTTGCGTAAATCGGATATAATATGAAGAAGTTGTGAAGCTTAGAAGAATTCAAGAATTAGCAGAATTTAAATTAAAATAATAATTAAAAATCAAAAACGAGTTCAAAAATCAAAATCAGTAAAATCTAGGTGAGCAAGAAATCTCCCGCTCTAGGGTGTCGACCCCCCTAGGGGAGTCGACATAGGTGTCGAACGCCCTTAGGTGTCGACCCCCATCTGCCCAGATCTGGCAGACGTGTTTTGGTGGTCTAGGGCTGATGTGTACTTCTGGGATCGGCTGGATGACGTGTCTTTTTTGGCCTGGATGGTTTAGATGAGTTCTAATCTAATCTAAAGCTCCTAATTCACCTAGAGCATCTATAAAATACCCTTAAACCTGACCCTAATCTTATTGTCATGCATCCACGGCGCCTCCATGCTGCTCAAATCTAAATTAGTCTAGCCCTTCTTCTCCACCAAAGCAAATCATAATAGGAGTATTCAAATTGGAAGATAAGAATCAAATTCTACAACAATGGTTTAGCTAATCAAATTCAGAAATCAGAATTCAGATCTATTCTCTCTTCTTATTCCTGTCGCTGTGAGTCTATGTTACTTTCACATATAATTAAAAAGTAATTGTGATAGGATTGTAAATTGAATTTAATGATCATGCCTATAAGTAAGACGAATCATATCAAGTTTTATAGATTCTTATCTTTCAGATTCATACCCAAATTACTATTGTCATATGCCTAATTGGATCTATTTTATTGTTCTATGCCAACTCATGCTTCATATGCCTCTTTTATGCCAATTTTGATGGCATGATTCTCTTCCCTTCTTCTTTTCCTTTTTTATGAGATTAGGCTAACTTCGAGCCTAATATATTGTATTGAGATTTGCGTATGAATAACATTTGAACGATTGGGAAAAGTTTGGGGAACTTGTAATAAAATGAGATTATTGGCATAAATCAATTTGAGCATAATTGTGTATAAATTAAATACATGAGATTTTCCATAAGTTGGATTGGGCATGATTGGATATAATTTGTATACATGAGGTTTGGCATAAATTATTAATAACAATGAATGCAAATTAATTTGGGCATAATTTGGCATAACATATATAGCATAATTTGGCATAACATATATACATAATATTATAGGCCTAATTTGGATTAAAAACATAATTTAGACTGGAATTTATGGGTAATTGGAATACATTTTAATCCAAGATTTAAAATGAGGATTTGAATCAAGAAAGTAATAATGAACGCCTAAGGCACGAGCTTTGATTCGAATTACTGTATAAGACTGCCTAGAACCGCCTGGCACATCCAGCAACCACAATTCGGTAATCTAATGTGAGAGGTCAAAGGCAGAAATTAGATACGTAATAATGCAAAGACATGAGGTTAGATTCAGATTGCGGTATAAGACTGCCCGGAACTGCCCGACATATCCAGCAACCGCAAAACGACAATATAATGTGGGAGGTCTTGCAAGATAACGATTGTAATGAATTAATGAACACTTAACCAAGATAAAACATGTGGTAAGACATGGGAATGATAAAAGTGTTAAGCGGGCAACATGGGTAGCATGTGAAACATAATCAAACACTTAACCAAGATGAGTCATGTGGTTAGACATGGGGATAAAGAGGGGTTAAGTGGGAATTCCTAGTGGGGACCAAGCTTGGGAGGGAAGCTTGTGTCAAGTGGGTAGACCCTTTTCAACCAGTAACCCATCTAGTATCTATGTGAGCTCGAACTAGGTGGAGGACAGGACACGCTTACTGGGTTGATTGTAAGAGGCTAATAAAGAGTTAGAGATGGCAGTGCAAGCCTAACGGAGTCATGTGCGTGCGTGGGCCTGGGCTGGTAGGTAAGACATTGTTGCATCATGTAGGTATAAGCTGTTCCTTTTAGTAGTATCGGGTTGCCACTTTAGGGAGTGATACACCCTACTGTGGGACCCGCACGGGTCTCTACGAGTTAGGGAGCCTATCGAATGGGAAGGGTAGTGTGTACAACTAGTGGAGATAGGAGCAGGCGGCACCTATGACAGCATCTAGGAGTACACGAAACTACCATTATTATTATTATTATTATTATTATTGTTATTATGTTATGTAAAGTAAGAGGGATCAACTTTCAGTATGGAACTAGTATTGGTGCGGTGTAGGGACTATCTTACGATGATCAGAAGCGCAATCAACATTATATCTTGTTCATCTTGTTTACCTTGTCATATTTGCTTATGTTACAGTCATCTCTTATATCTAGTTTATGTTCTTATCCTGTTACTTTACTGATTATATAGTTAATGTCACTAGACTCGCCAGATTTATGTTTGTCCCTTTTTGTTTCGCCTCTTTTCTTTCTTTCCCCCACAGTCCCTCAGGGTGGGACTAGTGGAGCTTGACTTGGATTTCTTTCTTCTTGAAGTGCTTGGAAGTGTTGAAAGTAATGCTCAGCTTTATCTCTTTTCCATTATGGCTATTTGGAGGGGGATTATGGTTTTACTTTTATGTACTCTGATAATAATTTTGTACAAGCTGGATATTTGTGTACTTGGCCTTAGTATACGGTTTTAATGTTGTAACCATACATGTTTTGCTTTTCCGTTGCAATGAATAAATTTTGATTTTTTTAAGTACCATTTTATATATTTGTCTTGTGATATTCTGTTCTATACTCTTATAGTACCCCATGAAAGTTAATGCATTCCCTTAGTGGGTGACATTAATGGACGTGGGGTGTTACATGCAGTATGAGAGTGATTGAGCCATCTAGTGTCTAATGTGTGTGTGTATGCATCCACGAGCAACCACTAGCAAGTACGTGCATCCACTTGCATGCATCAAACATAACATGTCTCAAACACATGTTTACATCTGTGGGATTCCAACCTAAAGGTCGAAGATTCGATTGATAGGATATACTTAATCGATAGAAACTAGTATGAATCAAACCTTTGGAAAGGAAGTTAAGAACATACCCTTGAAAAGAAAAGGGTACGAAGCGTGAATCTTTTCTTCAGTCCCCCAAGTTGCATTCTCTTACTTATCTTCCCTCTGTACTTTAATCAGCTTGACATCTCGGTTTCGTAGCTTCTTAACCTCTGATTCAAGAATACGGATAGGAACTCCTCTAACTGTCGCCTCTTGTTCCACCTCCACTTCCTCAAACATACTTGGCTTAACTACTTCTGTAGTATCATGCTAGCACTTTCATAAATGAGAAACGCGGAAAACATCATGAATGCCGGACAATTTTCCATGTAGCTTTACTCTATAGACCATTTGGACAATCCTTTATTTTATGGGAATTGGCCCCACAAACCTTGGTGCCAATTTCCCTACAAATCCAAAATGAACTACATTCCTCGTGGTGATACCTTAATGAAAACCATGTCTCGCACCTGAAGATCAATGTCAATCCTTCTCCTATCTATGTAGGACTTCTACTGGTCCTCATCAGTCTTCATCCGCTTGCGGATAAGATCAATCTTTTCTGAAGATTCTCTAACCATCTCAGGTCCAAGTAGAAGACTTTCTATAGATTCCTACCATCAAGTCGGTGATCTACAAGGTGTTCCATACAATGCTTTGAAGGGTGCCATGCTAATACTAGCCTTGTAATTGTTGTTGTAGGAGAACTCTACTAAAGGAAGATGCTCTTCCTAAGTCCCTCCGAAGTTTAGGATACACAGTCTTAAAAGATCCTCAAGGACTCTATTCACCCTCTCCGTCTGCTCATCGGTCTGAGGGTGATAAGTGGTGCTCAAACACAACTGTGTACCTAATGCTTCTTGCAAGATCCTCCAAAACTCACCGGTGAATATAGGTCACGATCACTCACCATACTGGAAGGTACTCCATGCAGACCGACTATCTCACGAAGATAAACTGCTGCCAATCATGTTGTTGTCCTCTTACTCTTAACAGGGTTGAAATGAGCGCTCTTAGAAAGCCTGTCAACTACAACCCAAACACTGGTGTTTCCTTTCGTTTATCTAGTCAAACCATCAATGAAATCCATAGTGACGCTCTCCCACTTCCATTGTGGGACTTCAAAAGGATGAAGTAAACTACCGGGCTTCCTTTGCTCAGCCTCGACTTGCTGACGAATCAAACATCGAGAAAAAAATTGTGCTACATCTTTCTTCATTCCATCCCAAAAGAAAACCCTCTTTATGTTCTTATACATCTTATTACTGCCAGGATGAATAGTCATCTTAGAATGATGAGCTTCCTCAAGGACTGTCTTCAACAAACTCCCAACTCAGGGAACACAAAGCCTTTCATTTCGTCGCAACCACCCTCTATCGTCCGTGGAATATCTACCGAGGTGACTAGATCTCTCCCCTCTGTTATGCCTATCCAAGATATCTGCTAGCCATGGGTCCTTTTGCTGCAAAGTCCCTGTAACGACCCGCATTCTACGCATCGTAGGATCGTAAAATATTAATTTCTGTCACATACGAAGTCGTATTGTCATGTAACTTTGGGAGACGACTAGTGGGGTCATTTCCCATGTTCATGATTTTTCCTGATTTTTAAATGACCATTTTACCCCTAGTTGGTATTGTTTTGGCCATAGCTTTTGACTGAAAAGGAATTTTGACCTGAAACCACTTCCATTGGCTCCGGATGATGGTTCCTCTTTCCGTAGAGTGGTCACATTAGCCAAACGGACTCACCGTTTGGGAGATATGGCTGAAACAAGTTTCATATGATGAAAAAAGGCTTAATTGGGCTTAACCGGGTGATTAGCAGCTAGGCCCAGAGGGGAATTTCGGGTTTAGAGGTATAGGAGGGCTGGTTAGGGTTAGAAAACATTTCTTTAGACATTTTCCAGCCGCCACTTTCATTCCTCTTGATCTAGCCATGGCCTCCACTCTCTAATTCTCTTCAAACGTCTCTTAATCACTTTCTAATTGAAGATTAGGCTTAGCAAACATCAAATCAAGGAGTATTAGCACGAGAACCGAGGTAGAGCTGCTGTGTAAGATTGGGAACAGCGCCAAATCAGAAAATATTTCAGTTTTGGGGTTTTAGTTGTGGCAAAGATGAGTGATTTGCATAGTTTTTGCACTAATTACAGTAATTAAGGGTAATTAGTGAAGATTAGCGAATTTACACACTAATAAATTCTGGAAAAATGTCTATAAATTCTTAAATAATATTTTATGCCTCTGTTAGAAAAATTGGACGGTTTGATTAAGTTTTACTAAGTATGTGCTTAAACATGATTAAGAAGGATTAAGGGGAAAACATGGGTTTTGGGTATGTTTGATCTAAAGTATTTCATGTAAATGATGTTTTAATGTTTTTGATTAATTCTATATGTTGTTACAGCTGTTTGGAATGTTTTGTAATGTCATAGGAAGTTTAGAATGGTTGAAAACGCCGTTGTTCGGCGAAAATAGCTTGCTGGAAAAAGTTGCAGATTTTCAGAACCGGTTAGGAAGAACACCCGATCCGAACCGGATAGGAGGAGGAGATCCGATCTGAACCGGATAGGAGGAGATCCGATCCGAACTGGATAGGAGGAGGAGATCCGAACCGAATCGAGTAGGAAGAACACCCGATCCGAACCGGATAGGAGGAGACACCCGAACCGAACCGAATAGAAGGAGGAGATCCGAACCGAACCGGATAGGAGGAGACACCCGAACCGAACTGGATAGAAGGAGGAGATCCGATCCGAACCGGATAGGAGGAGGAGATCCGAACCGAATCGAGTAGGAAGAACATCCGATCCGAACAGGATAGGAGGAGACACCCGAACCGAACCGAATAGAAGGAGGAGATCCGAACCGAACCGGATAGGAGGAGACACCCGAACCGAACCGAATAGAAGGAGGAGATACGAACCGAACCGGATAGGAGGAGACATCCGAACCGAACCGAATAGAAGGGGGAGATCCGAACCGAACCGGATAGGAGGAGACACCCGAACCGAACCGGATTGGAGCTGCGATTATGCGACGACTCTTTTGAAGACCAACTCCAACTCGATCAAAACCCGAGATGCAAAGGAAGTCCTAATGGGAAGTTAGAGCTCAGGATCTAGTTGGGAACCAATGAGTTCGCTTCATGGTTGGACTTTGCTGCGGGACGCATGCTAAGGGGTTTACGATGTCTATAGCTTTGGACCACTATGGTAGGAGGTACGGAGGCGGATTCAGGGCCATTATGGCATTGGTAAAACCAAGGGCTATGATCAATGAAATGGGTCATTGAAATGTTTGGTCATGACTCCATATGTTTAGCTTGGTCACAGCAGGGTTTCTACAAGACGGGATCCGTCGTTACCTCAATTTGTCTAGTATTCCAAGGTGGTAGATGTTGTATGCTTTACGTACTGAGTGAGTGATGTGAGGATGGTTGCTATGGATGGTTTGTTTGCTATCATTATGACATACACACCCCACCCCCGTATTCTTTACACTATTCATTATGGCACCTTAGAGTACTGTAAGGTATGTGGTACTAACTCTTTGGTTGCAGGTCCAGGTTCAGGTATGGTTTATCATACCTGTTATTGTTCTGTTTAGCTGCTTATCGCTCATACCAGACTTTTTGTCTGACCCAGAGTTTTATGTCTCTTCTTATTACTCTGGGTGCTCACACGAGCAGACTAGAGACAGGTTAGGAGGTATGCACGAGTAGCTGATCCGGAGACGAGCAGGAGGCTTCCACGTATGATATAGATATTCTCCCTGTGTTGTTGAAGATCACTGCTTGGGCATTGGTGGTGCATCTTCTATTTTAGCTTCCTTTTGTTTAGAGACAGTAGATTTGGAAAGTTGTAATAAGCTGTATTTGGATTTCCGCTACTCTGATGTTGATATTGGTTTTAGTTATCAGCTTATGCACTGTCTCACCTGTTTTATGTCAAGTATATTATTATTATTATATTTTATCCAATGCGATGTGAGACATTCTATAGGTTCCTTGATTAGTTCATTCCCTTCTTTCCTTTCCTTGGCGACCGTTCTATGCTAGTCGGGCATGTGTACAGCGCACTTTCGGAGGAAAAGCCGGCTGGTGCGGGGCGGGCCGTCACACTTGGTATCAGAGCTCTAGGTTGCGTAGTTAACCCAGGGAAGTCATCAGGGAGAGATAATATACGTATACGAGAGAGTGTATTTGTGATTATTTTGGTTTTAAAAGCTATATATATATACTATTAGTAGTATAAGGATGAAGTCGTACTGCACTAGCACCACTATGGAGTCGTTAATCGTTTCCTTTTTCAGATTGACGATGAGCCGAGATACTAGAGGTGCTGGTAGGGGAGCCAATAATGGGAATGCTGCTGACATGAGGACGATGTTTACTGACCTCATGAGAGAGATGCTTAGAGATGTACGGAGGGCGGCTCCCAATGATGGAAATGGTGGTGGTCCAATAGTGCAGGCGCCGAGGGTTGATTTCGCCAAGCTGAATAAGGATTTTACTAGCCTTGGTGGGAAGCCGTTTCACAGAACGGAGTCGGCCACGGATGTTCAAGATTGGTTGGATAGTTGCGAACGTATCTTCGAGGATTTGGGTATTGAGGATGCGATGAAGAGAAAGCTAGCGTCCCGTCAGCTGCAAGGGCGGGCGATGAATTGGTGGAATGCTATAAAAGCAGCTACTCCCGAAGATTAGATTACTTGGGAGCAGTTTAAGGCTCGCTTTAGAGAGAAGTTCATTTCAGTTGCTCAGAAGTCAGTGCTGTTTAAGAAATTCTTGGAGCTCAAGCAGGATGGCAGAGCTGTATCGGAGTATACTGCCGAATTTGACACTCTGTCGAAGTACGGGTTATCTCTTATTGATACTGCCGAGAAAAAGAATGAGAAATTCATAACTGGTTTGGATCAGTACTTGGGGGAAAGACTTATTAACCACATTGATGAGTCGTTTGAGTCGATTGTAGGGAAAGCATTGAGGTCAGAAAGTCTCTACCCTAAGCCGAAGACTGAGGTTGCATCCGCAGGTGAGCCAAAGCCACAAGCAAGTGGTGAAGGCAAAGGTGGTTCCCAGAATAAGAGAAAGCAGAATCAGACTAAGGATGGCCGGAAGAAGAAGAATAAGCAAGATGTTGAGTGCTTCAGCTGTGGTAAGAAGGGCCATTATGCTAGTAATTGTCGGGCCAAGCCAGCGGATAGGAAGTGCTTCAATTGTGGCCAAATGGGACATCACAAGGACAAGTGTCTGCAAACCCCTAAAGAAAAGCAAATGGTGAAAGCATATGCTCTTAATGCTATTCCTTCCTCGTCGAATGTCCCAACTGCGGCGGAGAAGGGAAAGAATGTCATCATTCAAGGTATGCTTTCTGTTTACGATGTTCCTGTTAGAGTTTTGTTTGATACCGGAGCTTCCAGTTCTTTCATATCTAGTGACCTGGTAGATAGGTTGGGATTGGAGCCCGAGATTGTTGATAGACCTTTAGTAGTGACGAACCCGATTGGTGGTTCTACTAGCCTTAGCATGATTTGTCGTAATGTGGTCTTATCGAGTCATGGATGCATGTTTGTTTGTGATTGCTTTGTTTTGGGTTTTACTGGGTTTGGCATTATTTTGGGAGTAGATTGGCTCCGAAGATACGGGGTGGTGGTAGACTGTGAGGGCTTTTTGGTGACAGCTAGAGCGGATGATGGGCGGAGGATAGTGTTTGGTGGTCTACCCAGTGAGGGGGTATTGGCTAGTTTTCTAAACTCCCTTGACATTCCGCATAGTGAGTTGTCAGGTTTGCCCGTGGTTGGCCAGTATCCGGATGTTTTCGAAGAAGTGACCGGACTTCCACCACACCGAGAGATTGAGTTCCGTATTGATTTGGTAAAAGATGTCAGGCCTATAGTGATGCCACTTCGTCGTATGGCACCAAGGGAGCAGCGAGAGCTCGAGGTGCAAGTCAGCGATCTTTTGAAGAAGGGATTTATCAGAAGGAGTGTTTCTGAATGGGGAGCACCAGTTGTGTTTGCTACCAAGGCGGATGGTTCCCTTCGTTTGTGTGTAGACTACCGCGAGTTGAATAAAGTGACGAGGAAGAACAAGTATCCTCTACCGCGGATAGATGATTTGTTTGATCAGTTGAGTGGCGCGAGAGTATTTTCTCAGTTGGATCTCGCGACATGTTTTCATCAGCTTAGAGTGGAAGCTGAGAGTATAGCTAAAACGACATTTCGGACGCCGTCTGGGTTTTATGAGTGGTTGGTCATGCCATTCGGGCTGACCAATGCCCCAGTATATTTTGTAGATCTTATGAATAGAGTATTCAGAGATCAGTTGAATAAGTTTGTCCTTGTGTTCGTTGATGACATTTTGGTCTACTCAAGGACAGAGGAAGAACACAAGGAACATTTAAGAATAGTAATGGAGGTGTTGTGAAAACACCAACTGAAAGCAAAGTTTTCTAAATGTCACTTCTGGAAGAGGGAAGCGAGGTTCTTGGGCCATGTTGTATCAGAGAATGATATTGCCGTGGACCCGACAAAGGTGGCTACAGTACAGGATTGGCCTACACCCAAAAATGCAACAGATGTAAGAAGTTTCTTGGGGTTAGCTGGATATTATCGTAAGTTTATCCAAGGTTTCTCCAAGATAGCAGCACCATTGACCCAGTTGACCAAGAAGAATCAAGCTTTTGTCTGGGATGAAAGGTGCGAGAATGCATTTAAGGGTCTAAAGGACAAGTTGACAAGAGCACCAGTGTTAGTCATTCCTAAGGGGAATGAAGAGATGACGGTATACACGGATGCCTGTGGTACCGGACTGGGTGCTGTATTGATGCAAAGCGGTAGGGTTGTAGCTTATGCAAGTCGGCAGTTGAAACCGCACGAGAGAAGATACCCTACCCATGATTTAGAATTGGCCGCGATCGTGTTCGCATTAAAGATGTGGAGACACTATCTCTTGGGAGAAAGATTTGAGCTGTTTACAGATCATAAGTCGTTGAAGTATCTCTTCTCCCAAAAGGATTTAAATCTCCGTCAGCAGAGATGGTTAGAATTCTTGGCTTCCTATGACTTTGACATCGCATATACACCGGGAAAAGGCAATGCGGTGGCTGATGCATTGAGTAGGAGACATGCCAGCTTAGGCGCTATGTTTCTAGAATGGAAGCAACTGGAGTATATCGCGGGGTTTGATTTCAGACCAAAGTGCGAACTGAATCCAGAAATGTTAGCAAGTTTGACGATCAGACCCACTTTAATTGAGCGGATCAACTCTAGTCAGAGGGACGATCCTAACCTATTGGACATCATCTCCAAGTTAAAGATGGGTATCGATGAGGAGATGAACAAGTATGGGCTTGATCGAGATGGATGGCTTAGAAAGAATGGAAAACTTGTTGTACCCAATGTCAATGAATTGAGAGATGAAGTGCTTAGAGAATGTCATCACTCAAAACTGACTATACATCCCGGTGGTAATAAGATGTATCGAGACATGAAGCAGACTTACTACTGGGAAGGGATGAAAAGAGACGTTGGGAAGTTTATATCTAAGTGCATGAATTGCCAGCTAGTTAAAGCTGAGCAAAAGAAGCCTAGTGGGTTGTTACAGCCCTTAGAAATTCCCGAATGGAAATGGGAGCAAGTCTCGATGGATTTTATTGATGGTTTGCCAAGGACTAGGTCGGGACATGATAGCATTTGGGTGATTGTAGACCGACTGACTAAAAGTGCAAGGTTTATACCAGTCAAATCGACCAGAACGGCAGCTAAGTTAGCATAATTGTATATGAAGTGGGTAATGAGATTTCATGGAGTACCTAAAAGCATTGTGAGTGACCGAGACCCGTTGTTCACTAGTGGGTTTTGGAAGAGCTTACAAGAGGCTCTAGGGTCAGAGTTACATCTCAGTACCCCATATCATCCTCAGACCGATGGTCAGACGGAGAGGGTGAGTCGTATTTTGGAAGATCTCTTGAGAGCATGTATATTGGATTTTGGTGGATCATGGGATGACCATTTGCATCTAGTAGAGTTTGCATATAATAATAGCTACCAATCCAGTATCGGTATGGCTCCGTTTGAAGCTTTGTATGGAAGACCGTGCAACTCACCATCATGTTGGATAGAGACTGGCGAGAAGTTTGTGCTTGGACCAGATGTGGTGAGGGAAACTTCAGATAAGATCAAGATCATTCAACAACGAATGAAAGCTGCCCAAGATAGGCAGAAGAGTTATGTTGATAAGAGGAGAAGAGACCTAAAATTCTCCATTGGTGACTTGGTGTTTGTCAAGATTTCTCCGTTGAAGAGCGTAATACGATTTGGCAGGAGAGGCAAGTTGGCACCAAGATTCATTGGCCCATTCCCTGTCCTCGAGCTAGTCGGGAATTTGGCATATAGAATTGACTTACCAGAGAAAATGGCGGGGGTCCACAACGTATTTCATGTTTCCCAACTAAGGAAGTTCGTTCACGACCCGGATATGACTATTTCACCTGATCAGTTGGAGGACTTCGAAGTAGAACCCGAGGCGGCTGGGAACCGCAAGCCGGCCCGTATTGTCGAGCACGACATGAAGCAACTTCGAAGGAAGGCGGTGAAGCTAGTCAAGGTTCAGTGGGGTGAGGATGAGAATGATTGTACTTGGGAGATAGAGGAGAACATTAGGAAGACTTATCCAGAACTCTTTACCTGGTAAGATTTTGACTTCGATTTAGTTTTCCGCATGCTAGGATAGGCTCGTTTGCTTGTTTTGTATGTTTGATTGTTGTATGTGGTTGTTAGGCATGCGGGATCTTTTGTATGTTTTGGGTTAAGGAATTTCGGGGACGAAATTTCTTAAGGGGGGGAGAGTGTAACGACCCGCATTCTACGCATCATAGGATCGTAGAATATTTATTTCTGTCACATACGAAGTTGTATGGTCATGTAACTTTGGGAGACGACTAGTGGGGTCATTTCCCATGTTCATGATTTTTCCTGATTTTTAAATGACCATTTTACCCCTAGTTGGTATTGTTTTGCCCATAACTTTTGACTGGAAAGGAATTTTGACCTGAAACCACTTCCATTGGCTCCGGATGATGGTTCCTCTTTCCGTAGAGTGGTCACATTAGCCAAACGGACTCACCGTTTGGGAGATATGGCTGAAACAAGTTTCAGATGATGAAAAACAGCTTAATTGGGCTTAACCGGGTGATTAGCAGCTAGGCCCAAAGGGGAATTTCGGGTTTAGAGGTATTGGAGGGCTGGTTAGGGTTAGAAAACATTTCTTTAGACATTTTCCAGCCGCCACTTTCATTCCTCTTGATCTAGCCATGGCCTCCACTCTCTAATTCTCTTCAAAACATCTCTTTATCACTTTCTAATTGAAGATTAGGCTTAGCAAACATCAAATCAAGGAGTATTAGCACGAGAACCGAGGTAGAGCTGCTGTGTAAGATTGGAAACAGCGCCAAATCAGAGAATATTTCAGTTTTGGGGTTTTAGTTGTGGCAAAGGTGAGTGATTTGCATAGTTTTTGCACTAATTACAACAATTAAGGGTAATTAGTGAAGATTAGCGAATTTACACACTAATAAATTCTGGAAAAATGTCTATAAATTCTTAAATAATATTTTATGCCTCTGTTAGAAAATTTGGACGGTTTGATTAAGTTTTACTAAGTATGTGCTTAAACATGATTAAGAAGGATTAAGGGGAAAACATGGGTTTTGGGTATGTTTGATCTAAAGTATTTCATGTAAATGATGTTTTAATGTTTTTGATTAATTCTATATGTTGTTACTGCTGTTTGGAATGTTTTGTAATGTCATAGGAAGTTAAGAATGGTTGAAAACGCCGTCGTTTGGCGAAAATAGCTTGCTGGAAAAAGTTGCAGATTTTCAGAACCGGTTAGGAAGAACACCCGATCCGAACCGGATAGGAGGAGGAGATCCGATCCGAACCGGATAGAAGGAGGAGATCCGATCCGAACCGGATAGGAGGAGGAGATCCGAACCGAATCGAGTAGGAAGAACATCCGATCCGAACCGGATAGGAGGAGATACCCGAACCTAACCGAATAGAAGGATGAGATCCGAACCGAACCGGATAGGAGGAGACACCCGAACCGAACCGGATAGAAGGAGGAGATCCGATCCGAACCGGATAGGAGGAGGAGATCCGAACCGAATCGAGTAGGAAGAACATCCGATCCGAACCGGATAGGAGGAGACACCCGAACCGAACCGAATAGAAGGAGTAGATCCGAACCGAACCGGATAGGAGGAGACACCCGAACCGAACCGAATAGAAGGAGGAGATCCGAACCGAACCGGATAAGAGGAGACATCTGAACCGAACCGAATAGAAGGGGAAGATCCGAACCGAACCGGATAGGAGGAGACACCCGAACCGAACCGGATTGGAGCTGCGATTACACGACGACTCTTTTGAAGACCAACTCCAACTCGATCAAAACCCGAGATGCAAAGGAAGTCCTAATGGGAAGTTAGAGCTCAGGATCTAGTTGGGAACCAATGAGTTCGCTTCATGGTTGGACTTTGCTGCGGGACGCGTGCTAAGGGGTTTACGATGTCTATAGCTTTGGACCACTATGATAGGAGGTACGGAGGCGGATTCAGGGCCATTATGGCATTGGTAGAACCAAGGGCTACGATCAATGAAATGGGTCATTGAAATGTTTGGTCATGACTCCATATGTTTAGCTTGGTCACAGCAGGGTTTCTACAAGACGGGATCCGTCGTTACCTCAATTTGTCTAGTATTCCAAGGTGGTAGATGTCGTATGCTTTACGTACTGAGTGAGTGATGTGAGGATGGTTGCTATGGATGGTTTATTTGCTATCATTATGACATACACACCCCACCCCCGTATTCTTTACACTATTCATTATGGCACCTTAGAGTACTGTACGGTATGTGGTACTAACTCTTTGGTTGCAGGTCCAGGTTCAGGTATGGTTTAGTATACCTGTTATTGTTCTGTTTAGATGCTTATCGCTCATACCAGACTTTTTGTCTGACCCAGAGTTTTATGTCTCTTCTTATTACTCTGGGTGCTCACACGAGCAGACTAGAGACAGGTTAGGAGGTATGCACGAGTAGCTGATCCGGAGACGAGCAGGAGGCTTCCACGTATGATATAGATATTCTCCCTGTGTTGTTGAAGATCACTGCTTGGGCATTGGTGGTGCATCTTCTATTTTAGCTTCCTTTTGTTTAGAGACAGTAAATTTGGAAAGTTGTAATAAGCTGTATTTGGATTTCCGCTACTCTGATGTTGATATTGGTTTTAGTTATCAGCTAATGCACTGTCTCACCTGTTTTATGTCAAGTATATTATTATTACTATATTTTATCCAATGCGTTGTGAGACATTCTACAGGTTCCTTGATTAGTTCATTCCCTTCTTTCCTTTCCTTGGCGACCGTTCTATGCTAGTCGGGCATGTGTACAGCGCACTTTCGGAGGAAAAGCCGGCTGGTGCGGGGCGGGCCGTCACAGTCCCTATCTGGTACAACAGAGTAGGTCGCACCTCTAATGATGCCAGTAAACCAGGTGTAAACTTGGTGGTGGGTCTAAAATCAAAAGTCAATATAAACTCCAAGCTTTTCCTCTCCACAAAAAGAGGACTAAATGTCATCCTCTGCCTACTCAATGCGTCTGCCACCACATTACCCTTGCCAGGAGTATAAGCAATCTCAAGGTCATAGGATTCTAGGAACTCCATCCATCTTTGTTGCCTTAAATTAAGATCCTTCAGCGAGAACAAGTACTTAAGAGATTTATGATTGTGTACAACTCGAACTTCTCTCCTAGTATATAATGGCGCCAAGTATTAAGTGTGAATACTATGGCAGCTAACTCTAAGTCATGGTTAGGGTGGTTCTTCTCATGAACTTTTAATTGTCTACCTCCATAACATACTACCCTCCGCACTGAGCCCTGTACCACATGCATTAATGTATACTGTAAGCACTTTATTCCCATCAGGCAAGGTCAAGACTAGGGCTGTTGTCAGAGCCATCTTCAATCGCTGGAAAGCATCCTCACAGTCTATACTCCAAGAAAATGTCATATTCTTCTTCGTCATTCTGGTGAGTGGGGCTAGTATCTTTGCGAAGTCCTTAATGAATTACCTATAATAGCTCGCTAAACGAAGAAAATTGCTCACCTCTGTTGCATTCTTTGGGATCTACCAATCTTGAACTGCAACTAACTTCACGGGATCTATTGCTATCCTATCCTTAGAGAACATATTCCCTAGAAATCTCACTTCCTTTCTCCAAAAATGACACTTGGAGAATTTCGCCTTAAGCTGGCGTGCACGGAGAGTGGTCAAAACCTCCCTCAAATGTAGGGCATGCTCTTCCTCGTTCTTCGAGAAAATCAAGATGTCATCAACAAAGACCACAATGAACTTATTTAGAAACTCCCGAAACACCCTATTCATCGGTACAACAAAATAGGCGGGTGCACTCGTCAACCCAAAAGGCATGACGAGCCACTCAAAGAAACCATCTGGAGTTCTAAAAGCGGTTTTGTCTATACTGTTCTCGACCATCCTTAATTGAGGAAACTAAGTGGCCGAGTCTAACTGAGAGAAAACAGATGCACCAACAAGTTGTTCAAACAGATCATCTATCCTCGGAAGTGGGTGCATATTCTTCTTAGTGAGTTTATTTAACTCTCTATAATCCACACATAAGCGAAGCGAACCATCCGCCTTAGTGGAGAATACCACCGAAGCACCCTATTCAGATATGCTTCGCCTAATAAATCCTTTCTCAAGTAGCTCCCCTACTTTCTTGTTGAGCTCCCTTCTTTCTATTGGAGCCATATGGCGCATAGGCAATACAACTGCTTTGCATTGTCCACCAAGTATATATGGAAATCAATCTCGCACCTCGGAGGTAAGCCCCGTACCTACTAAAAAACATCAGGATACTCACAGACTACTGGTACATATCATAAATCGTCGATAGATGCATCAAGCGACTAGGAAACTAAGCATGACAGACCCTTAGTGTCACAAGAGATATCGAGGGTCCTCCCATGTAAAGTCAAAAGACTAACGACTCTCCTCTCACAATCCAGAATGGCACCATACATAGCTAGCCAATCCATCCCTGGAATCAAACCATAGCCCAAGAAACCAAGCACATATGCGTCACATTCAAATTCGATGTCTAACACAGATATTCTCAAACCCCGACAAATCATTGACAGATGAGTCGTACCCCTAATGGGGTTTGAGACAACAATGGATCCAAAATCATACTAGTACTAAGGTGCAGAGACTCAACCACATAATATGATATAAAAGAATGCGAAGAACCAGAATCAAAAAAAGTTCTAACTGGATGATTGGAAAGAGAAATGACACCTTCGACGGAAACTTTCCTACCTCTATCTGGCGCACTGGCCACGAGAGCATGCACCTGCCCTCCAGAAGATCCTTCCCTTTGACCATGTTCATGCTTCTTCAGGGAATCCTTAACAAGATGTCTGACTTATACATAGTAGAAACAAGCGTTCTTTCTTTTCTTGCAATCCTTGATCACATGAACCTCGCATCAACAATGATGACATTTCCTCTTATCTCGAGATTTGCCATTCATACCGTCCTTCTTTTGTTGCTGTGTTCTTTCTTGGGTCACAATTTCTTGTTTTGTGTTTCTCAACCTTAGCCTCTTTCTTTTCACTTTTATCATCCTCGTGCATTAATGCCATTTCAAAAAGTTTCTCAAAAGTTGTTCCCATCGGAATATGAGACATAGCCAACCCATGGGGGGTTCATTCAATCCTCTAGCAAGCCTCAAAGCTTTGTTGTGCAGGGTATCAACTAGTTCCAAACCTCGCCAATTGATTAAAGTTATTAACATATTTTCTAATAGACATGTCCCCTTGCTTAAGCTCCAAAAACCTTTCCATTTGCATACGTTGCTCGGCTTGATAAAGAAACTTCATTTCGAATCTCTATCGAAAATTATCCCAAGTCTCCACGGGACGCCCTGCTTGCGTCACTTCCCACCAAAACGAAGTCTCATATTTCAGCTGCCAAATGGCTAACTGAATCTTCCTATGATCATCAACTTTGAAAATTCAAAACAAATCCTCCGTCTCTTTAAGCCTATTCCTTGCCTCTCGAAAGTCTCAATTCCTCGGAATGGCTTTCCGCTTATAGCACATAAATCTTTGCATAACTTAGAGAAATTATCTATATGTAGGGGAGGAGGAACAACAGCTACAGCTAGGGGAGAGGCGTCTGCTTGGCCCTTGGCAGGTTCCATAGCCTCCAAATACCTATGCAACCAAGCCGGTATCTGAATGACCTCAGGAATATTAGGTTCCCCAGACATGCTGAAAAGAAAAGGAAAAAGGGATTCAAACAGAGAATCGAAAGATATTTCATATGGCTTTGCGGAATATGTTTTTCAAAACAGACTTTTCTTTTCAAAATGCTTTCTTTTAAAACCTTTTTGAAAACAATTTTCAAATTCTTTTATCCGATCGAGTAACCTTCAGCTCTGATACCATGTGTGACACCCCACGTCCGTTAGTGTCACTCTTTATCCGAATGCATTAAGTTTCATGAAGCGTTATAGTTAAATAGAAACATTACAAAACAGATATAAAATAATAGCGGAATTAAAATTTTATTAAATAGAAAAGCTTCATGGTTCAAACCTTATTACAGAATAAGTTTGGAATACAAAAAACATAAAAGTTCTACCTTGTACAAAAATCATCATCAGAGGTACAATAATACATAAAAGGAGCATAATCCCCAAAATATAGCCATAGTAGAGCAGATACAAAATCGAGCAATACATCTAAGCAGCTTCAAGCAGAAGGAAAGAAAAATCCAGATCAAGCTTGAGTATTTCCACCCTGAGAGCCTGGGGGGAGGGGACGAAAGAGAAAGAAGAGGAAACAAAATGGGTTAGACATAAAGTCTGGCGAGTCCAGTTACTTTTAGAATATAAATAAGTAAAAGCATCGTGATAGACATATAAGTTGGAGAGAGATAACAGTGTCATGAGACAGGTATAACAAGGTAAACAAGATAAACAGAATAGAACATGCATTGCGCTTCTCTAATGCTTTGCTCTGCACCAATACTAGTATAACAAGAACAAGATGATCCCAACAAGTACAAGATGGTTGACTTAGGTATACTTCTAGTGAGAGGTTTTACCCTATACAATAACAGGTAACCCAACAGAACTGACATGTGTTACTCCCGACGATAATAACGGGCTCCTAAACAAGCAAGACTAGATGTACCCTAATCACTACCCCTAATCGATTGGCTCCCTAACTCGTAGATACTCTATGCTGGCCCCACAATAGGATGTATCAGTTCCTGAAGTGGCAACCCTTTGTTTACAAGATGTGCACAAACCATATCTATAGATGTCATGGCGCTTTAACCTCCCTGGACCAGACCAATGCACGCACATGACCCCATCGGAATGCACCGCCCACACCCTCCCTTAGATGGACCTTTTACAACCAACTTAGCCAGCGTGCCCTGACCACGACCTAGTTCGGGGATCTCCGTTTGATACCAATATAGTTTACTGACTGATACGGCTCCCATACTCCGGATAATACAAACTTCCCTCCAGGCTTGCATCCCACTACTAGGATTTCTGTTGATTATGCCTACTAGTTTAAAAAGATTACATAACCCCAATATGTTAATCTTTTCGGGTTTATATGCATAACCCGTCTCCACATATTTAACAAGATTAACTTAACACTCCCCCTGATTCAAGTAAGTTTACTTAACCCCTACTCAAGTTAATAGGTTTATGTAATCCTTATGGATTCAAACAGGTTAAATATTACAAAATTATCACTATTAATTCATTTATGGTTATTAATGTGCTAGACTTCCCACATTAAGTCTACTACTTGTGGATGTTGGATATGCCGGTTGGGTCTGGGCAGACTTCTTCCAAAAGTCGAACCTAACCTCATGTCTTAGCACCGTTACGTGTTTATTCATTTAGACCCCCCACATTAGATTCACCACTTGTGGACACTGGGTATGCCTGGGCAGGCTTCTACCACAAGTGTAATCTAACCTCATGTCTAAGCGCAGTTACAGTTTCTAATTACTGTAAATCTAAGCATTTTCATTACTAACAAATTTTCATGTTTATTATGCCCCAAATCCCTGTCTGATCTACGATACAAGTTATGCCCCGGATTAAGGTTTAGATCAAGATATAGATTATGCCCCCAAATCCCAAGTTTTAGCTCAAGGTACAAATTATGCCCAAAATTCCCAATCATGTTTTACAATATGAATAATGCCCCAAATTAATCATTCCCAATTTCATGCATTCGCGTATTTCAGTGATAGGCCTAAGCTCGAAGGTAGCCTGGCTGTAAAAACAAAAAAGGGAAAAAGGGAGAGAAAAGAACAAGAATAGGCATAGTAAATAAAACTGGCATAAGATGACAGAATTGGTCATGCTGACAGAATAGGCATACAACGACGTGATTAGGCAAAGTAACATAATAGGGATATCATGAACATGCATATGAGATCTAAGCAGTAAGTTCGGTATACAAGTAATGGTAGATCTGTTATGATTCAGGTTACTAAAGGCATAGACTTAGATCCAGAATTATAAACATGTCAATATTACATTTTAGGTGAACATAAACTCACTGTATGGGATCTAAAGAACATAGGATTTGTTGTAGTTGTTGTAGCACATATCCTTGAATACTTATTGTTGCGGAAGAATAGGCTATTTTAATCTGAGTTGGGGCAACACCTCGTTGTCGCCATTGATTTAGATGAATATAACAATTGGATTAAGGTCTTTTGTTAGCCATTAGCCAACGAACCAACACACGCAGCTGGCCCAGATTCGTCCGGGGTGGGGGGGTCGACCCCGGGGTCGACATAGGGGTCGACACCCCTGTTATGGGGTTGACCCATGGGTCGACACCCATAGGGCACGGGGTTGACCCCCAACGGGCCGAATTCCTGCGCCTCCCCTTTTCGAATTATATTGAATTCTAGATAATGTTTATTTACATATATTTCTCTTATGCGTATACAAACTTCTAACCTTAATAATTTTCTTATATGATGTCCGTTTTATGCAAATTTGGTGTCTATCTTAAGAAGAATTCCGAGACGAACGCAATGGCGCAGTCTGTTTTACTTATTAAGTATTCTTTAGTTTATCATTTATTGTTTTTAGAACTACGGGGTGTTACAACTTGTTTGATAAAATAGAAATTTGGTTTAAATCACATAAAGTATGAATTGATATATAAAATATGTATGAATATATTATTTAAAAAAAATTGAAAGCACCAGGAGTTTAAATTCTTAATTTTTTTATTAATTAATGAGTTTCGATCATTGAAATGAAGAAAAACTTGAATTATTAGAAAATTTTGAAATTATGAAATAAGAAAGTAAATAAAATAGGTAAATGAAATTGAATATAAAATCAATTCAATGTGAATCGGTTAAAAAAATTGAAATGAATGAGGAATCTAAATATAATAAATGAGAATGTGAATTATATATAAGTAAAATGAACTGAATGAAATTCTAAAAATGAATTAACAATATTCAAATTTGGTGATTTGTTAAGCTTAGTTTTTTATGGGCATTGAGTATAAGTGTAATTACAAAAGCATTGTTTAACTATATTATAAATAAGTTTATTTTATAAAAACAAGTAAACCTTATTACACCGAATGGTTTAACCCTCTTGAATTTTTCATTAAGCGAATAAGTTTTCTTTAATAATTCAGGAGATATACAAAATAAAAAAGATATTTAGAAGAAATATGTGTATAAATTATCTTTGTGACTTAACTTAGAAGAAATTTAGAATTGGAATATAAAAATATTTAGATAACCTTGGTAGTAACTACTTAGTTTTACTAATTAGGGATTTAAAACAAGGAAATTTTGAAGTATTATAATATAAAATTATTGACCCGCCTTTTGGCAAGGTCGTCACAACTCGGATTTTATCAAGCTAAGCACTCTAGACTTGATTATAAACTTTTACTACCTTCAACCACTTGGTAAGAACTATGGACTTAACATGCTCTTCTCTCCGGGTTCGACTCATGCTTTAGGTCGACCAAGGCTGGTTCGTCTCAAACTTACTTTACAAATCTTTGGGTGAAAGCACTCTTTCCTCACTTTGAGTTGAAACAGTTTAGATCGAGCCACTTGGATTGGCATATAATGTACGATATTAATTTACAAACCCAATTCCTATCTCTTGGTTTGAACCTCTTCGATTCGAATATACTGACTCATAGTCTACTGACCCGATCTCCTCTGTAATAACAAAGCCCTGTTGTTGTGGCTACTTTCTTGGTCAGCACTCTATCTTCTTGATACACAGATCAGGCTACACGTATGCCATGCAGATTAAGGAGAACTACTCCTCATGTGAAGGCTAGGCCCCGCCGCCTATTGTTGATTCTCTGAATCACATGACATGCGCCCGACCTAAACTAGTATGGTGGCCATGTGTCCTGCCTACCCGAACCAGATTTCATCTATAAATACCCCATTTCAAGGCTAATACAATGGATCTTTAATCTCTCTACTATCCGCGCAAGATTGTTGCTCCATTACAGGGCCGAAATGAACATTAACACACGGATTTTGTGTGTAAATCACTTTCTTCTCTACTTTATTACAAACAAATAACTGTAACCTGTAATCGACAATATAAACAAAGATTATAAAGTGGATGTAGGCTTGGATTAGGCCGAACCTGTAATAACCCGGAAAATACGAGCCAATTTAAAATTTTTAAATTGATTATTTCAAAGGAATTTGAACCATTGAAATAGAATATTTCAATATAATAGTAAATTAGAAATAGTGAGTCAGTTTGAAAATTTGAATTCATACTTTGACCGACTATGCAGGGTGGAAAATATAACGGATTTTAGTGAAACCAAAAATATTTAAATCTGTTAGTTAATACCTTTCTAACGAATCTGAAAAATCGAAGTTTCATAAAGGGAATCAAAAGTTATGGCCGAATGAATTTCAGAAGGGTCGGTATATAGAATATAGCCCTGGAAAATGGATATTTTGCAAACGACCTCGGAATTCGACGAAACCACTTTTGTTGGGTCCGGGATGTCAAACTATTGCTAAGTTTCAAATTTCATAATTTTTGAAGCTAGTATGTGAGCGTGGCAAAAGAAAATGTGTTTGGTCGATTTCTGTTAAATTGGATCGACCAGAAAATGGCCATTTTTCAAACGACCTAAGAATTCGATGAAACAAGTTTTGTTGGGACCGTAGCGTCAGAACATAGCTAGATTTATTTTTCTGGAATTTTTCGAATCAGTTTGTGGCCCTGGCAAATTGAAATGTGCGTTCAGAGTTAAAAATTAAATGTTTTATACTTTAATTTGAAAAATAACTGACTGTAACAGTCGAATTGGCCTACGAAACATATCCCATTGTGTCCGGAATGGGGTTATTTAGCTAGGGGCGATAGTCGTTGGGTTTAAAAAGGAGTTCGTTTAAGAAAACACTATTTAAAAATTTAATATAGTCTCGGCCAATCATATTTTTTCTTTCATAAATTTTAAAAATAAAAAAACGCGGAGAACCCCCGACCCCCCCCCCCCAGATCGAACGGCGGCTTCCTTCTCCGCCTTCTCTCCTCCAAATCTCCACATCCGCTCATCAAAACACCAGGGCCCTTTGGAGTTTTTCGTAGAGCTCGAGACGAGCTTCAAATCCATACCAACCTCGCCCAGCATCGTCGAGTATTTCGCCGGATCCGCTCCTCCAAAGTCCAGCCGTTCGGAGGTCGATTCCGCCGCCCAGAGGCCGTCGAGTTCAACGCCGTGGGGCCCGCACGTGCGCCTCTCCTCCGCCTACAACCCTGCACTGGCCGATCATCCAACCGCTACACGGTTTGATCAAAAATCGCTGACCTAGTTTTGAAGCTTTCTGAAAGTGCGTTTTTCTTTGATCTGTACACTTTGAAAAATCATATCTTTTTGGTGTGTTGACGAAATTCGACGAAACAGGAAACATCGAGACCGCAAGGAAGCTCTCTACCCAATAAAAGAAGCTGCGGATTTTTCTGACATCGTATCGATTTTTAGCGCTCAGAAAACCAAGGTGAGAAATCTAAATTAACGTGAAATTGAATAGAAAATGTCGTGTATAATTTATATAAGCGAAATATAAATTACATACGTGTTGTATACCTCATGTACATGCGTAGTGTAAGCTATATAAGCGAAGTATGAATTTTTACATGCATAGAATAATTGATATATGTGTTGAAATGAAAGTGAAATATTGAAAATATATATTATATTATCTATATATATACTCCCCTCGTCCACAAACCATGGACGATAGTTATTGTGATGAATTGGTGTGAAATATTGGGTGAAAAATACGAATGGTTGAATAATTGTTTGTGGTTGATATTATTTGGTTGTGGTTGGAAAATACCCATTGGTGGTTGAAATGAATTGGAAATATGTGTGGAAATAAAAATAAACATGCCGCCTGCGTGCGAATTAGATGCATGAATCCCCATTGTTAAAAACCGCGAGGTTTTAAGGTAGAGCGAGGAGCCGTACTAGGGACGGTGCCGGTTTTAACTACCCTGCCGTTATGCTGCCGAAATTTTGAATAATCTTTGTGTGTTAGAATTATCTTCATATGTTGAAATTATTTTCATGCATAGAAATTAAAGTCATATATGAAACTATGTCCATGTGTGGAAATATTCATGTGTTGAAAAGTGTTGTATGAAAATTAAATTCATTTGTGAATGAATGAAGTGCTTAAACAATAAAAATCACATTTTTATATATATATGAAGTATGAAAAATATTCGCCTTATATAAATAGTTTCAACAATCAAAATTTCATCTTTCTAATAAGAACAACATAAATAAAATGTCCATGTGTGGAAATGCTCATTTGTTGAGAAGTGTGTGTAGTGGAAAAGTTCATGTGTTGAATAAAAAGATTGAACGATAAAAATAACATTTTTATTGAAACTATGAAGTGTTGAAACCATACATTGGTTGAATAAATATTTTAAATGATAAAAATATCATTTTTATCATATGTGTGACATGCTAAAGAGATGCGGACGTTGAAATAAATATTTGTGATAGAAGTATTATTTTTAACATGCATAGGAACTAAATAAAATAGTCATGTGTTGAAATCTATTTTAGTTCGCCAAAATTATCATCTTTTGAAATATGAAGTGTTAAAAATATCCACTTGTTCAAATAAACGTGCATGAGTTGAAATATACATTAACTAGCCAATGATATGATTTTAGCCTATGCATGCGATATTAGAATGAATGGTGTTTTTAGACCAAAGTAAGTCAAATATGAAATTGAATGGAAAATGATAAATGTTAGAAATTATATATATGTACATGCATATCTATTGAACAGGTTAAAGCAAAAAGGGGCTAGAGAAGAGAAATAGAATTTTGTGCCCGATAAATAGGTACACATTTACCGCTTTGTTTGGGTGATGATTTTATGAGCCTGTTGGCTAACCGCTTGGCTTTTTCCTTTTCTTTTAGATATGAGACGCCCGTGTGGCTATTTGGGAATTTTCCCAGACCCTCCCGTACAAAGGAGGTTATGGCGAAATTTTCCAAAATTTAAAGGCGTTAGTGAAATAATTGAAGTGAAAATGATATAGGAATTTTTGAATGAGCTATATTTATATAAATATATAAATATAAATAGAATTAAAGCGAAACGTGAACGTGCAGTTCATATTTTGAAACCGTGATTTCAAACGACTAGTGCGGAAGATCCGACCATTGGATTTTCCCGAAACCTCAACCGTTGAGTTCGCCTTGGAAATATCTTCCAAACGGCACCAACTTTGTGAAGATCCGACGGTTGGATTGTCTGGAATGTTTAATTCAAAATTAATGAAAAACAGCGCCAGAAACGATTATATTTATTTATATATATAAATATAATTAAATTAAATCGAATAACGACGCTGTAGTTCGTAAATTGAAATCGTAACTTCGAAGGGTTAGTGTGGAAGATCCGACCGTCGGATTTTCCCAAAACTGGAACCGTTGGATTCGTTTTGAAAAGACCTTCCTAATGATGTAAAATTTGTGAAGATCCAACGGTTAGGTTTTCAGATATGTGTAAAACAAAATTAGTGAAAAGCAGCGCCAGTGCATCGACACGACCTGAAACGTCGTTTAATTAAATATGGTCGTTTTAAATTAAATAAAAATGGCGATATATCGTTATAAAGTACTATAGACGATATAGAGTGAAATAAACCAATTTTGTTGTGTTTGCTTGATACATGATGGTTGAATGTATTTGACATGAAAATTGTAACTAAATAACTGAAGTGTGAATGTTGAATAGTTCAACCCTGTGATTAATTGGTTTGAAAATCTAAACATACGTGGGTTATTTGAAAAGGCCGAGTTTATCTCATTTCAAATAATCGATCGACGTTGAGAAGTTAAAGAGTCGAAGACGACTGAAGACCGACGATCTCCACATTGGATGGATGGGCGCTACTGATGCTCGTGATTGGAGTAGCTACCATGAAGGAATTGAAGTAGTAGCCGTCCAAACATATTGTTGATTGTACGGATATGCGAGGAATTGGTGCCTCCGGTTTCGTTCAGACCCAGAACGGACTTGAAAATGGACTGTGTGTCTGACATTGGATTTTGTTCTGTGTTGATCGATCTCTGTTAAATATATATCTGTTTGGCGGCGGAGAATTTATTCTCTTGCTTAACGCCCTTCTCTGAGACGTACGAGCTCAGAGGTTATGTATTGACAGAAATCAGTCGCATGGAGTGGATTGCCTGTGTGGCACGCCTAAGTGGCATGTGATCAAGGCTTCTGTTGCAAAGCAAAGTCTTGTGGTTGATGATCAAAGCATGGTCTGTGTGACGTAGCTTTGTGTATAACGTGAATTCGCGAGCCTCACACCCCGGTATGAGTCAAAAACGGGAGAAGGACCCAAGGAGTGCATGACGTTTCTTTCTAGCTATGGTGGTGTCAGTGACCTCCCAGCCCTGACATTTATATCTACTTTTCACCTGTGTGGTTGTTGGAATGCGAGGCGCCTCGATTATAGGTCTGTAAGGACCGGGAAACGTGTGTTCAGGAATAACTAATCCTCAAAAGTAAGAGAGGACCGGCCTTGGAGGATCCAGGGGATTGCTGTGTGCGGTCCCGAGGCATTTGCAAGAGTGTCTCGAATCGGAGAGGAGCTTGCCCCTTGCCTCAACTCATGAAGGAATCCAATTTCCAATACGAAATATGCGGACGTGATTGTATTACTAGTATGGCGACATAGTGGTATGGGTCATTTATGCCGCCTATGATTGATATTTATGATTGAAATCGCTTTTGAAACATATATGCACTAGTAATAATATCAAACACTTTGTTTTATTTGTATGAGGCATCTTTGGCCATTATAAGGTAAAAACTCTATCCTCCGGCGTGCATTGCATTGTGTGATGGGACATGAGTCTCATAATGGCTTCATTTTATAAAAAGCATTGCGTTGATTTAATCATTTACTTTATTTCATGCACTAGCACTCATTGGAGTAAACCCGTTCCGCGAAAGTGGCGTGGTCCTTTGATTTGCCTTATTATTGTCGTTAATGAATTGAGTAGATTTCTCATACCAGTCCCATGACTGACTCGTAGTTTGTTTCGCCTTGCAAACTCGAGTGCCCTCATTTTCACACGGGCAGCCTAGTTACAGGTTTCTGACGCACCTTTTGGCTCATGGCGAGGCTTGACTACACCGTGCTGACTTGGATTTTCTCCGCCATTATTGTATCTATATTATGATTCCGCCACTGGCGATGTAGACTGATATTCCTTTTGTGTACTCTTTATGTATGATTCCGCCTCTGGCGATGGTGACTGATTATGTATCATTATGCACTAA
Organism: Allium sativum; assembly: GCA_030737875.1. NCBI lineage: Eukaryota > Viridiplantae > Streptophyta > Magnoliopsida > Asparagales > Amaryllidaceae > Allium > Allium sativum. The sequence continues at coordinate 174,276,084 of CM060927.1, forward strand.
GTTGTATCCTGTACTGTGCTTCTCTGATGTGATGATATCTATATGATTCCGCTGTCATATGTGTGTAAATTATTCTATTTTCTGTTTATGCTATTATCTGTGATCTGCTAATGATGATTAATGTGTTATATTCCAATGATTATCCTTAACACCGTGTCATGGGGTTTTGGGATCGCCACAGAACCACTATAAAATATTGTGTGTTCCCTATTATTTCTTTTATATCTCTGTGAATTATGTGTGGATTACGCACTTTGGGGGCTGACTGTCATAAGATCAACTTCTGATGTCAACAGTTTGGCGTGTCAGGAAGATGGGCACACACCTTCGACAATTTATAACTTGAAAGGATTTGGGTGGCTATTTATTGGAAAAACTATGGTGAAACGGAAGCAAGATGGAACATCTTCCCATGCTCAAGTCGTCGGCCACAAAGGCGCAATAGGCGAGGCTGGCCATGAGGCTTCCTCTCACTAACATCCTCCCCTATATCTGACTAGAGACGAGATAGATGGTGTAACATCCCTCTTTTCCGCATAATATAAGCCGACATTTAACTACCACGATCAACCCAAATTATACAAAAAAGATGAACATTAAGAGAAAGAAGTTAGAGGTTGAGAGGAAGATAAGATATAAAACTTAGAATAGAAGAAAAGAAGAAGAACCAAAATCACGCTGATTCTCATATCATAATGGAATAAAATATAATATAGAAATAGATCTTTATTGAAAGCTTGAAAAATACTTACAATCATCAAAGTATGTTAATACATTTGGACAATTATGACAACCTGTCCTTATGTAAAACACAAAGCGGAATATATATATCGTACGCTTGAACACCTCTAGCTCGTCTCTAAACTCCACAACATCCAATAACCTAAACCTATTGATCTCGGTCTAACCTGGGCATTTCAATGCCACAGATTAGTCTAGCGAACCAGCGTGAGTAAAAATGACTAAGTTTATAGATTGCATCCATATTGCTTAACTTTGAAACCCTTTTGAAAGAAAAGGTAATAGTAAGACCAACCCACAAATAAACACGGATGGTTTTTACCTTACTGTGACCAAAACACTTTTGATATGAAATACGGTGACATTATGATAGTGACTTAATCAAATAAATAACCAAATAGTAGAACGCTTGCATCTTACACTCTACAAACCTAATATATAATCAAAAACCGCGGGCACTTATTGGGTATGGGATTCCAACTATGACAAGGTGTAGGATCACCTTCTGATCAGTGTACTTAGAGGGGATACGCTGGGGTTTAACAAGAACATCTTGTAACCCGGCCACACATGACCGCCCACTCATTTAGCTTGAGTTTAGCGAATGTATTATCACCCTATGGTTTAAGGGCCCACCATAGATCAACAAAGATACAGAATCGAAAGAAGAACAAATAAGGAATTTCTCTATATGGTGATAATACACCCAACTTGTGAATGACCCACCTAGCCATAAGGCCTGCCCGGTTTTTGCTATTTCCTGGTTGATGAGGCTTGAGGCTACGTTTATCTTCTAGAATTGCACATCACTTTGAATGCCACATCGTCAAATCCGCTAGAGATCACTAATTTATATCCACAAAAATACTCCGGCTATTAAGCAAGAGAAATAATTCTCTGCCACTGTACTTGGCACGTTTTAAGATATCAATGTATGTGACCCTTTTGGGAAATACTTTGTCAGAAATCCATCCATACAAGTCATCCAGGGACAGGATGAACTGACACCCTCCTACTTCATCCGAGGAATCACCCGATAGACCAATAGCGAGAAGTCCTTGCAATCCGCAGATACTAACCACAACAGAATCACAGTATATCTCTTGTTAAACATTTAAAAAAAACAAAACAAAACCAATATTTTGTAAATTCTTTTCATTTTAAAACAGGGGGAGTTAACCAGAGATTTTAAGTAATCCTTCCGCTTATGAAGATCCATGTTCTTCAATTCTCCATCTTCTATCTTCACGTTACGTATTTGCTAGATGGAATGGTTTTTGAATATAAATTCGATCTTGGTCTTTCCATACCAACAATCATATAGGTCAAATTTTGATAGTCGGTTATTTAACTATCAAAATAAGCAGTCATTCATCCATAAAAATAAAATGGATTCATTGGTTCAGTACATAACATCACTTGGCCTTTTTAATTGATCATTTGTAAATCAAACTTCTAAATCTTTGAATATATGGAATACGGCTTTCTACCACTTATATACAATAAGAATATTCCCCAAAATATTTCATTTAACTAATAAATTTGAAATTCATGATTATAACTATCAATGGTGAAAATAATTGATTTGTTCCCTTCGTCTACCTCGTTACCAAACTTACATTATTCTTTGGATAATCATGAATTCGTCCTAGTTGGGGTATTTTATTTACCTCTCAGACCTTGGTTTGACAACATTATTACCTTCATAATAAATAAAAGTTTGTTAACAAAACCCAACTTTTAATAAATAGAATGGAAATTCCATATCCCATTCGATATGAATATAGTTTTCAAATCCATACTCTTTCCCGTTGGAAATTTTATTTCAATCTCAACACATTTACTTATTTTAAAATCATACCTATTTCCTTTCTAAAACATCTTTTCCACATTTTATACGAGCATTGATTTTTATTATAAATAGATTTCCTTTACAAAATGTCCTACAAGTTTAATTCAAACTCACTTTGTTTTCGTCTCAACAAAGCTTTCTTTCGTATTTAAATCGAATTATCAAATTTAACTTACCTTCCTTATTCAAATTAGGTTCTTATCTCAGCTTCATTTCATATTTATCGCTTTTCAAACTTTTAAATTCCATTTAACATTCTTTAAGTTTATACTCAAATTATAACTCATTTCGATTCTTGAAAATTGTTTATAACATTTATCCATTTCGAAACTTGGCTTTATACTTTACTTATTTAAGATCACTTATAATTATAAAATTGGGTCATAAATAAATTTTTTTATTCTTCCTTCAATAACTTTTATTTGAAATAATTCACATAAATAAATTTAAAAATCTATTTCCAGTTACAAAATAAATTCTATAATTCTACTCAGTTGATGGTAGATCACAATTATAAAACGATTCATCCTTTAGCCATTCGCTGCAATTTACTCAACCAATATTATCCATTGGTTTATCCCAACAATAACCAATCAACAATTAATTCGATCATTCAATAGTTTAAAATAAACAATATTCAATATATAAGAGGAATGCGGTTGGATCCCTCCAATTTGTCATTCCCTACATCAAAATGGGTTATAATAATATATTTATTCATCAAGGTAGACGAAAATAAATAGTTTAACAATCAATAATTAATGAATAACATCTAGTCAAACATCTTACTATTTATTTAATACGTTTATATTAGTATAACGTAACCAACAAGGTAAGTTAGCTTGTTTAGAATCTAATCGATAAAATAACAATTTATTCCGATTAAATTAAACAAAAGTTTAATTTAAATTAAACAAAAGTTTAATTTAATCAATGAATAAAAATATTCAGCATCCATGCAAATAGTTATCATATCATCAATCATTAGCAAACATTGCACACAAAATAAAAATCTGACTTATATAAATATAAGTGGGATAGAACTGAGGGAGTTGAACACACCATGGTTTAGTTCGTCGGTTAAATGACATGCTTAAATTAAATTAAACTAGCGTTTAATTCAATTAAAGTTTTCAGCTGCTTCTGACTCTGTTTCTTCCAACCCCAGAATGTAGTGCTCCTTAGTAGGGTTCCAATGCTTCTGTCTGCATAGAGACGAAATATGTTTATATATATATATATAAACACATTATGTGACAACCCACGTCCATTAATGTCACCCCTAAGGCAATGCATTAAGTTTTGTGAAGCGTTATGGGTAAATAGAAATAGAAATATCACAGGACAAATATAAAAGCAACAATGGAATTTAATTTAATTTTATTTCAAACATAAATCATAACATCGTGGTTCAAAATACCATAATTCTGAAACTACATAAAACCCATTACAATAATATAACTTATGTCTTGTACCATCAAAGTACATAAATACTCAAAAAGCATAATTCCCCAAAAAGACACAAAGACATAGTGGAGATAAGAACTTGAGCTATACTTCGAAAGCAGCTCCTAGCAAGATGATAATCGAGTCCTCACTAAGCCTGGGTATTCCCACCCTGAGAACCTGGGGTGGGGGGAGGGGGAACAGAAGAAAGAAGAGGAAAAAAAGAGTCAGACATAAAGTCTTGCGAGTCCAGTTACTTTTAGCAAGTAAATAAGTAGAAGTATCATGACAGGCATACAAAGTGGATAAGAGAGATATCATCCTAATAGGTAAGTGTGACAAGGTAAACATGATAGAGTGTATTATGCCATGATTTCTCTGCACTACTACTAGTATATCCAGAATTAGATGATCCACAACATGTATGAAATGGTAGACTTAGGCGTACTTATGGTGAGAGGTTTAACACCATACAATCCACATGCAGCTCCAATAACGAACTCCTAAACTTACCAGAGTCTAGATGTACCCTAGCCACTACCCTAATCGAACATCTCCCTACTCCGTAGATACCATGCGTTGGCCCCACATCAGGATGTATCACTTCCTAAATTGGCAACCCTTCATTTTCAAGATGTTCACAACCATATCTACTGATGTCACAACGTCTTAATTCCCATAGCAAGTTGGACCCATGCATGCACATGACTCCGTTGGTTTCCTCCACTGTTGACACCGCCCCTTCGTTTTGGATCTCTTACAATCAGTCCAGTAAGCATGCCCCTACTTCGACCAAGTTTGGAGTACTCGTTTGATACCTTAATGGGTTACTGACTTAAACGGGTCCTACACACAAGATGATACAAGCTCCCCCTAGGCTTGCATCCCCACTACTAGGATTCCAGCTAATTATGCCTTACAGCACAACATGTAAAACAGGTTAAGTTGTCGGGCCTATATATGTAAACATTACCCCACCGCCACAAGATTTACTTAACCCTCACTGTTCCAGGCAAGTTTACTTAACAAAGTTTCATAACCCAAAGTATAAAATAGGTAAAGTTTGTTGGCATATATATATAAATATTACCCATCGCCACAAGATTTACTTAACCCACCCACTGTTTCCACCAAGTTTACTTAACGACTATTCGAGTTAACATGTTCATACTATCCCTATGGATTCAAATAGGTTAAGTATTCAAGTTCATTTCCATGTCCATTTATGGTTATAATGGGCTAGACCTCCCACATTAGGCCTACAACTTGTGGATGCTGGATATGTCGGTCGGGTCCGGGCACACTTCTTCCTCAAGTTGGGCCTAGCCTGGTGTCCTACCCCGTCTCGTATTTGTGCACTTAGACCCCTCACATTAGATTTAACATTTGCGGTTGCTGGTTATGCCGGTTGGGTCCGAGCAGACTTTCACCACAAATGCAATCTAACCTCGTGTCATAAGTGCAGTTATACTTTTCTAATTACTGTAATCCTAGGCACTTTAATTATTAACCAATTAATTATACCTATGTCTTTATAGGTGTTCATGCCTATTTAGCCAATTATATTTATAATGGATTATATGTCCAAATTTATATCCGTCATTCAAGTTATTCCAATTCTAATGCTTTCCCCCCGTTCCCTAACTAATGCATTCGCATATATTTGGCGTCACGTCTAGACTACAAAGTAGCCTAGCCATAAACAATAAAAGGGAAAGATGACAATAACGATTATTTTAACAAAAATGACATAAACATGTAATTAGCATAGTGATAAGGTGGACATATAAAAATAGTTCTAGTGAGCATGTGATAATAAAACTAGATCTAACATACTAAGGATGTCATAATAGGCATGAATAAATAAGGATTCATATGTCCAATTAATGATAGATCTAAATTATTCACCACATGATAGGTACAAGATGATCTGGATGGAGAAATAGATCTAACCAAGGTTTTAACTATCCAAATAATGACAGATCCAAATTAGCCACAATCATAGATAAAGGTTAAGATCCACAAATGTGACATGATAAATTAATCACAAGTGAATTAGATCTATAAAAGTAGATCTAGCATGACAAAGTTTAGGATCCACAAATGTGACATGATAAATTAACCATAAGCGAATTAGATCTATAATGGTAGATCTAGCATGATAATATTTAACATCCACAACTGTGACATGATAAATCAACCACAAGCGAATTAGATCTATAAAGGTAGATCTAACATGTTAATATTTAAGATCCACAAATGTGACATGATAAATTAACCATAAGCGAATTAGAACTATAAAGGTAGAGCTAGCATGATAATATTTAAGATCCACAAATGTGACGTGATAAATTAACCATAAGCGAATTAGAACTATAAAGGTAGAGCTAGCATGATAATATTTAAGATCCACAAATATGACATGATAAATTAACCATAAGAGAATTAGATCTATAAAGGTGGATGTAGCATGATAATATTTACGATCCACAAATATGACATGATAAATTAACCACAAGCGAATTAGATCTATAAATGTAGATATAGCATGATAATATTTATGATCCACATCATAGTTATGTCATAGATTCAAAAGTCCCAATAGATTTGATATGATAAAGATTTAGATCCAAGTCATAGAATATTATAGATTCACAAATTATGATAGATCCAATATGATTTAATCATAGCATATATCCAAATCACAGTCATATCTCGTTTACTTTTAATCATTTAAATCTAAAAGTAACTAATTCACGGTGTTTGGATTTTAGAAGATAGAAAAGAAATTGTTGGTGTTGAATCTCAGATCTTTTCTTGAAATACTTGAATCTTTGAACTTGATTTGTATAAGAAGTAAAGACAGGCACCGACAACATTTGGCCACCATTTTTTTTAGTATGAGAAAACAAGAGAAATAAGGGTATATTTATAGCTGCCAACCTCCCGAATTCGACTGCCACCTCAGCCCTAGAGGGAATCAGGCCATGGGTCGCTACCCACTTGGGTCCGGATGCCCAAAAACTTACATGGAAGCATTTTACAGGTACGCCAATGCAAAAATACCTTGGCGCACTTGTCGAGTGCGCCATTTTATCCTGGTCTTTTTACCAAAACTCTACCGTCCATAACTTCTTCATACGTTATCCGTTTTATGCAAACCAGGTGGCTATCTTGACCACAATTTCGAGACGGACGCAATGACGTAGTCTGTTTCCCTTAATTCCGAATATTAAATTATTCTTTAATTTATCCACTTTTAATGTTGTAGGAATACGAGGTGTTACATTCTCCCATACTCAATGGATTTCGTCCCCGAAATCTCCAAGTTAAGAAGAATGTATCCTACCATCCATCATCTATCTACTCATCCACCAATCATAGGTATTCATTGTCCTTTAAAAAATTTAATGCTTATATGAACATATGCAAAGGTGTGTGTACATGTCCCAACACTAATTCGAAAGATTAGGTGGTCCACTGATTATTTGACCTCCTTAATGCAATGTATGTTAGTGTCATGAATCCAAAATGTATGCAAATAATCCTATTGTAACATGTAAGTTCTATATGTGTGCATAATCACCCATCCAAATGCAACATCCATATGATGATACATCCATTTTCATCCATTAAAAGAAAGAAAAACGCACACACATCCTTATGTAGTATGAGAGTGATTGAGCCGATCTAGTGCCTAATGTGTGTGCATATGCATCCACAGACAACCACTAGCAACCATTTGCATCCATCAAACATAACATGTCTCAAAAAAATGTTTACATCCATAGGATTCCTATCTAAAGGTCGAAAAATCAATCGGTAGGATATACTCAGATGATAGAAGCAAGTGTGAATAAGCTTTGGAAAAAAAGTTGAGAACATAGTCCTAAAAAGGAAAGGTTATGAAGCGTGATCTTTGTCTTCAGTCTCCCAAGTTGCATCCTCGCTATCTTCTCCCCATTGAACTTTTATTAACCTAACCTCTCGGTTGTGCTATTTCTTAACCATTGATCCAAGTGTACACGTAGGAACTCATCTAATTATCGCCTCCCGTTCAACCTCTACTTCCTCACGCATGTTTGGCTCAACTACCTCTGTTGTATCATGTAGACACTTCAATAAATAAGAAATGAGGAAAAACATCATGAATATCCACACATATGCGAAGCGAGCTGCATGCCTTAGTTGCGAATACCACCAGAGCACCCTATTAAGAATTACTTCGCCAAATAAATCCTTTCTCAAATAGCTCCCATAGGGGTCACTGAACTCCTTTCTTTCTCTTGGAGCCGTATGGCGCACAAGTAATGCAACTGACTTTTCATTGGCCACTAAGTATATACGAAAATCGGTCTCGCACCTTCGGGATAAACCCTGAACCTCCTCAAAAACATATGGATACTCACGGACTACCACTACAGGCCGTAGATCATCGATAGATGCATCAAGAGATTCTAGGAAACTAAGCATGACGGACCCTTTTGCGTTATAAGAAATCTCGTGGGTCCTCCCTTGGCAAGTCAACAGTTTAACTACCCTCCTCTCACAGTCCAGAATGGCACCATACATGGCTAGCCAAGCCATCCCTAGAATCAACCCATAGCCCCTGAACCCGAGAACATATGCGTCGTACTCGAGCTCGATGCCCAATATAGATATTCTCAAACGCCGACAAATCATGGATAAATGAGCCGAACCACCAATGGGATTTGAGACAACAATGGGATCCACTACCATACTAGTATTGAAGTGCAGAGATTCAACCACAAAATTAGATATAAATGAATGCGAAGCGCTAGAACAAAAAAGAGTTCTTATAGGATGATTGGAAAGAGAAATAACACCTTACATAGAAACATTCCTACCTCGATCTGGAGCACCGATCGTGAGAGCATGCACTTGCCCTCCAGAAGCTCTCTACCTTTGAACTTGTCCTTGTTTCTTCAGGCAATCCTTAATAAGATGCCCGAACTCTCCACGATGGAAACAAGCGTCCTTCCTTCTTCTGCAATCTTTTCTTAAATGACCCACGTGTCCACAATTAAATCATTTCCTCTTGTCTTGAGCTTTGTCGTTCTTTCCTCACTTCTTTTGTGTTTCCTCAACCTTAGCTTCTTTCTTTTCGGCTTTATCTTCTTCATGCATTAATGCCATATCAATGAGTCATTCAAAAGTAGCTCCCATTGGAATATGGGACATAGCTAACCCATGAAGGGGTTCATTTAGTCCTTTAACAAACTGCAAGGCCTTCTTATGCGGAATGTCTACTAGTTCCAAACCGAATCTATGTAGCTGGTTGAATTTGTTCACATATTCTTCAACAGTCATGTCTCCTTGTCTGAGCACCAAGAGCCTCTTTATTTGCATGCTTTTCTCAGCTTGAGAAAGAAACTTCATTTTAAACCTCTGTCTAAAGTCATCCCAAGTTTCCACCAGAAGTCCCGCTTGGGTTACTTCCCACCAGAATGAAGCTTCATCCTTTAATAGCCAAGCAACCAACTGGATCTTCCTTCGATCTTCCACTTCAAAGATTACAAACAAGTCCTCGATCTCCTTGAGCCAATTCCATGGAATGGCTTTCCTCCCATAACACGAAAATCTTTGTAGATCTTGGAAAAGTAGTATGCATGCGGAGGAGGAGGAACAACGGATGCAGTTGGGGGAGGAACGTTTCCTTGGCCTTCGGCAGGCGCCGTGACCTCTAGATACCTACAGAACCAGCCTGATATCGTAACGCCCTCTGGGATAATAGGTTTCCCAGACATGCTAAAAAGAAAAGGAAAGAGATTTAGACAAAGGATTGAAGGATATTACATATGGCTTTGGGGAATATGTTTTTCAGAACAGACTTTTCTTTTTGAAAAATGCTTTCTTTTAAAACCTTTTTGAAAATAATTTTCAAAAACTTTTATCCAATCTGGTAACCTTCAGCTCTAATACCAAGTGCGACACCGCTCGTCCGTTAATGTCACTCATTAAGGGAATGCATTATGTTTTGTGAAGCGTTATGGGTAAACATAAACAAAAGTACTACAAGACAAATATAAAAGCAACAATGGAATTTTTTATTTATTTTTTATTTCAAACATAAATCATAACATCGTGGTTCAAAATACCATAAGTCTAAAACTACATAAAACTCATTACAATAATATAACTTCTATCTTGTACCATCAGAATACGTAAATACTCAAAAAACATAATTCCCTAAAAAGAGACAAAGCCATAGTGGAGATAAGAACTTGAGCCATTATTCTTCCTTTCTCTTTACTTTTTATTATGTTTTATTTATGATGTTTATTTTATTTTTCTCTTCCCCTTTAGCTTTGTCTAGCTAATATCCTTTAATTAGGGGTGATGACGCTTAGATTAGATTCAATATGAATCACATAGCCAAAGATATTAGAACTTCATGTATATAGATCTATATCTGAACCAAGGGTTAGATCTGAACCTTCATATTCTGTGTCGTTTAAGAGCTATGCTCCTTCACAGGATATATTCGAGTTTGATTTAACGTTTATCAGATTTAGATCTAATATTTAGGGTTTCATAAATAAATTAGTGAATCTGTCCCGATAGCCTATGGTTGTTTAAGAGCTTGATCCTGCATAGGCTATACTTGTTGTTATTCACATATTTGTTTCTAGAAACCTAATTACTTCATGTTTCTGACAGAATCATGAATTCGATCTGTATTAATTCGATTGGTTATTGAATCATATTAATATAGTTTATGTCGTTGCTGCCTAATAGCTTTCTTTTTATTATAAAAAAATTACTTTTTTTGTTTATTTTCTGTTAATTTGCAATCAATCAAAATTCTGGAATAACTTGATTGGATTTATTAGTAAAATAATTTTTGGTTCCAGAGTTTGACACTGTTTACAACAAACCTTATTGTTTAGGAAAACCGAATGAATTAAATAATTATTTAATCTGTTTGCAAACAAATTTTGGCGCCGTTGCCGGGGTCCAAAATATTTTTTTTTTAAATCCTTTGGGTTATAATTTTTTTTCTTTATTTTTCCATCATATAAAAAATAACACATAAACAATATTTTTATTCCTTTTATTTTCTTATTTTTTCATTATAAAAAAAACACACAAAATTTTTTTTTTGCTAGTTTTATTTTATTTTCCTTCATTTATAAAAAATCTCTTGATTAGCTTTGATCTGGTATTGCTGATCTTCTGATTAAGAAAAAAATTGCAAATTTCGATTTGATTTCTTTCCCTTTTCATTGCCTTTCTTTTTCTTTCCCGTTTCATTGCTTTCCATTTTTACAAATTAAATTAAAAAAAATATTGCTTCCTTCTCCTACGTCTGTAAATTTCTTTCCTTCTCAGCCTTATTTTCTGACTGCTTTACTTTTCTAAATACAAACCCAAACAGAAACCCATCATCACTTCTTAGCCCTCAACTTCATCATCAACTAGCCACATTTTCTGCAGTTTCTTTGACATCTAATACCACCCCTCTTCCTCGAAAAACCCAAACCATTTCCACAAAGTCTCCTTGCCATTAACCCCATACTCAACGCAAATTCAAAATACCCAGAACCACTGTGAACAGATCACAACCGATTTGCAAATCCAATTCACCCTGTCAACAATTTCAACAAAAAACAAGCTTCAGCTTTGATCACATTTTCGCAGCCCCTCAGCTGTTCCTTCACCCATATCCCATCGTCACCTTCCTTAGTAATCCTCCACATAATCCTGGTAACTGAAACCCTACTGAAACAATCTCAAACCACCTACACATCTCAGCAAACCAGGACCTTCAACCCACAAAATCCTTGAAACCACACATCAAGAATCAAACTCCCCAACAACCCTGCCACTTGATCCTTCCATACCACCAAAACCGGATTCGAAGTTAGCAAAGAAAAAAACGAAAACCGCGCTCGCATTCCACCAGATCACCTTCAAATGAAACTCGCAAGTTTCAAGCCCAACCCGATCTGAAATCTCCAACCCTCGAGAAACCCCTGAACCTCGCTTCGTGCAAATCCATAACCAAATACCCGGACCCTACCGATTAATCTTAGACACAAATCCAGGATAATACCAATTTTCAATTGTGTCAATACGTGTGATTTGCGATTCTCGGTTTTGAATAAAGGATGGAGAGTTTCAATTTCTATACTGATTTGCTTTGAGGATATCACTACTTGCGTGTGTATTATGCGATTTTGAGCGAGTAGTAGTATACGGATGGAAAAAGAATTGCATTAAGTCTAAGTGGGCTTGCGAGAGTTTTTACATTTGGGCTTTAACTTTTATTGTCTTGTGAAAATATTTTTTTTAAAGAGAGGGACTGAATTTGTTTTCAAAAATGTTGTTTTTAATTATCTTTCTTGTTATCGCTTTTTCAGCTTGTCCAAGAAGAAAATAGTGGAGTTGCATGGCTTTGAATGCACTTTAAAAAAAGAGTGGTTTTGATTTTTAGTGTGAATAAAGGATTTGCCTTAAAGAACTACTTTTTAGTTACGTTTTCGGTTTTCCTGATTTTTTAGGGCTTAGGAGTATTCTAATTGGGCTAGGCTCTCTTATCTTATTTTATATTTGGGCTTTTGCAGGTTCGTAGTGGGTTGCAATTGGTCTTTTCTTTAGTTCTTTCCTCTTCTTTTTAGTTTGGTTTTGGTTTTCTTGTAAAAAAAGGAGGAAGAAGAAATACTCAAATCAAAGGCCAAGTGAAGGATAAAAATTTGAACATATAATTGGGAAGTCAATAGGAAAACAAGGCAATAGGAAATTCAGAGATCAAACAATTTGCAATAAGCAGAATTTGAATTGTTGGAGCGGTTACACACCAGTTGGGGTGTGAACGTGCTAGCGCTACTCAGTTGTACTGGACGGACTGACAATCTAGGTGAGAATTTTCTAAACTCTACAGGTGCTCTGCTGCTAAAAAATATATATAGACATTGCTTCTAAAAAATTTCTACAGGGGCAGCGACTTGCTTGTAAAATCTTTTAATTTCTGCAGTTATTATTTCTGCCTCTGTATTCATTCTGTTAAGGGCAATACCCCAATTCACACAAGGTGAGGGATTTCATCACCTTTCCTTAGCCCACAAATTGCATTTCATCATAGAGTCTAACTAATATTAATGATTAGACATTGGACTTAAGGGAGTTGCGGGCTCATATAGGGCTTAATTGTATTTTGATAGTTGATTTATTTGGAACAAATTATTTCTTGGTGTCTAGACTATAATAAAGAAATAACCGTTTATAAATATTATGATGATTCTTAAATACTATATCGGTTATTACTCTGAAGGTATTTAAACCTTCGGCCGCATTATTAGGGTGATTCCTGGAGCATCGATAACTCTTGTCCATTAACTGGCTGAGATTTTTTCTTCTAAGTAATCAAACATGTCACTATATAATTTTGTGTTAGGAGCTATTAAGACATAAAATTTCATTGTAGCTAATTTTGGTGTAGCTGATTGTTTTGTGAATTGAAAAAAAAATCAAAAATCCTCAAAAACAAAAAAAATGAAAAAATAAAATTAAAAAAAAAAGTTCAACTTCTTTTTTTAGTCTCATTAGTTCTGAGGTCGTACTTTTCTAAAACTTCCATTTTTCAAAACTTTTCTCTCTTTCTCACTTATTTTCGAACTTCTCCATTATCTAAATTTCTTTGGCGAACTCTTTTCTTCTTCTTTCTAGTGCATGCAAACCTGGACCCGTGACCAAGAATCTCGTCGTTTAGTTAGAATTGGACCACCTTCTCTTTCCGTAAAACCCACTTTACTCGAACAACCCTTAGAAATGGGTAACGAACCTACACCTCGTACCCTCAGGGACAGAATCCATCCCGATAGAGTTTTTGTCCTTTCTTGCATTCAGTTACCCAATCCTGTGGGTAATCACTTTGAAATCTGGTCGAATCAGATAAGTATCCTCCCCAAATTTGGTAATTTTTCTCATAACGAACCATATGATTTCTTAACGAGATTTGAATATGCTTGTGCAACCTTTAAATTACAACAATTATGTGAGGATGGTATTGAATTCGTTTGATTCCATTCGCACTAACTGACTCTGCACAAAAAAGGTTTCTCAGCTTACCTCCAAATTCAATTAAAAAAGGTGATGAATTCACAGTAGTTTTCCTTAAAAAGTTCTACCTGTCAGAAAAAACAACTAGAGTCAAAAACGAAATCACTAATTTCCACCAAAAGGGGGTGAATCTTTTTGGCAATATTTCGAAAGATTTAAAGAACCGTTGTTAAGTTGTTCCCATCATGATTACGAAACATGGTCGTTATGTCAAACTGTATACGATGGACTCGATAATGGTTCTAGGCAAATGTTAGAGTCTATGTGTCAGGGAAATTTTCTAAAACAGACTGACGTAGAAGCTTGGGAATTTCTGGACGAGTTAGCAGAAAAATCAAAACAATGGGAATGAACCAATGAAAAATCTCTCTATTCGCATTCTAGTAGTAATTCTATCGAATCCTCTTCTTCTAATACTCTTGTTGATGCCATACTGAATGTTGTTAGAACACACACTCAGTCTAATAACGTTTCCCAAGCCATGTGTCATATATGTCTTAACTCTGTTCATACGGTTGATGAATGTCCCCGGTCCCTTGAGCAAATGAATGCTTTCAACAGATCCAACAACAACCCGAATCTTTCTTATGGTCCAAATAAACCTCTGGTGAACAGACCTTTGAATCAAGCATTTCCGAATAATGCGTCGAAGCCTCTCTTTAGGCAAAATCAGTACAATTCAAACCGGGCGCCTTTCTAAAAATCCCATCAAACAGTTGCACCCCAATATGAAAAACACCTTTCTATGATTGAGGGGAATTTAACCGAAGAGAGTCAACCATTAGCGCAAATGACTAAGCAAAGTGTTGAAAATCAAGACAAGTTTGACAACTCGTTACACTCATACATGCAAAACACAAATCAACAAATGAGTGAACTTCAGAAACAAATGTCTCAAATTAACGCTAGATTAAGTGAAAGGGAAAAGGGTACATTTCCAAGTCAACCCATTCAAAACCCTAGGGGACAAAATTCAAACCCCAACCAAATTCACATCATTCAAGATTCAAATGTTAGTCACCATAATATGGCCATGACTCTTAGATCCGGCAAAAAAATTGACATCCATGTGGTCAACCCAAATGATTTACCAGACGATCTTCCAAACCCTAAAGAAAATTCGACCAACTCAGATCCGAACATTGAGCCAATTTCTGACAAGGACCGTCCTCAAACTCAAGTAGCCTAACCTACTGAGTTTTCTGCTCCATTTCCTCATAGACTCCGACCTAGGAAAAAGACGGATCAACTAGAAAAGATTCTTGAAATATTTAAGCAAGTTAAAGTGAACATTCCTCTTTTAGGTATTATACAACAAGTTCCACTATACGCTAAATTTCTAAAAGATTTGCGCACTCAGAAATGTCATACTCATGTACCTAAGAAAGTGTTTCTAGCAACAAGTCTATGCGAAGTCTTGTCCCAATCAATGCCAGTGAAATACAAAGATCCTGGTTGCCCCACAATGTCATGTACTATTGGGGACAAGAAAATCGATAGATGCCTGTTAGAATTAGGTGCTAGTGTTAACTTACTTCCATATTCCGTCTATCGCCAATTAGGACTAGGAGAACTGAAAGCCACCAAGGTTACCCTTCATCTTGCTGATCGTTCAATTAAGAAACCCATGGGCGAAATCGAGGATGTATTGATCAAAATAAGTGAATACATCTTTCCAGTTGATTTCATTATCCTAGGAACTTAATAGGTAAGCAATCCTACAAACAGATCCCTTTGATTCTAGGATGACCCTTCTTAGAAACCACTAATGCGCTTATCAACTGCAAAAATGGGTCTATGAAACTTTCTTTGGGTAACATGACCGTCGAGCTAAACATCTTTAGAATCGAAAACTCTTCTAACTCTTATGTAGACCAGTTTTCTGAAATCCATGTTGTCCATGACAATGTACCTGAGCTCAACAATCTGAATAACGAAATTGAATCGAATTACGAAACCTTATTTTGAGTTATTCCAAAAAATGTCACTGATTCGATTCCCGTCAAGCCGCTCACAGTTGAGTCCATCCCTCAACCAATTTCTTCGGTTGAGTTGTCCCCATAATCCGAACTCAAAGTGTTGCCCAGCCTTCTCAGCTACGCTTACTTAGGAGACAATGAAACTTTTCCTGTCATTATCGCTTCTGACCTTACTTCAGAGCAAGAACAATTGCTACTTCCTATCCTTAAAAAAATAAGGAAGCAATTGGTTGGTCCATGGCAGATATTAAGGGGATTAGTTCTTTGATAGTCCAACATCAAATCCACCTTATAGTTGATATCAAACCCACTCGTGATCCCCAACATCGAATTAAACACATCAAGAAAGAAGCAGTTTGTGCTGAAATCCTTAAATGTCTTGACAATGGAATCATCTACCCAATTTCCGATAGTCAATGAATAGTCCGATTCATTTGATACCTAAGAAATCAGGGATTACCGTGATCCAAAATGAACCTAAGAGCTTATCCCAACCCGCACCCAGACCAGTTGGAGTGTTTGCATTGATTATAGGAAACTTAACACTGCAACACGTAAGGATCATTTCCCTCTGCCATTCATCGATCAAATGTTAGAACGACTAGCTGGTCACGAGTACTACTATTTCCTTGACGGGTACTCCGGCTATAATCAAATCCCTATCGCTCTTGAGGATCAAGAGAAGACCACTTTCACTTGTCCTTTTGGTACATTTGCGTACTGTCGTATTCTTTTTAGTCTCTTTAATGTGATTGCAACCTTCAAGAGGTGCATGATTAGTATTGACGGCAAAAAATGTCGTAAACACCAAAGATTCCTATTAATAGGAATAGTTAATTTGGTCACAAGACTAAGTAAGAGAAAGCGGTAAATCACACGAGAATTTATAGTGGTTCGGCCGTGGATTAGGCCTACGTCCACTTTGGAAGGATGTTGAACTTTTATTGATCATTCAAGAATTACAAGGTAGAGCCATGCTCATTACATTCACTTTTATAATTGCCATATGCTAGGTACTTGGGAAAAAGAATATTTATCTCCTTCTTCCTCAAATAAGAGATGCCATTAATGAGGTCTAGGAAGCTCTAGGAAGGTCTCAAGTGAAGAAAATCCAACCCCTATCAAGTGTGAGGCCATGGGCTATTTATATGAGCAGGGGTATGTAGGTTTAGGTAGGAGTAGGTAGAAATAGGGGACCACTAGCAGAAATTCAAACCCACCCCTTGCATGCCTCAGAATTTCTAACTCGGGCACAGATTCGAAATTTCAAACCTAGGCAAGGGTGCGAAATTTCGCACCTGCTCGGTTCGGAATTTCGAACCCAGTCATGGGTGCAAGATTTCACAACCACTAGGTTCGAAATTTCGAAGCTAGGCATGGGTGCGAAATTTCGCACCCGGCTGGGCGCGAACTCCGTGTCATGCCTAGTGTGAAGTCCTACCGAGGGGCACGAGGATCTCGGAACCAGGTGATTTAGGCTCGTAGCTCCTTCGAGGTCCGAGACCTTGGTTCGCGGATGTCTTCTGGATGCCGTGAATTTACAAGTGGTGTAGTCCCTTCTTGATCCTGTTTCCTTCACTCCCGAGCGTCCCATTTCGGCCTTAGCTTCGCTAGGTACGTTGAGTTGAGCGTGTCCGATGCTCTCTTGGGAACCGGACCAAAAAGCCGGTTAACATTTGGCCCCCAAAGTATGACTTGTCTTTGACATGATGTGCTTTGTGTAGGTTGAGGTAGTGGTGAAGCTGTTAATTTTTCTTGTAATTCAAAAGTCGAATAGATGTTAGCTATGGGAATCGTTCTCCCCGGCAGTGTAGATGATCTGTCGTTCGGAGGACGCGCCGCGCTCAAATCATTAGGTGCCCATAGTGCGTAGCCTCCGTGGATGCACAGGAGTCGGCATGCACATATGCGGAGTACGTACACCAGAGAGTCTGTCATGGTGGTCCCGGTCCTGGAGGTGTGACCATCGCCACCTTCATCATTTTTTTAGGTCAGAATTTTTTGAGCCCTGCGGGATTGAAATTTCGAGCCCAAGGGATCGAAATTTCGAGCCTAGGGGGATCGAAATTTCGAACCTAGGGTCGCAGAAATTCGATTCCTTGGAGTTCGAAATTTTGAGCCCAAGGGTTCGGAAATTTGATCCTTTGGGGGTTCGAAATTTCAAACCCGTGCTGGAATGCGAGGAGACACGTTTTTCTTTTATAAATAGACCCTGCTTTTGATTATTTCCTTCTAATTTTTCTTTCTTTGTCCGCCATTGCTGAAAGCTTCGAACCCGATAATTTCTAGCCCAACATTTTCGAACCGAGCTAGATGAGGCCTTAAATTGAGGAGTTGAGAAGTGGAGGAGGTCGAAGAGCCACAACGGAGACCTCGAGACTTCGTGGGTTCGATTTTTCGAACCCGGCCACGTTCGACGCCTCAAACCCCCGTAGTTTCGAATTTTCGAACCTCAGTGGGTTCGAATTTTCGAACCCACCAGGTTCGAAGTTTCGAAACCTCACGGGTTTGAATTTTCGAACTCGGGGGTTCGAAGAATCGACGGTTCGGTTTTTCAAACCCTATGGATTCCAATTCCCAAGCCCCCTGTCTGGGAGAGATGACAAAGCTCATGTGCCACCTGGGGGTCTTACTGCCTGGAACCGACAGGCTTGCCTTGTCGGGTGTGTACCCCCGGCTAATAACTTCATTCGGGATATGCTGTTCTACTTCCATCTCACGCCATCCCAACTACATCCTTATGCTTACGCTTCTCTCCTGGGAACTTACGTTCTCTTCCGCGAGTTTTTGAACAGGGAGCCCACTGGGGAAGATATTCGATACTTCTTCCACTTAAGGAAAACGAGTGTTGCCTCTGCTTCTCAATGGTCTCTGGAAATGACGGCTGCCACAAAATTCTTTGTCGGGACGTGGCCCAAGCTATCGATGTTTAAGCGCGAATGATTCTTCGTTAGCTGCCCTCCCGAATTTTTCATAAGGTGGATTGAGGGAAGTAATTGTTCCTCTAACTCCTTTCCTTGCCATAATTTTTGGATTCCTTCCTTTATTCGTGGTTTCAATTGGTTTACAATAGGAAATCCAAAGGCGCCTACTGGAGACGAATACTGGCAATGTCTTAATGCTTTGCGGGCGATACCAGAGAATCTCCGCGACACTAGCACCGTGACAAGTCAGGATCGCCTCCACCGTGCTGGGTTGCTGCCGAACAACCGGGCTATGATCAGGCCCGCGGTTGCTAATAATGTGCCAAAGGAAGGAGTTGCAGCATGCTCTATCCCCACGGGGCGGAAGAGGAGAATGACCCCAGCGGGAGGAGAATCGCAAAGGACTGCTCCGCCTCAAGGAGGTGTGCATGGAGGCGAGATTCATGGTCAAGACGAGGTTGCCAGAGATGAGGGGTTATTGAGCACTCCCGTCCTGCCTCTGATAGGGGAGGGGAAAGGAGGGTTGGCTAGACCGCCATCTCCTGCGACTCACTCAGGGGCCACTGCCTCGCTTGAACCCACGGGCCAGTTTGATGGCTTAAAGGGACTAGCTTTAGTAGTGACTACATGTCCAAATACGACGAGCCTGGAAGAACTTTCCTGTGCTGCTGAGGGGTTATCTCCCTCGATGGGACCATAATCTGGTCTGTTGAGAGAACACTTAGGGTATACATCCATAACACTGCATAGCATAGACATTTGCCTATGTGAGTTACTTAACTAACTTCGGCTTGGTCCATTGGCAGGTGGTATGGCAGGCAGACATGGTGGACAAGATCAAGGACGCGGCGATCGTCGGCATCCCCAGAGTTCTTCTTTCGAGAGTTTTCAAAGATCCACCAGTTTGTATAGTGCCCCGCCTCCGCTAGAACAAGGCGGCGTTCATCGAGGCCAGGACCGATCCAGGCAGTCTCCGACACCTCCTCCTCCTTCTATTCGTGTATCCACGAGAGATACTCGGTTCAACCTAGGTGGTTCTCGATCCTTGCCTTCGACAGCACCTCCGCCCGTCGCCCCTCAAGCTTCTGTTCAACCTGCTAAGGGGAGGGATTTGCTATTTGAACAACTAAGGCCGGGTACGAAGGTCGTGAGGGAATGCAAAACCTGACAGAGTCCCAAATCCGAGCATTTTCTGTAGAGGAGAGGAGGACATTCTCGAAGCTGTACTTCCCCCAATATCACTTCAATGAGCTGTCGACTCTCCCTGATCTCCGCCCTACCCCAAGTAGGGAATCCGGAGAGATATGGATGCTTGTACAAGCTGCGTATCACCAAGCCAACTAACTTATCAAGTATTCCCTCCACATTTTTGAGTTGATCAAGAGAAAAAGTCTGAAGCTCATCAATCGATAATTGACTATTGATGGTGAGAAGACCTCGGTTACCCACTTGGCAACCGAGATAGGTAGGTCCATTTGCTGCATCATAGTTGATTAACCGCTACCCCGTGTGTTTCCCAGTTTTAACTTTTGACCATTTTATTGCAGCGGAGCTAAAGCGAGCATATGCAACTTTAAAGACGGAAGCTATGCGTGACCACGAGACTTTTAGTGATACAGTAAGTTGCTTGACCATTGAAAACATAGCCCTCAAGAGGGATAAGGATGAGTGGTCTAAAGTATGTGCCGACATGGAAAGGGAGATCGGGAAAGTTGCTCAGCTCCAGGATGACGATACTGCTTTGAGGGAAGAGAATGAAAGGTTGCAGGCCGAGAATGCCGAGATCGCTAAGTTAAAGAGGCAGATCGAGGTGATGAGAAAGGTGAAGGAAGATGCTGAGGCTAGCAACCGGACATGTTGAGTGAGTCTGAGGGTATAAAGGCTGAATATTTAAGGGAGATAGAGCTACTGAGGGGACAGCTGGACGAGGCGGAGTTTCGTGTTGGGTCCTCCTTTGAGGAGAGTATCCACAACATGTATGTAAAAGCTTTGAGATTCCGAGGAATTTCGTGGGTCGAAGACTATCCCCACGAGCTAGCCAGAACCTGAGAGAGATTGGTCCCCTATGAGGCCTTCTTACGTCAAGTGGACGTAAGCACTTTAGATGAGCACCAGCACGCGAATGTTCTCTTGGACAACAACGAACGCGAGAAGCTGGAGGAGGGAAGGAGGCTATTGCAGGAGGATGCTAAGAATGAAAGGTTGGGAGGGTTGCTGAGGAGAAGTGGACGGTTGTCATGTATGAGAGTGTTAGAGTTACAGAGACCTTTGTCGAGGCAAGCTTCTATCGTCCATTAGCCTCTGAGTAAGTGGTGGTGAGTGTCCCTGCGGCCTTGATTCGGACTTCGACTGAGTATGACCCGGATCACCCTGGACTGGAAGAGACTGGATCCACATTGCCTATGGCACCGGGTGCCCCTTCATTTTTTTCGATGCCATCCCTGACCGGAGGTAAATTCCCTTTACAATGCATCCCATAGAATGACATAATTACCAAATTTGCGGACTAAACGGTTATGTTTTTATTATGAACCCCTTCCTGAACCGACCATGACATTGGGTGAAACACCCCACCTCCGTTAAGGTCACTCGCAAAGGGAATGCTTGAACTTCGGTGGAGCATATTTAGTACAAGATGCAGAAAAATTACAAGATAGACAAATAAAGCAGCGAAAAATAAATAACCTTTATTGATTGAAACAGCTTGTACAAAGATTATTTACAGCACCAATACTTTTTACAAGAAAGCATGTTTCTTGTTTAATATATAAGAAAAACAAACTGACAATGATATTCCCCAATAAAGCATGAGTCAGCCATAGTAGTAGAAAATGGAGTTCAAAGAAATGCGCCAAAGAATCTTCAAGCTTGGAAAGAGTAACGGCCCCAAAATGAGCTGAGCTTTTCCCTCCCTGACTACCTGGGGGGAACGGAAGAAAAGAGGCGAAAGCAAACTAGGTCAGACATAAAGTCTGATAAGTCCAGTGATTCCTAGTATTTAAACGAGGAAAAGGGTCATGACATGAATAAACTAAATATAAGACTAAACCATAGTAACAAGATAACATGGGGTAAGCATGGGATATGGTAAGATAAACTGAATGTACCGATAAACTGAATGTACTGATAAACTGAATGCGCTTCCACTCCTTCTCTGCTTCACAACTACCCTGTTATATTGATTTCTATATCTCTGCACTACGTACTAGTGTCCAAACTAGTAATCTATGATCGTATGATAACGTGATCCCAACTCCCGTATTTGCGGTTGCCTTCAGGTGTACATATATTATGGGGATTCCATTTGTTACCTAGATCTAATCTAGGGTTTACTATCGAGTGCTTCCTAGATTCAACCAGGGTTTATGCTACCCAGGGCCACTGGGGTTTATGCCACCTATTGAATGCTTCTCGGATTCAGGGTTTACGCGACCTAGGTCGAACTAGGGATTATGCTACCAACTTTGTATTAATTTTCCCTGTGTCTGTGTCTGTCGGCCCTCACTTGCATGTAGATACTCTGTGCTGGCCCCACCATAAGGTGTATCAAGCCTTATGATAGCGACCCGACACGATTCAAGATGCACAGTGTATAACTACTGGTACCCAGTGCCTGCTTTTTCCACTCCGGAGTATGTGTATGCCCATAACCCGTCGGAACCTACACTGACGTACCCCCTGCCGCTATTATTACCGCTTATAATCAACCTAGTAATCGTACCCCACCCTGCCTAGCTCAGGGTACCGTGATACATCTATGTGGGTTACTAATGACATGGGTCCCCGTTACTAGGGTTTCCTACTGGTTAAGTTTGTGGGCCTATATATATACAATATTACCCACCTACACGTGATGTACTTAACCCTCCCACCGATTCAAGCATGTCTATTTAATGGTTAAGTTTGTGGGCCTATATTACTAATATTACCCACCAAACCGATATGTACTTAACCCTCCCACTGATTCAAGTTGATATATATGCTTGGTTAAGTGTTATCCATTCATTCAAGTTAACTTATCCTGCCCACTCATCATGTTATATATATATATATTGGTTAAGTGTTCCCTTTGTGTTACTTAACCCCTATCACATATCATATTGTATATATATTTTGGATAAGTATTCCTTTTGTGTTACTTAACCCTATCACACATCATGTTATATATATATATATATATATATATATATATATATTGGTTAAGTGTGTCCTATTAACTTAACCTCACCCACTTGTCTAATTAACATGTTATGACGGTTAAGTGTTCTAAATTCACTTAACCTCACCATCTAGTCTAGTTAGCATGTTAAACACTTACTTAACCCTACCCACTTGTCTAGTTAACATATTATTATGGTTAAGTGTTCCCTTAGTTATTTAACCCCCACATAAGTCTTTCCTTGTTAACATGTTAAGTTGGTTAAGTGTCCAAATTAACTCGACCCCTATCAATCTTGTGTAGTTAACATGTTGAATTGGCTAAGTGTTTTCTCGATTACTTCACCCCACCCTTCTTGTCTTTATTAACATGTTATTACGGTTAAGTGTTTCCCTATTTACTTAACCTCACCATTTTTACCTTGATTTATTCATGAGCCTTAATTAATTAATTAACTAAAGCACCAACCACTCACATTAGACATATATTGTTGTGGTTACTGGATGAGCCGGTCGGTTTCGGGCAGGTTTACACCACAAATCAGTCTAACCTTGGGTCTTTCTGGGCTTGATGCACTAACCACCCACATTAGACAGGTATTGTTGTGTTCACTGGATGTGCCGGTCGGTTCCGGGCAGTTTTACACCACAACTCAGTCTAACCTCTGGTTAGGCATATTCGTCTTTTACTAAATTTACAAATTTACTATTTTTGTGAATTTTCCGTAAATCAATTTAGCCTATATAATATTCAACTGTCATGCAAGTTAACATACTTATATTCTATGTCAAAACTTGATTTACCAATCAATTAACCCAACTTGCAGTTTATTCAAATTTAGATTTAATATTCCCCTTTTACAATTCATGTTAAAACTAGATTTAATATTCTAGTTTACAGTTTATGCCCAAAACTTGGTTTACTTGCCAATTACATACTTTGCGGCCAATTAACAATTTACTATTTACGCCCACGTCTAATATGCATGTAAATTATTCACTATTATAGCCAATTCAGAGTTTGCAAACATATTTATTATGCCAAATTAACTTAATTAAGCTACGCCTAAATTTCCGCGCCGTAATCGTACGTATAACATGATTTCACAAGTTTCTAAGTACTCATGAAATGATACTAATAGTATCAAAGCAAGGAATATGGGATAAGCACGAGAATTGACATAAAAGAATAGCCATGCAAGAATGAACCAAATACAAAAATAATGGTTCCAATGGGTTTGATGTACATAACAATGAATAGGAATAAACTAGACAAGTTACACCCCAAAAATGAGATCCAACATAATTAAGGGAATAGGCATAGGTTATTTGGTCCAACATAATGCAGTTCGAAGTACAACCTAATAGGTTAATTGGAATAGGCATAAGTCACTGACTACAATAGTTATAGGCAATTAACCACAATAGTCATGGGCGAGTAATCACAATAGTTTCTTAATCAATGTCATAGGCAATAGTCTTATAGTCATGAATCTTGGTAATAGTCTCATAGTCATGAATCATATGCAATAGTCTCAAAATTATGAATCATAGTCATAGGTAACAGTCTTATAGTCATAGAGATATGTAATAGTCTCTTTGTCATGAATCATAGTCATAGGCGATAGTTTTATGGGCAACAGTTTCATAGTCACAGTCTTAGGCAAAAGTCCCATAATCATAGTCATTGTCAATTAGCCACAATAAGTTCTAGGCCACAATCGAGAATCTGATCCAAAGGCATAGATAACGTTAGATTTGACATAAGCATGAATCAAAGATAATTAACTTGCAAATAGGCACAGTTCTATATTTTAGTTTATTTCATTCGCGAGTCCAATTACACGTTCAAATCTAAAGAATACCCGAACTTACAGTGATTAGTTTAGAAAAGGCGATTCTCTATGATTCGAGTGACGTTGCTTGAAGCAGAATGCCTATGGTCCAACTTGAAGCTTTAACTTGATTTCAATCTTCAATTTGAAGAAGAACTATAAGTTGTTTTTAATGGAGAATAAGATTTATTTTAATGGTGGAGGCTAGAGAGAGACAGCACGTAGACGCCTAAAAGAATCTGTGTGGAGAAACCTTAGGTCTACGCATTCTTTTATAGGTGTAGAGAGTGTTTTAGAGCCCTTAGATCGCCCTAGAAGCCATCCGGTCCATCCAGAATAGGTCAAAATTGTTGCAGTCCAGATCTGGAAAAATAGGGCAGGTCGACCCCCAGGTCGACCTATAGGGGGGGAGGTCGACCCCTAGGTCGAACCCTTGGTCGACTTGGGTCCTGGGCAGGAAATTTCCCGCCCAGCCCCGGTGTGTGTTTTGAATTCGAATTTTGAATCTGTTTTTATTTATTTAAATTCTCGAAACTTCTGAAGGCCATAACTTCTTAATACGGAGTCCGATTTACGCAAACTCGGACTCTATCTCAAGCAGAGTTTCGAGATGAATGCAATGGCATAATCCATTTCCCTTGATTCTTCTTCTAAAAATTATTTATACTTTAATTTGTGAAACTTAATGTTACAGAATTACGAGGTGTTACATTCTCCCCCTCCTCAAAGGATTTCGTCCCCGAAATCTTCAAGTTAAGAAAAATGTATCCTAACATCCAGCGTCCATCTACTCAACCATTCAATCACAGGCATCCATTGTCCCTAAAAAGGATTTATAATGCTTTCATGATTCTATGCATAGTATGTGTACATGTCCTTATCTAATGTAAAATCAGGCGGTCTACTGATTCAATTGACCTCCTTAATGCGAATTATGTCAGTGCCATGAGTCCATCATGTACGCAATTATCCCTAGTCATGTAAGTACTATATACGTGCATATTCATTCATCCATATGCAACATCCATATGATAACACATCAAGCTTTAATTCATATACAATTACATATATGCATATGCAAACATGAAAGTGACTGAGCTGACTAGTGCCTAATGTGTGTATATGTATCCACAAGCAACCACTAGCAACCACTTGCAACCATCAATCATAACACGTTTCAAATACATGTTTATATCCATTGGTTTCTACCTAAGGATCACGAAGACAGGACCTAGAGGATATACTTAAAAAGATGGAAACAAGAATGCCTAAAATTCCTAGCAAAAGAGATCAAGGATATACCCTCAAAAAAGAGGGTATGGTGCGCGTATCTAGTCTTCCGTCTTCTAAGTCGCATATTCTTGAGCTCCACTCCATTGTACCTGATCTAATTTAACTTCATGGTTGCGAAGCTTCTTGATCTCCATTTCCAAAACCAACTAGTAAAGATAGGATATCGCTCACTTACTATGCTAGAGGGTATCCGATGTAGTCAAACTATCCTCCCGAGAAAAACATATGTTAATCATGATACCAAGTATATATACCTAAGATGATTAGAGGTCTCTCCTCTACTTATCTTATCCATCATGCTGCAAATCTGAGGGTCTAAAGCTAATGGTTACTATGTGCTTATTACCTCTCTTAAGGTAAGTCTAACTTAGGGTGCCAGTCCCAACCACTTATTTCTCACGCAAACCATCCTAGCCGAACTCGACATCCCTCAAGTACAAGCCCCAAAAGCCTAAACCAATATCAGACAAGCGCCCAAGGGATACCTCCTCCGAATTTGGACGATCTATGATACTAACAAAACAACCAAACAATTGAGCAGCTTACTGACTCTAGCTATCCTCGCCAATCCTGCTCCAGAATTATCATTGATCGCATAACTGGCTTTACAGTGTCATCTAGATACATGCGAAAGTCTGTCTCGAATTTTAGGGAGAAAACCCCTACCCTAGTCAAAACATCTTGCGTACTCATGGACTACCCTAATGGATCGAAAATCGTCGATAGATAAGTAAAGTGATTCTAGGTAGCTAAGACAAACTGAACCCTTAGGATCGTACGAAATCACAAGGGTATTCTCGAGGCAAGTCGAAAGTCTAACTACCCTTGTTTCATAATTACTAGCTAACCAATCAATGCCTAGAATCAACCCATAGCCCAAAAAAACATAAGCATAAATATAGCTTATTCTCAAATCCTCACAAGTCAAAGATAAATGGGCCGAATGAGCAATTGGATTCGAGACTATAATGGGATCCTCTACTACACAATATCTAGGGTGCAGAGACTCAACTATGGAAGCAGATATATATACGGATGTGAAGCGCTAAAATCGGAAGGAGTACTAACAGGATAATCAAAAAGGAAAAACTCTTCCAACCAAAATCTTACTGCCTCTCTCTCAGGTATGCTGGCGGTGAGAGCATGCACTCGCCTTCCGGAAAATCCTGTCCCTTGTTCTTGCCCTTGCCCTTAATTATACGACCCGTTATTCCAAAATACAGATACTTCCTCTTATTTTAGGTTTTACTATTTTTTTTCCTCCCCTCCTTTGTGAGCCAAGTCCATATCCATGGGTTCTTCATCCTTGTGTTGTGTTCCGTAGCTAGACCCTCTCATTCTCAACTTTGCCATCATTGTGTAACTTGTTGACATGTCTCTCGAAAGCTGCTCCCATCGCACAGAGAATCCTACAAAGCTCGAAAGGAAATTAGCCGCAGGTGAAACTGCTACGGCTACAGATGGAAGTTGGGCACTTGTTTGCCCTTTGTCAAGTGCTGTAGTCTTGTTGAGCCCACGAAACCATGTCGCGATGAGGTTACCTCCCAGAAAGCCAGGAGCCCCGGAGTCTTAGGAAAGAAGGAAACAAGGATTCAAATAGATGATCAAAAGATGGTGCATATGGCTTTGGGGAATACGCCTTTAAAGCAAAACTTTTCTTTTGAAAATGCTTCTTTTAAAACCATTTTGAAATAATTTTTCAAATCTTTTTATCTGATCTGGTAACCTTTCAGCTCTGATACCAAGTGAAACACTCCACCTCCCTTAAGGTCACTCGCAAAGGGAATGCCTTAACTTCGGTGGAGCATATTTAGTACAAGATGCAGAAAAATTACAAGACAGACAAATAAAGCAGGGAAAAATAAATAACCTTTATTGATTAAAACAACTTGTACAAAGATTGTTTTACAACACCAATACTTATTACAAGAAAGCATCTATCTTGTTTAATAATATAAGAAGAACAAACTGATAATGATATTCCCCAATAAAGCATGAGCCAGCCATAGCAGTAGAAAATGGAGTTCAAAGCAATGCGCCAAAGAATCTTCAAGCTTGGAAAGAGTAACGGCCCCAAAATGAGATGAACTTTTCCCTCCCTGACTACCTGGGGGGGAACGGATGAAAAGAGGCGAAAGCAAACTAGGTCAGGCATAAAGTCTGGTAAGTCCAGTGATTCTTAGTATTTAAACGAGGAAAAGGGTCATGACATGAATAAACTAAGTATAAGACTAAACCATAGTAACAAGATAACATGGGGTAAGCATGGGATATGGCAAGATAAAATGAATGTACTGATAAACTTAATGTACTGATACTCCTCTGATTCGCAACTACCCTGTTATACTGATTTCTATATCTCTGCACTATCTACTAGTGTCCAAACTAGTAATCTATGATCGTATGATAACGCGATCCCAGCTCCCGTATTTGCGGTTGCCTTTAGGTGTACATCTATTATGGGGATTCCATTTATTACCTAGATCTAATCTAGGGTTTACTATTGAGCGCCTCATATATTCAACCAGGGTTTACGCTACCCAGGGCCACTGGAGTTTATGCCACCTATTGAACGCTTCTCGGATTCAGGGTTTACGCGACCTAGGTCCAACTAGGGATTATGCTACCTACTTTGTATTAATTTTCCATGTGTCTGTGTCAGTCGGCCCTCTCTTGCATGTAGATACTCTATGCTGGCCCCACCATAAGGTGTATCAAGCCTTATGATAGCGACCCGACACGATTCAAGATGCACAGTGTATAACTACTGGTACCCAGTGCCTGCTTTTTCCACTCCGGAGTATGTGCACGCCCGTTAACCGTCGGAATCTGCACTGACGTACCCCCTACCGCTATTTTGACCGCATATAATCAGCCCAGTAATCGTGCCCCACCCTGCCTAGCTCAGGGTACTGTGATACATCTATGTGGGTTACTACTGACATGGGTCCCCGTTACTAGGGTTTCCTACTGGTTAAGTTTGTGGGCCTATATATATTCAATATTACCCACCTACACGTGATGTACTTAACCCTTCCATTGATTCAAGCATGTCTATTTAATGGTTAAGTTTGTGGGCCTATATTACAAATATTACCCACCAACCCGATATGTACATAACCCTCCCACTAATTCAAGTTGATATATATATTCTTGGTTAAGTGTTATCCATTCATTCAAGTTAACTTAACCTGCCCACTCATCATGTTATATACATACATACATACATACATACATATATATATATATATATTGGTTAAGTGTTCCCCTTGTGTTACTTAACTCCTATAACATATCATGTTATATATATATTTTGGTAAAGTGTTCCTCTTGTGTTACTTAACCCTATCACACATCATGTTATATATATATTGGTTAAGTGTGTCCTATTAACTTAACCTCACCCACTTGTCTAATTAACATGTTATGACGGTTAAGTGTTCTAAATTCACTTAACCTCACCATCTAGTCTAGTTAGCATGTTAAACACTTAATTAACCCTACCCACTTGTCTAGTTAACATGTTATTATGGTTAAGTGTTCCCTTAGTTACTTAACCCCCCACAAATCTTGCCTTGTTAACATGTTAAGTTGGTTAAGTGTCCAAATTAACTTGACCCCTATCAATCTTGTCTAATTAACATGTTGAATTGGCTAAGTGTTTTCTCGATTACTTAACCCCACCCTTCTTGTCTTTGTTAACATGTTATCACGGTTAAGTGTTTATCTAGTTACTTAACCTCACCATTTCTAGCTTGATTTATTCATGAGCCTTAATTACTTAATTAAAGCACCAACCACTCACATTAGACTGATATTGTTGTGGTTACTGGATGTGTCGGTCGGTTCTCGGCAGGTTTACACCATAACTCAGTCTAACCTCGGGTCTTTCTAGGCTTGATGCACTAACCACCCACATTAGACATGTATTGTTGTGGTCACTGGATGTGTCGGTCGGTTCCGGGCATTTTTACACCACAACTCAGTCTAACCTCGGGTTAGGCATATTCGTCTTTTACTAAATTTACATATTTACTATTTATGTAAATTTTCCATAAATCAATTTAGCCTAGATCATATTCAACTGTCATGCAAGTTAACATACTTAAATTCTATGACAAAACTTGATTACCAATCAATTAACCCAACTTGCAGTTTATACCAATTCAGATTTAATATTCCCCTTTTACAATTCATATCAAAACTAGATTTAATATTATAGTTTACAGTATATGCCCAAAACTTGGTTTACATGCCAATTACATACTTTGCGGCCAATTAACAATTTACTATTTATGCCCAATTCTAATATGCATGTAAATTATTCACTATTATAGCCAATTCAGATTTTTCCAACATATTTATTATGCCAAATTAACTTAAATAAGCTACGCCCAAATTTCCGCACCGTAATCGTACGTATAACATGATTTCAAAAGTTTCTAAGTACTCATGAAATGATACTAATAGTATCAAAGCAAGGAATAGGGGATAAGCATGAGAATTGACATAAAAGAATAGCCATGCAAGAATGAACACAATACAAAAATAATGGTTCCAATGGATTTGATGTACATAATAGTGAATAGGAATAAACTAGACAAGTTACACCCAAAAAATGAGATCCAACATAATTAAGGGAATAGGCATAGGTGATTTGGTCCAACATAATGCCAGTTCGAAGTACAACCTAATAGGTAAATGGGAATAGGCATAAGTCAC
Organism: Allium sativum; assembly: GCA_030737875.1. Lineage (NCBI taxonomy): Eukaryota > Viridiplantae > Streptophyta > Magnoliopsida > Asparagales > Amaryllidaceae > Allium > Allium sativum. The sequence continues at coordinate 174,307,117 of CM060927.1, forward strand.
TGACTACAATAGTTATAGGCAATTAACCACAATAGTCATGGGCAACTAATCACAATAGTTTCTTAATCAATGTCATAGGCAATAGTCTCATAGTCATGAATCTTGGTAATAGTCTAATATTCATGAATCATATGCAGTAGTCTCAAATTATGAATAGTCCTAGTGATATGTAATAGTCTCTTTGTCATGAATCATAGTCATAGGCGATAGTTTCATGGGCAACGGTTTCATAGTCATAGTCTTAGGCAAAAGTTCCATAATCATAGTCATTTGCAATTAGCCACAATAAGTTCTAGGACACAATCCAGAATCAGATCCAAAGGCATAGATAACGTTAGATTTGACATAAGCATGAATCAAAGATAATTAACTTGCAAATAGGCACAGTTCTATATTTTAATTTATTGCATTCACGAGTCCAATTACACGTTCAAATCTAAAGAATAACCGAACTTACAGTGATCGATTTAGAAAAGGTGATTTGCAATGATTCGAGTGACGTTGCTTGAAGCGGAATGCCTATGGTCCAACTTGAAGCTTTAACTTGATTTGAATCTCCAATTTGAAGAATAACTATAACTTGTTTTTAATGGAGAATAAGATTTATTTTAATGGTGGAGGCTAGAGAGAAACAACATGTAGACACCTAAAAGAATTTGTGTGGAGACACCTTAGGTCTAGGCATTCTTTTATAGGTGTAGAGAGTGTTTTAGAGCCCTTTGATCGCCCTAGAAGCCATCCGGTCCGTCCAGAATAGGTCAAAATCGTTGGAGTCCAGATCTGGAAAAACAAGGAAGGTCGACCCCCATGTCGACCCCTTGGTCGACCTATAGGGGGGAGGTCGACCCCTAGGTCGACCCCCTGGTCGACCTCTGTCCTGGGCGGGAAATTTCCCGCCCAGCCCGTATGTGTGTTTTGAATTCGAATTTTGAATTTGTTTTTATTTATTTAAATTCTCGAAACTTCTGAACGCCATATCTTCTTCATACGGAGTTCGATTCACGCAAACTCGAACTCTATCTCAAGCATAATTTCAAGACGAATGCACTGGCATAACCCATTTCCTTTAATTCTTCTTCTAAAAATTATTTATACTTTAATTTGTGAAACTTAATGGTATAGAATTACGGGGTGTTACATTGGGCCCTGCCCCCGTGGTCCCACCAATGATTGAGCCCGGATGAGAGTCTACGGAAGTGCAGTCTGGAGGAGGAGGGTTTCATCTTGACACCTTCTCGGATATACAAATAACCACTAGTATTTATGAGGGTCTGATTGATGAGGGGGAGATGGTTGATAGGCAAAGTTCCCATGCCAGAGGTCCGGTAGAGGCCGATGTGACCTCGATGGCCGCCCTGGTGGAAGCTCAAAAGGCCAAGATGGTGGCTTAGAGCGAAGAGGTAGAGGAGAAGCGAGAGCACGACGAGGCGGCCAGGAAGGAGATTCTAATGAAAACCAGGAAGGAGGCTGAGGCGAGAGCCGCCAAAACTGTCGCGAAGAAGAGAGCCGATGAGGAGGCTGAGAAGAAGAGGGGTAACGATGAGACCCAAAAGAAGAGGGAAGATGAGGAGGCATGGCGGAGGACTACTGAGTCCCTTGAGAAAGTCAAAGCCGGTGACGTCTCACCGCATAGGTCCAGAAAGCTTGCTACATAGAGGGCTGCCAAAGAGGTTAAGGAGAAAGCTGAGCGGGAAGGCAAAGCGGTCCCAGAGACGAGTGACGCTGTAGTCGGCCTCGCTACTGGGGCTGCCCCCAAGCCCACGCTGCATGATACCCTCATTGATATTACCAAGGTTTCTAGAGGTGATGGGACGGGCGAGAGATGCCCCTCGACTTCTCACGAATCGACCATTTCTCGGAAGGGTCGAGATGGAAAGAGCGGGTCTAGTAAGAAGAGGCCCGGTGCCAAGGATGAACCGTCGAGCGTTGAATCTGCAAAAAAGGACAAGCACAAGCACAAGAAAAGGAAACATGGTTAGTGTTAGTAGTCTAAGGAGTTACCATTATTTTGGTAGTGTTGGCTGATAGTTTACGCAAGTACGACCCTCGCTTTTGGTTTTTCAAGACATGGTGTGGTTCTCATGTACACCCTGTCATTAGAAAGTAAAAGTGTTAGACACGTAGTTTGTTTAGTGTGTATGTGTGAAAAGGAAATATGAATTAGTAAAGATCGCATTTTATGTCGAGTGTTCGGATGTTCTTTTTATGTTTTCCAGGGTCTTGTACTTGCATAAACTTACTTATCGTTGCACTTGTCACAAAAGAGATTAGAGGCTATCTCTGGGTAAATTATTCCAAAGAGGTGAGGTAGAGCGTTGGTTTCAATAAGTTCCCCTCAGCTCTGGGAACCCGTATTTTGCGAAACCAAGCTGTTCGCCTACTGTTTTGGGTGGCCCGAGGTTAAACCCAAATATAGCGAATGCGTAGGGCATCGCATTGTGCGGTCTGCCAAGTGGGTAGCTCTCCCGTCGTTCATCGGGTTGAGGCAAGCCGCCAGACGTCATTTATTCATCGACGTAATTTTCAGCCACGATCATCAGCTTGTAAGGTACGATCGTGGCCACCGGCTGCCCCCAAGCCTTGAGAGCTAGGGGAAGAAACGAATTAAGGTCTGTCTTGGTGCTACCAAGATTCAGCTGGCATCCGCAACCGGCGAAGAGAGATTTGCATTTATCTTAGTCGGTCGCTGAGTAGTACCAAGCCACCTGGACTAGGACGCAGAACGATTTATCCTCGGCCTTGGCACTGGGCCGAGAATCGAGTTAGAGGTCGTTTAGACTCGGTCGTGCCGCGGGCCAGTGATTCGAGTAGCGTTTCCGACTCCCTTGCTCGGGGTGCAGGGCGTAGCCAAGTGTCCCAAACTCGATGTTGCCTAGAAATTGAAACGTCCGTGCCGGCTCCCGTGCTCGAGGTGTCGATGTGGCAGTCATAGGCGTGAACCGAGATGGTAGTTGGAACTAATAAGACGCACTATGTGAGAAGTAAACAACAAGGAGATAGGAAATTGAACATCATTTCTACTAATAACTTTGGCAGTAATAGCCTTTACACTGCCTTGGATTTATGAAAAAAATAGAACAATGTTTGAAAAGCATAAACAACCGTAAGCTGAGTTATGTAAAGTAGAGGCAGAGATGTTCGCTGTTCCATGCCCTTGGAGTTTAGCTCCGTCGACGGTGGCGAGCTAAAAGTTCCATTGCTTGGAATATGTGTAACACCCCGAATTTTCTATTAACGGAAAATTAACAAATTAAAGTATAATTAATTCTAAATGAAAGAATTAAGGGAAAGGGTTACGCCATTACGCTCGTCGCGGAATTCTTCCTGAGATAGAGTCTGATTTTGCGTGAATCGGACTCCATATGAAAGAGTTATGACCTACGGAAGTTTCAGAATTCAATTTAAAATTCAAACAGTTCAAAATTAAGTTCAAATTTCGAATTCAGACCCAAACTGGGCTGGGCGGGGAAATTCCCGCCCAGGCACCAGGTCGACCTGGGGGTCGACCTGAGTAACCAGGTCGACCATAGGGTCGACCTGGGGGTCGACCTGCCCAGTCGACCTGGTTTGGCCCTGGCTGGCCTGGTCGGTTTCTGGTCGAATTTCTAAGCTTGGTTGTGTCATTAGGGCTGATTTGTCACATTCTGGTTGGCTCCTCTCGAAGTGAATGGTCTAGATTCATCTATGATCATCTGTCGGCTCAAATCAATCTGAAATTCTATAAATATAACTCAACACTCAACCTAAATTCACACAAATAATATAGAACTAGAGCCGCCATGCTGTCGGGAGAAAACTGAGAGGAGCCTCCACTTGTAGAAAAGCTTAGAGACAAGCAAAATTAAAGTTAAAACAAGAATCAATCAACGTTTGTCTACCCAAAGGAAAGCAATTCAAATTCAGAACTCAGAAATCAGAAAACAAGACCGTCGTTTGTTGTATGTATAGTGATTTTTCCGATATGAATAAAAGTTAGGATTTGATTCGATGTAAAATGGAAATGGAATTACGTTATTGTATAACGACGATGTTAATTCATGTCTATGTGTTGTAATGATTGTGGTATTGTGATGTTTGTGGTATAGTTGAGTTGATATTGATCCTACTGTACATTTAGAATAACATGCAAGTTGTATAGTTCATGCTGTAATCGACACCTATATGTTTATGTGATTATATAGGATGTATGTGATTAAGATTTCACGTATATATGCTAAAACCTCTATGCCTAAGTTCATATACATTCTAATTTGTTTATAAAAATGTTGCAAGTTCCTAATGGGATCCATGCCAAGATCCACTTTAATACATGTTTCATGTTGTAGTTGGACATATGATTTGGATCTAGTTCACATGTGATAAAAGTATACATACTGAACATGTCATATTCTTGTCATATGCAAGTGATGTTCGATGTTATGCCTAGATCTAAACATGTTTAGGCTTATGTTGTCTAAATCATATGCTAATTCATGTGACACCTGTTTAGTTAGATTCCCCTTTTTAATGCAAGTTCACATGACAAGTTGAAACCCATGATTCAGTCCATGTTGCAAATTCACATATATGTATGTTGACTATTTTGCAAGTTCACACCTATGATGTTCATATTGACTATGCCAAAAATGCCAAGTTTACACCTATGTCATGCTTATGTTTATGAATTCCCTTATGCCAATTTTGTGTGCGCTAATTTAGATTAAGTTTTTAGCCTAATACGATATGTTAAAAACCATGTGAACGAATGTTAGGCTAAGATTGTTAGCCTAATAATTAGACGGGGTAACGTTGGGAAAATTGGTAATTATAGAAAACTTGACATAAAAATATATGAAATTGGCATGTTTATCACATGCCAAAATTGGTGGCAATTAAATGGTATAAATCCTTATACCAAAAATGTTAAACTTGGAAAGTGGGCCACAACATTTAATTGTTGACAAATTTACATATAATATGTAATAAAGACAAATATGTAAATTTAGAAAATACGAATATGCTTAACACGAGGTTGGATTGAGTTGTAATGTAAACCTACCCGGACCCACCCCGCTGTCCAGTAGTCACAACAATACCCATTCAATGTGGGTGGTTTAGCATTGAGCCCAATAAGGACCCGAGGTTAGACTGAGTTACAGTGTAAACTTGCCCGGAACCTACCGGCATATCCAGTAACCGTAACAATATCTGTCTAATGTGAGTGGTCGGTGCTTTAAAAAGCTAAGGACAGGCAAGTCAGGATGGTAGGGTTAAGTTGACTAAAACACTTAACCAATTCAATATGTTAATTAAACTGACGGGTGGGGTTAGGTAAATACAGACACTTAAGCACTTAACATGTTTGACTAGAAAACCCTAGTAACGGGGACCCATTTCAGTAATAACCCAATTAGGTATCATGGTACCCTGAAACTAGGCATGGTGGGGCAAGATTGCTGGGCTAATTGTAAGCGATCAAAAGCGACGGCGGTGGGTGCGACAGTGTGGGTTCTAATGGAGTGCGGGCGTGCACACACTTCGGAGCAGACAAACAGGGCACTAGGGGCACCAGTAGTATAACCTATGCATTCTAAGGATTATGTCGGGCCGCCACCATGGGACTTGATACACCCCATGGTAGGACCATCATAGGTATCTACAAATCTTTGGGGGCCGTAAGACACAGATGATTATGCGAGTAGGAGCCGATCTTTAGAAAGGGGATCACTTCTCCCTGATCATGGGGTGCCAGTTAAGAAAGTACTAGTAGGTGCAGAGATATAGTGTGGGGTGCGATAGAATATTCAATTCAAACTGCTTTACCTTAGTTTATGATACTTTCCTATTTCCAGTTTATACGTATCATGTTCTTTTTCTTATTCTCATACCGAAGAGTCACTAGACTTACCAGGCATTATGTCTGACCCTATTTTCTTTCGTCTTCTTTTCTTCCGCCCCCCCCCCCCCCCAGCTCCATAGGGAGGAAACAACCCAGCTTAGTCAGACTCTTTGCAAGCTTCAAGATAGTAGATGTACGGTTTGGACTCTCTTTGGCTATGGCTGTTGGACACATTCTATGGGGATTTATGCAGTTTTAATTATATTTTTATGCTTCTTTATTTAATAACCAAGACAGAAATGATGATGTAATGTTTTGGAAGTTATTATGTGACAGTTATGGAAATGATTTGTAGGAACACGTATTTATGAAATAAAAGTCTGTTTGTTTTCCGCTACTTATATATATGTGTTTATATATCTGTCTTGTGTTTTATCTGTAACTTTTACTTACAAACCTCCACCAAAGTTAAGGCATTCCCTTTGTGAGTGACCTTAATGGAGGGTGGGGTGTTTCACTTGGTATCAGAGCACATATTTACCATACTAGATAAAAGTTTTTGAAACTATTTTCAAAAAGAAGTTTAAAGAAGCATTGTTTTCAAGAAAAAGCATTGATTTTAAAATGCATAATTCCCCAAAAGCCATATGCACTATCTCTCTATCCTTTGTCTTGAATACTTTACTTTTTGTTCCATCATGTCTGGAGATCTTAACCTTCCGGAAGGAGTACCGATGTCCAGCTGGTTCCGAAGGTACCTAGAGGCTAGGGCCAATGGTGCGGGCCCAGCAGACATTCCTCCTCCAACAGTGGCAGCGGTTCCTCCACCTCCTCCTCCTCCTCGTGGAAATACTTTCGCTAAGACATGTAGAGACTTCAAGGCTATGGGAGGAAAGGACTTTTATGGAACTGAATCATTTGTGGCAGCAAGGAACTTGCTGAAGGAGACCGAAGATTTGTTCGTAATCTTCGAAGTTGACGACAGGAAAAAGATACAGCTAGCAGTGTGGTTGCTTAAAGATGAAGCTTCCTATTGGTGGGAAGTTACCCATGCTGAAAGGCCAGTGGAAACTTGGGAAGATTTCAGGATGAGGTTTGAGATGAAATTCCTTTCCCAAGCTGAAAGAAGGTTGCAAATGGAGAAGTTCCTAACTCTTAAACAAGGAAATATGACAATCAAGGAGTAGGTCAATCAGTTTAATCAGTTGGCAAGATTTGGGCTGGATTTAGTAAGCACCCAACAAAAGAAGGCCCTTCGCTTCGTCAAAGGTCTGAATGAGCCTCTACACAGCCTTGCAATGACCCATATACCCATGGGAGCGACTTATGAAAGCTTGGTGGACATGGCGCTGCAACATAAGGAAGATAAAGGCAAGAAAGAGGCAAAGGTGGAAGTGCCTCAAGAAAAGAAAGAGGGTTTACAGGCTAAGAAGACAGACTTCAAGAAAGGCGGGAAGGACAACAAACCCCGCGAAAAGAGAAGGTGCAATTTTTGTGGCATTGTTGGACATATAGCGAAAGATTGTAGGAAGAAGAAGGCAAAGATGAATGGTGGTTGTTTCCATTGTGGAGAGACTGGACACTTGGCTAAGGACTTCCCAAAGAAGCGGGGGCAGGGATGGAGGACTGGATCCACCTCAGGGGGACAGGTTCACGCTCTGGTGGCACCTCCATAGGAACGAGGTAGAAATATTTCTGCAGAAAGCTTAGTTTATCTTTATGATCATCCAGTTCGCACTCTCTTTGATTCTGGTGCATCACACTCCTTTATTTCATTTGCTTTAGTTGAATCTCTACACCTAAACACTAGTATGGTGGAAGATCCCTTGGTTGTTTCAAATCCAATTGGGGGCTCGGCTTATTTGTCGATGGTTTGCTTGGATTTGAAAATCTCTATTCTAAGTGTTGAATTTAGATGTAGCGCCTTTGTTTTGGGCTTCTCGGGATATGGACTGATTTAGGCATGGATTGGTTATCCAGTAATGGTGCCATTCTTGATTGTGAGAAAAGAGTGGTTAGGCCCTTGACTCGGCTCGGTAACACTCTAGAAATTTCTTGTAATCCCTTAAATGCTGTTATGCTTAATTTTCTAGAATCGCTTGATGCTTCTGTTGAAAATTTGCAGTCGGTTAGAGTGGTCCAGGAATATCCGGTTGTCTTTGAAGAGGTGAAAGGCTTACCTCCGAAGCGGGAAATAGACTTCCGCATATATCTTGTTAATAACGCAAAGCTCGTAGCTCTGCCTGTTAGACACATGGCTCCAAAGGAGAGAAAGGATCTCAGCAAGCAAGTTAAGGAGCTTCTCGAGAAGGGGTTTATAAGACAGAGTATCTCGGAATGGGGTGCTCCAGTGGTGTTCGCCACCAAAGCATATGGCTCAGTACGTCTTTGTGTGGACTATAGGGAGCTAAACAAGCTGACTAAAAAGAATAGACGCCCGCTTCCCAGAATAGACGATTTGTTTGATCAGCTTGTAGGTGCGTCGGTCGTCTCCCAAATTGATCTGGCTACCGGGTTCCATTAGCTAAGTGTAGCTGAAGATAACATTGATAAAAAGGCGTTCAGAACCCCAGACGACTTCTACGAGTGGCTTGTCATGCCTTTCGGCTTGACAAACGCACCCGCTTATTTCGTGGACCTAAGGAGCAGGGTGTTTAGAGAATTCCTCAATAATTTTGTGGTTGTCTTCGTAGACGATATTTTGATCTTCTCAAAGAATGAGGAAGAGCATGCTCAGCATCTGAAGGAGATCATGGAAACTCTTCGAGTTCATCAGCTAAAAGTCAAATTCTCCAAGTGCCACTTTTGGAGAGAAGAAGTGAGGTTTCTTGGACATATAGTGTCCAAAGAGGGGTTAGATGTAGACCTCGCGAAAGTGGTGGCAGTGCAAGATTGGAAGACACCAAGAAATGCAACCGAAGTTCGAAGCTTTCTTGGGCAAGCCGGTTTTTACCGAAAGTTCATTAGGGATTTCGTGAAAATCTCAGCTCCACTCACAAGGCTAACAAAGAAGATTCTATGTTCACTTGGGATTTGGATTGCGAGTTTGCTTTCCAACAATTAAAAAGGGCTCTCACATCAGCCCCAGTTCTGACTTTGTCGGATGGAAGCAAGATGTTCACATTATACATGGATGCATGTGGTACGGGGCTAGGCGCTGTTCTGATGCAAGAAGGGAAGGTAGTAGCTTATGGTGGAAGGCAATTGAAAGTTCATGAAAAGAACTACCAACCCACGATCTTGAGTTGGCTGCCATCGTCTTTGCGCTCAAGTCTTGGCGCCATTATCTCCTAGGTGAGAAGTTCGAATTATATACTGACCATAAATCGTTGAAGTATCTTTTCTCGCAGAAAGATCTTAACTTGAGGCAGCAATGGTGGATGGAGTTCCTTGCCTCGTATGACTTTGAGATTTCCTATACTCCTGGCAAAGGCAACATAGTAGCAGACGCGTTGAGCAGAAAGAAGCTGACCCTAAGCCCTCTCTTTGTAGAAAGGCAAAGCTTGGAGTATATAGCCAGTTTTGACTTTAGGCCCTCCTCTGATTTTATACCTGGTTTATTGGCATCCCTAGAAGTACGACCCACTCTTTTAGACAAAATAGGGGCCTCACAACGCGAAGACCCTCAGCTTGTTGATGTGATTGATAAACTAATTAGGGGTGAAACTTCCAGTCACCTCAATAGGTACTCCATCGATGATAAGGGTTGGCTAAGACGGGATGGAAGACTATGTGTCCCACAAGCAAGGGATTTAGTAAAGATGGTTCTCGAGGAAGCACTTCATTCCAAGATGACAATACACCCAGGTGGGGACAAGATGTACAAGGACATAAATAAAGTTTTCTATTGGAGCGACATGGAGAAGGACGTGGCAGATTTCGTTTCCAAGTGTGTGACATGCCAATAGGTCAAGGCGGAACAAAAGAAGCCTGGAGGACTGCTTCATCCTCTAGAAGTCCCGCAATGGAAGTGGGATAGCATTTCAATGGACTTCATTGATGGGTTGCCTAGGTCAAGAAGGGGCAATACTAGCATTTGGGTAATAGTGGATAGGCTAACTAAAAGCGCCCACTTTATACCTATCAAGAGTAGAGGGACTACTTCATCTATAGCTTCTCATTATCTCAAGGAAATAGCTCAACTCCATGGAATACCCCCCAGCATAGTGAGTGACAGATACCCCATCTTCACGAGCGAATTTTGGCGGAGTCTGCAGGAAGATGTAGGCACACAGTTATGCTTGAGCACGACCTATCACCCCCAAACTGATGGTCAGACGAAAAGGGTGAACAGAGTACTAGAAGATCTTCTAAGATTATGCGTTCTTGACTTCAGAGGGACTTGGGAGGATCATCTTCCTTTAGTGGAATTCGCCTACAACAACAGTTACCAAGCCACTATCGGCATGGCGCCCTTCGAAGCTCTATATTGAAGACCGTGCCCATCACCAACTTGTTGGTGGGAGTCTACTGATAAGATTATACGTGGGCCAGACATGATAAGAGAGACTTCAGAAAAAGTGGACTTGATACGAAGAAGAACGAAGACTGCCCAAGATAGACAGAAATCCTACGCAGACAAAAGAAGGACCGACCTTGAGTTTGAGGTTGGGGACAGGGTTTTCCTTAAGGTATCTCCTTTAAGGAACGTCTTTTGATTTGGATCCGCAGGAAAGCTAGCACCAAGATTTGTCGGACCGTTCCCGATCATCGAGAAGATCGGGAAAATGGCTTATAGAGTAGAGCTGCCTGAAAGGTTGGCTGGAATTCACAACGTCTTTCATGTTTCTCATCTCCGAAAATGTCTACATGAATATGCGGAAGTAGTGGAGCCAAGCATTCTAGAAGAAGCCGAAGTGGAACGCGAAGCAACTTTGAGGAGAGTTCCAACTCGAATCGTAGGAACTGAAATCAAGAAGCTACGCAACCGCGAAGTCAAGCTCATTAAGGTTCAGTGGAGCGATGCCGAGGAAGACGCAACTTGGGAAATCGAGGACAGAATACGCGCGGCCTAGTCTTTTCTTTTCGAGGGTACATCTTTGACCTCTCTTTTTCCTTAAGTTGTGCTTGTATCTATCTTTTTAGGTATATCTCCTCGATATTATCCTTTAACCTTAGGTAGAAACCCCTTTGGATGTAAACATGTATTTGAAACATGTTATGGTTGATGGTTGCCAGTGGTTGCTCGTGGATGCATATACACACACACAACCTAGGTTTTAGATCGGCTCAGTCACTTCCATGTTGCATATGCATATATGTATTCATATTTGTATGTGGTTGAAACTTGATATGTTGTCATATGGATATCGCATTTGTATGAATGGTTGCGCACTCATATAGAATTATGAGTAGGAAAAATCTGCATACATAATGGATTCATGACACTTACATGATTTACATTAAGGAGGTCAACTGAATCAGTAGACCGCCTGATTTTGCATTAGATAAGGACATGTACACACACTATGCATATGATCATAAAGCATTAGAAGTCTTTTAAGGACAATGGATGCCTGTGTTTGATGGTTGAGTAGATGGACGATTGGATGTTAGGACTTACGTTCTCCTAGACTTGAAGATTTCGGGGATGAAATCCTTTAAGGAGGGGAGAATGCAACACCTCGAATTTTCTGTTAACGGTAAATTAACAAATTAAAGTATAATTAATTCTAAATGAAAGAATTAAGTGAAATGGGTTATGCCATTGCGCTCGTCTTGGAATTTTGCCTAAGATAGAGTCCAAGTTTGCGTGAATCGGACTCAGTATGAAGGAGTTATTACCTCCGAAAGTTTCAAAATTCAATTTAAAATTCAAACAATTCAGAATTCAGTTCAAATTTCGAATTCAGACCCAAACTGGGCTGGGCGGGAAAATTCCCGCCCAGGCACCAGGTCGACCTGGGGGTCGATCTGGGTAACCAGGTCGACCATAGGGTCGACCTGGGTGTCGATATGGGGGTCGACCTGCCTAGTCGACCTGGTTTGGCCCTGGCTGGCCTGGTCGATTTCTGGTCGAATTTCTGAGCTTGGCTGCATCACTATGGCTGATTTGTCACATTCTGGTTGGCTCCTCTCGAAGTGAATGGTCTAGATTCATCTATGATCATCTGATGGCTCAAATCAATCTGAAATTCTATAAATATAACTTAACACTCAAACCTAAATTCACACAAATAATATAGAACTAGAGCCTCCATGTTGTCGGGAGAAAACTGAGAGGAGCCTCCACTTGTAGAAAAGCTTAGAGACGATCAAAATTAAAGTTAAAACAAGAATCAATCAACGTTTGTCTACCCAAAGGAAAGCAATTCAAATTCAGAACTCAGAAATCAGAAAACAAGACCGTCGTTTGTTGTAAGTATAGTGATTTTTCTGATGTGAATAAAAGTTAGGATTTGATTCGATGTAAAATGGAAATGGAATTGTGTTATTGTATAACGACGATGTTAATTCATATCTATGTGTTGTAATGATTGTTGTATTGTGATGTTTGTGGTATAGTTGAGTTGATATTGATCCTACTGTACATTTAGAATCACATGCAAGTTGTAGTTCATGTTGTAATCGACACCTATATGTCTATGTGATTATATAGGTTGTATGTGATTAAGATTTCATGTATATATGCTAAAACCTCTATGCCTAAGTTCATATACATGCTAATATGTTTATAAAAAAGTTGCAAGTTCCTAATTGGATCCATGCCAAGATCCACTTTAATACATGTTTCATGTTGTAGTTGGACATATGATTTGGATCTAGTTCACATGTGATAAAATTATACATACTGAACATGTCATATTCTTGTCATATGCTAGTGATGTTCGATGTTATGCCTAGATCTAAACATGTTTAGGCTTATGTTGTCTAAATCATATGCTAATTCATGTGACACCTATTTAGTAAGATTCCCCTTTTTAATGCAAGTTCACATGACAAGTTGAAACCCATGATTCAGTCCATGTTGCAAATTCACATATATGTATGTTGACTATTTTGCAAGTTCACACCTATGAGGTTCATATTGACTATGCCAAAAATGCCAAGTTTACACCTATGTCATGCTTATATTTATGAATTCCCTTATGCCAATTTTGTATGCGCTAAATTAGGCTAAGTTTTTAGCCTAATACTATATGTTAAAAACCATGCGAACGAAAATTAGGCTAAGATTGTTTGCCTAATAATTAGACGGGGTAACGTTGGGAAAATTGGTAATTATAGAAAACTTGACATAAAAATATATGAAATTGGCATGTTTATCACATGCCAAAATTGGTGGCATTTAAATGGTATAAATCCTTATACCAAAAATGTTAAACTTGGAAATGGGCCACAACATTTAATTGTTAACAAATTTACATATAATAAGTAATAAAGACAAATATGTAAATTTAGAAAATACGAATATGCTTTACATGAGGTTGGATTGAGTTGTGATGTAAACCTGCCCGGACCCGCCCGACTGTCCAGTAGTCACAACAATACCTATCCAATGTGGGTGGTTAAGCATTGAGCCCAATAAGGACCCGAGGTTAGACTGAGTTACGGTGTAAACCTGCCCGGAACCGACCAGCATATCCAGTAACCGTAACAATATCTGTCTAATGTGAGTGGTCGGTGCTTTAAAAAGCTAAGGACAGGCAAGTCAGGATGGTAGGGTTAAGTTAACTAAAACACTTAACCAATTCAACATGTTAATTAAACTGATGGGTGGGGTTAGGTAAATACAGACACTTAACCACTTAACATGTTTGACTAGAAAACCCTAGTAACAGGGACCCATTTCAGCAGTAACCCAATTAGGTATAATGGTACCCTGAAACTAGGTAGGGTGGGGCACGATTACTGGGCTGATTGTAAGCGGTCAAATGCGACGACGGTGGGTGCAACAGTGTGGGTTCTAACGGAGTGTGGGCATGCACACACTTCGGAGCAAATAAACAGGGCAGTGGGGGCACCAGCAGTATAACCTATGCATTCTAAGGATTGTGTCGGGCCGCCACCATGGGACTTGATACACCCCATGGTGGGACCAGCATAGGTATCTACAAATCTTTGGGGGGCGTAAGACACAGATGATTATGCGAGTAGGAGCTGATCTTTAGAAAGGGCATCACTTCGCCCTGATAATGGGGTGCCAGTTAAGACAGTACTAGTAGGTGCAGAGATATAGTGTGGGGTGCGATAGTATATTCGATTCAAACTGCTTTACCTTTGTTTATGATACTTTCCTATTTCTGGTTTATACTTATCATGTCCTTTTTCTTATTCTTACACTGAAGAGTCACTAGACTTACCAGGCTTTATGTCTAACCCTACTTTCTTTTGTCTTCTTTACTTCCATTCCCCCCCCCAGGTCCACAGGGAGGAAACAACCCAGCTTAGTCAGACTCTTTGCAAGCTTCAAGATAGTGGATGTACGGTTTGGACTCTCTTTGGCTATGGCCGTTGGACACATTCTGTGGGGATTTATGCAGTTTTAATTATGTTTTTATGCTTCTTTATTTAATAACCATGACAGAAATGATGATGTAATGTTTTGGAAGTTATTATGTGACAGTTATGGAAATGATTTGTATGAACACGTATTTATGAAATAAAAGTCTCTTTGTTTTCTACTGCTTATATATATATATGTGTTTATATATCTGTCTTGTGTTTTATCTATGACTTTTACTTACAAACCTCCACCAAAGTTTAGGCATTCCCTTTGTGAGTGACCTTAATGGAGGGTGGGGTGTTTCAATATGGGCCTTCCCAGCAAGGCGCAAGGCCTATTAGAAGGGAAAAAACTCGCTCTAGAATGAGGTCGCCAATGTCAAGGTCATTGCAGCGGACCCTGGAATTGAAGTATTGGGCTACTCGCTATCATTGAGCGGCGTCCCTAACATTGGTCTCGTTCCTTTTTTCTTCCAACAAGTTGAGTGGTCCTAGAAGTAAATCTTGGTTTGTCCTTGGATCAAAGTACATGACTTGATTGGACTGAATCTCAAGCTCAATGGGAATGACAGCTTTAGATCCGTATGTGAGGGCGAAATGAGTATGACAGGTTGTTGTCTTGTGGGTGGTGCGGTAAGCCCATAGAGCCAGAGGAAGTTTGTCTGCCCACATGCCCTCGGCCTTTTCCAGATGCTTCTTGATGATGGACTTGATGACCCTGTTAACCGCTTCGACTTGCCCATTGGCTTAAGGATGAGCCGCCACTGAGAATCTTTTATCAATGTCGTGGAGCTGACAGAGGGCTTTAAACTCGGTGCTCTCGAATTGAGTTCTGTTGTCGGAGATGATAGCTTGAGGTACTCCATAACGAGTAGTGATGTTTCAGACAACAAAGTTGATCATCTTCTTCATGGTAATGGTGGCGAGAGCTTCAGCTTCTGCCCACTTGGTGAAGTAGTCCACTGCGACGATGACGTATTGTGCCCCGCCTCTGGCCATTGGATGAGTTCCAACGAGGTCGAATCCCCACATGGAGAACGGCTATGGGCTGACCATTTAAGACAATTCGATAGGTGGGGCTCTTGGAATTTTGGAGAAGCGTAGACACTTATCGCACTTGTGATTGTTGTCCGCGGCGTCTTGATTGAACATGGACCAGTAATAACCATGTCTGAGGATCTTTTTGGCCAGGGTCTGCCCCCCCCCCCCCATTGTGGTCGCCGCATTCGCCTTCATGTACATTACTTAGCACTTGGAGGGCGTCGCCGTGAGCTACGCACCGGAACAAGGGAACGGAAAAACCACTGCTGTAGAGCACCCCGTCGATAAGAAGGTAGCAGGCAGACTGGCAAATGAGTGCATGCCTTTCCTTGTAGTGCTTTGGTAGGATCCCGTGCTGCAGGTAATTTCTGATCGGTGTCATCCAGGATTCAGGCTCGGGTTCGGTGCTCGTGATCGTCTCGTCTTGCCCATGCTTGATACTCGGAGAGTTGAAGACTTCAAATGGGGAGAATCCGTTAAGTTGTGGGTCTTCGAAACTTGCCATTTTGGCGAGGGAATCTGATTTTTCATTTTTCTCGCATGGATATGGATGATGGTGAAATGCTCGAGGTGGAAGAGTAGCCCCTGAACCCGGGCTTGGTACTAGGCAAGCTGCCCCTCTTTCGCTTGATACTCCCTTAGTACTTGTCGGGCGATAAGCTGTGAATCATAGAAGATGTGGACGGTCTCTAGCTTGAGTTCGATCGCAATTCTAAGCCCGACGATTAAGGCCTTATACTCCGCGTCGTTGTTAGTAGTAGGGAAATTTAGCCTCAACGCATAATACATCAGGCGTTCTTCAGGGTAATGAGCACGACTCCAGCCCTGGAGCACTTTCTGTTAGAGGAGCCATCTATGAACAATTTCCACTGGGCGTCAGGGGTCCCTGCGTTCTCTGTAGGATCCCTCTCAGGGGCTGTGAATTACACGATGAAATCTGCGAGAGCTTGGCCGAGGATGGCTCGTCAAAGGAAGAAGGATATCTCAAACTGGCTTAACTCTATGATCCAATTTAATAATCGTCATGACGCCTCGGGTCACTATAGGACCAGACATAGTGGTTGGTTAGTGAAAACTTTTATGGGATGTGAATGGAAGTACAGTCGGATCTTTCTAGAGGAAATCAATAAGTAGAATGCCAGCTTTTCTAGCTTAGGGTAATTCTTCTCTGCCCCCATCAACCGCTTGCTGATATAGTAGACGGGCCGTTGAGTGCGACCTTCGAGGCGTACTAGTGCCGAGCTGATTTCCTACACAGAAACAACCATGTAAACATATAAGTCCTCATGGTCTATAGGCTTAGAAAGGATAGATGTTCGCTCTAAGTGATCCAAAAGTTCCTGGAATGCAGAAACGCATTCGGCGGTCCACTAGAAATTGCGTTTCCCCTTTCGGAGTAAATCGAAGAAGGGGATGCATTTGTCGGTGGCCCTAGAGATGAATCAACTTAAAGCGGTGACCTTCCCATTCAGAATTTGGACATCCCTGATGTTCTCGGGGACTCGGATGTCCCGAATAGCTTGGATTTTTGCAGGATTAGCTTCGATGCCCCGAGAATTGACAATGAAATCCAAGAATTTTCCCGAGGTGACTCCAAAGGAGCATTTCACGGGGTTAAGATTCATATCGTATTGGGGAAGGACAGTGAACATTTCGGAGAAGTCATGGACGTGATCGTTTGATATTTTATATTTTACCAGCATATCATCCACGTACACCTCCATGGACTTTCCAATCTGATTTTTAAAGAGTCGATTAACCATTCGTTGATAAGTGGCGTAGACATTTTTGAGGCTGAAGGGCATAACATGGTAGCAGTAGAGCCTGAGGTCGGTTATGAAAGAGGTATGATCTTGGTCGCGGAGGCTCATCGGGATCTGGTTGTAGCCTGAGTAGGCGTCCATGAAAGATAGTAGCTGGTATCAGGCGGTCGAGTCAACTAATCGATCGATTTTCAGAAGCGAAAAGCTGTCCTTGGGACATGCCTTGTTCAGATCGTAAAGTCGATGCATGTTCGCCATTTACCGTTGGCTTTTTTAACCAGAACTGGATTGGATACCCATTTGAGATAGTCAGCTCCGCTGATGAAGTTATTGTTGAGTAGACGGTATAGCTCTTCTTCGAGTGCTTTGGACCTCTCGGGCCCCAAGAAGCGATGCTTCTATTTGACTGGAGGCATCCTGGGATCTAAGCAAAGGGAATGGAAAGAAATTGTGGGGTCGATGCCCTTCACGTCAGAATGATTCCATGCAAACACATCTAAATTGGCTTTAGGAAGCATATGAGATCTTCTTTGATTGCTGGGTGGAGTTGTGACATTATTCAACACCCTTGTTGGGTCGTCGCGGTTGACGAGAACATCCACCGTGGATTCGACCAGGGTAGCCCTCTCGTATTCGGGCTCTTCGTCCTTCCGTGAGTCAAGGTCATCGGAATGACAGGAGTGGCTCCTGAGCCTAGGCCCAAATGCCGTTGATTTCTATGTTGAGACATTCTTGGCGCAAGAAGGCATTGGCACGGCTTTGCCCTTGTCCTTATTGCATGCATTCTTCCATTCTATTGCGCAACATTCCCTGACGCTTACTTGGTCGCCCTTGATAGTGCTGATCCCTTTTTCTGTCGGGAATTTCATTAGGAGAGACCATGGTGCCATGTAAACCTGGAATTTGGTGAGAAAGGGGTGCCTTAGGAAAGCGTTGTAGGGGGAGTCGATGTCTATGACCATGAAAGTGAGAATTCGGACTCGGCTTCTGTCCCCCTCACCCAGTTCTAAAGGTAGGTCGATCATCGCTACGGGGGAACTAGAGGCCCCATTGAAGCCGTGAATTGCGGCGTGGCATGGCTTCGAGTCATTTGTTTCCAATTTTGTCTGGTCGTAGGCAGCCTTAAGGATGATGTTGGCCGAGCTCCTTGAGCCGATTAAAACCATTCGATCTGAAGCGACACCGATCTGGGCAGTGATGACTAATGAATCATTGGTCGGGATTTCCACCCCTATCGATTCTCTTCCTCGTAAGACGATGTCGTCTCGCATGGTCTTTGGTAGCTAAGATGGGATGGACTCGGGAAGAGCAGAGCGCGCTTCGTAAGTAGCATATTTTATGGAACTCCCATATTCCTCCATTTTGAGATAGCAGTCATGTGTGGGGTAAGGTCCGCCACATATGGTGTTAATCACAATTCCTCGTATTGGGTTAGACGGTCCTAGAGCTCCATTGGTTGCTTCTTGTGGAGCTGGCGCTGGAGGCTATGGGTTTGCTTCGGGGGGAAAGGGCTCTTCGACATATTGCTCGAGCCGTTTCTCACGAATAAGTTTCTCGATTGCATCTCTAAGTTGGCGACATTCTTTGGTGTCGTGCTCGTACACGTCGTGGTATCGATAGTACCTCCCGGTATTCTTCTCGCGGTCAGTTGATTCTCTGACGCAT
Organism: Allium sativum; assembly: GCA_030737875.1. Classification (NCBI taxonomy): domain Eukaryota; kingdom Viridiplantae; phylum Streptophyta; class Magnoliopsida; order Asparagales; family Amaryllidaceae; genus Allium; species Allium sativum. Next base: position 174,325,849 of record CM060927.1, read on the forward strand.
AGCTTCTTGTATGGCAAGGTGTTACACGTTTCTCAGTAGATTGTCTCTATGTCTTCATTCAACGGGGTGTAGGTCTCGAAATCTTGGCGAGGGTCGGCCTTTGTCAATTCCGCTGGGGCTTGCCCGTTGTTCTGTCCATTCGGCCAACCATTGTTTGGTTTTTGCCTTTGGGGAGTTACCTCCCTGTTTTGGTTGAAGGGCTCCCCGCCTCGTCTACCTCTAAAGTGGTTATTAGCGGTATTCGCTTGGGGATCATTAGGGGGATTTGTGGTGGAGAGCCGGTTCCGCCTTGCCTCTTCTTGGCATAAGTATTGATCTGCCTTCTCATAGAAGGCGTCGAGGCTCTTTGGTTGTTTCCAATCGATCTAGTCCCCGAACTCTGAAGTAGGGAGGACATCTTTTGCTAGCTGAAAGAGTACTGTTCGAGGATCTGGATCCTCGACCTCGGCGAGAGCTATGTTGAACCGAGAAAGGTAGCTCCAAATCGACTCAGCGAGCCCTTGGTATAGGTTGGATAAGGTGAGAGCGTTCTTTGGAGTTGGGATATGCACCTTGAATTGCTTGACTAGCTCTGTTGCTAGTTGTCCGAAGTTGTTAATAGAATCAAGAGGAAGGCGAAAGAACCAAAGTAAAGCGGTACCAAACAGGAAGACCGGGAAGCATTTACATTTGGCTAGATGGTCACCCCGGCTCGAGTCCATTTGCCATTCATAGCGATTCAAAAAGGCACAAGGATCAGTGGTACTGTCATAGAGTGTCATTTGTGGCATGCTAAAGTGCCTAGGCCATTCGGCCTCATTTACTCTTCTTGTGAAGGGGTTACGCCTAATGTTGGCTTCCTATGCGCAATGTGCGCCCCCTTGTATTTCCCTTATAACCCTTCGTATCATGTCGAGGAGATAGGTCCGGTGTGGATCTGCCGTCGAGATCCACGGGTTTTGATGCGGTTTCGGAGTCCTGTTGTTAGGTCGTCTTCTGTGATGGATGTTCGGATCATCTTCCTCTATGTCCTCAACATCTATGATTGGGTTTTAGTGTGGATGGTGAGGTGGAGAGGGGTGATTCGGATCCTTTTCCAAAGTAGCGCGAGCCGTTGGAATAGCGGGCCCTTCACCCTGATTAGCGACCATTGGGTTGTGTCGAGGAAGAGGTTGGTTTGTAGGATCTGGTCCGTTTTTGATAATCAAGCGAGAACGGTCTCGGTATTATGCCCCCTCGCTGTATGTGACTGTAGTTCGGTCGGCTTTGTCGTTCCCATTCCCGTTGGCATGACCGTTACCGTTATTGAGGGCATTGGTACGGGCATCGACATTGTTGATGAGGGTGAAGCTCCTCCTTTGGTGTGGTCCCCTTGGCTCGAAAGAGGAAGTTTCCGATGCAGTTGGTCAGGGTGGAGCATGGTTCCGAGTTAACTGAAGTCGGGCGACGATACGTTGACTTTCTTGAAGTTGTCGCATAAGGCTGATGTTATCCCTTAATGCTTAGTTGCGCCGTACCGCAGTGTTCTCTTATCTTTCGTTAAACGCGTGAATTTGAGCTTGGGTAACGGGCGCTTCGGGGTCCATAATAGGAGGGGCAGTCTCATTAGTGAGCGGGACATCTACCGGTTCTGGTTGTTGGGAGGTGCCGGCCTCGGCTGCGGCTGAAGAGCCGACCATTGCGTTCTTTGACTTCTTTACCATCGTCAGCGGACTCGACAGCAGGTTGAGCAAGGAACCTTAAGCTCATCGAAGTCGAGATGAAAATGTGGATGAAAGACGCAAATTTTGAATTTAGATTCTCAGTGAAAGCACCAAATGTTGACGACGAAAAATGTCATAAACACCAAAGATTGCTATTACTAAGAATAGTTAATTTGGTCGGAGACTAAGTAAGAGAAAGCGGTAAATGACACGAGAATTTATAGTGGTTCGGCCGTGGATTAGGCCTACATCCACTTTCGAAGGATGTTAAACTTTTATTGATCACTCAAGAATTACAAGCTAGAGCCATGCTCATTACATTCATTTTTATAATTGCCATATGCTAGGTATTTGGGAAAAAGAATATTTAATTCTCCTTCTTCCTCAAATAGGAGATTCATTAATGAGGTCTAGGAAGCTCTAGGAAGGTCTCAAGTGAAGAAAATCCAACCCCTTTGAAGTGTGAGGCCATGCGGTATTTATAGGAGTGGCGGTAGGTAGGATTAGGTAGGAGTAGGTAGAAATAGGGGACCGCTAGTAGAAATTCGAACCCATCCCCTGCGCGCCTCATAATTTCGAACCTACTGGGCTCGATATTTTGAATCCAGGCACAGGTGCGAAATTTCGTACCTGTTGAGTTTGGAAATTCGAACCCAGTCATGGGTGCGAGATTTCGCACCCGCTTGGTTCAGAAATTTTCACCCACTGGGTTCAATATTTCGAACCCGGGCATGGGTTCGAAATTTCAAACCCAGACATGGGTGCGGAATTTTACACCCGGCTGAGTGCAAATTTTGCATCATCCCCGGCGCGAAGTCCTTCCAATGGGTGCGAGGATCCCGAAACCAGGTGGTTGAGGCTCGTTGCTCCTTTGGGGTCCGAGACCTTGGTTCGTGGATGTCTTCTGGATGCCATGAAGTTACAAGGGGTGTAGTCCCTTCTTGATCCTATTTCTTTCAGTCCCGAGCGTCCCTTTTCGGCCTCAGCTTCACGAGGTATATTGAGTTGAGCGTGTCCGATGCTCTCCTGGGAACCGGACCAAAAAGCCAGTTAACAATTAGCATTTTTTCTGATATGATCGAGCAATTTATGAAAGTTTTTACGGATGATTTTTCCATCTTCGGGGATTCTTACACTGAGTGTTTACATCACCTTGATCTTGTTCTTTACCGTTGCAAAGATAAACACTAGACTCTAAATAGGGAAAAATGCCACTTCTTGGTCAAACATGTTATTGTTCTAGGACATGTCATCTCTAATAAAGGAATTGAAGTAGGCAAAGCCAAAATTGAAGTTATCTCTAATCTTCCCATTCCTAAATACATTAAGGACATCCGATCCTTTTTAGGTCATGCTGGCTTTTATCGTCGCTTTATAAAGGATTTAACCAAAATCTCTCGACCTTTGACTAATCTTCTTGGTAAGGATGTTCCTTTCGACTTCAGTTCTGATTGCATTTCATCTTTTGAGCATCTCAAAAATGAACCTGTCTCTGCTCCTATCATCTGCTCTCCTAACTAGAGGTTGCCTTTTAAAATCATGTGTGACGCCTCGAATTTCGCTGTTGGCGCTATCTTAGGACAACGAATCGATAAAATTCTTCATATCATTTGCTACACGAGTAAGACTTTAAATGACGCTCAAATCAATTATACGACCATCGAAAAGGAACTCTGACAGTCGTTTTTGCTCTGGAAAAATTCAAACCTTATTTAGTTGGCTCAGACATCACTGTTCATACTGATCATTCGGCACTCAGGTACCTTTTCTCTAAAAAGGATGCTAAGGCTCATTTCATTCGTTGGATCCTTCTATTTCAAGAATTTGACCTCGCCATTAAGGATAAAAAAGTATCTGACAATGTTATTATGGACCACTTGTCTCGTCTTCCAAATGCCCCATCTTCTTCTCTTCTGATCAATGAAAATTTTCCAAATGAACAACTCTTTTTTTATCCACTGATCCTTGGTTAGCTAACATTGTCAACTACTTAGACACCCAGAAGACCCCTTCTTTTTGGTCCAAGCAGGATAAACACAAATTCTTTTCCCAAATGAAACATTTTTTCTGGGACGATGTAACGACACGGATTTTGCCCGACCTAAATCGATCGCAAAATCGACCAAGACCGTTCAAAACCCGCATACGTTAACTTTGGGAATACAACATCAGAACAATAACAGCAGACTTTTGTACCATCGTAATAAATGTTACATCAGAGTACAGAATATGTATCAGAGTACATTAATTACAGCGGAAGATAAATTTTACATTAAATACAATACAGTGCATCGGAAATAAAATAACTAAGACAGCGGAAGACTTTCCTATGCTCTGGACACAACTTTTGGCTTCAATCCAGGATCATGCTAAAGAGATGAATATCTGCGAAAAGCTACTCGACTGCCCATGTGGAAAAGAGGGCACCCGAGTTTGCAAAAGTGGAAACAAACAACGGGTCAGTCGTGGGACTGGTGTGAGAATTCTTAACTAATATAACTAATAGTAATAAGGCAAATCCAAGGACCACGCCGCTAACGCGGAATGGGTTTTATTCCAATGGATTACCTGTGCATAAATTAAAGTTAATCGTCAAAACAGCGCAATGCTTTTTAGAAAAATGAAACCATCATAAGACCCAGTTCCCATCACACAATGCAACGCAAACCGGAGGATAGGGTTTTACCTTATAATGGTCAAAGATGCTTGATACGATAAAACGATATTATTATTAGTGTGTATATATTTTCAAAACATTTCAAAGTAAATGTATCAATCCTAGGAAGCATAGGTACCATATGCTATGCCTCCATACTAGTATTACAATCAAAACCGCATGGGCCGTATTGGAAATTGGGTTTCCAACATGAGTCAAGGCTAGGGAGGAGCTCCTTACCGATTCGAGACACTCTAGCTAATGTCTCAGGATCCCCCACAGTGAACCCTTGGAAAGCTGCAGGGCCGGTCCATACATACAGCTTCGTGGATTGGCAATTCCTGAACACACGTTTCCCGGTCCTATAGGACCTATCCGAGGCGCCTCATTCCATCATCCACATAAGTATAATGTCAGGGCTGGTAGGTCACTGACACCACTCTAGCTAGAAAGAAACGTGCTGCTCTCCCTGCGTTCCCTTCTCCCGTTTTAGACTCCGCCGGTGTGTGAGGCTCGCGAAGTCACGATATACACAAAGCTATGCCTAAATAGACTATGCTTCGATCATCTACCACAAGGCCTGCTTTTCAACAAAGCCTTGATCAATTGCATCTTAGCATGCCACATTGTCAGACCCTACCATATCGTTGATCATCTACCAATATATATATAACCTCTAAGCTCATACGTCTTAGAGAAGGGTGTTAAGTGAAGAATAAATTCTTCACCACCAAACAGAAATATATAATCAGTAGCGTTCAGCAAATACAGTAGAAAAGAATACAATGTCAGACACACAATCCATTTACAAGTCCGTTGTGGGTCTGAGCGAAACAACGTGTCCGTCGATTTCCCAATACGTTTGGACGATCATTACCAAATACCTTGCCTTGGGGTGTCCAGTCCCAATTCAAGATACCAGTCATCATCATCCCAACGATGTGAAAACCTTCGGTCTTCTACCACTTTCTTCATCTTCGACTCTTGGTCGTCGTGATGATTATTCAGAATGGGTTAAACCCGGTCTTTCTGGAAATCTCGCGTAATTTGTGATTTAAAAATCAAATATTGGAAAATCACACATTACGCCGCATTCCAACCCCGAATATTCTTTTAAATAGAATACTCATATTAAAAGGTTCTCATAAATTTTATCAAGGATAAACTATGAAAATAAATTTTAAATCTTTCTTAAAAGATTTATTAAAACTCCAATTTTTAATTTGATATCAAAAGTCATTATTACAAGGTTATTTATTTTAAGAAATAAATCTTGTCTTAAACGGGTTAAAGAACTAGTGTCCTTTAAAACACAGTTCACGATAAACCCGCAAATCAATTTTCAAAATATGGAATTCCACAGAAATCAAATCAATACATAATCGCTATAAATTTCTGTATTGGACTAACAATATAAATGGGATAGTGGCAAAGCCTCTTAAATTCCATATATAATATCGGTCTTCTATTACAGAAGCCTATTTCGATTATTACCAATCGAATTTCCACTTAATTCCAATTTTATAAATTACACTGGAAAACTTGATTTTTAGAAAATGCCCTTTTTAAAATCTATAAACTAGATTTATAAATTCCAAATAATAATTTCAATGTAAATTGGATTAGAGGACAGATGTCATTTAAAAACATCGTCCACGATAAATCCACTTCACATCTCAATTTATTTCATATCACTAAATATAATTTCAAAATCTAATAATCTTAATTAAAAGATTTCTCTTTAAATGTTAATTCATTATAAAGAAAACATATTTTTAAAATAATTATTAAAAATATTCTTTATATAAAAAGATTTTTAATGTACAAATATTCTTCTTAAAAGAACACCTGAATCGGAGTGCGACTCAATCATTCACCATATAATTTGGATTATATGGATTTCACACGCATCATATATATTTCAATACAATATATTTATCAAGTCATCCATTTACATCCAGTGTGTAAATTTCACTGTGTAAGCGTTAAAATTCAATAATAACGCTTAACGCAGCCTGTCGATCTAACGATAGACATACCATTTAACATTGGGATTTGTGTCAGTTAAATATCATCCCAATACCCGTGTGGGGTTTTCAGCCAACACACTTCATATAGATATACAAATAAATGATTGGTTAATGGATTTAACCAATTTAAATTATGCTAACAATTGATGATTATGAACAGGTTATTTAATCCCAATGTCGAAATAAAATATAACTTTCTTGAGATATAAATTTATATGGCATTCCCTTTATTTCTTATATCGTAAAATTTCTCTTTCTTTACTACACTGAAAGTTATAATCAACATTATAATGTAAAATTTCTATCTTTCAGTTACATTGCAAAATTTCCTTTTTATTTACATTATAAATGTAATTAATAATATAGTGAAAAATTTTAACTTTTTAAATTACATTAAAAATGTAATTTTCATAACCGTTCCAATCTTTATCCTATAAATTTATATTAAAAAGATAAATTTGATTCTATGACTAACTCTCCTTCCTAATTACATTAAAATGTATTTTTTCCATACGATGCAAGTTTTCACGTCTTTTAATTACATAGAAATGTAATTTTCTATATCATGCGAATTCTCAAATTCTAATTACATATAAGAAAAGTAAATTTTATTCTACGATGTAAATCTCACCCCAAATTACATATAAAAAAAATGTAATTTTTAATTTTCCTTGCAAATCCCTATTTCTAATTTCATATAAAAATGAAATCTTTAATTTACAATGCCAGTCCTCTTTTCTAATTATATATAAAATGTAATTTTTTTTAATTTTAATGTGAATCTTACCTCTTTATTACATTATAAAAATGTAATTTTTACTTTACATTATAGATTCAAGTCCCAATTACATAAAGAAATGTAATTGTTATAATACAATACAAATTCATATTCTAATTTCATTGAAAAATATAAATTACGTAGAAAAATGTCATTTTTTTATTTTACCATTCTAATTCACATCTAAATTATATAGAAAGATGAAATTTTTCTCATGTGGCCCAAAATCAATTTAAATTACATAGAAAATGTAATTTTTATCATGCGATGGAAATTCATATCTTAATTACATAGGAAAAATGTAGTTCCTATCATACGACATAAATTCATATTTAAATTACATCTAAAAATGTAATTTTTATCCCACAGTGTAAATTTCTCATTTTAATTACATGTAAAAAATGTAATTTTCATTCTACCGTTATCATTTATTTCTAAATTACATAGAAAAATGTAATTTTAATCATGTAATGTAAATTTCAATTTTAATTACATAGAAAAATGCAATTTTTGTCATACGGTGTAACTTCATATATAAATTACATATAAAAATGTAACTTTTGTTATGTAAAGTAAATTCACATTTAAATTACGTATAAAAATGTAATTTTATTCATACGGTGTGAATTCATTCATAAATACATATAAAAATGTTAATTATTTCATGTGATGAAAGTTAATTCATAAATTATGGATAAAAATGTTGTTTATTTCATGCTGTGGAAATTCATTCATAAATTCCATACTAAAATATATTTTATTTCATACAATGTAAAAACACCTTCTTTTTATGTACAATGCAAAAATATCATCTTTTTATATTTATAATATATTAACTTTACTATTTTACGATGTAAAAATATTATCTTTCCTATTTTACAAAGTAAAAATATCAACTTTACTATTTTACAATGTAAAAATATTATCTTTCTATTTTACAAAGTAAAAATATCAACTTTACTATTTTACAATGTAAAAATATTGTCTTTTCTATTTTACAAAGTAAAAATATCAACTTTACTATTTTACAATGTAAAAATATTGTCTTTTCTATTTTACAAAGTAAAAATATCAACTTTACTATTTTACAATGTAAAAATATTATATTTTCTATTTTACAAAGTTAAAATATCAACTTTACTATTTCACAATGTAAAAATATTATCTTTTCTATTTTACAAAGTAAAAATATCAACTTTACTATTTCACAATGTAAAAATATTATCTTTTCTATTTTACAAAAAAATATCAACTTTACTATTTCACAATGTAAAAATATTATCTTTTCTATTTTAAAATATAAAAAGATCGTCTCTTTATTTTCATCGTCAAAATTTCATCTTTTTGTTTTCAATATAAAGAGGTTGTCTTCTTATCTATCAACATAAAATTTCCATCTTCTAATTTTCAATATGAAATGATGATCTTTTTTATTAATCATCCTAAAATTGTCATCTTTAATTTTCTGTCCAGCGTTTTCATATCCAATTCCATCACAAACGATAAACATCACATCATTAATTCAGATCTAGCGCTTCAAACTCAGACCTAATATCACATCATCTAAACACAAATCGAATTCACAACATAGAATAACATCCATCGCATAACGATTCATTTTCACCATTCAACATTAAACAACAAAAGAATAGTAATTAAGTTAATTAATATTAAATTAAAAATAAATTCTCACCTTGCTTGATTCTGAAATGAAAGTGGTTTAAATCACATCTCGTGTTAGGAGTCACGACGGTTACGGATCTGAAAGATTTCAATTTGAAATTTATGTAAAAATTTGAATTCTGGCTTTTAACAACTGGCACAGTAACGGAAATAAGCGTGACAAAATCTGAAATAATTATACCTTAATTTTCAGAATTGTTCAAATCTTCAAATGCGGATTTCGGGAGCTGTAGTCGACAGTTTTACGAACGGTTTGCGGGAGATTGGAGAGCTACGAGAGGGCTATCTTCACCGGGAAGACAGGAAGGTGCGGCTGAACGTGGAGGGGGTGGCAGGGGTCCGACCAGCGCAGGTTTGGGGAGGCGGTGACGGAGATTCGGGGCACGGTTTGATGTGAGATTTGTTGGAGAAGAAAGAGGAAGAGAAGAGCTTCAAAAAGTTGTACTACGGCATGATCTAATTCTTAGTGGATTGGGAGGATTTGGGGAAGCAAATTTCGTCCATGATGGGTTCGACGGCTACAAATGACGCAAGGAAGAAGAAGACCCCGTACGTTTTTTTATATTATTATATTAGGGTTATTTAATTATTATTTAATTAGCACGTTTAAACCCGTTTTGGTCCGAACTCCGATTTAGGCCCAACGACTGTCGTTCCTACCATTTAGCCCCCATTCCGAACTCATCTGGATATGTCTCATCAGCCCAAATTGTCATCTTGGCCTCTGTTTTTCAGTTTTAAAATTTAAGTCCTTTATTTCTAATTTTTCCGTACAAATAATTTTACCGGGACTACACTCTAACTCAGAAAAATCCAGAAAAATTATTTTTGGCTTTCTTATGACGATACGGTCCTAACAAAATTTATTTCATCAAATTCTGAGACTTTTTGAAAAATGGCTATTTTTAAGGCGTTTAAATTTAACTGAAATAGTAAAAACACATTTTCCTCTGCCACGCTCACATATTAATTCGAAAAATTCTGAAAATTGAAATCTAGCAATAATTTGACATTCCGGTTCCGACAAAAGTGGTTTCGTCGAAAACCGAGGTCGTTTGAAAAATTACTATTTTTAAGGCCAGTATATTTAATATTAAAATACATTTTTAAACAAATAAATCCCGAAACTCAAAATATATAAGTGTTTACTGTTTTTCAATGCAGAAACGTCATTCTGAACTCAATGGAAGTGGTTTCGAGTTCAAATTCCTTCGTATGCAAAAAGTAGCATTTTGACCTTTATAAATTTCATAGCGACCTTTCTAAATTTTAATTTGGGCATAACTTTTGATTCCTGCTATGAAATTTCAACTTTTAAATAGATTCTAATATTTTTGATTTCACTAAAATTCGTTAAATTTTGCATCATGTAAGGTCAGTCAAAGTTCAAGTTTGACTTTTCAAACTACCGCGCTATTTCTAACTCTTTTTATAATTAAAATTAAATTATTCATTCTAACTTCGATTTGAATCAACTTTCAATCATTTTTATTTTAAATAATTTGTCTTAAATATCGAAAACTCATTAAAATCACTTTTAAATTGGCCCAAAAATCAGGGTTGTTACAGACGACCCCTAACTTTTCAAGTATTGTCCCGACCAAATCATTCGAAGGTGTGTTCCTGACATTGAAACTTGCCATGTCCGCTCTTTCTGTCATGACCATGCCTGTGGTGGTCATTTAGGTCCCAAAAAGAGAGTCGAAAAGGTTCTCCAATCTGGTTTCTACTAGCCCAATCTTTTCGAACACGCTTATGAATTTTGCAAAACTTGTGATCGATGTCAATTCTTAGGGAAAATTGGTAAACGAAATATGATGCCCCTAAACCCCATTCTGGAGGTTGAAATTTTTAATGTTTGGGGTATAGACTTTATGGGGCCCTTCCCTAGTTATTTTGGGAACCTTCTCTTAGCTGTCGATTATGTTTCTAAATGGGTTGAAGCTGCTCCATGCAAAACAAATGATAACAAGGTTGTTGTGCGCTGCTTAAAAGAAAACATCTTTTCTAGGTTTGGCACACCTCGCACAATAATCAGCGACAACGGGACACACTCTTGTAATCATTCTTTTGAAGCCCTCATGAGAAAGTATTCTATAACCCATAAGTTATCCACTCCTTACCATCCTCAAACATGTGGGCAAGTTAAAGTATCGAATAAGTAGATTAAACAAATCCTTGAGAAAAATGTGAATCGAAATCATAAAGATTGGTCCTAAAAGTTAACCGGTGCTCTTTGGGATTACCGCACTGCTTTCAAAGCAATCTTAGGTCTGTCCCCTTGTCGGCTGATTTTTGGTAAGCCATGTCACTTGCTAGTTGAACTAGAACATACGGCGTTATGGGCAATAAATACTTTAAATCTTGACTTTGAGCAAGCTGGCGAACTTAGGAGGCTTCAACTTAATGAACTTGATGAAATCGAAATGATGCTCATGAAAATGAACGAATGTATAAGGACAAAATGAAAGTCTTTTCATGATAAATCAATTTTATGTAAAACTTTCATGCCAGGTCAAAAGGTTCTCTTGTATGACTCAAAATTGCATTTATTTCTGGGTAAGTTAAAATCTAGATGGATAGGGCCTTACACTGTATGGACCGTTTTTCCGTATGGTGCGGTAGAAATTGAAAATCCAACTAATGGATCGTCCTATAAGGTCAATGGTCAACGCCTTAAACCTTACTTGGAACCAATACCTAACCAAGAGGAAGAGCTCATGGTCCTCCATGAGCCACATTACATTCGGTAAGATGCACTAACCCCCTTTTGTACATATGTAAAATTCTCTTATTTTTTTCCTTTCACCAAGATATGTCTATTTAACGACTGTGATGACACAGTCACATTCAAGTGTGGGGAGGAATTTACATTACATCAACAATCAAATTTTATGAACTAGGTCATTCATTGAACAAGGACTAACTTAAAATTCGTAAATAGCACCTTGATTCTTGTTTGATAAATGAAATTGTTGGGTGATGGGAACAAACATTATTTATTCATTGAGTTGTAATGTGTCTTTTTAAGATGCTAGCTTGAGACTATGCAGATGTTATCGTGTTCTAGAGTAAGCGTGTCAACCCTTGTTATACATGTTAGAATGTGCAAGTAAAAAAAATCAAAAAAAAAAATCAAATAATAATGATTTTGCACCTACATTTGTTGGATTTTCTAAGTTTGTTTTCATGCATACTATTTTTTTCCCTAAAATTTTCAAACTTGTAAGTTCTAAATTTCACTTGGCCTACTTAAAGAGAAATGACTCATTGTAGCATTCTTCTTCGATACCACACATTATTCAAACCCAAGATTTAGTCGATTTACATCCATGTTTTGACAAGTTTTTATTATATTGGTATACTAAATAACCTTTTGTTTAAAGGTTAAAGAACGTCATTTTTTACACCAATATTACACTACCCACTCCTTACTTGTTTTAAGGTAGGATAACCATATACCACATCTATTTCATATGGGTTATCTATCTTATGAAACTTTGTTTATCTTTCCTTTCACTTTTTATATAACATCAATCCAGACTTGTGTGTTGAATTAGGGTTATAGAAGTAAAGTAACTAGAGCACAAAACTTTTCTTTCATGAAGTGTTGGTTATGATTCGCTTAATAGAGGAGGAATCAAATGAAATAGTACGACATCATTCCATTCCATCTCCACTCATCAATCATCATGCAAAAAGAAAAGAAAAAAAGGAAAAGAAAAAAAAGAAGAAAAAAAGCAATAAAGAGAAAATCTCTCATAATAAAATTTTCATCCATCATTCTTGACTATTAAGCATTCATTTCCATTCCATCCACATCCATCATATCGTACTTAGAAGCAAGGATTGCAGTTGAGGAAAGGAAACAAAACATCCATATATACCTTAGTATTACCTTATCTTTTATAGCTTTAAGTTCAACTAATACACTTGCTCTCTTATCAATAACATTTTTAGAACATACAAAATTTTCCTTCATCTATGCATAACTCACATCCAATACATTACAGTTACACTAGTATGGAATTATTAAAAAAACAGAGAATGAATAAATGATTATGTGCACATTGTTGATGTGTAGAACTTTGGTTGACACAAGCTCTTAACCTTCAAGAAAATTACAGTGTAATCAAGGAATTATGATTCAGCTCGAACATTTTTATTCATTTTTGCACCAATAATGGGATGGACAATTTAGGACTAAACCGTTATCATTAAAGTTTCGTAAAGTCCTTGGAATGTGAAAGACCTTAAATACATTGTTTGATTAATCCATGTACATAAGACACTTTGGATTTTGTGGGTAGTATCGACTGAAAACCCTCACGAAACAACACTCGTCCTACTAGGGACTCCTAGGGGTTTAACGGCTTGTTATATAAGCTAAATACAACCGTGTTTCCCACGAAAGTGTGACATATCTTAGTTTAGTTTATTCGAGGACGAATAAAAAGATAAGTGGGGGGGTATTTGATATACATGTAAATATGTATATTTTATCCGCTTATTTATCTTGTTTTCTTTTTAAAATAATTGATATTGTGTATTTATAGATGTGTTTTCAGATTGTTGATAAAAAAACATGGTTTAGAGCATTTAATGGATAAAGCATCAAGAATTTGCTTAAAAAGAGTGAAGTTTGAAATTGATAAAGCTCGAAGAGTTTAAAGCTTGAAGAAAGGTTGCAAATAGAGCTCAGCTTGGTAGATTTGGCTTACTAAATACTCATGCTGCATTCACATTGGCTCATTTGCAAGGACTCTCACTCTACGGCTGCTTTCACACTGACTTATGTGTTATTTGGGCTAATTATTTAGTCCACATTGTGTAATTAGCCAATTAGTCTTTGTCATATCAGCTATAAATACACTTGTATCTTGTTCATTTAGAATTACATTGGGTTTTTATTCTGTAATCCTTCTCTTAGAATAAAATCATTCTTCTTCCTTTCTCTCTACTTTTTATTGTATTTTATTTATGATGTTTATTTTATTTTTCTCTTCTTCTTTAGTTATGTCTAGCTAATATCCTTTAATTAGGGGGTGATGACGCTTATATCAGATTCAATACGAATCACATAGCCAAACATATTAGAACTTCATGTATATAGATCTAGATCTGAACCAAGGGTTAGATTTGAACCTTCATATTCTATGTCATTTAAGAGCTATGCACCTTTACAGAGTATATTCGAGTTCGATCTAACGTTTATCATATTTAGATCTAATATTTAGGGTTTTAGAAATAAATTAGTGAATCTGTCCTGATAGCCTATGGTTGTTTAAGAGCTTGCTTTTGCATAGGCTATACTTGTTATTAACATATTTGTTCCTAGAAACCTAATTATCATTGATTCATATTTGTGATAGAAACATGAATTAGAACTATATTAATTCGATTGACTATTGAATCATATTAATCTAGTTTATGTCATTGCTCCGTAATTGATTTCTTTTATTATAAGAAAACTCATTTTTTTGTTTATTTTCCGTTAATTTACAGCCAATCAAAATTCTACAATAACTTGATTGGATTTATTAGTAAAATAATTTTTGGTCCAAGAGTTCGACACCCTTTACAACAACCCTTGTTGTTTAGGAAAACCGAACGAATTAAATAATTGTTTAATTTGTTCGCAAACCTTGAGCCATACCTCAAAAGCAGCACCTAGCAAGATGATAACTGAGTCCTGACTAAGCCTGAGTATTACTACCCTGAGAACCTGGGGGGAACGGAAGAAAGAAGAGGACACAAAAAGGGTCAGGCATAAAGTCTAGCGAGTCAGTTACTTTTAGCAAGTAAATAAGTAAAAGTATTGTGACAGGCATACAAAGTGGATAAGAGAGATATCATTCTAATAAGCAAGTATGACAAGGTAAAACATAATAGAGTGTATTATGCCTCTCTAATGATTTCTATACACTACTACTAGTATATCCAGAATGAGATGATCCCCAACATGTATGAAATGGTAGACTTAGGCGTACTTCTGGTGAGAGGTTTTAACCCCATACAATCCACAGGCTTCAACAATAATGGACTCTTAAACTTACCTGAGTCTAGATGTACCCTAAATACTACCCTAATCAATCGGCTCCCTACTCCGTAGATACCCTCTGCTGTTCCCACAATAGGATGCATCACTACCTAAAGTGGCAACCCTTCATTTTCAAGATGCGCAAAACCATATCTACTGATGTCACAACGTCTTAATTCCCATAGGAAACCGGACCCATGCACGCACATGACTCCATTAGTTTCTTACGCCATTGACACCGTCCCTTCGTTTTGGATCTCTTACAATCAACCCAGTAAGTGTGCCCCTACTCCGACCTAGTTCGGAGTACTCGTTTGATACATAGATGAGTTATTGACTAAAATGGGTCCCACACACAAGATGATACAAGCTCCCCTAGGCTTGCATCCCCACCACTAGGATTTCAACTGGTTATGTCTAACAGTCCAACATGTAAAACATGTTAAGCTGTCGGGCATATATATGTAAATATTACCCCACCGCCACAAGATTTACTTAACCCTCAATGATCCAAGCAAGTTTAATTAACAAAGTTGCATAACCCCAGAGAATAAAATAGGTTAAGTTTGTGGGCCTATATATATAAATATTACCTACTGCCACAAGATTTACTTAACCCACCCACTGTTTCCACCAAGTTTACTTAACCCCTATTCGAGTTAACATGTTCATACAATCCCTATGGATTCAACTAGGTTAAGTATTCAAGTTCATTACCATGTCCATTTATGGTTATAATGGGATAGACCTCCCACATTAGGCCTACAACTTGTGGATACTGGATATGTCAATCGGGTCTGGGTAGATTTCTTCCACAAGATGGGCCTAACCTCGTATCTTAACCCGTCTCGTATTTGTGCACTTAGACCCCTCACATTAAATTCAACATTTGTGGTTGTTGGATATGCCGGTCAGGTCCGGGCAGGCTTCCACCACAAACGCAATCTAACTCGTGTCATAAGTGCAGTTACTATTTTCTAATTACTGTAATCCTAGGCACTTTAATTATTAACCAATTAATTATACCTATGTCTTTATAGGTGTTCATGCCCATTCGCCTAATTATATTCATACCGGATTATATATCCAAATTCATATATGTCATTCAAATTAGGTCAATTCTAATGTTTTCCCCAATTCCCTAACTAATGCATTCTCATATATTTGGCGTCATGTCTAGACTAGAAAGTACCCTAGCCATAAACAATAAAAGGGAAATATGACAATAGTGATTATTTTAACAAAAGTGACATAAACATGTAATTAGCATAGTGACAAGGTGGACGTATAAAAATAGGTCAAGTGAGCACATGATAATAAAATTAGATCTAACATACTAAGGATATCATAATAGGCATGAATAAATAAGGATTCATATGTCCAATTAATGATAGATCTATATTAATCACCACATGATAAGTACAAGATTATCTAGATGGAGAAATAGAACTAAGCAAGGTTTTAAATGTCCAAATAATGACAAATCCAAATTAGCCGCAATCATAGATAAAGGTTAAGATCCACAAATGTGACATGATAAATTAACCACAAGTGAATTAGATATACAAAGGTAGATCTAGCATGACAAAATTTATGATCTACAAATGTGATATGATAAATTAACCACAGTGAATTAGATCTATAAAGGTAGATCTAGCATGATAATATTTAAGATCCGCAATTGTGACATGATAAATTAACCAAGCGAATTAGATCTATAAAGGTAGATCTAGCATTATAATATTTAAGATCCATAAATGTGACACGATAAATTAACCACAAGCGAATTAGATCTTTAAATGTAGATCTAGCATGATAATATTTAAGATCCACAAATTTGACATGATCAGTTAACCATAAGTGAATTAGATCTATAAAGGTAGATCTAGCATGATAATATTTGAGTTCCACATCATAGTTATGTCATAGATTCAAAAGTCCCAATAGATCTGATATGATAAAGATTTAGATCCAAGTCATAGAATATTATAGATTCACAAATTATGATAGATCTGATATGATTCAATCACAGGCATATATCCAAATCACAGTCATATCACATTTACTTTTAATCATTTAAATCTAAAAGTAACTAACTCACAGTGTTGGATTTTAGAAGATAGAAAAGGAATTGTTGGTGTTGAATCTCAGATCTATTCTTGAAATACCTTAATCTTTAAACATGATTTGTAGAAGAAGAAATGATTAGATTCAGTTCAGGCACTGACAACATTTGGCCTCCATTGTTTTTAGTATGAGAAAACAAGAGAAATTAGGGTATATTTATAGCTGCCAGCCTCCAGAATTCAACTGCCACCTCAGCCCTAGAGGGAATCGGTCCACGGGTCAACACCCACTTGGGTCCGGATGCCCAAAACATACATGGGCGCACTTTACAGGTGCACCAATGCAAAAATACCATGGCGCACTTGTCTAGTGTGCTAGTTTATCCTGCTCTTTTTGCTAAACTTCTATCACCCATAACTTCTTCATACATTATCCGTTTTACGCAAACCAGGTATCTATCTTGACCAGAATTTTGAGATGGACGCAATGATGTAGTCTGTTTTCCTTAATTCTGAATATTAAAATAATTATTCTTTAATTTATCCTCTTTTAATGTTGTAAAAATACGGGGTGTTACAAATTTTACGCATGGTTTAATTGAAATTTTGTACCCTTAATTACCATTTAATTTGACTTACTAATATGCTTAGTAACTATGGTAGGCCAAGCATACTTACTTCGGGTTTAAAAATTACGGCCCAAACTTCTGTGACATATACATGTGATACCTACTCAAATGGTTTTACATGAACCATATATTTATGCACAACATGTCCCAAAAGAATAAATATACATACAACATGAATATACAACTACACATCTTAGGTAATAGCTTCAAGAGAGCTAGTTCAAGGTGAAACAGCTAGACATTAATCAACAACAAGAAATATACCTAAAACAACTTGATCTAAACCAAGTAAAAAGTACATGGGTCATTATAACTTAAACATATCTGTTAATGCATGATAAATGGAAGATAATACCATTTAAGGAACTTTTCCTAATTATAAAAGAGGAACATGACAAGTGCACAAATGACATAGAGCACATGAGAACGGTTCACTAGCTCATGATCGAGGATCGCATGTAAGGAAATATACATGACACAATACAACTAAGCCCATCATTTATGTGACCAAAGCCTAAGGCTATGATGGTTAGTAGAAATATCAATCAAGACAAAGCATATGACGAAAATCATATAAATATAATATAACAAACTCGAAAAAGAGTTTGCTACAAAGTCGTATAATCAAAACGAAATAAACATCAAACAACACATAACTATGTATAAAACTCAATATGTATAAGATGGTGGAACATCATAAAACATCATTAAGTTTAATAAATCAAAGTATACTTAAAATCTAGAAAATATGGCATCACACAGTCCTCATACCACACAGTGCTCGGGGAAATTACAGAAAATCAAACCATCAGTATATATCCAAATCCAATAAGGCAAGACTCAGCTATACCTATATATGCACAACACTCTCAACCGAAGTCAACCAGTACTACTACATAGTTTTAGTGCCCCACATAGTTACTTACCACACAAGTATATTAGTCTTATAAGCCTTACACAGGTTGACTCTCAGGTCTACATAAGATAGACTCTCAGGTCTAACATAAATAGCCATCATAGCCTAGTACTGGTGACATCGAAACAACAATAATTGACCCAAAGTCCCATACAGTTCCCCTAGTATGCGTCATTGGATTCCCAATAGTAACTCGAATAACGATAATGACGTGTCCCATACTATACGCTCTCACTTAATGGTTTACCCCGAACTAGCGAATTCCAAAAAATGGCTTCAATCGATGAGTCCAGAATTAATCGATATAATATACCTTCGTGTCCTATACCATGAGTTGTACCATTTATTAATCGACTTCCTCTTTCTCTCAAAGTGCACAAAAGCATGTAATTTCATATATTGAAAATAATTAGTTTTGTGAAAACCAGTTTATAAAACGATTTGAAAATCATTTAGTTTATTTCTTTGATCTATATACATTAAATAATATTGTATAATATAGCTTTGAGACGATTTTATTTTTATAAAAAAAATATTGAGAAATTATTTGTAACAACCTGGATTTTCAGAACCAATTTAAAATTTTTATTTTAGAAATTTTAAAGGATTTAGAATATTTAAATTGATTTATTTTAAATAATAAAGACTAAAATTTATTTTAAACGAAGTTAGAATGAATAAATTTATTTTAATTATAAAACGAACTCGAAATGGCGCGGTAGTTTGGAAATTCAACTTCAAATTTCAAATGAACATATAGGATTCAAAATAAATCAGATTTCAGTAAAACCAGAAAATTTGAATCTGTTTAATTATATCTTTCTAACGAATGTGAAAAATCCAAATTTCATAATGGGAATAAAAAGTTATGTCCATTTTAAAATTAGGAATAGTCACTATGGAACTTATATATATTTTATATAATATATATGACCCTTAAAAATAGCCATTTTGCAAATACACTCTGTTTTCGACGTAACCACTTTTATTGGATCCGGAATGTCAAATTATTGCTATATTCCAATTTTCATAATTTTTGGAATTAATATCTGAGCGTGGTGAATTTAAATGTGTTTGGTAATTTCAGTTTAAATTTAATCGACTGGAAAATGATCGTTTTTCAAATGGTCTCCAATTCAACGAAATTAGTTTTGTTAGGACCGAATCGTCAAAACAAAGCCTAAAATATTTTTTTCGGAATTTTTGGAGTTTGTATGTGATTCGATAAATTGAAATGTACATTTAAATTGAATATGTACTGATTTATATTTTAATTTAAAAGAAAACTGATCGAAACAGTCGAATTGGCTTACGGGGCACATCCCATTGTGTCCGGAATGGGGGTATTTAGCTAGAGGCGACGGTTGTCGAGTTGATTTGGGGTACGAAAGAAAATTCACCTTTTTTTCTTGAAAAAAAGAATACTATATATATATTTATTTATTTATAAAACATTATAACCTAAATTATTTTCCCACAATCAGAATTTTCTTTTACCTCGAATTAAAAATGGCGATGCCTCCACCATCGCCTCACCCGTCGCTCGCCACCTCCTCCTTCGATCGTGCGATCAACCAGATTATGTGATTTGAATTATATGGAGTTCAACACTCGAATTCGCACAATCACATAATCGAAGAGATGTATGGATATTACCGACACGCGGATTCCATACTCCGCGAATAGCCCGTTATGGTGCCGTAAATGGCATTTGGGGTAGTTGAGTATTTATTTATATGGATGTTCTGTGTGATCTGGTTATGATTGTAAAATTGGTTGTAGAATTAATTGTGAATTGATTCGAATTGGTTTGTGTATGGCGCGAGCCAGTATTAGGCGAGGGATAAGGCTATACCTTATTCCGGTTCTAGTATCGCGCCGTTATGCTGCCAAAATTTTCTAAAATATGTTAGAACATTTTTATTGTATAGAATACTCATGTGTTGAAATAAACATTTTACCATTAAAAATATTATTTTTAACGTGTATATGAATAAAAATAAATATTCATTTTCAAATCGGACAATTTGTCTATGTACATTCATTTGACTGATATTGATTGGGATGATATATTTTACACATCGCCCAACTGCACAAATAAAACCTGTTTGTGTTGATTGAAACCCCATACGGGTATTAGGATGACATTTAACATACACTATTCCCAATTGTTAGTTGTATGTCAATCGGTTGGTTGACAGACTGTTATAAGCGTTAATTATTTATATTTAATGCTTATGCAGTTGTGTAATGCACTCTAGATGATGGTTGATTGTTTATTGTTGTTGTTGTATACGTATGATGTATGAAATCCATATAAATAACATTATATGGTAATTAACTGTGTCTGATTCCTATTCGGAAATAACGAATATTTTAAAATAACGAATATTTCAAAATAAGGAATATTTTAAAATAATATTCAATAAAGGATTAAAATCTGATTTTAATGTCCGATTTTGGATGGACACGAAAATATTAAAATATGTGAAGTTGTATGGATTAGATATGAGCCATTTTGACGCGAACGGTATTTATATCGATTTTATTCATTTTTATAATGAATATTGAAAAGGAAATGATTTTAAATTCTGATATTTTGAAAATAATATCATTTAAATAATATAAAGATAAGGAGTATTCAATTTTGATTTAAAATTGGAAATGAAGTTAGAATCGTTTTAAAATGAATTTACAAATGATTTATAAAATAGCTTTAAATGGAAATCGACGAAATATATTATATATATATATATATATATAATAAAATGGCCTGAATAGAACGCATCGCGCCGCGGTCGTTCGTGAATTTCGACCATTGACTTCGAATTGATATTACGGGAGATCCGACCGTCGGATTCTCCTAAAACCAGAATCGTTGGGTTCATATCGAAAAGAGCTTTCCAATGAATATAAGATACTTAAAATCTATTAGCTTATGTCCAAATCAAATTTGGAAAAGGTCGTTGTAAGTGGAGTTCGATGGTCGTTTATGGAAATCGACTGAAAGGACCTTAATAAAATTATTAAAAATATTAATAATTTGTGTAAAATCATATTAATTGATTTGGAAAGAATTAGGATGAAAAAAATCCACATTTGAAAAGATAAAAATATATTTTTATCAAAAAGTACTAGTTATCAACTAGAATTATAATCCAATTATTTTAAATCAATAAATTGGATTGAGAATGGGTTTTAATATAACCAGAGTTTCCAATATATGAATAGAATGGATTTGAATGGAAATCATCTTTGGAATATTTCAATGTTGGATTTCGCGATTATACAAATATTGTTATGGAAATTTGGAAGATATATTTATATCGTTATTTCCAATACGATATTTGTTGGTTTCAGAATTTGATATTGAATATAATCCGATATAATTTCTATTCAGAGCGTTGTATTTAATATCAAATGGGATTTTGGGTTTGTCGTGAATAGTGTCTTTATTAACAATGTTCTTAAAATCAGTTGAGAAAAGAATAAATCTTTTAATTAAGATTTAGAGAAGTTTTCCAATTAATTAATATTTAATCGGAATTGAATGAAAGAGCTGGATTTTTGGGTTTCTCGTGAATGGTGTTCTAAATAACACTTGTTCTTTAACCCGATTAATAGTGAAATGTGATTTGGAATTTATAAATCTTTTTATTGAGATTTCAAGGAAAATTGCCAAAGTAAAGTTTTCTAATTTAATACAATAAATTGGAATGGAATGGAATTCGATTTGATAATAATCGAAGTGAGCTTCTGTGGAGGAAGACTGTTAATATATGTGGAATTTAAAAGGCTTTGCCGTTATTCCATTTGGATTATTATTCAGATACAGAAATTGATATCGATTATATATTGATCTGTTTTCTGTGAATACTCCATAATGAATGGAATGTGATTTTGGGTTTGAACTGTTTTTCAAATGACATTAGTTCTTTAACCCAGTTAGAGACAGGATTACATATCTAACATTGTATTTCAAACTGTATTGTTGATCTCTGCTAAATATATATCTGTTTGGTGGCGAATAATTTATTCTCTTGCTTAACACCCTTCTCTAAGATGTACGAGCTTATAGGTTATACATCGGCAGAAATCAATGGTACGGTGTAGATTGTCGATGCGACATGTTTGATTTCCCAAAGTTAAATAATCATTAATATTGATTTTGGGAGGATTAAAACTAAATGGAGTTTTAATGAATCTTTAATTAGATTGGAATGTCAATGTGATAATTTAAATACTCAAATTTGGGAATATGATCGAGAGTGGAGTATCACCAGTTTTGCTCCAAGTGATAGTTTAATCTTTAATTAGATTTGAACTTGAAATGGTAATTAAATTTACCGATAACACCATGGCTTTAGTTATGGAGTATTACCAGTTTTGCTCCATGGAATGAATAGGTTGGGATCGGGAAATATAACAAATGATTACTTCGGGAAGGTTCGCTAA
This sequence comes from Allium sativum, assembly GCA_030737875.1. Classification (NCBI taxonomy): domain Eukaryota; kingdom Viridiplantae; phylum Streptophyta; class Magnoliopsida; order Asparagales; family Amaryllidaceae; genus Allium; species Allium sativum. The sequence goes on from CM060927.1 coordinate 174,348,784, forward strand.
TCCTGACTAGTTGGTAAACCTTAATTTGGTTTAGAATTAATATCCAAAGGAAGATTAAAGAATAAATTTAAAAGAATTTATCTTTAATAAAATTAATGGGAACCTTTCCCAAAAGATATGAATATTTGAATAACAGAATATTCCGAACTGGAATGAGCGTATGTTGTGTTTGTGTAGTACTTGTTTAAAATATGCATGAGTTATTCAGAAAGGCCGGGTTTACACCCATTCTGAATAACTGATTCATCGATAAGTGGACAATGAAGACCAGAGGTCTTCACATCGTTTGGATGATTACTGATGTCTTGATTGGGTTGTACACCCAAGACATGGTAATAAGTGGTGATCGTCCAGACGTACTTGGAGATCGACCAGATATGCGAGGACCTCTCTCCTATATTGGACATATGAGACAAGGAATAATGTGTCTCTAGTTTCGTTCAGACCCAGAACGAACATGTAAATGGATGTTTGTCTGACATTGGATTTTATTCTATGTTGATTAATTTCTATTAAATATTTTTTTTTGGTGGTGGATAATTTATTCGCTTTCTTAACACCCTTCTCTGAGATTTACGAGCTCAGAGGTTATATATCGATAGACATCAGTCGCATGGCGTGAATTGCCTGTATGGCATGCTGGGATGCAAATGATCAAGGCTTCTTTTGAAAAGCAGAGTCTTGTGATTGATGGTCATAGCACATCCTTAAATGGCATAGTTTTGTGTATAGCATTAATTCGCGAGCCTCACACCCCAGTGTGAACCAGAAATGGGAGAGGACCTCAGGGAGGAAATGCGTTTCTTTCTAGCTAGGAGTGGTGTCATGGTATGGAGCCTTGACATTTTACTTACGTTGATGATGGATAGCGAGGCACCTCGGATATATCGGTCAATACCGGGCCGATGGATGACATGGTTGACATACTGACCAGACTTACGCCCCATAAGGCAGGGAAACACATTGTTCAGGGATTATTAATCCACTTCTTATGCATCGGCCCTAATGATCCAAGGCTTGACTGAGTACTTGCCTAAGACATGGTAGGCTAGATTGTCTCAAAGTCGGGAAGGACGATCCCTTGACTTGGTTCACAGATGGAAACCAATTTCCAATATGTGACATTTCGGTTTTAATTGTAGAGTCTAGTATGGCGACGTAATATATGTGTACCTACGCCGCTTATGATTTATACATTTATATTTGAAGTTGATTTCTTCACTTATAGTAATAATAAAATATGAAATTTCACGTACCAAGCATTTTTGGCTATTATAAGATAAAAACTCTATCCTCCGGCTTGCGTTGCATTGTGTGATTGGACCTGAGTCTTATAATAGCTTCATTTTTCTATTTAGCTTTGCGTTGTATGTTTTATGCACTTCTACTCTTGGGGTTAAAAACATTCCTATTATACGGTGTAGTCCCTTGATTTATCTAACTTTAAAACCAAGCTAATAACTATTTAGTTCTCACACTAGTCACATGACTAACTTGGAGTTTATTGTTTTAACCTAAACTCTGGGTGCCCTTATTTTCCACACAGGTAGCTAGTAGTTTTGGTTTTGTAGATATATATATATATATAGGATCCTGGATTTATGCCTGGAGATATGTTCAGAAAGCTCTGTATTTGTGTATTTCTTGCAGTTGTCTTTTGCATTATTTTTCCGCTGCATTGTAATTTGTAAATCTCTGATGTTTATCAAATATATATAATATATATATACTCTGTTATATTCTTGTACTCTGATGTAATTGTTGTGCTAGCAACGAAATGTTCTTCTGTTTGCATTCTGATTTGTCGTGTTCTCAACTCAATCCCGACTTTCCTGTAAGGGCGAGTTTGGGTCGTTTCTACGTGGTATCAGAGATTTTGTTTATAGAGCTCGAGGACAAGACACATAGAACCAAATGAAAGAATTCACCAGAGATTGGATTAGAAATATCCAATAAGAATGTCTCGTTAGAGATGGGATCAGTAGTATCCGTGAATGAGTTGGAAGAGCGTTATTTATAAAATGAAAATGAAAACAATTTTTTTTTTGAAAATTTATTATAATTATACGTATTTGAGTAGATTATTTTATTTTATTTTGGACAATCGAGTAAAAGAGATTTTGCATATACGTGTCATGAACGTATATTCGAAGTCTTAAATATAATGGGTAGACATAAAATCACACTCTAGTAGCCCGAAGATGATTCTGATGATTGAGTACTCATCAGCAGAATTTATGTTTGAGTTTCGAAAGTGGGATTTCGATATATTTCCAATTGACTGGTGTGAGAACTGTGACGACCGCACATAGCCCCCGTATATACAAAAGAAATAATGCGCTCTGGTGTGCAAGGTAATCATGGACGATCATCAGAGTAGGTAAACACAAGCGGAATCTGTCATAAACTCATAGCGCAAGGATAAAATATAATAGAATATATACAACAGGTAGTAATAGTGAAGCAGAAACACAAGAATTTCATACAACCAGAAAGTAATATCCACCAACTTGGAAATAGTGTTTATACAAAGTTGTTGCACTACATTATTCAGAAAAGAAAACAGCGGAAACCCAACTACTAGATAGTAGTAAAACTGGTACGTGAGCCTCATGCTCGCCACCGATCAGCACCATCGTCCTCACTGAAGCATCGCCTGTACCCTGCTGCTTAGTCTGCCCATCCACAACCGGATGAACAGCCCAAGGTAATAAAAGGAAACATAAAACCTTGAGTCAGACAATAGTCTTAGTGAGCGATAAAACAGCTAACAAACTTCAATAATAAAGTGTATGAGAAAGGATAGATAAACATACTAATCTACCCACGACACCAGAGAAGAACTCAACCTTATCTTCCCCACATCGGACGGTGGTATCCTTTACAATAACAATTCAACCATTCATCCATGGAAACCAGAACACCCATTCAATCATGGAAAACACACATGACATCCAGATTATATAAGTCTCATACAGACAACCCTAATCGAGTTTAACATCCCCTATGTACTCTCCCCAAAGGCCTAGACCAATATCAGTTAAGCACTCAAAGAACATCTTCCTCGACTTTGGATAATCTATGTGAGATAGTACAAACAGAACAACCAATCATCCATGGCTGACTCAGGCTATCACCGCCAATCCTTCTTTGAAACCACCGTTAATCGTATGACGACCAACCTTGCCATATGTCAAGGGCTAATGGTAACCCCAGTTCTAGCATAAACTCTTTATGTCCAACTTTGACAATATCCAACCTTGACAACTAGGCCTTTCCCCAAGACCTAAGGTACTAGAACTTACGACAACGATAATCCCTCAGCCTTCAATGTCTCTAGTCGTCCAACCTTGACGGCTATTTACTGCTCAAGCGACCTTCTCGAGCAACCATTATTCACCAACCCACAACCTTTGAGTTGTTACTTCATTCGATGTTCTACTCCGATCAACGAACACCTCTCAACACTTCGAATCTTCCTACTTGAACTTACTTTGAAGTCACACCATCACCGAGCTAATTACATCACTGCGCTGCAGCTAGGGTTCGGGGGGTTGCCACCCGAAAAATATTTTTTCCAGACCTTTTTCTCCAAATTTAAGTCGTACCTGAAAAACGTACTTTTTTAGAAAATGAACCTGTTGGAAACAAACCATAGCATCATCACTATCAACCACAGCGTTTAAAAGCGCTATTAAAAACAAGACCGATCCGCCCTCTTTCAGACCGACCCGATCCAAACTAGACCGATCCGATCCAAGATGACCGATCCAATCCATATAACAACCAACCGACCTGATCCAGTCTAGCCCGACCCGACCTAGTCTTGCCTGACCCGACCTAGTTGTGCTATCGCGAATATGAGCTTCGATCCGACTGATCCAGTTGCAACCTACTAACCCGATCCAAGTATGACCCGATCAAAATAGGACCCGATTCAAATATGACTTGATCCGATCCACTCCTAGCCGATTCAACCTATGGCCGAGGCAACTCCTAGCCGAGCCAATCTCTGGACGAGTCAATCTATGGCCAAGCCAACCCCTGACCGAGCTAATTTTTGCATATTGCAATTCAACTCCGATTTCGGCCAAAACTTCGCCAAACGACGAATCCGACGAAACCAACTCAACTAAAATCATCAAACAAAATCATAACATTACTATCCACATGAATATGACAATTACCACAAAAATGATGTAAATCTCACCAAAATCCATTAAAATGAACATATAATCAAAATGAGAGATCTAACTAACATAAACATGTAGAATGACATAAAATTAACGAGCAAAACTTGTTAGATTAGATCATAGGGTGATGCATATGAAAATGAACTTATAATGGTGTAAATCTATGATAAAACATCCCAATTTGATGATAAACATGCACAAACACTCATATCTTCATTGCATTCATGTGAGAGATGTAAATCACTCACCGATTTGCCAAAACAATATAAAACAATAGAAATAAGAATCCGGACAGCGAGCACTCCGACTCAAACCCCTCGATCTGATGAATTTGCCTTTGAAATATTGTAGATCTTGCGTTGAATGGCGTAGATCTTCGATTTCCTTCCTTAGATTTGGATTTTTAATGGTGGAAAGGTATAGGAGGAAGAAGGAGATCAAATTCCTTCAAATGAGAGAATGGGAAAAAGCAAATCTTTTCCCTCCACTCTCACCCCCTATTTATAGGATTCCACTAAGGCTCCAAAACCTGAATAGCCAACTGAAAAACATTAAAACAGTGATTTCTCCCAAACCGCTGAGCCAAATCCTTAACGTAACCACTCCACGGAAAGACAATCATCAATTACTTTCCAATGGCACAGGTCTCACCCTCTGATTCGACCTGAGTCAAAAGTTATACCCTGTATAAGGCTGACAGGGGCAAAATGGTCACAAACAAAATCGGTATAAATTATGGACATGTCTCACATCCCCATAAAAAACATATTAAAAGATGAGAATAATCCAACCCATAGAGAATAAAACAAATATATTTTACGATCTTCCGATACGTAAAATGCAGGCTGTTACAAGAACCAAAATTTAGATAGGGTTCTTGTTGTGAATTGGCGTCAAAAACATGATTTTGAATATATATATATATTAAAGTCATGCTTTTGAAAAACTAAATAACGAATTGACTGCTGGCAGTGATATTTAATTGGTAATCCCACTAACTAAAATATTAGAATGATACATTTGGCCAAATTGAATCAAATATTGAACTGTATTGAAAATTCATTGAAATTGCATATATGCACATGCGTATATAATGAACAGGTTACAGTAGGGATGCCAAGATAAGGAATAAAATTGTATCCCCGACAAATAGGTACATGTTTACTAATTTATTAGGTTTTATTGATTTTATGAGCCGATTGGCTAGCTGCTTGGCTTTTTCTTTTCCTTTTGGATTAGTGAGGGCCATGTGAGGCTGGTTGCCGCTTTAAAGGCCTCCCCGTACAAAGGAGGTTATGGCAAAAAAAAAAAATCGAAAATTTAGGGTGTTAGCCAAATTTTTGAAAAATTAGAGATTCTTGGAAACTGAAAGGTTGAAGAATGAACACCAGAAAGAAAGTTGAGCTGGTTAGTTAAACAACTTTCTGCTCCATTCCTTTTTGAGGACGAAAAGATTTTTAGTGGGGAATATTGTAACAACAAAGATTTTCAGAACCAATTTAAAATTTTTATTTTAGCAATTTTAATGTATTTTGAATATTTAAAATGATATATTTTAAATAATAACGACTAAAATTTATTTTAAATGAACTTAGAATGAATAAATTTATTTTAATTTTAAAACGAACTCCAAATGGCGCGGCAATTTGGAAATTCGACTTCAAATTTCAAATGAATGTATAGGATTCAAAATAAATCAGATTTTAGTAAAATCAGAAATATTTGAATCTGTTTAATTATATATTTCTAACGAATGTGAAAATCCAGATTTCATAACGAGAATAAAAAGTTATGTCCAGTTTAAAATTCAGAATAGTCGCTATGGAATTTATATATATTTTATATAATATATATATTTCCCTTAAAAATAGCCATTTTGCAAATGACCTCCGTTTTCGACGAAACCACTTTTGTTGGATCCGGAATGTCAAATTATTGCTAGATTCCAATTTTCATAAGTTTTGGAATTAATATGTGATTGTGGTGAATTTAAACATGTTTGGTAGTTCCAGTTTGAATTTAATCGACTGGAAAATGACCGTTTTTCAAACGGTCTCCAAATTCGACGAAATTAGTTTTGTTAGGACCGTATCGCCAAAACAAAGCTAGAATTAACTTTTTCGGAATTTTTGGAGTCTATATGTGGCCCCGGTAAATTGAAATGTACGTTTAAATTGAATATATATACTGATTTATATTTTAATTTTAAAAAAATGATCGAAACAGTCAAATTGGCTTAGGGGGCATATCCCATTATGTCCAGAATGTGGGTATTTAGCTGAAAGTGATAGTCGTTGGGTTTGATTTGGGGGTACGAATGAAAATTGATCTTTTTTCTTAAACAAAAGAATATTATATATATATCTATATATATTTATAAAACATTATAACCTAAATTATTTTCCCCTAACAAGAATTTTCTTTTACCTCAAATTAAAAATGGCGATGCCTCCGCCATCGCCTCACCCCGTCGCTCGCCACCTCCTTCTTCAATCGTGAGACCTCCCGTCGCGCCTCCGCCAAAGTCAGGCTTCCCCCGTCGCCAAGCCTCAGCAGCTCCAGAAAATCACGAACGTCGAGAGACGCTTTTAGGCGGCTCGGGCGCTGGGTTCACCAGTGTTCGACGCGGAGGGATGGTGGCATGGTGGCGATCGCTTTGGCAACTTCCGGTGGGGCTAGGTCACGCTATGCGGCACTCAGGCAAGGTTCGATGGTGAACTTTTTCAATCGTGAACTCCTGGAGAGAAATAAGTGAGTTTTTCTTTCTTATTTATTTATTTATTTATTATGTAGTTAAGCATTTATTTAAAATGCTAATTTTTAAAAATAATATAACACAGTATAAAAATATGATTTTTTATATATATATATAACATTAGATAAAAGCTGAATTTTTATTATAAATAGAGTTGTTAAAAAGATATAATTTTTCAATATAAAAAGATATGATTTTTAATTATAAAGGTTATGATTTTTATTATATGAACAGCTATATAAAAATATGATTTTTATTATATGAAGAGCATTATAAAAATTTGATTTTTATTATATGAATAGAGATATAAAATTTTGATTTATATATATATAATTGCCATATAAAAATATGATTTTTATATATATAAGGGCATTATAAAAATTTGTTTTTTATTATATGAATAGCGATATAAAAATGTGATTTGTATACATGTAGTAGCATTATAAAAATATGATTTTTATTATTTGAATGGTATGATAAAAATATGATTTTTGTTATTTGAATGTTATAATAAAAATATGATTTTAAATATATATAGCTTTGTTAAAAATATAATTTTTAATATAAATCGTGTGAAACAGATCTCGTTTGAAACACGGTGAAGGACATAACATGTTGTAACAAATCCAAATGCAAACCGTTCAAATAAAGAATGACGGAGTGGAAACCAAAGATGAGAACTCCTTCTCACTCGATTTATTTTTCAATTAAAAATATTCTAGGGTGTAGACGGGGCTTAGAAGCCCCGACGGTATGTGATTTGAATTAGATGGAGTACAACACTCGAATTCGCCTTAATCACGTAATTGAAAGCGATGTATGGATATTACCGACACAAGGATTCAATACTCCGCGAATAGCCACTTATGGCGCCGTAAATGGCATTTGGGGTAGTTGAGTATTTATTTATTTGGATGTCCTACGTGATTTGATTATGATTGTAAAATTGGTTGTAGAATTAATTGTGAATTGATTCGAATTGGTTTGTGTATGGCGCGAGCCAGTATTAGGAGAGGGATAGGGCTAGGCCTTATTCCGGTTTTAGTATCGCGCCGTTATGCTACCAAAATTTTCTAGAATATGTTAGAACAATAAAAATATCATTTTTATTGTATAAAATATTCATCTGTTAAAATAAATATTTTATTGTTAAAAATACAATTTTTAACGTGTATATGAATAAGAATAAATATTCATTTACAAATCAGACGATTTGTTTATATACACCCGTCTGACTGATATTGATTGAGACGATATATTTTACAAATCGCCCAACTGCACAAATTAAATCTGTGTGTGTTGATTGAAACCCAACATGGGTATTGGGATGATATTTGACATACACTAATCCCAATTGTTTAGTTGTATGTCAATAGATTGGTTGACAGACTGTTGTAAGCGTTAATTATTTATATTTAATGCTTATGCAGTTGTGTAATGCACTTTGGATGATGTTTGATTGTTTATCATTGTTATTGTATACATATGATGTACGAAATCCATATAAATAACATTATGTGGTAATTGACTGTATCAGATTCCAATTCGGAAATAACGAATATTTTAAAATAACGAATATTTTAAAATAAGAAATATTTTAAAATAATATTCAATAAAGGATTAAAATCCGATTTTAATGTCCGATTTTGGATGGACACCAAAATATTAAAATATGTGAAGCCGTATGGATTAATATGCACCATTTTGAAGCGAACGATATTTGTATCGATTTTATTCATTTTTATAATTAATATCGAAAAGGAAATGATTTTAAAATATGATATTTTGAAAATATTATCATTTAAATAATATAATGATAAGGAGTATTCAATTTTGATTTAAAATTGGAAATGAAGTTAGAATCGTTTTAAAACGAATTTATAAACGATTTATAAAATACGTTTTAAATGGAAATCTGTAACAACCCAAATTTTTATAACATGTTAAAGTCATAAATCAAGACAAAATTAAATTTTAAATTAAGAATCAGGGAAAATGAGTTGCTACATTGCGTTCATCTCGAAATTTTACATAAAATAGAGTCCGAGTTTTCAAAAATCGGAGTTCGTATGACAAAGATATGACCTCTAGAAGTTTCAGAAATTTTCAGAATCAAAGACAGCTCGAATTTCGAATTCAAAATTCGAATTCAAACCCTGCAACAGGCAGGGCGGGAAAACTCCCGCCCATAGACCAGGTCGACCTGGGGGTCGATCATAGTGTCAACCTCCCAGGGACCAGGTCGACCATAGTGTCGACCTGGGGGTCGACCTGCCTCCCGAACCCACTTCTTGAACCAGATGCATTCTGATATATTTAGACTTGTTTCGTGACCAGATTCGTCTGCCTAACCCTATATAAGCAGCCCCCTAGCCTCATTCTCTGCACACCATTTCCTTTTGTCCTTATGCTGCTTCTAAGATAATCAAAATACTAAGATAAATAAAAAAAGACTGCTTCTTCTCCATCAAGACTACGCTTAGAGAATTGCAAATTGGGGGATTTCAATTAGAACACGATCAATCAAATAGAGATTCAACAATCAAATTCTGCTTTCTAATTCTCGATCCACGCACTGTAAGTTCAAGTTACTTTTAGATAAAAGTTGTAAACTTAATATCCATGTTGTAAATTGGAATTGGAGCTATGTATGGTAAATGATTCGTATCTATTATTGTTCGACTTGGATCTTGACTTTCGTGGATATTGCTTTGGACCTATTCATGTTGTAAATCAAACTCTCTCGTGTCTATAACCTTAACATGCCTACGTCGTTGAAACTATTGTTAACGGCCAAGGACTATGACTGAGAACATAAGACTGCCTATGACTATGCCTATGACTATGACGGTGAGCATAAGACTGCCTATGACTAATATGATTATGCCTATGCCTATAACGGTGAACATAGGACTTTGCCTGTGACTATGACAAGGACAATGGTGGCTAATCACCTATGACTCTTGACTATGAGAATTATTACCTATAATTATGAACATAAGGCTATTATCTATGACCATGACTTTGAAACTATTGCTGTTAATTGCCTATGACTATTGCCTAGAACTATTTTGGATAATCAACCATGACTATTTTGGATAATCAACCATGACCATGACTATGACTATTGGGGTTAATTACCTGAAACTATTATAGTTGATTGTTCATGCCCATAGTTGAAACCCATGTTATACACCGAATTTGCAGTTTGTTGGATCTCATACCTAGGGTGTGACTTGCTTAGTTTATTCGCTATTATGTACACCAAAACCATTGGATCCATTATCCTTATATTTGGCTTGCTTTCGCATATCTATTCTTTTATGTCAAGTTTTATCAGGACTATCGCCTTAATTTTGCTAGATTTGAAAAACCCTGTTAATTTCTATATGCCAGTGATGTTGTAACCAATTATCTCAAGTCATATCATGCCAAGTCTTGTAATCTCTTTTATCGCTTTATGCTTGTCCTTTTCTGCCTATCATAGTTTTGATGTTATTCCCTTTATCTCTAGAATTAGATTTGCTTGTAATTTAGGTCGATTAACGTTTACATGCGATGGGAATACGATTTGGGTAGATTAGGCAAAACATGAATTGGTTATGAACTATGAACTTGATAATAGGCAAAACTTGAAACATGAACATTGTTATAACTTGAATCTGTATGTGGGCATGAAACTTATCCTTGAAACTTGACACGAACTTGACATGAAACTTGAACATGGTCATGACACTAGAATGAACTTGAAAATGGCCAACTCGAGGTTGGGTTGAGTTTGCAGTGTAAATCTGCCCGGAACCGCCCGGCAAATCCAGTTACTGCAAACAATAGGATCCAATGTGAGTAGTTGGTCATATCGCACTTGAAAACCTGAGGTTAGACTGAGTTGTGGTGTAAATCTGCCCGGAACCGCCCGGCATACCCAGTGACCACAACAACAGGTCTAATGTGAGAGGTTGAGGTGCATTAATGAATTAATGCCACATGATAGGGTTAAGTCATGAACATGAAAGACAACACTTAACCAACTTGAAATATGATTGGTTGGGTTAGGTCATGAACTTGAACGACAACACCTAACCAACTTAACACGTGAATGGTAGGGCTAAGTCACAAACTTAAATGACAACACTTAGCCAACTTGATATACTAGAATGATGGGGTTAAGTCTCGAATTTAAATGACAACACTTAACCTACTTGACGGAAACCCTAGTTACGCGGTCCGTTTCAGCTGTAACTCACTAGATGTATCATGGTACCCTGGAACTAGGCAGGGTGGGGCACGATTACTGGGCTGGTTGTAAGCGACCAGAACCACGGCTGTGTGGGTGCGCCAGTGTAGGTTCTAATGGAGTGCGGGCGTGCACACACTCCGGAGCAGAAAAAGCAGGCATTGGGCATCAATAGGTTTATCTGTGCATTCTTGATTTGTGTCGGTGGTTGGCATCATAGGGCTTGATACACTCTATGGTGGACCTAGCACAGGTGACTACATTCGTGATTGGGCCGTATGACACAGAAACACAACGAGCTAGAACTTGTAGGTAGCCGATCGATTAGTGGATCGTTCTGTTGGACCCAATAATAGGTCATTCACGATTTTGGGCCAAGGGATTATTTCACGATTAATACTTGACATGGGTCGGGCTACTAGTAAAGTTGGTGCAGTGAACCTTGAACATGCGATGCTATACTTGACCTATACTTGATTCATCATGTTATCTTAGTCTATCTTATCCATCTTGACATCATACTTATGTTTACTTTCAGTTTATACATGTCATGTTGCCTTTACCTGTTTTTATGCTGAAAGTCACTTGGACTTACCAGTCTTTATGACTGACCCATTTTCTTTCGCCTCTTTTTCTTTCGTCCCCCCCCCCCAAGGTTCTCAGGGAGGAAAGTCTAGCACTTAGCTTGGATTCTGCTTGCTTTCCATCAGCTCATGTACGGTTTGGTCTTGAGCTATGCTATTGCTGCACGTCTGCTATTTTTGGGGAATAATTTATTTTCTTATTTTAAGTTTATGCTTCTTTATCTAGAACTTGATGTAATGGAATAGTGGCAACTTGTACTTTGGATATATGAGGTTTTGACTCTTTTCTTGAAAGTAATAAGATTTGGTTTTTTTATTCCTACCGTTGCTTTATTTATGTTCTTTCTTGTGATATCTCTTTGTATGTTTACCTAGATAACGCTACACCAAAACTAGTGCATTCCCTTTGTGAGTGACCCTAGCGGAGATGGGGTGTTACATTTGGTATCAGAGCATAAGGTTACCAGATTGGGCAAAAGCTTTTAAAAACCTTCTGAAAACTATTTTCAAAACCGTTTATAAAGAAGAATTTTTCAAGAAAAAATTATTTTGAAAAGGCTATTCCCCAAAAGCCATTAGCACTTTCCTTTGTTTCCTCGCTTGAATCTCTATCTTTTCGTTTTTCAGCATGTCTGGGAATCTTAACTTTCCAGAGGGCGTGCCAATACCCGACTGGTTCAGGAGGTACTTAGAGGCTAGGGCCAACGATGCAGGCCCAACAGATATTCCTCCTCCAGCTGTAGTGATTCCTCCTCCTCCTCCTCCTTGTGGAAATGCTTTCGCAAAGACGTGTAGAGACTTCAAGGCTATGGGTGGAAAGGACTTCTATGGGATTGAATCCTTTGTGGAATCAAGGAATTGGCTGAAGGAGACCGAAGATTTGTTCATCATCTTGAAAGTTGACGATAGGCAAAAGATACAGCTGGAAGTGTGGTTGCTTAAAGATGAAGCTTCGTGTTGGTGGGAGATTACCCATGCTGAGAGGCCAGTGGAAACTTGGGAAGACTTCCGGATGAGATTTGAGATGAAATTTCTCTCCCAAGCTGAAAGAAGCCTGTAGATGGAGAAGTTCCTAACACTTAAGCAAGGAAGCATGACGATCAAGGAGTACGTCAATCAGTTTAATCAGCTGGCCAGATTTGGGCTGGATTTAGTGAACACCCAACACAAGAAGGCTCTTCGCTTCGTCAGAGGTTTGAATGAGCCGCTACACAGCCTTGCTATGACTCATGTACCCATGGGGGCGACCATTGAGAGCCTGGTGGATATGGCCTTACTTCATGAAGAGGACGAGAATGGCAAGATGGAGGTCAAGGCGAATGATTCTCAAAACAAGAAGAAAAACTCTGAGAAAGGAGGTAAGAACAACAACAACAATAATGACAACAAGACACGTGAGAAAAGAAAGTGCCACTTCTGCGGTATTGAAGGGCATATAGTCCAGGATTGTAGAAAGAAGAAGATGAAGATGGGAGCAGGCTTTCAGTGTGGTGAAACTGGACATATCAGCAAGAACTGCCCTAAGAAGCAAGGGCAAGCCCCGCAAGCAGGACCTTCTGGGGGTACATCTTTAACTTCTTCTCCTTGATGCTTTGTTTTATCTTGTATATCTTTTCGATCCTATCTTGAGAACCTTAGGTAGAACCCTATGGATGTAAACATATATTTGAAACATGTTATGGTTGATGTTTGCAAATGGTTGCAAGTGGTTGCAAGTGGTCGCAAGTGGTTGCTCGTGGTTGCATAACACACATTAGGCAATAGATCGGCTCAGACACGTTTTCATATTGCATATGCATGAGTGTTATACTTGTTTATGGATGAAATTGAATGTGTTATCATGTGAATGTTGCATATGGATGAATGTTTGTGCACACATATAGTGTTTATGTGACTAGGATTATTTGCATATATGTGGGATTCATGACACTAAACATATTTTGCATTAAGAAGATCAAACAGGCCTGATCACTTGCATTAGATAAGGAACATATACACACAGTTTATGCATATGTTCATATAGCATTAGAAATATTTTAAGGACAATGATTGCTCGTGAATGATGGTTGAGTAGATGGATGATTGGATGGTAGGATATATTCTTCCTAACTTGAAGATTTCGGGGACGAAATCCTTTAAGGTGGGGAGAATGTAACAACCCGAATTTTTATAACATGTTAAAGTCATAAATCAAGGCAGAATTAAATTTTAAAATAAGAATCAGGGTAAACGGGTTGCTCCATTGCGTTCGTCTCGAAATTTTACATAAAATGGAGTCTGAGTTTTCGAAAATCGGAGTTCGTTTGACCAAGATATGACCTCTAGAAGTTTCAGAAATTTTCAGAATCAAAGACAGCTCAAATTTTGAATTCGAAATTCGAATTCAAACCCCGCAGCAGGCAGGGCGGGAAAACTCCTGCCCATAGACCAGGTCGACCTGGGGGTCGACCATAGTGTCGACCTCCCAGGGACCAGGTCGACCATAGTGTCGACCTGTGGGTCGACCTGCCTCCCGAACCCACTTCTTGAACCAGATGCATTGTGATGTATTTAGACTTGTTTCGTGACCAGATTCGTCTGCCTAACCCCATATAAGCAGCCCCCTAGCCTCATTCCCTCCTCACTATTTCCTTTTGTCCTTATGCTGCTTCTAAGATAATCAAAATACTAAGATAAAGAAAAAAAAGGACTGCTTCTTCTCCATCAAGACTACGCTTAGAGAATTGCAAATTGGGGGATTTCAATTAGAACACGGTCAATCAAATAGAGATTCAACAATCAAATTATGCTTTCTAATTCTCGATCCACGCACTGTAAGTTCAAGTTACTTTTAGATAAAATCTGTAAACTTAATATCCATGTTGTAAATTGGAATCAGAGCTATTTATGGTAATTGATTCGTATCTATTCTTGTTCGTCTTGGATCTTGACTTTTGTGGATATTGCTTTGGACCTATTCATGTTGTAAATCAAACTCTCTCGTGTCTATAACCTTAACATGCCTATGACGTTGAAACTATTGTTAATGGCCAAGGACTATGACTGAAAACATAAGACTGCCTATGACTAATATGACTATGCCTATGACTATGACGGTGAACATAAGACTGCCTATGACTAATATGACTATGCCTATGCCTATAACGGTGAACATAGGACTATTGCCTATGAATATGACATGGACAATGGTGGCTAATCACCTATGACTCTTGACTATGAGAATTATTACCTATAATTATGAACATAAGGCTATTATCTATGACCATGACTTTGAAACTATTGCTGTTAATTGCCTATGACTATTGCCTAGAACTATTTTGGATAATCAACCATGACTATTTTGGATAATCAACCATGACTATTGTGATTAATCGCTTATGGTTCTTAATTTTGAGATTTCTACCTATGACCATGACTATGACTATTGGGGTTAATTACCTGAAACTATTGTAGTTGATTGTTCATGCCCATAGTTGAAACCCATGTTGTACCCCGAATTTGCAGTTTGTTGTATCTCATACCTAGGGTGTGACTTGCTTAGTTTATTCGCTATTATGTACACCAAAACCATTGGATCCATTATCCTTATATTTGGCTTGCTTTCGCATATCTAATCTTTTATGTCAAGTTTTATCAGGACTATCGCCTTAATTTTGCTAGATTTGAAAACCCTGTTAATTTCTATATGCCAGTGATGTTGTAACCAATTATCTCAAGTCATGTCATGCCAAGTCTGGTAATATCTTTTATCACTTTATGCTTGTCCTTTTCTGCCTATCATAGTTTTGATGTTATTCCCTTTATCTCTAGAATTAGTTTTGCTTGTAATTTAGGTTGATTAACGTTTACATGTGATGGGAATACGATTTGGGTAGATTAGGCAAAACATGAATTGGTTATGAACTATGAACTTGATAATAGGCAAAACTTGAAACATGAACATTGTTATAACTTGAATCTGGATGTGGGCATGAAACTTATCCTTGAAACTTGACACGAACTTGACATGAAACTTGAACATGGTCATGACACTAGAATGAACTTGAAAATGGCCAACTCGAGGTTGCAGTGTAAATCTGCCCGGAACCGCCCGGCAAATCCAGTTACTGCAAACAATAGGATCCAATGTGAGTAGTTGGCCATATCGCACTTGAAAACCCGAGGTTAGACTGAGTTGTGGTGTAAATCTTCCCGGAACCACCTGGCATATCCAGTGACCATAACAACAGGTCTAATGTGAGAGGTTAGGGTGCATTAATGAATTAATGCCACATGATAGGGTTAAGTCGTGAACATGAAAGACAACACTTAGCCAACTTGAAATATGATTGGTAGGGTTAGGTCATGAACTTGAACGACAACACCTAACAAACTTAACATGTGAATGGTAGGGCTAAGTCACGAACTTAAATGACAACACTTAGCCAACTTGATATACTAGACTGATGGGGTTAAGTCTTGAATTTAAATGACAACACTTAACCTACTTGACGGAAACCCTAGTTACACGGTCCGTTTCAGCAGTAACCCACTAGATGTATCATGGTACCCTGGAACTAGGAAGGGTGGGGCATGATTACTGGGCTGATTGTTAGCGACCAGAACGACGGCTGTGTGGGTGCGCCAGTGTAGGTTCTAACGGAGTGCGGGCGTGCACACACTCCGGAGCAGAAAAAGCAGGCATTGGGCATCAGTAGGTTTATCTATGCATTCTTGATTTGTGTCGGTGTTTGGCACCATAGGACTTGATACACTCTATGGTGGACCTAGCACAGGTAACTACATTCGTGACTTGGCCGTATGACACAGATACACAACGAGCTAGAACTTGTAGGGAGTCGATCGATTAGTGGATCGTTCCGTTGGACCTAGTAATGGGTCATTCACGATTTTGGGCCAAGGGATTATTTCACGATTAATACTTGACACGGGTCGGGCTACTAGTACAGTTGGTGCCGTGAACCTTGAACATGCGATGCTATACTTGACCTATACTTGATTCATCATGTTATCTTAGTCTATCTTATCCATCTTGACATCATACTTATGTTTACTTTCAGTTTATACATGTCATGTTACATTTACCTGTTTTTATGCTGAAAGTCACTTGGACTTACCAGTCTTTATGACTGACCCATTTTCTTTCGCCTCTTTTTCTTTCGTTCCCCCCTCCCCCAGGTTCACAGGGAGGAAACTCTAGCACTTAGCTTGGATTCTGCTTGCTTTCCGTCAGCTCAAGTACGGTTTGGTCTTGAGCTATGCTATGGCTGCACGTCTGCTATTTTTGGGGAATAATTTACTTTTGTTATTTTAAGTTTATGCTTCTTTATCTAGAACCTGATGTAATGGAATAATGGCAACTTGTACTTTGGATATATGAGGTTTTGACTCTTTTCTTGAAAGTAATAAGATTTGGTTTTTTTGTTCCTACCGCTGCTTTATTTATGTTTTGTCTTGTGATATCTCTGTGTATGTTTACCTAGATAATGCTCCACCAAAACTAGTGCATTCCCTTTGTGAGTGGCCCTAGCGGAGGTGGGGTGTTACAAAATCGATGAAATATATATTATATATATAATATAATGGCCTGAATAGAACGCACCGCGCCGCGGCCGTCCGCGAATTTCGACCATTGACTTCAAATTGATATTACGGGAGATCCGACTGTCGGATTCTCCTAAAACCGGAACCATTGGGTTCGTATCGAAAAGAGCTTTCCAAAGAATATAAGAGATTTGAAATGTAACAGTTGGATTTGGAATTATATCCAAATCAAATTTGCTAAAGGTTGTTGTAAGTGCAGTTCGATGACCGTTTATGGAAATCAACTGAAAGGGCCTTAATAAAAGTATTAAAAATATTAATAATTTGTCTAAAATCATAATAAATGATTTGGAAAGAATTAGGACAAAAAATTCTATATTTGAAAAGATAAAAATATATTGTTATCAAAATGAACTAGTTATCAACTAGAATTATAATCCAATTATTTTTAAATAATTTGGATTGAGAATGGGTTTTAATTTAACCAAAATTTCCAATATATGAATTGGAGTGGATTTGAATGGAAATCATCTTTGGAATATTTCGATGTTGAATTACGTGATTATATGGATATTGTTATGGAAATTTGGAAGATATATTTATATTGTTATTTCCAATACGATATTTGGTTTCAAAATTTGATATTGAATATAAGTCGATATAATTTCTATTTAGAGCCTTGTATTTAATATCAAATAAGATTTTGGGTTTGCCGTAAATGGTGTCTTAACTAACACTTTTCTTAAACCCTGTTGAGGAAAGAATAAATATTTTAATTAATATTTAGAGAAGTTTTCCAATTAATTAATATTTAATTAGAATTGAAAGAAAGAACTGGATTTTTAGGTTTATCGTGAACGATGTTTTAAATAACACTTGTCCTTTAACCCGTTTAACTATGAAATATGATTTGGAATTTATAAATCTTTTCATTAAGATTTAAAGAAAATTTTCAAAGTAAAGTTTCCCAATTTATTACAATAAATTGGAATGGAATTCGATTTGATAATAATCGAAGTGAGCTTTTGTGGAGGAAGACTGTTAATATATATGGAATTTAAAAGGCTTTGTCATTAGTCCATTTATATTATTATTCAGATACGGAAATTGATATCGATTATATATTGAGCTGTTTTCTGTGAAGATTCCATAGTGAATGGAATGTGATTTTGGGTTTATCATGGACTATGTTTTAAATGATATTAGTTCTTTAACGTAGTTAGAGACAGGATTACATGTCTAACATTGTATTCCAAACTGTATTGTTGATCTCTGCTAAATATATATCTGTTTAGTGGCAGAGAATTTATTTTCCTGCTTAACACCCTTCTCTAAGACGTACGAGCTTAGAGGTTAAATATCGGAAGAAATTAATGGTATGGTGTAGAATGACGATGCGACGGATTTGATTTCCCAAAGTTAAATAATCATTAATACTGATTTTTAGGAATATTAAAACTAAGTGGAGTTTTAACGAATCGTTAATTAGATCGAAATGTGAATATGATAATTTAAATTATCAAATTTTGGAAAATGATTGAGAATGGAGTATCACCAGTTTTACTCCAAGCGATAGTTAAATCTTTAATTAGATTTGATCGTGAAATGATAACTAAATTTACCGATAACACCGTGGTGTTAGATATGGAGTATTAGAAGTTTTGCTCCATGGGATGAATAGGTTGAGATTGGGAAATATAACAAATTATAACTTCGGTAAGTTTCGCTAATCCTGACTAGTTTATAAACCTTAATTTGGTTTAGAATTGATATCCAAAGGAAGATTAAAGAAAAAATTTAAAAGAATTTATCTTTGAGAAAATTAATGGGAACCTTTCCAAAAAGATCTGAATATTTGAATAAAAGAATATTATAAATTGGAATGAGGCATAAGTTGTGTTTGTGTAGCACTTGTTTATAATATGCGCGAGTTATTTGGGAAGGCCGGATTTACAACAATTCTGAATAACTATTTCGACGATTAGTCGACGATGAAGACGGTGATTGAAGACTGGAGGTCTTCACATCGTTTGGATGATTACTGATGTCTTGATTGATTTATACACCAAAGACATGGTAATAAGTGGTGATCGTCCAGACGTACTTGGATATCGAGCGAATATGCGTGGACCTCTCTCCTGTATTGGACATATGGGACGAGGAATAAGGTGCCTCCAGTTTCGTTTAGACCCAGAACGAACTTGTAAATGGATGTGTGTCTGACATTGGATTTTATTCTGTGATGATTTATTTCTATTAAATACATATCTGTTTGTTGGCGGATAATTTATTCTCTTGCTTAACACCCTTCTGTGAGATGTACAAGCTCAAAGGTTATATATTGATAGACATTAGTCGCATGGCATGAATTGCCTATATGGCATGCTGAGATGCAAATGATCAAGGCTTCTGTTGAAAAGAAGAGTCTTGTGGTTGATGATCAAAGCACGTCCTTAAATGGCATAGTTTTATATATAGCGTTAACTCGCGAGCCTCACACCCCGATGTGAACTAGAAATGGGAGAGGACCTCAGGGAGGACATGCGTTTCTTTCTAGCTAGGAGTGGTGTCATGGTATGGAGCCCAGACATTTTACTTATGTGGATGATGGATATGAGGTGCCTCAGATATATCGGTCACTATGGGGCCGATGGATGACATAGTTGACATACTGACCAGACTTACGCCCCATAGGGCAGGGAAACGCGTTGATCAGGGATTATTAATCCACTTCATGTGGACTGGACCTGACGATCCAAGGCTTGACTGAGTACTTACTTGAGACATGGTAGGCTAGATTGTCTCAAACTCGGGAAGGATGATCTCTTTCCTTGGTTCACAGATGGAATCCAATTTCCAATACGTGACATTTCGGATTTAATTGTAGAGCCTAGTATGGCAACGTAATATATGGGTACCTACGCCGCCTATGATTGATACATTTATATTTGAAGTTGATTTCTTCACTTATAGTAATAATAAAATATGTAATTTTACGTACCACGCATTTTTGGCTATTATAAGATAAAAACTCTATCCTCCGGCTTGCATTGCGTTGTGTGATGGAACCTGAGTCTTATAATAGCTTCATTTTTCTATTTAGCATTACACTGTTTGTTTTTTTCATTGGTATTCTTGGGGTAAACCCGTTGCGTGTTATATGATGTGGTCCCTTGATTTATCTAACTTTGAAATCAAGCTAATAACTATTTTAGTTCTCACACCAGTCATATGACTGACCTAGAGTTTAATGTTTTAACCTAAACTCTGGTTGCCCCTATTTTCCATACGGGCAGCTAGTAGATTTGGTTTTGAAGATTTCTATTTATACGTGATCCTGGATTTACAGCTGGAGATATATTCAGAAAGCTCTGTATCAGTGTATTTCTTGAAGTTGTGTTTTGTATTATTTTCTACTGCATTGTAATTTGTAAATCATGGATGTTTATCAAATTTATGTGATTTATACATACTCTGTTAAATTCTTGTACTCTAATGTAATTATTGTAATAACAATGAAATGTTCTTCTGTTTGCATTCTGATTTGTCGTGTTCTCAACTCAATCCGCGCTTTCCCGTAAGGGCGAGTTTGGGTCATTTCATTATTTTTCTCAAAGCTATACATATTCCTTATCGAAATCCTCTTATAAAATATGAATAGCGTTGGAAATCTCATAAAATTACTAACAAAATCCATAGTCGAAATCAGTAAAATTTAACCAATTCAATGTATGAGTTGACGACACTGTTGGCTCGTCCGCTTAAGGATTAAGCCTAAGAATATTCTCATAGAATCACCACAGAATTCATCAAAATCAATAGCAAAATAGTTAGGAAAAACATCCAAAACGTAGGTGCAATCTTCTTCATGTTTAACTTTTAAAAATAAATTGAAAGGCTTAAGGAAAAAAAAATAGTCTGAAATTTGATGCACACAATGTAAAACAATTTTTTCTATTAACTTGTTGACATGGGGAATTGGTCAACACATGCTAATGCTTGATTGTTAATGTGTTATAGGAATTATCCAAATAAAATCCAGACGCAGGATGTTGAAAAGTGAAGAACACCAAAATTTTATAGTGGTTCATCATTAATGTCCACTTCGTTGTAATTATTCATCATTGTCATTATAGTTACAAGAGTTATCCTAGTCCAATCCTCTGAGTTTACAAAGTTATAAATGGAGAATGGTAAAGCCTTTGCTAACTCCTTGTAAGGTCCAAGTAGCCATTAAAATCCTCATAAATCCCAAGTATTCTAAGTATACTCCCATGTCCAAAAGGAAAGCCAAGAACCAGTCCAAGTGCCAAAATGTTAGGAGAAAATTTCTATGGGAAATTCACTAGTACAAGAAACCATCTAAAGCAATAGAAACCAAGTAAAAAGCCATTAAAATGCTCCAAAATCAAGATTCTCACATGTAGAATTCAACAGCCAAAAGATCCCAAAATAAGCCAAATACCTAAGTATTTATAAGTGAGTGGATACAAGAATTTGTACCCCTAACATTTTGTATCCTAAGATTGGTACCGATCCAGGAATTCGTCTGTATCCCAGGTACTTAGCCAAAATAACCACCTCTTCACTGAAGTACTTCAATCCATCTCCAAGCGAAGTCGTACTCATATCTACTGATACGAAATATCTTTTTTTACTCCATAAATGCCTTAACCAAATCTAAATGACACTTTGAATCCTACTCAGATAGTTAGATACAAAATGAGGACTTCGCATTACATGTTGTAAACCCGTTCTTTGCTTCAACTTCACCAAAGCCATGTTGTACCAAACTATACTTCGTATCCCACTTTGTATATCGGGTGTACGAAATTGCCAAGACGAACCAAAGAAGCACTGATCCTTCTGAAACCCAAATACGAAATGATGATTTTATATTGCCAAAGTTGATCCCGTGCCGTAGCATATTTTCCGTCACTTTGAAGCCTTTTAGTGGGATACGAATATTCTTGAATGCCTGGGATACGAAATGCCCAGGTGAAGCCATACCGTTTCGAATAGTCAAATCCAGAGTGTTGATTCGAAGACTATCAAACCGAAGACACTGATTCGTAGTGGTTGTGCCAAGAATACTGATCCAGAACCACCGGAAAAAGAATACTGATCCGGAAAGTAAACCATATATCCAACCTTTCGAGAATTTCGCGACTTCAAACAAATCGCCTCATGCTTCTGTGGGTTTGTACTCGAGTTTTGAGCACTTAAAAACCCATAAATCCATCATGTGACTACCTTGTCAAAAGGTGGGTCAATACTTGCCTCCCAAAAAATGTCTTTCTTGAGAAAGGAAGGCGTGATTTGAACAATCCAGAAATCCATGAGCCAAGATTTGCAAGAAGTCTGAATAGAACCCCGATATTTAGGAAACCAAAAAGCCACAATCACGCCGGATCGTACAAACCAGAAGAACACAATCGCACTGAATCGTACAAAAATCTATAGATCTGTGAATGCGTAGAATCCCACCAGACAACCAGAAGACCAAAGCCCAAGGAACTCGACGATTTCTCGAGATTGTAGTAAGAGAGAATACCAAGATAACTAGGACAACCAAGAATCGGGAAACCGAAGAAACCCGAAATCCATAAAACCATAGTAACCAATAACTAGATGGTTGGGTAAATTCGAAAGCCAGAATAACCAGATGCAGTATAGTCCATACCTAAACAAAACCAAATGAATCCTACCATCAAGAACTGACAAAATGACCCAAAGCCAAACGAGTAAAGTGCTAACTCACCACGAGTCCTGGAGGCCTTTCAAAGACTTGGCAAGGCAACCAAGGATAGCTAGAAGAGTTCAAGGCAGCCTTGCCAAGATGATCAAGGAAAGCCAGATGAGTTCAAGGTGGCCTTGCTAAGACCTGACAGGATGACCAAGAAAATCTAGAGGAGTTCAAAGCAGCCTTGCCAAGACCTGACAAGATGAACTAGGAAAGACAGATGAGTTCAAGGAGGCCTTGTTAAGACCTGACAAGACAACCAAGAAAAGATAGATGAGTTCTGGGAGGCTTTGCCATGACTAGACAAGACGATCAAGAAAATCTATATTTTTGTACTTAGTAGGAAAAGACCTTGCTCCACCAAGTCCTTAAAGTTTGAAATTCCAATTCCAGATTTTATACATTGCAAGCAATGTCCCAATGAGCGAAGTAATTTTATTAAAGTTTTCAAGGATTGGAGTTTTAAATAAATCCAAAGGAAAATTGGTCATTTCGAGCTGAAAGCACATCTAGGGGTTAAGGTCTAATTTCGTACATGGATAAGTCGACTTAACCATTTTTGATTTCAAATTCATTATGTCCTATTATGTTTTGAAGGGGATGGCCTATAGTCTAGTAAAAAGCATGCATAGGGTCACATCCGTCCCCATATATAGGTAGGTTGACATAGCCGTCCTAAGCCAGAAAAATGAAAAATAAGAAAATGAGGTTTGATGGTTTATCGCCTGCCAAGTGGATGCCTATGGATTAAGACCTAATCCCGTACATAGGTAGACATGCTTATCCATTCAAACTCCCAAACCAGATAATCAGAAATGTATGAAGGAAGTCAGAGGGTGTATCTTCCTCAAAGAGCATGCCTAGGGATTAAGACCTAATCTCGTGCCTAGGTAGACTTAGCCCTTAAAAATCACAAGCCAAATAACCAGAGATGTAAGTTGGAGATTGGACAGTTTTTTGCCTACAAAGAGCATGCCTTAGGATTAAAACCTAATCTCGTACATGGGTAGGAAGACTGAGGCCCTACAATCATAAAACCCAAAAGAGGTTAATAATGAGGCAGATGTTCATAGTCGGGTACAAGGCACGCCTAAGGATTAAGGCCTAATCCCATACATGTATGATCCGACTTAGATTCATCCATAACCGGAAGACCAAAGATATAATATCTAGGAGGCCAAAGGCCAATATAACAGAGTCCAGAGACGATAAGCAAAAGTCTTAATCACCGTATAACCAAAATACATGAGCCAGAAGTCCATGTAAACATAGAGTCATATCCTCAAGTCGGAAGACCAAACAATCGTATACATAATCTAAAAGTATAAAACACAAGAAAACCAATAATATAAGAGCAAAAATCCAAAAGATAGAGAGCCAAAGAGCCGAAGAGCCAAGTAAACCAAAATCCAACAGTTGCAAAACCAGAGAATCCATAAGAACACATCAATTGATGGCTAAACCGCCGCGATCAAGCCACGGTCCACTCCTATTCTAGGTCGGAGCAAGCAGTTGTGCCTGTCCCCATGCTATATCTCGATTTCAAACATACTCCACTAGGTCTCCATATCTGATGCATTCTTCGATCATGTCACGTAGATGCCTGCAGTCATTCGTATTATGTCTATATAGGTCATGAAAGAAGTAGTGCCTACCAGAATGCCTCTCCCACTCGGTCGACTCCATGAAGGGAGCAACTAGATGAACCTCCAATATATCTCTTTCAGAGTACGATTTAAGCTCCAAATACGAAGGGAAATTTGGTTGATTCCACTAATACACATTCCGATCATTCCAAGGAGAAGCCTTTCATTTTACTTTGCCGGAGTTGGACAATCCTTTGCCATGACTCGAATTAACCTCGAGAGCCTTATTATCGATTCTCGCATCCTATTCCTTTAAAAACGGATCTGTCTCAAAGTAGGATTCACTGAGGTCCCACAGTGGACCCCCTTGACGCGAGATCTTGGAATTTGTCTTATCCAAAACACCTAAAACAATGGCCATTATAACAATAGAAGGGTCCAGTAAATCGATCGAAGCCACAACCACATTAAACCTATCCGAGAACATACACAAACTCTCACCAGACCATTTCTTAATCGCCATAAGAGTAAGCATGTTCTTGGGTTAAGCAATATAAACCATGAACTATTCAATGAATTTACCAACTAAGACACTCCAGTTATTCACCGATTCATTCTCCAATTGCTGAAATCACGTGGGTAATATTTGCAGTATATAGAGGGAAATACTTTGCCATAATATTCTTCGAAGCCAAGAGAATTTCCATGTGGCGCACATAGCGCATCAAGTGGACCGTACGATCCTTCCTACCAACTAAAGCCTCCAACACCGGTAATTTGAAATTTGGTAGGCTCCCAGAATTTCATACATCCTGAGTGAATGGATTGCGTGTAACACAATTCATGTAAAACAAGACCCTCTGCCTTGAGTATATCGCTGAATCACATAGGCAATCCGACTACCACTTCTATTACCAAACAAATGATTCCACTCATTCAATCCCATACCACTACCTCCGGTGTCGTGTCCGAAATTAGCAAATTGCTAAGCCCCAACAAGAATATTTGGCTTTACCCAAAATGCGGTGCCGTTACTGGCACAAACTCAACTTCCGGAACTATAAGGGTACCTAGATCCAAAGATGCGTGAACCAGTGCTTGGACAACGTTACTAACACCAGGACCTGAAACTTGAGCCTAACCTTCACCGATATTGGGGATGTTTCCCCTGTGTTTAGCTAATCTGGGACTTATCTGTGGATTGGTGTTGACATCGAGTTGATCTACGGGAATTGCCCCCAAGTCACGAGCTAAACCTTGAGAAACACTAGCGTTTGTTCCCATCATATTCCCTCAGTCTAATGGTCTTTCAAAACCTTCAATCCTCACAAAAGAGTGTTCATAGTAGCTTCCTACCTTCGAAAATTTTCTTCTTGCTGTTCCAACCAAGATATAAAATCCTTTGCATAATCCTTAACCACTCCGTCAGTATCCTCTTTCGTAACATAATTCAACGGATGTCCAGTAGAGGCTACTTCCTGAGTTTCCTCTATTCCTACTCCTTCCAAACGAGCTAAAGAGACCTGTTTCCTTTTATTTATAGTGAAATCTAAGAGAAATCTATTTACTTAGCAACCAAAATCCAAAGGTAATCCAATACCCCTTTATGGCGTGCCAATATGTTGACGTAGGGAATTGGTCAACACACCCCAACACTTGATTGTTAATGGGTTATACGAATTATCCGAACACAATCCAGACACAGGACACCAAAAAGTAAAGAACACTTAAATTTATAGTGGTTCAGCCCAAACGCCTACATCCACTTAACTATTCATCATTGTCATTACAATTACAAGAGTTATCCAAGTCCACTTCTTTGAGATTACAAAGTTATGAATAGAGAATATCAAAGCCTTTACCAATTCCCTACAAGGCCCAAGCAGCCATTAAAATCCTCTTAGGTCCTAAGTATTCTATGTATACTCCCATGTATAAAAAGCAAGCCATGAACTATTCCAAGTGTCAAAATGTTGGAAGAAAACGTCTATGCGAAGTTCATAAGTGCAAGAGACCTTCCAAAGCCATATGTAACTCCCCGTATTTTTACGGTATAATAATTAATTAATTTAATTATTTAAATAGTGATTTAGAGATTTAAGTGGTTGTTTAATTAAATATATATTGAATATTTAATTAATATAAATAACATAATAATATATTTATTTCCGAAATAGTTGGAAATAGTGGATTTGCAATATTGTGTGAACTGGATTATTTATAAGATTTAATTCAGTTTAGAATTGAATTATAATAACGAATCTATCCAATAAATGACAAGCGAAACGTATTAATTATGTTATAATTATAATCGAGCCCATAATGGCATGGTAGTTTATAATATTTAGTTTTGAACTTCAATTGAATATACATAATCCGTTTTAAGTCAGATTTCTGTGAAACAAGAAACGTTCGGATCCGGTGAACTATATTTTTTTAATGGAAGAGAAAAATCGAGATTTCGTCATGTAGATTGTGAGTTATGTCTAAATCATATTTTAAAATAGTCCTTATGGAATTTGTTTATAATTTATAACGATTTATTAATATAATAAAGTGTTTTTATTATAAATTGAATATCGATATAACTCGTAAATTTGAAATATCGAGTTATAAATCCCGATATGTTTATTTTGGAGTCGGATAATATTTTATGTGAATATATATGATAATGTTAAATTATTATTATTTTATTTTATTATTTTTAAATATATTTATATTTAATGGTTTATTTAAAGCCTTAGAAAATAGCCATTTTTGCAAACGACCTCCGTTTTCAACGAAATTAATTTTTTTGGATCCAGAATACTAAATTATTGTTACATTTCAAATTTCGTGATTTTTTGGAATCTGTATATGGCTGTACGGGATTTTAATGTGAGAAACAGCCAATAATTTGATTTTAAAAATATGTTGTATTATCAAACGGGTTCGAAATTCGATAAAACAAGTTTCGTTGAGTTTGTAATGTCGAACTGTAGCTATATGTGTATTTTTGTCAAAATTCGGTACTGTATGTGTTGACGTCAAAAGTTGGACACTAGTAACAATCAACTTCCAATTGTGTGGAAAGCACACGAATAATGATTATGAAATGCAGGAAAGGAAAAGAAAGAGGGGAGCACACACAGAATTTTTATAGTGGTTCGGTGAAAACTGTGCCTACGCCCACTTTATATGTATTACTGCTTTGGATTACAAATACAACGCTTTTTGTGTTTGAAGAAAGAAGAGAAGATGACTAATTTAGAGTTAGTCGTCCAAGAAGTTTAAAGGAGAAAACTGAGAATGCTTCCAAAAAGGGTTCTCTTATTCCTCTTTGAGCTTTGACGTATTCATAGGTGGAGAAGGTTGCCAGGGCTGTTGTGATGTGGCTCGGCCTTTTCGGGAAAGCTTAGATGCGTGGAGTCCATTTTTTGGTTGGAAAAGTGGCAGGAAGACTGATTCCACTGTTCATAAATACTATCCTCGGAAGTTGTGGCCTACGTGGCCTCCACGGTGAGGTATATCAAAAGTAGAGCTTTGTCCGGTTGTGGTTGACTGCCTTCACTACCTTGAAAGTTGGGATAAGCATCGGAATAGATCAGCTGAATATTTCCATGCTGGTTCGAGGTACTCGGCTGATGCGCTTTGTAAGGGAGTGAGATATTCGGTCGATCGAGAGAACGATTCTTCCGGAGTGAGCTGTCAATTGATGAGAATTGGCTTGGGCCGATGCGTGACTATTTCATACCGAGCTTCTGCTGGGTTTCCTGGAGCGTGATCTATCCAATTTGGCTGGTTGCGCGTTTGGGCTTCGATCTGACCTATTGTCGCCCTTGCCAAAAAGAGGGTTAACACTTTGCCTCTCAGAATGCATCTTCTTTGGTAGAGGGATGTGTGTTCTGAAATATGATTTGAAGCACAATCTCTCAAGCAACTATGGTCGCACCTGACCATATTAATGCTAGGAATCCGATGTCTCCGATGGATATATTAAGGCTCGAAAACCGATGATCGAACTAGTTCGTATTAGGGCCAGAAAACCGGCAACCACCGGGAACCGTATTAAGGACGAGATGATTATCACCGTCTTTATGAGATTTGGTTCCTGCAAAGACAAAATAAGCCATTCTCGATCTGGAGAAGGCTGATGGGTCGAGCTTCTTATTTCACTTGGCTTTGAGGGGTGGCAAATATTAACTGTACTCGACTTATAGAGGTAGCGAGCAATAACCATACTCGGCTTAGAGATGTGGCGAGCATTAACCATACTCGGCTTAGAGAGGTGGCGAGCATTAACCATACTCTGCTTAGGGTAAGTGTTTTTTATTCTCGACTCATGTTAAATTTTTACGTCCAGCGAGCAGTAAACGCTCGTGGTGTAGAAAAGAGGGCGAGTATAATCCATACTCATTTTAAGATTTTAACCATACTCGGCTGGTGGAGTAGGTTTTTTAGAAATAGTGGTCGGCTTTCACGCTGACCACATTTAATAAAAGGGGGCAAGCATCAGCCATGCTCGGCTTAGAGTTTCTAAACATAATCCATGTTTGCAAAGGAAAATTCATAGCTACTAAATAATTATTACAAAGAAAATAAATTCTAAGAGGGAAACAGTTGATTCAGAGCATGCTTAGGATCTAAATCCTAACCCTATACATGTGTACGTCACAGTGTCCCCTTTTTGTTAGAAGAAATACATCAAAAAAAGAAGAGATAAACCTTAATTAATGATAATGCCGTGAGTGCTAATCTCAGGGCCCTTTCCGTTCCTGGGAGCTCGAGGACCGACCTGAGGAGCTTGGGCAGAAGATCACGGCAGCAAGGCCGGGGCGCGCTTCTTAACATATTTGGGAAGCTCCCCTAGCATGACTCGATCCTCGATGAGATCGCTTAGATGGAGGCATTCATTGGTGCTATGTCCAGCTGAATATGCAATGTTTGCCGAAATCGAGCTCTATCTGGGTTGGTTCTCGTTGAGGCAGTCTCAAAGTAGGCAGGGACCCTTATATGTCAAGATAGATATCGAGCAGAGAGGAGTTGAACTCGGTGTACTGGTCGTACTTATTTTTATTTCGAGGTCGCACGTTGTGCTCATTCTTTTTTGGGGACTTTCCTCTTCCTTTATTCCGGTCGTTGCTATTGGATGGACATTGTTGTTTGGCGGCTAAGACCTCAAGGCTCTCCATCTCAATGCTGACATCTTCTTGTTAGAGGAATCGCTCGGCCTCGAAATATAATTCATCTATATGCTTGGGGGGATCTCTGGTCAAAGAGATTGAAAATTCTGATCATTTCTGAACTCCTGCAATGGTGGCCATACGTACCATCGATGGCTTGGCCCGATCGAATGACGCTACGGACGCATTGAATCTTTAGAGGAAGGATCTAAGCTTCTCTCCCGATCGCTGCTTGATGGTGGATAGGAATATAACACTCTTGGGTCATGAGAAATGTACTCTGAATTGTTCGATGAAACAGGTGACCAACGTGTTCCAGCTGCTGATCGACTCCATCGTTAGCTGTCGAAACCACATGTCGGCTATATCTGTGAGAAATAGTGGTAAGCATTTCGCTATGACGTTGGTCGATGCACCAAGCACATCCATATGTCGCATGTATCACATGAGGTGGATGGTCGGGTTAGTGCGACCATTGTACAGTTCGATAGCTGGGAATTTGAAGTCCGGAGGGTTTCAGGAGTTTCTGATTTCCCTGGTAAAGGGGCTGCAATTGACATTGTCTATATCTTGCTACGAAGAAGTGCCCTGAGTGAAACGTCGGATGATGCTTGCAAGCTGGCTTCCATCTCTGAGGATTCGTTGCCATGGGTTCAACTCTGCATTTAGGAGAGCTTCGGTGCAAGGATCTGGCAAAAGCATGCTCGGAAGGGCGGACGTTGGCTGGGCTTGTCTCCGAGAGTTAAGTGAAGGTGAGAGTGAGGATGAGTTCCAGTAGGTGGTTCTAGGAATAATGGCCCCTCATTAACCTAATAAGTATTGGGTCGAGCCGTACCCATGACAGAGGGTCTACGCTGATACGGCGTAACATGTGATGTTCGGACCTTACGGGTGCCCCTGGCAGGAGCGAGGTTAGTAGGGTCTACGGTAGTGTTTTCTTCCACCATTTTGAGGACTGGTATGGTAGAGTAGTCTCCCTGATTCGAAGGGAAGGCTGCACCAGCTCTTCGTTGAATGGGAAGAGTGGTTAGATTGGTCTGCAGTAAGACTCCAGGTTGTAATGGGAATGGCATTGGTCTGATGGACTCGGTAATCGGTCGACATGCGTGGGAGGTCGATATATTTCCAAGAATGGAGGCAAAGTGTTCGACCAATCTAGATCTTGATCACGAGCCTCCTGGGATTCTGCTGCTGCAGATGCGCTGGTCACTGGAAGTGATACTCCTGGCTGTGATTGGTGGGGAGGTAGAGCCGAGCCAGGATGAAATAAAGGTGTAGCCTGATCAATGGCCTGATTCCGTGCGGACCGAAGATCAGTTGTTTCCCTAGTCCCGGTCGGTGGAGGAATTGATGTTGAAGCATTCAATCCCATCTCCACTCGACCGAGAAGATGATCCATCAACTATTGTTGTTGTTCGAGGAGTTTATCCTGAGATGTCATATGGTTTTTGAATTCGACCATGATTTTATCCATGTCATCCCGGGTAAGAAATCGAGGCATATCTTCAATAGAGGAAACTTCCTGGCTTGCCCCTGCAGCGTTGGTATCGGCTGCGTTCGTGGGACGAGAGGATGTTGTATCTTTCATTTGGTTGTTCGCCATGGACTGAGTAAGCAAAAGCTCGAAGGCGATGTCGATGTGCGTCTTGCCCCCTTCTTGGCGTGCCAAAGTGTTGACTTCAAAAGTTGGACATTAGTGACAATCAACCCCCAAATCGTGTGGAAAGCACACGAATAATGATTATGAAATGCAAAAAAGATAACGAAATCGGGAAGCCACAGAATTTTTATAGTGGTTCGGCAAAAACTGTGCCTACTTCCAATTTATATGTATTACTGCTTCGGATTACAAATACAACGCTATTTGTGTTTAAAGAAAGAAGAGAAGATGACTAATTTTGGGCTAGCCATCCGAGAAGTTTAAAGGAGAAAACTGAGAATGCTTCCAAAAAGGGTCGTCCTCTTTGTCTTTGAGCTTTGAGGTATTTATAGGTGGAGAAGGTGGCTAGGGATGTTGTGATGTAGCCCGGCCTTTTTGGGAAAGCTTGGACGCGTGGAATCCATTCTTTAGTTGGAAAAGCAGTTGGAAGACTGATTCCACTGTTCATAAACACTATCCTTGGAAGTTGTGGCTTATGTGACATCCACAGTGAGGTATATCAAAAGTAGAGCTTTGTCCGAATGTGGTTGACCGCCTTTACTGCCTTGGAAGTCGGGATAAGCATCGGAATAGCTCAGTTGTATATTTCCATGCGGGTACGAGATACTCGGCTAATGCACTTTGTATGGGAGCGAGATATTCGGTCGATTGAGAGAACAGTTCTTCTGGAGTGAGTTGTAATGAGAATTGGCTCAGGCCGATGCGTGACTGTTTCAGACTGAGCTTCTACTGGTCTTCCTGTAGCGCGATCTATCCAATTTGGCTGGTTGCTCGTTTGGGCTTCAATCTGACCCGTTGCGTCCCTTTCCAAAAAGAGGGTTAACAGTATGTGACTACACGGATTTTAAACATTGAATGTAAATAGTAGTAGATTAAAACAGAATATTATAATTGAATATTAAAATATAAAACTTTCCTATAAATTCACCACAAATTTTCTTAAACCTAGTTCTTTCATTTCCACGGTCAACAAGTTTTCCGCCGTCATATTTCTTCTTACAATAACATATTTTGATCTTTAAAATTCATAATCAAATGAGATAAAAATCCATAATTCATGTAATAATTATATTTGAGATCCAGTTTCAATTCTCTTGACGCTGGTACCAATTTCGTATAGCTCTTTATAGTTTTCTAGAATTCGAAATTGTAGCAGTGATCCTAGGGCTATAAGTTTCATATAATACAAGTACCAATGAGTGAAATGCTTGTTGGCATAATCTTCACGCGGTATAGGCGCATTGTTTGGCCAAGTTATAGGGGTTTCTATGATCATTTTGTTCGATAGCCGATTGTACATTGCTGTTGAATCCTCGAAGTCGCAATTCGATAAGCGACTGCGAGCTGTGTAAAATTAGTACGAGGCAATATAGATTTGAAATTGGAGTATTTTAGTATACTTAGTTTGATGTATTGTGGATCATGTTAAGAGAACGTTCGATTTGAAATCAGGAAAATGGAATGAGTTGCATGAATTGATGACGGGTAAGAAGACTTTGAAATGGAGCGGGTTAATCTTTTTGGGCCAGAGTTTTTAATTTGGTAAAGCCCAAATGTGAATATATTTTATGTTTTAATTAATCTAGATAATGTATGGAACATATAATTATTGTATCTTGCACATACGATATCAGAATTTCGAACGATCAGATCTGTTAGGATCATATTGACGAAGGCTACACAATGGAGCTGGTTTGGAGCGATTTGGAGCTCGTCTCAATTTACGGTGAAATAAAACGTTTTTCTGAATCAATGACAGTTTATCGTTATTGAAACGACCCAAACTTCCCCTATTGGGAAAGCCCGGATTAAGTTGAGAACACGAAAAATCAGAAAATAAACAGTAGAACATTTCATTGGTTTTACAACAATTTACATCAGAGTTCAAGAATATTCCAGAGTATGAATAAATATTACACAATGCAAATACAATATCAGAGATTAAAATAAATAGCAGCGGAAAATAAAGTGTTCTACTGTTTGTGTTCTGATTTGTCGTGTTCTCAACTCAATCCAGACTTCCCCGATCGGGAAAGCCCGGATTGAGTTGAGAACACGACAAATCAGAACACAAAAAGTAGTTGTTTTATTTTCCGCTGCTATGAATTTTAATGTATGATATTGTATTTCCACTGTGTAATATTTATTCCAGAGTATGAGTAAATATTCCACAGTGGAAATACAATATCAGAGATTAAAATACATGGCAACGGAAAATAAAATGTTCTACTGTTTGTGTTCTGATTTGTCATGTTCACAACTCAATCCGAGCTTTCCAGTTAAGGGAAATTTTGGTCGTCTCAGTTATTTAATGATAAAACGACCAAAGTGAGTAAAACTCACTAACTCTGCCAGTTTATCTTTTTATAACACGTTTTTAGAATTGATAAATGATGGTTGATTTTTGTGTGTTGATTGTTTGGATGAACTACTAATCGATTGGTTGAGATTATAGATCTAGTAATATATATATATATATATATATATCGTTAATCAAATAGTGATTCTGTTTATCAGAATATTTCATATTGAAATGAAATTGATGTTATTTATATTGTTTAACATTTGTGATACAGGGAAACAGTTTGGAGGGATCCAGCTGGATTCCTCAATATTTATAATACTGTTTCTTTATATATTTTGATATATGGCGCGATATATAATCTGTGATTTATTACAATGACACTGGTCTTGTTATATGGTATTTTAAATACCATAAGGAATACTGAAATGTAAAAAAGGAATTTTCAAAGTGTATATTGAAAATGAGATATTTATTTAAAATCAATGGATTTTACAAAATGAATTATTTGGGATTTTAAATAAGAATTTTTGTATAGAAATTATTAACAGTTTTATGGGGTTTTAAAACGCCGATTTGGTATAAATACTGAATGAAGGTAGTAAGAGGTAAATAAATGGGTATATGGAGTAAATATAATATTTGGAAAATTTGTAGAATATTTATAAAGGGAATTGCTAGTTATAAAAGAATTATGGGAAAATTTATTTAAAGTAAATATTTAATAGAAATATCTTTTTAACAGATAAATTAACAAGGATAATTTATAAATGATGTTTATAAATTAAGGAAAAATGTATCATTGGATAAATGAAAATATAAGTCTAAATTTATATAAAGAAGTGAAAAATCGGTTTTAACACCAATATTTGAAAATGGAATGTAAATTTAACATTTATAAAGGGAATTATAAAGGATGGAATATGAATTTGAAAAGGGAAAATCTATTTTAAAAATAGATATGGAATTTCGAATTATTGGAAATAAATAACTTGTTTAATTATAAAAACAACTATTGTGATTTATAAACAATGTTTATAAATGAAATAAAAATAATTATCAGTGGATAATTTGGATTGTAAATTCAGCAGTGAATTCAAAATGGGTAATTTGGAGTTTTTTTAAAATAGAATGGAATTTATTTCAATGTTCGGAATGTGAATAGGATTAAAATAAAATCCATAAAGATTCATAATTAGAATTCGATTAGGCCAAATGTTATAAAATAATTTACTTTATGAAATTATATATTGAATAAATCGGGATTTGACAAGATAATTAATATTTGGCTGGAATCCGATATTTTATAATCGAATACAAAGGCGATAAAGGATTATAGACTTATTAAATAGAATCAACTATGAAGTTGATATGTAAACGAGATTTGATAAATAAAATGGAATGCGAATAAGAAGTTATAAAATGACTCGATAATTGGAGTTTAAACATGTATTAGTATTTAAATTATGAAATCAAGTCTTGATTTGATAAAACGACTCCAGTTTTCTATGAAGGAATAATATTCACGTGTTAAAGTGAATAACGATTTAAGAGCAAACGTTTTGTAGAATTAAAACAGTTATAAAAGGAAATTGGTAATTGTTGGGAAGTACTAAATTCAAAAATGAATTTAGAAATTGAGTTGACTTGAAAGGGTAAAATATGCTAGAATTCATAACGTAAATCGAATATAGTTTATACGAAAGAGAGATAATCAAAAATAGTTTATTCTAAAGAGGGATAATCGAATATTGCTTATTCAAAAGAGAGATAATCGAATATAGTTAATTCTTAAGAGAGATAATTGAATATAGTTATTCGAAAGGGAGTTATTGAATAGAGTTTATCCGGAAAAGGGTTATCGAATACATTTTATTCGAAAGAGAGATTGTCGAATATAGTTATTCGAAAGGGAGTTATCGAATAGAGTTTATACGGAAAAGAGTTATTAAATATAGTTATTCGAAAGAGAGTTATCGAATAAAGATTATTCGAGAGAGAGTTATTGAATAGGAATTACTTGAGAGAGAATTATACATTGGAATTCGATTATATCGAATGTAGGAAAGTACTTTTTACTTTTTGGTTTTTAAATCAAGATTTATTTATTTATTTAATAAATTAGTTATTAATTATTCAAATTAATGAATAAAAGTTATATTTTGAAGTTAGGTATTTCAAAAGTAGGGATTATAACGTTATCATTCTAACCAACATTTTTCATAAGAATTGGATTCGTAAACTAAATCCGAGAGTTGCGTAAGTAATGACTTGATAAGAAGATTTAAACAGGGTTAAGGAAATTTGAAACGGACTAGAGATTAGTTAAGTTGAATGATTTCTGGAGTATCGATCCAAAGATATTTTCGGCCTTCGAGGTTGATATTCAGGGAATTGTTCTCTTACTGGTTTACAGTTAGAGACTGATGGTGTGGGAGGATAGTGATGCATGATCAAGGAATGGAAATGTTATCCAATGTTAGTAACTTAAATTTTCTAAATTAGAAAATAAGAATGTAAGAATATATGGAAACGGGAAATGGAGAAATGAATAAATTAATGATAAATTAATTTAAAGTGAACAATGTTGAATGATGATTGATCGATAAATTTCCATTTGGAAATAGGATCGTTGTGTGTATGGATGTTTTCCTTTGATAGTTAAAGAATTGATTATCAAAGTTTTGACCATTTTTCCATCGTTAATATGGAGAGTCTGGGATCAGATTTATTATCTGATAAACACTCTGTATGGGCATTAGCACTGCGAATCGATTATGATGAAGATAAATGAAGACGAAGTTTATGCAAGGGTTGTTCTGGCAATCCTAGGTAGAAATTGCCTAAGATGGATTTACAGAATAACGCCTTCAGTTTGTCAAGTCCTAGGATAACCTATATGGAAGAATGTATGATAGAATATATTTAATAGATCTCATAAGTTGATCTCCTCAAACGATTTACGTTTGGTGGTGGAGGAATTCATCTCTCTTAAATGTATACCCATGGTATTTTTGGACAAACCAATTTTTGATTTGGCGGGTATGACGATGTGACATTCAAAGTGAATAAATGTGTGATCTATCAGAGATAAGTGTGGCCCTAAGCCTCACAACCAGGAAATGGTAAAAATCGGGCAGGTCGCATGGCTATGTGGGTAGCTCCCAATTAGAGTGTATTGTCACCTGATCTAGAGAAATTCCATTTACTTCTTTAAACTATTTCAATGTTGTCCCTTTTGGGAAACTGTTACCGATCCCAAACATTGGTGAAAATACATTCGGTTCACTCAAGAGAAATGAGTGACCGGTCATGTTTATCCTGGGTTACAAAATGTTCTTGTTGAACCCAGTGTATTCCTCTCTAGAGATACACTATCGGAAGGTTGTCCAATACCTTGCCAGTTGGAATCCATTACCCAATAAGAGCTCGTTGTTCTTAATTATATAATATATATATGTGTAACGTGAGATGAAAGCGTTCCTCAAGATTGCTATTTATTTGATTTAGACATTATTATAATATCAGAAGAGTATTGAATTTAATTAAATATTTCGGTTATCGTAAGGTAAAAACCATCCGTGTTTATGTGTGGATTGTTCTTATGATTATTCTTTCTTTTAAAAAGGATTTTTGAAAGATAAACAAATGTTTGGAGTTTACTCACACCAGTCACATGACTGACCCAGAGTTTATTTTTGTTTTGTTTTCCCTAAACTCTTGGGTGCCCAAATTTGTACGGGCAGTCAAGTAGTCAGGATTTTACAGATATACTTGAGGAGCTAGAGCAGGAGGCTTCAGGATTATATGTCTATTGTTTATTTCCGCTGTGGTGTACTTGTTATACTCTAATGATGATTTGCAAACATATACAAATGACAAATTTGTATTTCCATGTTATATTGTATACTATATTTTATTCGTTCCGCTGTGAGATTCGTATTACTCTGATTCTGTTATGTTTTTATTCTTCTACTCTAGTTTTCTATCTTTCTATTTCTCACCCTCTAACTTCATTCTATTAACGTTCAGGTATTGCCGATTCTTGAATAGACGACATGGTGTTGTATGTCAATTTTCGAGGTCAAAAATTCGCGTTCGTTACAGTGGTATCAGAGCTGAAGGTTAAGTGATTTCCTTGGCTTTATGGCGTAACTCAGTAGAGATAGGGTTAGTAATACCCTAGATTGAGTTTGAGTGTATATATACGAGAGAGTGTGTAACACCTCACCTCCGTTAAGGTCACACACAAAGGGAATGCCTTAACTTTTGACGGAGCGTTTTAGTAGACAGAACAGAAATTTACAAGACAGATAAAACAATACTTGAAAAATTTATAACTTTATTACAACAGAATCCGAAATAAGTTTAGTTACATCTTTTCAAATCACAATATCAGAATTCAAGTACAAAATATCGGTCTTGTACAAAAGCCTTTAGAATGCATAGTTTTTAAAGTCATAATCCCCAACATAAACTGCCATGGAAAGATAGAGCCAAGTACAAGCGATATTCAAGCAAAGAAAATCCGAATCAAGCTCCTATTTTCCACCCTAAAAACCTGGAGGGGGGAACGAAAGAAAGGGGCGAAAACAAGCAAGGTCAGACATAAAGTCTGGCAAGTCTAGTGACTTTCAGCATATGAACAGATAATAATATCATGACATGAAAATAAAGTTGGATAAGAGACAACAGCAACAGGAGTAACTGGTATACTTAAGCTAAACAGAAGAAACAGAATGATATAGCCCAAGTTATGCTTCTTACTTATGTCTTACTTCTCTGCACTAATACTAGTATAACATGATTAGGTGTTACCCTATTGTCTAAA
The DNA here is from genome assembly GCA_030737875.1 of Allium sativum. NCBI lineage: Eukaryota > Viridiplantae > Streptophyta > Magnoliopsida > Asparagales > Amaryllidaceae > Allium > Allium sativum. Next base: position 174,387,381 of record CM060927.1, read on the forward strand.
CTGAAACAGAAACGGAACAGAATAATCTATACAGAAACAGAATGCCAGTAATGGGCCTTTACCACCCCAACAGACAGAAGGTACATAAAAGGAATCAGAGACGGAAACAGAATAATCCCTATGGAAACAGAATGTTAGAATTAGGTGTACACTAGTAAATGGGCCTTTACCACCCCAACAGATGGTACCACGCAGAAACAGACAGGTGTTACCACCCAACAGAAACATATGGTACCCCAACGGAAACAGACAGAACTAAGTGTACCCTAAATCTAACTTAAGCGATTGGCTCCCTAATACATAAATACCCTGTGCCAGCCCCACAGAAGGGTGTATCACTCCCTAAAGTGGCAACCTTTGAATGACACAGACCTATTTACAGATGTCACGACGTCTTACCTCCTTAGAGGCAGACCGGGATCCATGCACGCACATGACCCGATTGGAACGCACCATCAACACCCCTCGCCATTATCAGAATGAACCGCTTATAATTAGTTCAGTGAGCGTGCCCGGACCCTACCTACTGTTGGGTCATAGTTTTGATACAAAAAGGGTTACTGACTAATATGGGTCCCAAACAACAGATGACACAAGTATTTTCCCTCCTAACCTTGTGTCCCCAGACTAATGGTTTTCAGATTAACTTGTTTACAAGTTTTCAGACCTACAGAGTTCTGATCAACTAGTTCACAGATCAGAAAATCAAGTCAATAGGTTTTCAGACTAACGGATCAGATGTACAGTTTTAACAGACTTACAGATCGTATAACTTTGTATTGGGTCTACAGATTCACGAAACAGTTGTATTAATTCATCAGTCCAGTTGGTTTAGCCCTATCCAACCAACACGTTTTAGACATCATATTTATCTTAGATTTGCATTAATTAAATATTAATGCGCAGACCTCTCACATTAGGTAGCTTGTGGCCGCTGGATAAGCCGGGTGGTTCCCGGCAGACTTCTGCCACAAGTCAGACCTAACCTCGTGTCTAAGCATATTTTAGTTATGCCTACGACCTCTCACATTAGACTAGTAGTTTGCGGTTGCTGATTAAGCCGGTTGGGTCCGGGCAGGCTTCTACCACAAACAATAGTCTACCCTCGTGTCTCAGCATTTTTATTATAACCAGTTTATTCCATTACAAATTATACAAATATCAGACTAATTATGTCAATTTAACAGATTTGACTTCTTTTCAAGTCGCAGCAGATTAATCAAATTAATATGTTTTACTCAATCTCAGATCGAGCCTATGGATTTTCATACACAAATTACAACCATTCAGCTTTTCAACAGATTTAGCAGCTTGGGCGGTTCAACATATTTAGCAGATTAGGAAACTCAGCAGATTAGGCATAATTAGCAGGTTAGGCGATTCAACATATTTAATAGTTTAGGCAATTCAACAGATTAAACAGGTAACAGATTTAGCAGATTAGGCAAATTTAACACATTAAGAAGATAACAGTTTTAGCTGATTTAAACATTCCTTAAAGTCCTATTCACATATATTGCCTAAATTATAAAGTAACCCTAAACTTATATGCCCAAATAATGGTCATAATCCACCATATAACATATGTCCCAAATTTTAGTTAAACTTGCATTGTTCAGAATATTCTCCAAAAACCGTAATAGTGATTCACATATAAATTATGCCAAATATAGCCATTGATTACAACGCATGTCACATATCCAAAAAAAACCCTTTACTTAGGTGTATTCACACTTAATAGTCATCAAATCTTAATATAGGTTTTTACACTAAGTCATATGCAAATTAATTCTCCTACTTCCAAATGACAAACTATCAGATTTAGTATGCCTAGATCCAGGTCTTAAATTATGAAATATGTTCTTTATGTTCTAAGTCACTATAATCCTCTTCTTCTAAGTCACAGATCATCTTATGCAATATGTCTCAAATTTATGTCCAGAATTACAACATGCGTTGTGTCCTCAAATTAGTTACAAATCGATTTTGCCCAAATATGCCTCATTCAATATTCCTCCCAAATTTAGCGTTTATGCGTTCATCTCTTATGAGACTTGGCTCAGGCTCGTAGTAGCCTGACTATCAAACAAAAAGAAAGAAAGGAGGAAGAAATACAGAACAAACAGAATAATAAAAGAGAGGAACAGATCTGATAAATAGAAAAAGGGCCTAGTCTCAGATTCAGATTTGTAATTATATTAAGATCATGATTAAATTTCATATCGGAAAATAACTGCACTTGCCTTGGTTGGATTATAGAAGAAGAGTTGCAGTTGTTCTCTTTTAATCTTATTCAGATTTGGAAGAAGATGCACTAGTTCTAGTTTTGATCACAGCAGAGTAGCAACGCCATTATTTTATTTATTTATTTCTATTATCTCAGAGGCAGAATAAGGAGAGAAGAATGGTGTAAAGAGAATGGAGCTATGGGGCTGTTTATATAGGATTAGGCGGGCGAATCTAGACTGAAAACGAGACCGGAAACATCAGAATGAACCCAGGATCAAAACTGGGTTCTGGCACCAGGTCGACCCCCAGGTCGACCATAGGGTCGACCTGGTCCCTGGGAGGTCGACCATAGTGTCGAACCTTAGGTCGACCTGGTCCTGGGCAGGAAAATTCCTGCCCAGTCTGCGCTGGGGTTTGAATTCGAATTTCGAGTTTGAATTTTGAGCTGTTTTCGATTCTGAAAATTCCTGAAACTTCAGAGGGTCATAACTCCCTCATACGGACTCCGTTTCTCGAAAAATCGGACTCATTTTCAAGTAGAATTCTGAGACGAACGCAGTGGCACAACCCGTTTCCCCTGATTCTTATTTTAAAATTTAATTCTGCCTTGATTTATGGTTTTATCATGTTATAAAAATACGGGTTGTTACATTCTCCCCTCCTTAAAGGATTTCGTCCCTGAAATCTTCAAGTTAAGAAGAATGCATGCTATCATCCAATAATCCATCTACTCAACCATCATCCACAAGAAACCATTATCCTTAAAAGATTTCTAATGCTGTATGAACTTATGCAAGAGTGTGTGTATATGTACTTATCTAATGTAAAGATCAAGCGGTCCACTAATTCAGTTGACCTCCTTAATGCGAATTATGTCAGTGCCATGAGTCCAACATGCATGTAATTTTCCTATTTGATACATATCATTTCTATATGAGTGCACAACCGTTCATTTGTATGCAACATCCATGTGCTGATTCAACCATTTTGCATCCATAAAAAAATGCAAACACATCCATATGCAGTATGAGAGTGTTTTTGAGCCGATCTTGTGCCTAGTGTGTGTGTGTATGCATCCACGAGCAATCACTAGCAACCACTTGCATCTACTTGCAACCATCAAACATAACATGTCTCAAACACATGTTTACACCCATTAGTTTCTACCTAAAGGTCGAAGGATAAAATCGAGTGATAGAAGCAAGTATAATTAAAACTAAAGCTAGGTTCCCATTAGACGTCTGTTTAAGAGAATAACTCCCTAAGTATCAACCCCGAAGACCGAAATCAATATCATATTAATACTCAGAGAATCACTCCCATTAAACGAATGCCCAACTGGAAATCTATTTCACACTTTGAGTAAAAACTCCTATCCTTTTCAGAAACCTACAGACTACTGATACAAATCAGATTACCAAATGATTCTTAGGAAACTAAGCATGATAAAAACTCAGAATGTATGCGTCATGGTCAACTTAATGCCCAACACAGATGCCCTCAAACCCCAACTTATCACAAACAGATGAGTCGTAACCCTCATGGGGTCTGAGACTATAACAGAAACAGAAACAAGACTAGTATTAAAGTGCAGAGTTTCAATTACAGAATCAAAATGCCAGAATCAGAAATAGTTTTTAACTCCTCAATCAGATAAAGAAATTAAACCTTCTACATAAATTTTCTTATTTCTACCCTATCTACCAGTCACTTGAGCATTCGCCTGTCCTTCTGAAGTGGGTTCTGCCCTCTTCCCTTGCCCCCGTTTCTTTGGGCAGTCCCTTGTGAAGTGCCCCATTTCTCCACAGTTGAAGCAAGTGCCCTTCCTTTTTCTGCAATTCTTGTTCAGATGGGTCGAGCTTCCACAAGTAAAGCAATTCTTATCCTCTTTATCTTCAGTCTTCTCATCCTTCTTTTGTGTTTCCTTATTGGGCCCCGCCTTCTTGTTCAGTGGTCCTTCAAGCTTTTCGTCTTTCTTTTTACTTTCAGCTTCCTCTTCATGCATTAACGCCATGTCCACCAATTTTTCGAAGGTTGCCCCCATAGGAATGTGGGACATCGCCAATTCGTGTAGCGGCTCATTCAAACCTTTAGCAAACCTTAGTGCCTTCTTATGCGGTGTATTTACCAATTCTATGCCGAATCTTGCCAATTGATTAAACTTGTTGACGTACTCTCTCACTGATAAATTCCCCTGCTTCAACGCCAAGAACCTTTCTACATATAGACTCTCTTCCGCTCGTGAGAGAAATTTCATCTCGAACCTATGCCTGAAAACCATCCATCTCTCTACCGGACGCTCTCCATTTGTGACCTCCCACCAAAAAGAAGCTTCGTCCTTAAGCAACCATACCGCCAATTGTATCTTCTGCCTATCATCTACCTCGAAGATAACGAGCAAATCCTCAGTTTCCACGAAGGATTCAGTTCCATTAAAGTTCGTCCCACCCACGGCTCGAAAGTCTCTACATATCTTCGGGAAAGTATTCACGCGCGGAGGAGGAGGAGGAACCGATGCAGCTGAGGGAGGAGGGACGTTTGTTGGGCCAGCATCATTAGCCCTAGCTTCTAGGTACCTCCTGAACCAGCCAGGTATCAGTACGCCCTCCGGAAGGTTAAGATCCCCAGACATGCTGAAACGAAAGAAAAAGGAAAGATTCAAAACAAAGGATAGAAAGATAGGTTATGGCTTTGGGGATTATGTTTTTAAAAATAAACTCTACTTTTGAAAATATTTCTTTTTAAAAACCTTTTTGAAAATAGTTTTCCAAAACTTTTTTATCAAATCTGGTAACCTTCAGCTCTGATACCAAGTGTAACACACCACCTCCGTTAAGGTCACTCACAAAGGGAATGCCTTAACTTTTGATGGAGCATTTTAGTAGACAGAATAGAAATTTACAAGACAGAAAAACAGTACTTGAAAAATTTATAACTTTATTACAACAGAAGCCGAAATAAGTTTGGTTACATCTTTTCAAATCACAATATCAGAATTCAAGTACAAAATATTGGTCTTGTACAAAAGCCTTCAGAATGCATAGTTTTTAATATCATAATCCCCAACATAAACTGCCATGGAAAGATAGAGCCAAGGCCAAGCGATATTTCAAGCAGAGAAAATCCGAATCAAGCTCCTATATTTCGACCCTAAAAACCTTCGGGGGAGGGGGGGTGGGGAGGGAACGAAAGAAAAGGGGCGAAAACAAGCAAGGTCAGATATAAAGTCTGGCAAGTCCAGTGTTCAGCATATGAACAGATAATAATATCATGACATGAAAATAAAGCTGGATAAGAGACAACAGCAACAGGAGTAACTGGTATACTTAAGCTAAACAGAAGAAACAAAATGATATAGCCCAAGTTATGCTTCTTACTTATGTCTTACTTCTCTGCACTAATACTGGTATAACATGATTAGGTGTTACCCTAATGTCTAAACTGAATTAGAAACGGAACAGAATAATCTATACAGAAATAGAATGCCAGTAATAGGCCTTTACCATTCCAACAGACAGAAGGTACATAAACGGAACCAGAGACGGAAACAGAATAATCCCAATGGAAACAGAATGTTAGAATTAGGTGTACACTAGTAAATGGGCCATTACCACCCCAACAGACGGTACGACGCAGAAACAGATAGATGTTACCACCCAACAGAAACAGACGGTACCCCAACGGAAACAGACAGAACTAAGTGTACCCTAAATCTACCCCAAGCGATCGGCTACCTAATACATAAATACCCTGTGCCAGCCCCACAGAAGGGTGTATCACTCCCTAAAGTGGCAACCTTTGAATGACACAGACCTATTTACAGATGTCACGGCGTCTTACATCATCAGAGGCAGACCGGGATCCATGCACGCACATGACCCGGTTGGAACGCACCATCAACACCCCTCGCCATTATCAGAATGAACCGCTCACAATTAGTTCAGTAAGCGTGCCCGGACTATACCTACTGTTGGGTCATAGTTTTGATACCAGAAAGGGTTACTGATTAATATGGGTTCCAAACAACAGATGACACAAGTATTTTCCCTCCTAACCTTGTGTCCCCAGACTAATGGATTTCAGATTAACTTGTTTACAAGCTTTCAGACCTACAGAGTTCGTATCAACTAGTTCACAGATCAGAAAATCAAGTCAACAGGTTTTCAGACTAACGGATCAGATGTACAGTTTAAAGAGACTTACAGATTGTCTAACTTTGTATTGGGCCTATAGATTCACGAAACAGGTTTACTAATTTATCAGTCCAGTTGGTTTAGCCCTATCCACCCAACACGTTTTAGACATCATATTTATCTTAGATTTGCATTAATTAAATATTAATGCGTAGACCTCTCACATTAGGTAGCTTGTAGCCGTTGGATAAGCCTTGTGGTTTCGGGCATACTTCTGCCATAAGCCATACCTAACCTCGTGTCTAAGCATATTTTAGTTATGCCTACGATCTCTCACATTAGACTAGCAGTTTGCGGTTGCTGGTTAAGCCGGTTGGGTCCGGGCAGGCTTCTACCGCAAACATGAGTCTAATCTCGTGTCTCAGCATTTTTATTATAACCAGTTTATTCCATTACAAATTATACAAATATCAGACTAATTATGTCAATCTAACATATTTGACTTCTTTTCAAGTCACAGCAGATTAATCAAATTAACATGTTTTACTCAATCTCAGATCGAGCCTACGGATTTTCATACACAAATTACAACCATTCAGCTTTTCAACAGATTTAACAGATTTAGCAGCTCAAGCGGTTCAACAGATTTAGCAGATCAGGCATAATTAGCAAATTAGGCGATTCAACATATTTAACAGTTTAGGCAATTCAACAGATTAAACAGGTAACAGATTTTGCAGATTAGGCAAATTTAACATATTAAGCTGATAACAGTTTTAGCCGATTTAAACATTCCTTAAAGACATATTCACATATCTTGCCAAATTCATAAAGTAAGCCTAAACTTATATGCCCAAATTATGGTCATAATCCACCATATAACATATGTCCCAAATTTTAGTTAAACTTGCATAGTTCAGAATATTCTCCAAAAACCCTAATCGTGATTCACTTATAAATTATGCCAAATATAGCCATTGATTACAATGCATGTCACATATCCAAACCCCCCTTACTTAGGTGTATTTACAATTAATTGTCATCAAATCTTAATATAGGTTTTACACCTGATTCATATGCAAATTAATTCTCCTACTTCCAAATGACAAACTATCAGATTTAATATGCCCAGATCCAGATCTTAAATTATGAAATATGTTCTTTATGTTCTAAGTCACTATATTCCTCTTCTTCCAAGTCGCAGATCATCTTACGCAATATGTCTCAAATTTATGTCCAGAATTACAACATGTGTTGTGTCCCCAAAATTAGTTACAAATCGATTTTGCCCAAATATGCCTCATTCAATATTCTTCCCAAATTTAGCATTTATGCGTTCATCTCTTATGAGACATGGCTCAGGCTCGTGGTAGCCTGGCTATCAAACAAAAAGAAAGAAAGGAGGAAGAAATACAGAACAAAAAGAATAATAAAATAGAGGAACAGATCTGATAAATAGAAAAAGGGCCTAGTCTCAGATTCAGATTTATGATTATGTCAAGATCATGATTAAATTTCATATCATAAAATAACTACACTTGCCTTGGTTGGATTATAGAAGAAGAGTTGCAGTTGTTCTCTTTTAATCTTATTCAGATTTGGAAGAAGATGCACTAGTTCTAGTTTTGATCCCAGCAGAGTAGCGACGCCATTATTTTATTTATTTATTTCTATTATCTCAGAGGCAGCATAAGGAGAGAAGAATGGTGTTAAGAGAATGGGGCTAGGGGCTGTTTATATAGGATTAGGCGGGCTAATCTAGACTGAAAACGAGACCAGATACATCTGAATGTACCCAGGCTCAAAACTGGGTTCTGGCACCAGGTTGACCCCCAGGTCGACCATAGGGTTGACCTAGTCCCTGGGAGGTCGACCATAGTGTCGACCCCCAGGTCGACCTGGTCCTGGGAGGGAAAATTCCCGCCCAGTCTGCGTTGGGGTTTGAATTTGAATTTCGAGCTGTTTTCGATTCTGAAAATTCCTAAAACTTCGGAGGGTCATATCTCCCTCATACGGACTCCGTTTCTCGAAAACTCGGACTCCGTTTCAAGTAGAATTTCGAGCCAAACGCAATGGCGCAACCCATTTCCCCTGATTCTTATTTTAAAATTTAATTCTACCTTGATTTACGGTTTTAACATGTTATAAAAATACGGGTTGTTACAGAGTGTAACACCCCTCTCGAAAAGCTAACAAAAAGATCTTTTAGCACATTTGTTAGTGCGCGTGTTGCTTTCCGAGAGGTTGGGAGTTCGAATCCGGTGGGTGTCACAGAGAACATGTTTGTAGATTTAATAAACAAAATTATGTTGGGAGATTTATTGGTTGAGTTATTTATAAGTTCTTGTCGATCAGTTTAATCCACCGTATCGATAGGAGTTTCTAAAACTTGAATACAATGAACCGACACTGTATATTTTAAAGAGAGGGTAAATGAAATAATTTTTTGCCAAAGTTTATCTTGATATAAAGATAACATTTATAATGGAATTATTATAGTATATTTGATGTGATGGTTATCATTATAATCAAATGAGATTATAAAAGTAAAATGGTTATGTAAATAACCAATCAGAATTCATATGAATGTAATATATGAAATGAAATGGATTAAAACTAAAATTAAAATTAGAATTGGGGTTAAAATTCCTAAAAATTGGAAAAGTGTTTGTAAATGGATTTGGATTAAATTTATGAGAATTTTAAAATCCTGGGATATTTTAAATTGTTTTACAAACATTGAGATGGGTATTTTGAAACATATTTCAAAATGGAATTGCTTAAATATGAGTTTTGAAAAGTGATATAGTATTGAACTCATTTCAGGGCCTAGGAAATAATTCAGATGATGTTGGCTACATCATTAGTGTTCATTTTCGAGTTCTAAGTGACGGTTTACTACCAAAGATTTTGTGTTGAATTGTTTTATGGAATAAGTTGGTTTGAATCCTTAAAAGGGATATCTGGTTTTAAAAAAGCTAAACTATTAAAAAATCCCAGGAAAACGATTGTTGAATTAAAAAGGACTGATGGTTAAAATAAAAACCAGAACTGAATAATGAGATAAAGATAAGTAATAAGAGAGATTAATTAGTTAATAAATTTTGTGGAGTGAATCTCAATTTGGTTAAGTATATTGGACTAGTAAATAAGAGTTGAAATTGGTAATGGAATTTGAGTTGAGAATGAGATTTGGTTTGGGTATAGAATGATTGGATTTGAGGATGGATGATTGGAGATTGATTGGAATGACTTTGGTATATGCTGAATTGTTAGCAGAATGAAAGGATATAATGATACGGCCAACAAAAAAAAGTACAAGTTTACTTTTATATGAGTTTGGTGATTTATGAGCCTATTTGGCAAGCCGATTGGATGTTTGATTTTCTGTTTGTTTGGAAAGGCCTAGAGAGGCGAGTTGTAGTTATACCGATTGAGCCTTATAAAGGAGACGTTAGCGAAAATTTTCGAAAATTCAAGGTGTTAATTTTTTTTCAGGATTTTTGAAATATTTTGTTAATAAGAATGAATTAATAGTTTAATTGAAATTTATTGGTTCAGTTGAAACATAGGTTAAAGAAGTAAACAAATAATTTTTAATCTAGTTAATAGGGTTTGTTTTCTACCATGGCAATTTCGAGAACGAAATTATTTTAAGGGGGAAAGAATGTAACATCCAGTAGTTTTACAGTATAATAATTAATTTATTTAATGATTTAAATAGTGATTTAGAGATTTAATTGGTTGTTTAATTAAATATATATTGAGTATTTAATTAATATAAATAATAGAATAATATATTTATTTCCGAAATAGTCAGAAATAGTGGAATTGGCAATATTGTGTGAATTGGATTATTTATAAGATTTAATTCAGTTTAGAATTGAATTATAAAAATGAATCTATTCAATAAACTAAGGTTTAAATGTATAATTATATTATAATTATAATTGAGTCCGTAATGGCGCAATAGTTCATAGTATTTAGTTTTGAACTTCAACTGAATATACAAAATCCGTTTTAAGTCGGATTTCTGTGAATCAAGAAACTTTCGGATCTGGTGAACAATATTTTTCTAATGGAAGAGAAAAATCGAGATTTCGTCATGTAGGTTGTAAGTCATGTCCAAATAAAATTTTAAAGTAGTCGCTATGGAATTCGTTTATAATATATAACGATTTATTTATATAATAAAAGGGTTTTTATTACAAACTGAATATCGATGTAACTTGTAATTTTGAAATATCGAGTTATTAATCCCGATATGTTTATTTTGGAGCCGGATAATGTTCTATGTGAATATATACATTAATTTTAAATTATTATTATTTTTAAATATATTAATATTTAAATGGTTTATTTAGAGCCTTAGAAAATAGCCATTTTTGAAACGACCTCCATTTCCGATGAAATTAAATTTGTTGGATCCAGAATATTCAATTATTGTTACATTTCAAATTTCGTTATTTTTGGAGTCAGTATGTGGCCGTATGGGATTTTAATGTGAAATACAGTTGATAATTTGATTTTAAAAATACGCTGTGTGAGTAAACGGATTCGGAATTCGACAAAACAAGTTTCGTTGGGTCAATAATTTCAAACAGTAGTTGTATATCCATTTTTCAAAATTAGGTATCATATATGACTACACGGATTTTAAACATCGAGTAAAAATAGCGGTAAATTAAAATAGAATATTAAAATTGAATATAGAAATATAAAACTTTCCTATAAATTCACCACAAATTTTCTTAAACCTAATTCTTTCATTTCCATAGTCAACAAATTTTCCGTCGTTATATTTCTTCTTACAGTAACATATTTTGATCTTCAAAATTCATAATCAAATGAGATAAAAATCCAGAAATCATACAATAATTATATTTTAGATCCGGTTTCAATTCTCTTTACACGGGTACCAATTTCTTATAGCTTGATATAGTTTTTTGGAATTCAAAATTGTAGTAGTGCTCCTAGGTCTTTAAGTTTTCGGTAATATAAGTATCGATGAGCGAAATGCTTATTGGCATTGGCTTCATGAGGTATAGGCACATTATTTGGTCGAGTTTTGGGGGTTTCCGTGATCATTTTGTTCGGTAGTCAACTGTACATTGTTGTTGAATCCTCGAAGTCACAATTCGATAGGCGAGTGCGAGATGTATAAAATTAGTATGAGGCGATAGAGATTTGAATTTGGAGTATTTTAGTATATTTAGTTCAATGTATTATGGATCATTTTAAGAGAATGTGCGATTTGAAATCAAGAAAATGGAAGGAGTCACGTGAGTTGGTAACGGGGAAGAAGAGTATAAACTGGAGCGGGTTAATCTTTTTAGGCCGGAGTTTTTAATTTGGTAAAGCCCAAATGTGAACATATTTTATGTTTTAATTAATCTAAATAATGTAGGGAACTTATAATTATTGTATCTTACACAAACGATATCAGAATTTCGAACGGTCAGATCCGTTTGGATCATATTGATGGGGGCTACACAATAGACCTGGATTGGAGCGATTTGGAGCTTGTCTCAATTTATGGTGAAATAGAATGTTTGTCAAAATCAACGATGGTTTATTGTTATTTAACGATAATCCGACCAAAGTAAGTAAAACTCACTAACTCTGCCAACTTATATTATTATAACGTATTTTTAGAATTGGTAAATGATGGTTGATTTCTGTGTGTTGAAGGTTTGGATGAACTGCTAATTGATTGGTCGAAATTATAGATCTCGTTATATATATATATATATATATATATATATATATATATATATAGCGTCAATCAAATAGTGATTCTGTTTATCAGAATATTTCATATTGAAATGAAATTGATGTTATTTATATTGTTTAACATCTATGATGCAGGGAAACTGGTTGGAGGAATCCAACTGGATTCCTCAACATTTATAATATTGTTTTTTCATATATTGTGATATATGATGTGACATACAATCTGTGATTGATTATGACACTGGTCTTGTTATTTGGTATTTTAAGTACCATAATAAATACCGAAATGTAAAAAAGGATTTTTCAAAGTGTGTATTGGAAATACAATATTTATATAAAATCAATGGATTTTATAAAAGGAATTATTTGGGAAATTAAATAAGAATTTCTACACAGATATTATTAACAGTTATATGGAAGTTTTAAAAAGCCAATTTGGTAGAAATACTGAATGAAGGTAGTAAGAGGTAAATAAATCAATATATGGAGTAAATTTAATATTTGGGAAACTTATAGAATATTTATAAAGGGAACTGCCAATTATAAAATAATTATGGGAAACTTTATTTAAAGTAAATATTTAATAGAAATATGTTTTTAAAAGATAAATTGAGAAGGATAAAATTAAGGAAAAATGTATCTTGGATAAATGAAAATATAAGTCTGAATTTATATAGAGAAGCGAAAAATCGGTTTTAACACCGATATTTGAAAATGGAATGTAAATTTATCATATACAAAGTGAATTATAAAGGATGAAATATGAATTTGAAAAGAGAAAATCTATTTTAAAATAGAAATGGAATTTCGAATGGTTAGAAATAAATAATTTGTTTAATAATAAAAACAAGTATTGTAATTCATAAACAATGTTTATAAATGAAATAAAAATAATTATCAGTGGATAATTTGGATTGTAAATTCAGCAGTGAATTCAAAACGGGAAATTTGGAGTTGTTTTGAAATGGAAACGATGGAATTTATTTCAATGTTTGAAATGTAAATAGGATTAAAATAAAATCCATAAAGATTCATAATTAGAATTCGACTAGGCTAAATGTTATATAATAATTTATTTTAAGAAATTATATATTGAATAAATCAAGATTTGACAAGATAGTTAAAATTCGGCTGGAAACCGATATTTTATAATCGAATATAAAGGCGATAGAGAATTATAGACTTATTAAATAAAATCAACCATGAAGTTGATATGTAAACGAGATTTGATAAACAAAATGAAATGCGAATAAGAAGTTATAAAATGACTCGATAATTGGAGTTTAAACCTGTGTTAGTATTTAAATTATGAAATCAGGTTTTGATTTGATAAAACGAGTCCAGTTTTATGTAAAGGAATATTATTCACGTTTTAAAGTGAATAACAATTTAAAAGCAAACATTCTACAGAATTAAAATAGTTATAAAAGGAAATTGGTAATTGTTGGGAAGTACTAAATTTAAAAATGAATTTTGAAATTGAGTTGACTCGAAAGGGTAAAATATGCTAGAGTTCGTAACGTAAACCGAATATAGTTTATACAAAAGAGAGATAATCGAATATAGTTATTCAAAAGAGAGATAATCTAATATAGGTTATTCGAAAGAGAGATAATCAAATATAGTTTATTCGAAAGAGAGATAATCAAATATAGTTTATTCGAAAGAGAGATAATCGAATATAGTTATTCGAAAGGGAGTTATCGAATAGAGTTTATTCGAAAAAGAGTTATCAAATATAGTATATTTGAAAGAGAGATTATCGAATATAGTTATTCGAAAGGGAGTTATCAAATAGAGTTTATTCGGAAAAGAGTTATCGAATATAGTTATTCGTAAGAGAGTTATCGAATAGAGATTATTCGAGAGAGAATTATACATTGGAATTCGACTATATTGAATGTAGGATAGTACTATTTACTTTCCGGTTTTTAAATCAAGATTTATTTATTTAATTAATTATTATTTATTCAAATTAATGAATAAAAGTTATATTTTGAAGTTAGGTATTTCGAAAGTTTGGATTATAACATTATCGTTATAACCAACGTTTTTCATAAGAATTGGATTCGAAAACTAAATCCGAGAGATGCGTAAGCAATTTTTTGATAAGAAGATTTAAACAAGGTTAAGAAAATTTAAAACTAACTAGAGATTAGTTAAGTTGGATGATTTCCTGAGTATCGATCTGATGTTAGTTTCGGCCCTTGGGGTTGATATTCAGGGAATTGTTCTCTTACTATTTTACAGTTAGAGACTGATGGTGTGGGAGGATAGTGATGCATGAATAAGGAATGGAAATGTTTTCCAATGTTAGTAACCTATATTTTCTAAATTTAGAAAATAAGAATGTATAAATATATGGAAACGGGAAATAGGGAAATGAATAAATTAATGATAAATTGATTTAAAGTGAAAAATGTTGATTGATGATTGGTCGATCAAATTTCCATTTGGAAATATGATCGTTGTGTGTATGGATGTTTTCCCTTGATAGTAAAAGAACTGACTATCAAAGTTTTGACCATTATTCCGTCGTCAATACGGAGAGTTCGGGATCAGATTTATTATCTGAAAGCAACTCCGTATGGGTATTAGCATTGAGAACCGAATATAATGAAGATAATTGAAGACGAAATTTATGCAAGGGTTGTTCTGGCAATCCTAGGTAGAAATTGCCTAAGATGGATTTACAGAATAGTGCCTTTGGTTTTTCCAGTCCCAAGACAACTTGTATGGAAGAATGTCTAACAGTGTATATTTAATAGATCGTGTAAGTTGATTTCTTTAAACGTATTTACGTTTGATGGCATAGGAATTCGTTTCTCTTAGCTGTACACCTGTGGTATTTTTGGAGAAATTAATTTGTGATTTGGCAGGTATGACGATGTGAAATTCAAAGTGAATAAATGTGTGATCTATCAGAGATAAGCGTGGCCCCATGTAATAACCCAGAAATCTGAGCCAGTTTAAAATTTTTATTTTGGCAATTTTAGCGAATTTTGAATATTTAAAATAGATTATTTTAAATAAAATCGACGAGAAATTTATTTTGAATGTGATTCGAACGTATATATTTATACGCGTCGTCGTTAGAATATAAATATTTATATATAATTATAAATAGAATTGAAAATGGCGCGGTAGTTCGATAATTCGATTTCAAACTTCAATTGAACATACCGGGTGCAAAACAATCCGGATTTTAGCGAAACTGAAAACATTAGGATCTAATTGAGAATATCTTTCCAACGAATCCGAAAAATTGAAATTTCATAGCGGGAATCAAAAGATATGTCCAGTTGAAAATTCTGAATAGTCGCTATGGAATTCGGGCCCTTAAAAATAGTCATTTTTGCAAACGACCTCGGATTTCGACGAAACCACTTTTGTTAGATCCGCAGTGTCAAGTTATTGCTAGATTCCAATTTTCATAATTTTTCGAATCAATATGTGAGAGTGGCAAAGGAAAACGCGTTTGACCAGTTTTAGTTGATTTTAATCGACTGGAAAATGGCCATTTTTTCAACGGTCTCAGAATTCGACGAAACTAGTTTTGTTAGGACCGTATCGTCAATACGAAGCTAGAAAATATTTTTCGGGAATTTTTCGAGTTAGTATGTGACCCCGGTAAATTGAAATGCGCGTTCAAATTCAATATATAGAGTTATATGTTGATTTTGACGGAAACTGGTTGTAACGATCGAATCAACCTACGATACATATCCCATTGTGTTCGGAATGGGGGTAAAACGCTATGGACGACAGGCGGTGGGCCTCGTTTAGAGGTCGTATGTAAAAGTCAACTTTTTGCAAAATTAAATAAATTAAAAATCAAAGATTCTCTCTTCATTCCCTTAACCCGTTCTGCCCCCCCCTTTTACTTCAGTTCGATCCAGTAAAAAAAGGGGGGGGAGGACGCCGTCGCAGCTCCCCCACGACCCCCCCCCCCCCGATTGACCGCCGACCTCCTCTCGAAACCCCCTTCCTCGAAGTCGATCGACGAGAAGAAACCCCCCCCCCTCGTTTCAGAAATCGCGACGAAGACCCCCCCCCCCCCCCCCGATGTCGACCGCAACGCCCTAAACCCCCCCCCCCCCCCCAAGCTGTCGAAGCTCGCCTGAACCGCCTCCTTTGGTGTAGCCGCACCTTGCTCCTCCGACGAGCCGCACCCACGACCCCTTCCACCTGCAGTCTCCGGCGTGAGCACACCCTCCCCCTTTAGGCGACGCTGATAAATCCCCCTTTTTCCGAATTAAGGTAAAATTTGTTTACATTATTTCATTTATTTCAGTTCTTTAATTATTTATTTTATTTAAAACTGAGAATTTAAAATGATGATTTTGCTAAGAAAAGTTCATGTTTTTAAATAATAAAAAGACATGGTTTTTAAAATATAAAATTTGATTTTCTTTGATTTGTACCACCAAGGAAAAAAATATGATTTTTCTTTAAACAAAATTTTGTTATTTTTAAATTAGAAAAGATTTGATTTTTAAAATAGAAGAGATTAGATTTTTGAAGTTTGAAAAGGCGAGATCTTTATATGTAAAAAAAAGGCGAAATCTTTATATGAAAAATAGCGTGATAAAAATATAATTTTTATCTATATAACATCGTTGTGAAAATATAATTTTTATATGTATAGCAAAGTAAAAATTCGATTTTTATATATTGAATAGCATAGTAAAAATTAAATTTTTACATATGTAGAGGCTACGGGCAACGAAGATGACAAAAAGGCGAGAACGACGAAGATTTCTATAAATAAAGAGTCGTGGGTATTGGATAGCTATTGGTGAGAATTTCTCACCTTTCAATTTCTTTTTCTAGTTATATATATACTACGATGCAGACGGTGTTTAGTAGCACCCGACACCCGTCATCCACAGACCATGGATGGCTTGTTTGTTTGATTGATG